>JAOXXN010000265.1:50830523-50845679 GCA_026770055.1 Myrmophylax atrothorax | reverse complement strand
CGGGGTGGGACCCTCACCCCGGGGAAAGGGGGTCTGGGGGTCCCGGTGGTCGCCACGTGGACCCTTCTCCGTGGGAAGAGGGTTCGGGGGTCCCGGGGTGGGCCCCTCACCCCGGGGAAAGGGGCCTGGGGGTCCCGGTGGTTGCCACGTGGACCCTTCTCCATGGGAAGAGGGTTCGGGGGTCCCGGGGTTGGGCCCTCACCCCTGGGAAAGGGGTCTGGGGGTCCCTCTGGGGAGCCCTCCCGGGGGGCTGGGGGGACACGAGGGGTCCGGGGGTCCCGGTGTGGACCCTTCTCCGTAGGAAGGGGGTCTCGGTGTGGGACCCTCACCCCGGTGGAAGGGGGCCTGGGGGTCCCGGTGGTCACCACGTGGACCCTTCTCTGCTGGAAGGGGGTCTGGGGGTCTCGGTGAGGGACCCTCACCCCAAGGACTGTGCTTTTGGATGACCCTGGAAACATGTAATTTCCCACCACAGAGAAGCTGGAAGGGACAGAAGAGCTTTGAGAGGCAGCTTACCACCATGGGAAAGGCAACTGACTATATCTCACTTCACTCCAGGAAGGAGAAATTTAGAGAAAGGAAGAAAGAATTCAGGGCCCTGCCACATCCTTACTGGTGAGACACAGGGCATCTCAGATGCACCATGCAGAACATGCATGAAGCTTCTGGTGCCAAGGCTGACCCTGCACAGACAAGGGTGCAAATACCTCTGACCACATCAGTCTGACAGAGGGCAGTGTTGAAATGGGAAAGGAGCAGAGGACGGAAAGGCAAAGGTGAGGACGGAGACAAACATTTCCCATCTACACCCCCAAAAAGAAGCCACATACACTGCACTCTGGGGAAGGACCTCAAAAATAAAAGTAAAAAAAGAAAATAAAGACACTTATTTGCTCAACCCCAAAGCACTGGTGAAATGAAGGTATTTCCTGGAGTTACCTGGGGAAGGAAGCACGGACAGGGACGGGATTTCTGAAGCAATACTCAGTACTCCATCTCTGGGCAAATGCCTCAAGAGTTGGGCTGCCAGCACCTTCAGCAGGATGGTCACCGCCACCCCCATCCCCTTCCCATGAGGGAGACAGAGGCACAGGGCAGTGACACAGCTGGCAGAAAGGCCACGGCAAGCCAAGAAGGAACAGAACCCAGGAGGCACCAAACCCCCAATCCCAAACTAACCCTCTACAGCAGACCACCTTCACAGTGGAGATTAGGAAGGCTGTGCACAGGGTGGGGGGTGAGACGGGGAGAAAGAGGGGAGAGGGAGGTTTCTTTTATATTCATATATTTATATATAAAACGTAAATAAGATCCCAGCTCTTGCATGATTATTGGGCAATTGAAAAATGCAGCAAAAGCAAGCGACATTGGAGTAAAAGGACACACCAGGCAAGGAGGAAGAAGTCTTGTCAGAAGGTGGGGAAGGAGGCAAAGGGAAAAATAAGCACTTAGCCAAAACACGCACTCCAGGTTTGTTACACCTCCCTGGGAAGAAGGACCTGCTCCTGAGAAGCCCCACTAGTGCCACAACCTGGAATGGGCAGAAGTGTGGAGGACTCAGGACACCATCCTTCAGCATGGCAACCTCTTTCTGCCAGGAGGTCCCCAGGAAGGTGATCATCTCCAAACGCTGGGAGCTGCTGAAGCCTCCTCTACGAAGAGGGGCTAGAGAAGGGAGTGAAATCCCTAGGAAGACTCAGCTCAGAGACAGCTCCTACCTGGTATAAAGCATGATTGCAGTTGTGGTTGGGTTTTTTCTTTTTTTGGTTTATTTCATAAAATCTCCCTGGGAACTTCAGTAAGGGGAGACATAGACAAATGCTCCCTTTCTCTTTTGAAAACAGAAATTAAGCAGTGGCTCACCACAGCTGGGCCTGCTCACCACACTATTTCTGTTTTCCATCCCAAAAGGAGCTTGTATCTCATTAGCTTCACGCCTCCCCAGTCCCACTCTGCTCAGGGAGAAGACAGCATGAGACAGGAGGCTGCTGCTCCAAGTTAAAAGCTGTGGGAAGCACTGACAGAGCTCAATATGCAAACAGAGGAGAAGTTCCCAGAGCAGCCCAGGCTACCAGAGGCATCAAGACATCTGTCACTTGCCACTGAAAAGCCAAGGGCACCAGAGAAGTCCAGACAAGAAAGCTGTCCAAGCATCCCTGCCTGCCACATTCTGTTCAGACACCAATACCTAATGGCTTCCCTCTTCCTGCAGTCACTCCCACACACCAGATGAACACCCAGCGGAGACATCCTGGATGGGGAAGCTAGCACACAAGAGTTGCCCCCTCACTCTGAAGGAATGTTGGGGCAACTCTTCCCTGCCACCCTGCAGGAAGCTGGAGTAGAAGGCTGCCCTACTTGAGCAGAGTCCTGTTGGGGTGTCCATCTCCCCTCCCTGTCCCAAAGACTTCCAGCATTTACTGGCCTCAAGAAGAGGGTACACCTCACTCAGCAACACCTTCAGAGCACACAAGGCAGCTCTCTCATCTGCCTCTAAAGATCCAGCCACTGTTGCAGAAGGGATGCTGGACTACATACCAATGGGACTCAGTTCTCTGTCCTGTTGTGCTGAAATCTATACAGAAAAATGCCACTCCCCACCTGATGGAAGAAGCTAAGAGACCCTATAGAGGGGAGGCATATCTGCTTCCCAGGAAATAAGCCCACCATGATTAATTCTGCTTGGATATAGGGGACGGAAAAGAGAAGAGACAGCGAACTGGCAGGAAAAGTACACACCAACCCCAAATCTTAGCAGCTTGCTGTGCATGCAAAGTAAGTCAACTGTTTCCATGTTGATGGCCCGATCCACGTTCTGGCATAACGTGACCGGCCATTTCTGAGGGCCGCTCGGCCAGAAAACCACTTGGAGACTCCACCTTAGCTCACAGGAGAGGTATGGGAGGGAAAGAACTCACTCCAACACTTGGAAGGCAAGGACGGGAAAGGTTTGTAGACAGGGTTCCTCCAACATGCAACTTGCTTTTTCAGCTCGGAGATCGCTGCTTAGTCCTAGAATGCCTTTCTCTCCAGTTCAAGCAAGCCAAACACCATCCCAGACACACATGCTTCGATACTACAAAATACTCTGTTCTCTAAGGACCATCTAATACCACTACAGTTTGTGCAATCACTGCATTTATTATTCATTTTTAAACTCTCTCTCGCTCTCTCCCTGTAGAAATTTTTTTTAAAACTTTTCTTTTTTTTATGCAAAACTAATCATTTCACTTTTTCCACTCCATCATAAAATCTCCTCTAAAAACACGACAACAAGAACAAACATGGCACAGACACAGAGAATATTTCCCTGTTTTTGTTGGGGTTTTTTTCCTAGGGGTTATGGGGAAAGGAAGGGTATACTTTCAAATAAACTCCGCCTTCAGTTCCATGCCCCTTATAAAAGGCATGGATGAATCTTCTTTCCCATCTCCATTAAGAGCCAGGGCAAAAATTCAGAAGGAGGAGCATAACCCACATTACTATGAAGGTAGGTTAGTCAGCCTCAGGTGTCTTGTCCACCTGAAGAAACTTGAGGCTGCTGCTGCTGCATTCAAGTTAACAAACCTTTAACTCAAAACAGCACAGGATCCTCATTTCGGATCCCAAAGTTCAGGGTTTGGTTCCCACCTGGTGACTCACTCAGGGAGAGATTTGTCACACAAGCAGGTGAGCTGTGTCTGCAAGCCAGATCATAGTCCTTTCTTCCTCCACAGAGGATCTACTCCACAAGTTCTCTGCTGCAACAAGTCCCCTCATTTCCTCACCACAGGAAGAAGGTCCTTGCACAGCATCCCTATGATGACCCACTGTTTTGCTCTTCACAGACAGTTCCCTTGCTTGTCACTCTGGAGAAAGGCAAAACCCCTTCAATTAAACAATTCCTGCCCCTTGCCCCCAAAGAACACCATACAAGAGACACTGGGGAAAAGAATTCTGCCAAGCAACATATCTTGGCCAAAACACATCAAGAGTTTCCTATTAAAGTTCCCTTTTATCTCCCACTTAAACGCTTCAATATTTTTTCAGAACCTTGATACCACAAAACAAAACACATCACCACATACACACCAAATAGTAACTTAACAACCTAAAGTGACTGGCCCATTTGCATCCACCCCACCAAGTGGTTCCTTTTATCTCGCAGCCACAGATTAGTTCTTGTTCAGAAGGGGGAGGAAAAAGAGAAGAATCTCCTCACTATTTTCCTAAGAGCTTTTCCCTATGCCTACAAACTGCTCATCTTTGAAGCTGCAGTCAAATGGATAGGGTGTGCTAAAATAAGGGATCCTTGGGTGTGCCAGGCACAGGAAAGATTAAAAGAAAAACCAACCAAACAAAAAACCTGAACCCCACAAAAAATACAAGCAGGTATTAATACAGACACGCACACAAGTCCAACAAGTCATAGGAAGCCTTAGCTGGGTGAATGGATCAGGGAAGTCTCTTCTCCCTGCCCCTAGCTCTAGCTGTGAATGAAAGCACATCCCCAAAGAGTTCACTAAGCTCTTTAACCAAGGGAAGAAAAAGAAAGAGGTGTACAAAGGGTGGTGCTAACAGCACCTGGAATCCCCCTCGGACTGTCTGCACAGATATCCAAACACAACTGGTGTGAATTCACCATAACCCACAGCTTAGAAAGCCACCTGCTGAGAGGCAAGGTTTGTGTGGAGGGCAGCAAAGATTTTATTACACTAACCCAGGCACTGGAGGAAGGGAATAGACAAGCTCTGGGCACAGAAACCCTAATTACGGTCAGAAGCTGGTCTATCCCTCTACCACTCTGACAATGTCCCTTGGGCAGACCAATATTACTTCCCTCCCACAAATTGCCTCCCTTCTATCCTCAGATCACTGCAACCACAAAATCACTGCTCCACATGGGAGCACTCCTTGGAGCCAGCAGCTCCTGAGCATCCTTGTGTGAAAGCACCAGAGGGGCCAATTCCACTCATGTTTACCCGCCCAGGGCAGGTCTGTAAGTAAATGAGCCCTGTTATGAGGAATTTTTTCCACCCTTTTCACCTCGGCAGCATGTTGTGTAAAAGTGACACCCTTCTGCCCCATCCAGGAACAGGGCTGAAAGGGTGAGGTTCTCACATCGATTGATCAGCACCTCTTTTCCTTGCCCCTACAGGCCGAGTCCTGTTAGAATGGAGGAAGTAGAGAGCAAAGGAACAGCATCTCATCATGAAGCTTAGGACCCACACAGGAATGGAGCAAGCCAGAAACAGCAGGCAAAAAAAGAGCTTATTTTGGATGTGAACAAAGGTGGTTAAGGAAAGAGGGAGCTTGGGGAAAAAACAGCAAGCTGTGGTCTTGCTCCCTTCTGCTTGCTAGGGGTGAAGAAAAGGAGTTTCTTGATCAGCTCACAGGAGCTTTGGGGGAAAAGATCCAGTGCACATGCATATGGTGTGAGAGACAGGTATTTCTTACGAGCACCTTTGGCTGACAGTTGTAAGGGCTGTTTCAGATGCTGAAAAGACAGGGGAAACCTCTTCCAGGCCACCCACCAGGAGAGGCAAAAGAAAGCAGGAAGAGCAAATGACCCACCTTAGCATCCACCCCTCCCTCCTTCGGAGGGAGTAAGAGGAAACAGAGAGGGTCGGGGGAAGCTCACGCACAAGGTGGGAGACCAGCCTCATCTGGCTGGGGCAGCATCACGCTGCTGGCATTTTATCTTCCCCCAGCCTGAAGGATGGATGCACAGCCCACTCCCATTTCCACCACAGAAAGGCCAGGGAAGGGCATTTCATGCCCTCTCCCCTGAGCAAGTGCAAGTGATGAACATCAGGAGGAAGATCTGGGCTGGAAGCAGACTCCTCCTCCCTTTCTCCTGCAGAGCTGAGCAAGTTGGAAGATGCAGGAGAAGAGGAGAGAGCAGGGCACCTGAAAGCAACCATACAACTGCCAAGGTAGCACCAATAGTAAAGGGGAAGCCAATATGGGGCATATGCTGCATGGGGCATCCCCCACCCCAGCTTTGTCTCAAGCACCTTCCAGGCATGACACTTCAACTACCTCTCTTCCCCTCACTCCAGGGGTATCTGGATCAGCAACTGCCATGAGGACAGTAGAGGAAAAAGCAGATCCAGGCCACAGGACAAGAGGTGGAAGGACGGCAGGATCGTAGTCATGGCAAGGGGGAAATGCAGGAATGGAAGAGACTGCATGCACATTGTGGGAGAAGGTTTAGAGTACGTGGGCAAGGGCTCCAATCCTCTTACATCCTCCCCTCAAGGGTCTGGAGCTCCTCTTCAGTTTTTGTCGAAGATGGAAGGGGTATGAGGAAGAGCAGCACCTTCCTCACCACCTGCACAGGCACACAGACACATGCTCATCCATCCCACAGTCCCAAAGGCTTCACCGCCTGTTGGACAACACCACATTCAAGGACAATCAATCACTCCCCATCTCCACCACAACCCTCCCTGCCTCCTCCCAGCAGGACCAACACCCAGAAACAGTGGGTGCTCCCACACCACCACTGACACGCTCCAGCCTCCATCCAAGAGGAAGCAGGGAGGGGGAAAGGAGGATGAAGGGTGGCAGAGAGACAGCCAAGGGGAGAAGGAGAGAACTAAGGACAGCCATTCACACCATGACTTCTTGCAGGTAGGGCTCCCCCCACACCCCTGGAGTGGGGGGACCTGGCTGCTCACTTGCTGCCTCCTCCACCACCACCTGCTGCCACCTTCTCAAAATCCTCTGCGTTGCAGAACTCCTTGATGGTTACGGTGAGGAGGTTGCTGGTGACATCCGTGACCACCACGTTAGAGCAAGGGGACATCTCAGGACGCCAGTCACCGGCCTCCTGCTCTGGGTCAGAAGAGGAGAGGGACAAGGAGGGCGTCTGCCCCCCACTGCACCCTCCTGAGGGAGAACGCTTGCTGGTAGCAGCCGACTCAGGTGGAATTGAGAGGTCAAGGACCTCTGACTCACGCCAGTCGGGGATGGCTGGGCTGAGGGTCTCGGGGAGCAGCTTCGGAGGGGAATCATCTGGGTCGGAGGAGGAGTGGGGGGTGGGTGATGGGCAGCCAGAGGAGCTGGAGCTGGGAGCATCATAAGGGGTGGAGCCCATAATGAGCCCACAGGAGGCTGCCTGTGAGCCGTCTGCCTCCCCCCTCCCCTCCAGAGAGGGAGTAGGTGCAGCAGACGGCTTATTGTAGAGGGAAAAGGTGCCAAACTTCATATGGCGGATTTGGGTGCGGAGGACGCTCTCACTGAACTTTTTGCTCTTGCCAATGACACGGTTTCGGGACGGGATCTTGGGCCGAGCCAGGCCCCCGGTCCCATTGGCTGGCTTTCCACCTTTGTCAATGACTTTGAGGTTGAGGATGATGCGGCTGCGTTTGGGCTCACGGGGTTTCACCTTACGGTTGATGATGCGGACGGTCTCCGAGAAGGGTGAGACGGGAGGACGAATGCCAGCCCCGCCCCCCATGCTCCCGCCGTTCTGGGGGTCTGGACGGGGCAGGGGGCGCCGGGACATGCGGTGGCATCGCCGGATATCTTTCTTGAGCCGGTGCACCGCGGCGCTGGAGTGGAGCTTGGGAGAGGAGGTACTAGAACCAGGCTTGACAGAAAAGTGTACATCCCCAATGTGGAGGGCCTCCGCTTGGGCCCGAGCCTGCGGTGGTGGGGAGAAAGAAAACAAACAGGGTCAGAGAGGCAGCTTAGGTGCAGCCAAATCTCAAACTGGGCAACGCTCACCTGAGGTCAAGCACTCACCAGCAATGCCATGTCACATTTACATCCAACATTAATGAAAAGCACAGGTACATACCTACAGCTATTGACAGCTATGGCACAGCCCCCAGGCAGGCACAAAGCACTGCCCATATCCTTTTTGGGCAGATAATGTCTCCCTAAGCTGTGGCCCTGTTGGCACATGCTTTCCCCAGGGAGAAACTGCCACTGTCCAGGCATGTTTGAGAGTTAGTTAATGGTCTCAAAGGCCCCCCACTTGGCCATCATTAGCAAACATATGCAACCGTCCACTGTCAGCCAAAGAAGCCAGCACCTTCCTAAGCACTGGGGCTGTTAGTGCTGAGTTAGCACTGAAAATTACAACGCTAGGGATTGTATCAGGTCCCATATAAAATGAGCACAAGAGAGGAAGAGTAATGCATTCAGTTTCCTCTTCCCCTCTCACATCCAGAATCCTCTCTGGAAAGCATGGTAGAAGGGGATTTTGAGGAAAAAAGATGGAGGCAAGTGAGAGTGGTCTGATGGAACTGTCTTAGCTAAACACAAGAAATGCAGAGATCTGAAGCTCATTTATAACTAGGGCAACAAGCAAGTCATTCATCCTTACTGTACTGTGGGAGCAAGGTCCAGTGTTCAGAGCCAGAGACCAGGCCAGCTAGAATGCAAGTCAAGTTTTAACTGCACCTCCAACGAAGAGTTTGCCTTGTCTTTTTGAACACCCCACTTGTCTGAAGCCTAGTAATGGACCGGAGCAGGAACAGCACAAGTTCAACTGTGCTGTGCAGCCCTCCCAAGAGCCAGGCACGGGAATAAGACTTTTAAGCTTTTCTGATGCTTGGAGATAGTTCCAAAACCTGCCCTGCTTCATACATCAGAGACAGGATTATTTTCTGGCAGCAGGAACAACAGTTTCTTTGGTAAGCTGGTGCTGTATAACCTGAAGATCCCACCGGCATGGAAACCTCAAGTGCATTCTTACACCACACCTCATCAGAACACTGTTGCTTATAGAGTTCAGCCTCCTACCTGCACCCTGCTACTTGCCCAATCCAATCCCCTTCCATATTCCCTCTCAGCAGAGGTGACAGGTAGAAGTCAGACAGGCTTGAGGGGACAGGCGAGCCCCCCTGTGACTGCCCATCCAGTGAGCGGCTTCCCCCACCTCGTGGGCACAGCAAGAACTGCAATGCTAGAAAACGACAGCTGCTTTTCCTCCCCAACTTTTCCATCCCGTTGCCCCTTGCACACGCCAAGATCGGGATGGCTTCTTGCCAGCTAAGAGCTTAGCACTCAGCTCCATCTCCTTTGTCACCCTGCAGGCTGTGCCTCCTACCAGAGCAACGCCCGGGGAAAAAAATGTGCATGTAAAGGCAGGGATCTAACAGATCTAAGTGAGGGGCCCAGCCAGCCCCTGCACAAAAAGTTCAAAGCCCTGGCCCCACAGCTTTGCTGCTACCCAGTGCCCCTCTTCTCCCACCAAGATCCCTACGGGAGCCACAGAAGAACCCAAACAAGCCGAGAATGGAGATGTGAAGACATTTTGTTCCCCTCTGGCTAATGCTGGATAATCACGGCCTTCAGTACTACTTGTATCCTGGCATTAAAAGGACTGCAAAAATGAGGCCTCCTTCTCCAGCTGTATATGATAATACAGTCTGAAGGCTCAGCCAGATGAGGGACTCTTATGTTAGCTGACTGACAAAGAAAGAGGGACAAGTTAACAGAACCACCAAGGCAGGGACAGACACTCTCCATGTTAACAAAACACTGCTGTTTCCACCCAGCTAGAGGGAAGTGTTCCCAGCACACACAAACCCAAACACATCCCAACGTCCAGCTAGTTTTTCGTTGCTCAGCTTCATATGTTACTCCATGGCCCAAACTCTTGAGACAGTAATTATACACAGTTCCTGTCACAGGCAACCTACAGTTTGGAGCACAGCAGCAGCAGCAGATGAACTCCCAGGGCCATGTATCAACTCTCCCGATCGCATCAATACATAACTTGGAGACACTGCAGACCCTGTCAGGAGGTCACAGGCACAGGCAAATGCACATCTAGGGCTGTGCTTGCTCCCTCTCTTCACAGGACCCTCTGAAGCAGATGGCAGACATGAAGACAAGCTAGTTTGCTTTTTCACAGTATGTACCAGCACAGCCTGGATTAACAAATTTATTCTTCCTTTGTCACCCCTTCCAGCATTGCTGGAATTGTCCCTTGGACTGAGTCCAAATTGTCCTTTGGACTTCTCACAAATTTACTACTACTCAGCTGAGAGCAAAGTGCAACACTATGTCCCATTCCAAAATGCAGGACAGGAAAGCCAGGCAGAGGGTACAGACAGATGCACCAATGAAAATCCTTTGTCTACAGCTGCAGTGGATAGACACAGGTATCCTTCACAGCCTCTCCTGCTGCCAACACTGCACATCTTTCAGATTAATTCCCTACCCTGTAATCATGCCTTGGAGTGGGTTCTGCCCCCTCTGTGCCACTCTGCTCCAAGTCAAATTTAATTGCCGCCTTCTATCAGCACTGCCTTCCATCACCCATGGGAAAGGTGGCAGCTTCCCACAAGGGTGGGGGGAGCAGTCACAAACACCCTCAGTTTCCTTATACACCCTGAAATTCCTCAGCAAAGCTTCCCATCAATCACATTAAATGAGGCAATAGTACTGGGATGGTCACTGCCTGGCCACTTCCACAGTCCTGCTGATTTTACTTGCTCTGCCTGTGAACATTAATCAGCTCCTGTGCTATTTTGACACAGAGACCTGCCTTGGTTTTGTGCTTGCACAGCAGCTAGTCCAGAGCCCTGGTACGTGGCCGGGACTTTTCCAGTTGCCAGAGACACTAGGTCTACTTTACTTGCTATGTGTCTGCATTTCCAGTTACTTCTGGGGCACCTCCTCAAGGCTGAAGCTGCTTCTAACTTGTGTTTCAGCTGTTTGCCCCTATTAAATTTGTTTCAGTAGTCTCCAGGTAGACTGTATGCAGTATCAATATCTTTGGCCAGATAAAATTAAGAGAGAGGATAGGTTGGGACCCATCAGTCCTCCTCTGCTGCTACACTGCTATCCCCCAGAGATCATATCCAGTCCAAGTTCCAAAGAGCAATATGCAAATATTCAGCTTACCTCAAGATTGCTTTTCCAGGTAAGGTTTCAAGAAAAATACTATCAGATGCTTTATCTAAGACCAGCCCGCAGAGCCCTCTCACTTGCAAAGCTCAGTATTCCCACCACGGGATCAGGTTTATTCAGGCATCAAATATGCAAACTTGCCCCTTCACTGCAGTAGACAGCACATTTTCTGTGCCCTCCTTCCCCTGCTTCCAACTTTACATTAAATAACTTGCTACCTCTGGTTTGGAGAAGACTCAGCATTCAGCTTCATCTGTTGGTAGTGCACTTCTCCCTGCTTTGGGCCCATTTCTCAATCATACTCACACAAGCCATATGAGCATAAGGTCTTTGAAAAAACAAACCCGTTTAATCCCTCCAGCTGTGTCACCACAGTTTGCTACTTGGCTCTCAAGTTTTCAAAATGGAAACTACACCTCTCTGGGTTTTGCTGTTTTCACCTGCAGGATGTGCTCACTGCTGAAGAGGTACTCAGCATGTATACGAAGTAATTCACTTTCTGCTTACAGCTCAGCCTACATCAGGATGCAGCTTCTGGAGGCTTGCTGCAGTGCTCTGTCACGAGAGCAAGCCAATTGCTAGGATTGCTTCCCTTCCCCCTCTTCCCTTCTGGGATATGTATCACCTTTATTTATCTTGTACAGCTCTCCCTCATTGCCTCTGGGAACTCGTGTATCTCCCTCATTCCCTACTATTTCTGAATAAATGTCCCTTGAGGCCCAAAAAGCATATTTGCTCATTTATTCCCTTAACATGCTGAGCCACACAAGCACGTACATGGACACGTGCTTAGGAAGGCCTCTCTTACCTGCTTTGTATCAAAATCTCTTCAGTTTGGAAGGAAAAAAAAAAAACAAAGACCTTGTAAGGCAATGGATTTCTAGTTAATTATTTCAAAATCAAGCCAGTTCCAGTAGCGCTGCTGCACCATAGTAGCGCTACTGTCTCATAAATTACTAGGTCTGCTTTGTCTTTTATTCTCCACCTGCATTCCCACAGTCCTTGCTCCAAACAGCATTCGCAAGAGCTCTTCTTTCCCCTTTTTGGCTGCCATTCTGCCTTTTTATCACCTTCTTTCTTCTGCAGTCTTCCAAGTGACAAGGCAAAACAAGCCAGTTCATAGCACAGTTCTCCCGAGCAACACTGCCATAAACTAAAGTTTCCCTCTGGATGGGGAACGAAATGCCACAAAGGGTAATGGTCTGTTTTCAAACCACTTGGGAATAATTTACGAACAGAGAGGAGATCAAAAGAAACTCAATTCCAGCTTTAGAGTTCAAGAAAGGGCGAAGCAACAGAGCACCACGCTGCTCAGCCCCTTCTTCCCCCATGCTCCCACTAAGAACCTTCTTTACTCTGTTCTCCCTTACTTCTTCCTTCCCATTAACCTTCTCCACTCTTGTCCCCTTAGTATTTATGGCCACCACAACTAGGGGTCTTCGCCAGCCACCCACTGAGCTTGCAGATCAGGCTCTGTCTCTGAACAGCACTTGCCAGACTTTATGAGATGAGTTGGTGAGTTTTGCATTCTGCAGAGTGGAGTGCCGAGGGAAAAGCAAAATAAAAGGAGCAAATTGAGCAGGAGAAAAAGAGAAATAACACTACAGCATGTGTTGTATCTCATTCTAACCTCACACCAGCTTGTATTCTGACCTGCAGCCTAAGGGCCTGTCCTCAAGGATGACTCCTGACAGACACCTAAGAAGTGAGGTAAGAGCCTTATGTACAGTGCTGCCCGTTTCAGAGCAAGGACTCCACCTCCCACCCCTCAGCACAAGGCTGCAGAATACCAGCATCCTCCCAAGAATTACAAACTCCCGCCAAGCCTGATCTCAGCTGTGGGAAAGTTTCCCCCTAGTATGCAGAGGATAAAGACCCATTTCCGGCCCGAAACTTTGTAGTTGAAGTTTGCAGGGGTCACTTTCAACACTGGCCATCTTGATAATGATACTACAAAGTCTGGACTGTAATTTGCCTCTGCAGCCTGCTCGAAAGGGCAAGTGTTAGAAACAAGAGCCTGGCTTACAAAGGCAGCAGGTGAATGAAGATGCAGCTTTTCAAAGCTTTTCCAAAGGCGTGGGCCACTAACCTGCTGGAATGCTTTCTGCAAATCCCTCTGGGTGCCTATCTGTAACTTTTGAGAACTAATCCCAGGGTAAACCTAGCCTCAACTGCAAGCTACAACACCCACACAACCCAAGGGGACTGAGTGAAATATCAGGGCACTTATTTTGATGTCATCCTGGAAACTCAGAAAACTAAGTTTAAGCACTGATACATACGAGATAGTCTAGTGATCTACCAAGTTGACAGCAGACTAGTCTACCAAAGCAGTGCTAGGTCAGACTTCTGCTTAAAAATCATTGCAACCAGGCCTAATCTGTTCAGTTAACAGATCAAAAGAATATTGTTCTAACTGCCAACTCCAAATACTCCCTCTGGAATACAAGAATCAAATTTCTTCCCCTGCTTCCGAAATTCTCACTGGCACGAAATTCTGCAGCTGAAAGAGCTGAAAACACTGTTAGCGATGCGCAAGGCAGAACTCAATCCCACTCCTCCCACACCAGCATCGGTGCTGTGGGGTTGGCAGAGGTCAAACGTGCACCTTCAGTGGGTCAGAAGAACTGATGGAGGTTTGCAAACCATCAAACCACCTCTGTTGTAATTCCAGCCACAGCTGTGTTGACTGTGGTTTGCCTGAATGGAGCTCAAACAAATTCAGATAGGGCTGGCTGTGATAGTTACTTCTTGCTGCCTGGCCTGGGGTGTTATTTTTAGGGTAGGATCTGAAGTCACAGAGGAACAGCAAGTCAGAGTGCTAACAGTTCCGCCAGCTCTGTTTCCCAGAGGTGCAAACCAAGTGGCAGTGAAGTGCTCTGCCCTGCCAGCCTCTCCCACAAAGTGGCACCAGCCTCCAGGAGAGTTAATCCTGCTCCACTATCTCAATCTACCTTCTACAAAGTACCAAGCCAGCTCCACAAACCTACAGGTTTTCATAACTGTTTCAGGAGCTTGCAGAAGGAAGATGTGCCACAGAAACGTGTCATGGACGTGATTCAAAGGATGCTGTTGAATAATTCAGGTTCCAAGTTTAGTGGGGTTTTAAAGAGCGAGGGGAAAAGATAAGCAATGAGTGGGTTTTAAGTTTGGGGGTTGGTTTTCATTTTGTAAATGAGTGAAAATGAGTGATTTTTTTTTTCAAATGAGTAATATGGCAACAGATTTTGCCATATCACATTCAGAATCAAAAATAAAAGAAATTGATTACACATAGCATAATCACTTCTCTACAGCTCCAAACAGTGTCAGGTGTTACAAATACCAGTATCTTTAATTCAGGCAGAAAATTATTTTAAGCTGGTGGTTTCCCTTTAAGTGTTCCTCTTCATTGTTGGAAATATAAACAAAAGGGTTACATTTAATGCATGACTGCCAGAAAGAGAAAAGCCAACTAGTCTGGTTTCCCTGAATATAGTGTAAGAGGTAGTACATATGAGATATGTTTGGAATTACCAATCTGCAGATACAGAACGCTGTTAGCAGAAAAACAGGCAGTAAGGGAGAAGGACAGTTCCATCAGCAGGATTTTCCAAGGATTACCACAGTCCCCTGGGTTTTATGCAGAGCATCGGAATACGCCTGTTCCTGCATTTCTTCCGTGTGCTTCATTATATCCTCTCAAAGCAGAGGAGAGGTGACACCCTACTCCTCACTGTTCTTTCTGGTGCTCATGCAGTTAAAAGTGCTGCGCTGACTTGAGCAAAGCTCCTACTGCTGCCAGGCAAAGGAAAGTATTAACCTGTTTCACAGATGGGGAAACATACACAAAGGCTAAATGATTTGCCCAAAGCCACAGGATGACTTGGTGATAGCGATGCCTTACTACAGGGTCCACACTGGCTGTTCCAGGGCTTTATACCAGAATAAAACCAGGGAAGCTGCTGTGGACTTACTCATCTGTCCAAACTGTACAAAGGTGTGTTCTTTCTATGCTCATTTGAAGTCTGAGATTGTGACAGTTGGAGAGGAAGGGGGGAAGAGGGGAGCAGAGCAAGCCGTTTTGTCTGTAAACTAATAAATTCAGAGCTCACATAGCAGACACACAGCTACTGGAGTTCTTAATTAAAAAGAGAAAGTAAAAATACGGGGGGGGCTGCACTAGGGACTATCTTCCTTGCTCTTCACTGCAAGCAAACAGAGATGCTATGACAACATCTTCTTGCAGAGATGCTGAGTCTGTCAGAGGAGAACTGGAAACTTCAGCTGCCATCCTATGCAGAGGTGAAACACTCCTCCGCT
>JAOXXN010000265.1:50808405-50827975 GCA_026770055.1 Myrmophylax atrothorax | reverse complement strand
ATAAACCAGTTGTTAACTCGACCAGGTGTGCATGTTTTTGGAGGAACTATCCCCCATGCACCCAGGCCTGGAATAAATGTACCTCTCTATAACCTTACTGGATATAGAGTCTTCTTTCTGCAAAACACTCTGGCCTTCGCTAACCCTTTCTCCATTTGTTCTCGCCTTCCCTTTCCCTTTCCTCCTCCAGCTCAGGGGTCTCACTCTGAAGGAGGATATTCTGTAAACCACTATATTATGGCTATAATATCAGTACTAGCAGGGATGGATTTTTCTGAAGTCAAGGCAGGCAGGTAGGAGAAACTGTTTTCCTCACGACCTATGACTCAAGCAAGATCTGTCAGGGTGTTTTGTTCTTTCTCACCTTAGCAGCTGAAATGTTGCAGCCACCACAAGCAGAGGAAAAATGACACAGGAGAGGACTTGCTCCCCACCACCATGTCCCCATTCGAAGGGGGGTGACCAGAGAGGGTGATGAATGCTGACAGAGACAGGAAATGGACAGTCACATGGCCCCTGGTCCAGGACATGCGAAAAATTCAGAGAACTGAGGTGTTTCTGTGTTCAGGGACTAAACCACAGTGTGCTTCACCACTGATAATTCTGCATTTAAGTCATAGCCCTTGCTTCCAGAATAGGCTGTAAGAGGCCCTTTCTCAGGTACTTGGCATCACAGGCCAGGCAAGAACAAAGCCCTAAGACTCTCACCTGGAGTGCTCTTCTGAACTGTTCTGTTTCTCCAGATGCCACTTTCTATTTAATCTCAATTCTTCATATGCTTGAAGGTGACTTCAAAAGAACAAGTCCATCACACCCATTGCTTTTGCTTTTCACTTTTTTACCTTTACACATTAAGTGTTCATTAACACCATCCATGTTTAAATTAGCATATTTGTTACTGCTCACTTTGTTTAAACAACTGCTTTTGCACTTCTAGCTGAGTGCCAAGTAACTGAACTTTCAACCAGCGCTATCATCCGCCCTCAAAAGCGAGCACCCCAAAATCAAAAGGGGCAAAAGTCTTTACATGGCTACACAAACACACATGCAGCAGCCAAGACTGGTGGCCCTGCCCTGAAACACATGTATGGGTCATGAACAGCACACCTCGCCTCAGGGCAGGAGCACAAGGCACCCTGATTCATGGACCAGAAGGAGCAGCAGCACTTCAGAAGGTTCCATTTGCTCTTTCTAGTTATTTTCTTTTTCCACCTGTCAGCAGAACCTTCTTTCCAGCCACAGTGACTGCTCAAATTACTGCAAGCTGCCATTGCACAGGTATTGCCTAACACTTTCATCTAACTTTTACTCTCACAAAGCAAAATAGTAGCAGAATATCCAGCTGTTCAGGGCATTGTTGGGCGTTTCCTTTGTTTCATTCACATTTCCAGTAAAACACTTAAAAAAAACCCACCTGGGAAGATGGCTCTCCCGGAAAAACTATTGTTCACTACAGACACTGAAATAAAATATTTTTCTGGCACCTCGCTGTCTGCAAGACCCTGGTGCCACAGGAGAGACCGTAGGATACACTGTAGCACTTCTTGCTAGCACTGGGAGGCAACAAGACCTTTCTCACCAGAACTGCTGGCCAGCGCTATAAAGGCACAGGGGGACAGCAGCAGGTGGAAGAACATTTTTATGTATTTTTAAGTGACGCTTGATAACGGGAAACTCACCTGCTCCAAGCCAGTAGCTGCCTCCAGGCTCATTTTTTGTGGACCTGGCAGGAGTAGCACCACTTATCTCCATGAGAACAGCTCCAAGGGTCCATCAACTGGCTCCACTGCTGTGGGCTCCAGGGAGGTCACTGTCAGGAGCGGCAGATTTCAGTAGGGAAACAGTCACTCCCTTGCCTACACCAGGAGTGGGTGCAGCTGCACACACCCAGCAACCCGATGGGCATCCAGGTCAAAATGGGCTGAGATTTCCGTACTGCAACTCTGGAACATACGCAAAGGCAGATCCCTCAGAGCTGACCACATGCTTCCCCACATACCAGGTATGGGTGGCTCAGCATGGCCCAAGCAGTGGCCAGAACAACCACCCTGCAAGCCCACTAACTTTTTGATGTAGCAGAAAGAGGACAAGTCCCATGGGCTTTGTGCTGTGCCTACACTGGTGGGGTGCTGTGATATCCCTGGGGCCTGCCTAGGAGTTTGCAAAGCAGCCCAGCTGCCCAGGCTGCTGCTGCATTGGGGCAGTTACACAAATCCCCCAGGTTTCTTGCATTCTTGATTTAAAAACAGTCGATTGGTGAGCAAAATGCTGGGAAGGACCAAGGAGAAAGGAAGGTGTGTGGCACTGAACAGACAAGAGGTGACTGCCATCGTAGGGGTCACACACACTGAATGTCACTTTGTGCTTCTTAGAGAACACCAAGCTCCTCAAAGCGTGTGGTTCCCCTTTTGCCAAGTGCCCTTGTTGTCAGGCTTCCGAAGGGGAGAGCTGTGCAAGGCGAGCTGGCTGCACTGCATGGATCAGAGGGGTGGCATAGCAACAGATTATTAAAAAATAGAAGTACTGCCCAGATTAACCTTTAATCCAGCCAACACATGCATGCGAGAGGACAAGCTGTTGTGAGTTTCCAGTGCCAGCCAGCCTCTGCAGCATTGGCAGGGGTTGGAAGACACAACCTCCAGAGTAGGCTTTCCCGTAACTCTGCACTGCAGTTTCTTACAACTTCACCTGACTCGCTAGCTGCTGCTGCTGCCAGAAAGTAAGTGGCTGGCTGGAGTCATTCTCCAGTGCAATCACTCAGCTCCAGCCTCCCTGGCTCAAGGCAAGCATGCTGATGTGCTTTGGTAACATGGGCAAGACCTAACCACACAGCCTTGAGCCATGACCAACTCAGGAAATGCACCCCATCCCCCTCTGCTTTTGCTCTGCATGTTTTTGTGATTGATGTCACAGCTGTGTTCAGGTGCAGGGCTCACCCCCACCCTACACCTACTATAGCCATCTTGGACAGCCCTTCTCTTGCCATGGTACCTCAATAAACAGCTTAGTCTGCCCCTCCACAGAGGATGGAGGGGTACATGCCTTGAGGGAGCAGGCCAGGCACTGAAGTAGACTAACTGACATTTGGGATTCTTCTCCACAGATTATGAGCAGTTCCAATACCTGGGCTCCTTGGCTAAGCCCTGCATTACGTCGTATGAACCAGGGGCCAAACTCTGCCCAGGAGCAGCTATGCTCCCGAACAGGTCCTTGGAAGCCCTGCAGGACAACCCACTGGAAACTTTGGCTTGGAGGAGAGCTGCTTCCCTGCTGGCAACCAGTGTGAAATGTGTCTGGCAGCCCAAGCCTTGTCTCAGATTTTCTCCATCCCACAAGAGACATAGGATATAGGGTACACCAACACTCTCCTGGTGCTGGCAGAGCTGTCCTGGCACCACAGCCTTGTGCAAGGATGTAGAGAACTCCCATAACCCACAGTAGCAGTCAACCTGCCTTTGCTGTTCTCCTCTTCAAATTATAATCCATCAAAGACCACCTGTCTCCAGTCACCTCTGTACAGCCCTAACCCAGGGGGTTAAAAATTAATAAAAAGCTGACCTCCTCTAATCAAAATAATGAGTAATGTCAGAAACAGCCTTTTGCAGTCTCCATTCTTCATCGATCCTTCTTTACTGATCTTTCTCACGCATGCACTCACTTTTTCCATTCCTTTTCCAGCTGCACTGCATGTTTATACCAAGAGAGGTAACTGGTGGAAAATAATTCAGCTGTAGAATTAAGTAAGCAGAGGTAAATGACCACACAAACAGACCAAGGAGTAAATGTCAGTTCTCATATTTAATATTTTGATAATTTTGTTTGCAACATTTACCACATAAATCATCTAAATAAATAGATGCTGTACAGTCTCTTATCCATATCAGTACAAAAATAAAACCACACTTTGTGTCAAATTATACTTGAGCCTGCCCTCCCTTTGCTATTACAGTCTCCTTTTACAGCACATACTTGCTCAGAAAAGGCATTATACTCTGATTGGTTTGTTTGGAATTGGTTTACTCCCTATTTCCCCCCCTCCCCCCAAATACATTCAATTAGTCTGTACAAAAGCTAGAAGCTCATTCTGTGCAAAAGGAAGCTTTCTGTGTGCAAAGACTCTGATAGTCTAGCGTGCTGACGGGAACAACAGCAACAACCGAAGAGAAAGTAACAAAAATAATCGGGGACCCTCCCCTCTAAGTGACCCTGTCATCCCCCATCTTCCCCCCTCCAACAGAAAGGGAGCACACCAAATAAGATGAGTTAGTGTGCAAAAGTGTCCAAATGATGTGCGTATGCTGGTTGGTGCTGAAAACCCAGTGAGAGAACTGGGGTGTCATCCCCCCCATGCTGTGGAGCTGGCTGGTAAGGACTCTCCCGTTAGCCTGCTCAAAAGGTTCTTGAGATACACAGAATAAAAGCTTCACTAAATTATTTTAACTCTTTTGTTGCCATTCTGTTGAAGACAAGGTAAGGAAAAGGCCTCTGGAAAAATCCAGCAGCTACTGAATACAGCGCTCCTGGTTCACCCTCCCTTCCTCTCCCCACTCCCTGCAGAAGGACAGACATCTCCCCATTCCTCAATTAAGCTAATAAGGTGCAATTTTTCAGACGGAAACTCTGCGAAGATGTCTCCGGAGCTGGAAGAAATGGTCATAGTTCCAGACTAGGACTACACAAACTGAAACTCAACTTCATTTTTCCCTTTCCTTGTTCAAGGGAGGTGGGGAAGGAGGAAGTCAACCTGCACCCCAAAGGTGATCCAGGGACTTAAGAGGTCTCCTCCCCTTCCTTAGGGAGCCCTCCGTTCCTTGGCATGGCAGAGCACACTCCCCTGTAGCCATGGGAGGGAGGCAAAGGGCTGGATGGCAGCTCTGGAAAATGATAAGGAGCAGCCAGCGGCCTGAAACAGATACATCTTTTGCTTTTCAAATGCCACTTTTAGACAGACGATAAGGAGTACTTAGCACTCCTAGTGCTTTGCGTTTCCAAAGTGCTTCAAAACATACTTCTGATTTAAAAGCAAAAAAAAGCTGCTTAACATTTTGACAGATTTGCAAAAAAGCTTCTTCTTGCTGACACTACATTTTCTTGTTAAAAAACAGTAATAATAAAAAAAAGTTTTTCCACCTCCTCCTCCAACATCCCCCTCCCAGCCAAAACTCTTCTACTCCAGTGAAGAGATAAGCTGTGACAGAGGTTATGAGCAGTCTTAGGAGCGCTCCCTTTCGGCATCTGACTGGCACTCTTGGACAAGAATCCCTACCATTTTTGCAGGACAGCCGACAGCAGATGAGGCAATCTCAGCAGCAAGGCTTCTACCCCACCCCAACTTTGTAGCAATCCATCCCTTTCCTGTCAGCCATTATGTGCTCCCACTGAGATCTGTACCTCTCTGCAACTCCCAGTTAACTAGGGATCATTTCCCACCTGCTCCCTGTTCAGCCACTGCACTTTTAAGAAATTAAAGGTGAAAGAGAAGGACGTGGAAGAGAAAAAGGGGTAATTTCTACACAAGTGCTTGTTACACGAAAGGATTTGAAAGCTCTGAATTCCATTTCAAGTGATTGCTTCTCTCTGTCCTTCCAATTGTCTTAGTGCTGTTTTATGGGTCTTCCCATCCTGACCACCTGCTTGGGGAGAATCCAGGTGGTTTGACACCCAGAAGGTTCACACTTTTTCTGCAAGGACAGAAAGTTCAGCAGAGCACAACACAGCCTCTTGATCATAAGCTACTGTCTCAAAACAAGTTTATCATACCCTTGGGGAAAACTTTTATGACAGGCAGGGCAAAAGCAATGTGTTCCTTTTACCTGTATGTGCCAATGCTATGCATTCCCATGCAGAAGTTACCCTATGCAAGCCGTTAACATACACATCTCCCTTGCACTCTCCCAAATGGTAGAAGACAGATACATAAAGGCAGTAATCACTATCTCCTCTCCACAGGGCCCATGCAGAACTCCACATGCAGATGCAAGGGATCAGTTTCGTTACAAATTCTTTGTTTTTAACACATTTTCTCTCTCAACTGCCAGTTCACCTAAAGGCCTGTCCTCAACCACCTAGTGAGAGTGACTCTGAGGCAACTCTGTCCCTCCCTTCCCTGACCGGCAGCTGCCCCTACTATCCTCCCAGAAAGACCCACTGCCCTCTTCTTCCTAGGCTGCAGGTAAGCCAAGGAGGAACAGAAGATGGGTAGATCTAATTAGCTTTATGAAAGGAGGTTTTTGCACTTTCCCTACTTCAGAAAACAAAAGCTTAAAGCTTGAGAGGAGAGGAAGGGGTGAAGAGGTGGTGGTAGACTTTGCTTTCCTTAATACACAGATGTGGCTGACAACCCCCGCTGTCTTCCGCACCCTGGCCTTTGTTGTGGCTACCACAGAGGGTCCTGCATGAACTACCCTGCCTATTTTTTGACCCTTGTGAGGCCTCCCTTCTCTGTTCCAGTGAAACCATCAAACAGCACTAGCTGGCGTACAGCAGGAAACATTACTGGGGCAAAGGGCCCCCTGTGAGGTGAACAAACAATATTATACATTCAGTCACAAAACACCAGAACAATAATTCTGGACACTTTCACAACACTAATAACAAAAAAAAGCCATTCACTTCTCAACAAGCTTTTTTATGTCTGAGGCTCTGACATAAACAAGAGTCAATTCACTAACAAAT
This sequence comes from Myrmophylax atrothorax, assembly GCA_026770055.1. Lineage (NCBI taxonomy): Eukaryota > Metazoa > Chordata > Aves > Passeriformes > Thamnophilidae > Myrmophylax > Myrmophylax atrothorax. The sequence goes on along the minus strand of JAOXXN010000265.1, from coordinate 50,821,300 downwards.
TTGGGCTTATTTTGGCAAATGGAACTGCTTTTGGGTGTTCTCACAATAATATCCTGGCCTTGCTTGAAAAAAAAAGGAAACCCAAAAGAAATCACCTCGGTCTGACTTCACAAGCAGAAGGGCCCCCAAGCAAATGCAAGACAATAAGGAGCATGCAGGAGCTATGAGGTTACTTAATGCCACTATGTACGTGTTAAAACTTGCTGTTCCAAGGCATCACTTATATATCAGAGCAATAACATCTAGTTTATAACCATTCAGGAACAGAGGAATATAAACCTCATTGAGAAATATATACCTCACTTTCCACATAATTTTTTTAAACACAGTGTTAACAATAAAGGCTTTCCAGTCTCATGAAGCCACTCAGTTCTGTCATATATACAGAGAGTTCACTGTGAGAAGATCTGTGAAATAAAAACCTGTTTCCAAAAGGCTGCTGGTAAATTCTCACATGGAAACAGTTCTAAGAATGACCATTAGAATAGTTCTTCTCTGAAAAGGTTGTTTCTTGTGTACAGTTCAGTAATTTCCACTGACTGAAGTTTGTTTTTCTTGTTTACAGCCATTGAGCCAAACGAGGTATGGGAGAGTTAGCCCATTTCTATTCTCAGCTTGTGCTTCAAATAGAATTATTAAACTCAGCTTCAGCTGGATGCTATTCTGGCTCTTCTAATCAAACGGAATGCTTAACAAAGCTCCGAGCGCAGCATCTGATTTTCATGATATGTTAGTACAAGAGGTCCCAATTCAATTTTTGTGTTTTGGGTTAAACTGGCAGACGGACAGTATTGGGGAGAAGAGACAAACCCAGACAACCTCTCTTGCCATCACTAGTAAAGCCCCCATACATCTCTACCCCTGCAGAGGTGGAATAAAGCTAATTTTAAACTCCCTGAAGACCAGCTCTACCAAGGAAATTTACAACAATATGTCACCAGACAATGTGGAACAGAGCCACATTTTTTAAAAAGATTAGGAGAAAAATCTTCTCAGAAAGATCTTTAAGATAAACAAGAATTCATGAATGTCAAAAAAAAAGTCCACGCCAACGAAGTAACTGCTTAGTTTCCTACCACAAACTCCTCTTCACACCCCCCACCCCCAAACCCACGCACACGCAGCTTGTTGCGTCTTAACCCGACTACAGTAACTCCTCACTGACACAAAGCAGCATGGCAGCCAGGTACTTTGTTCCACACTTCGTGCAGCGAGATGATTAGTCACCCGTAGAATACAAGCTAGCCTGATCCAAAAAAATGATTAAGATATGAAACTGTGGGTGGATCCTCTTTGAAAGACCACCACAGGTCTTTGAAAACTCTACTGCAAGAGGAAGAAAATATGTTTAAAGAAAAATGCCAAAACAAAGTGTTGAGAAGTGTCAGCTGGTGAGTGGAAAGAAAGCAGAGGATGGAAATCTAGTTTATTAGGACAAGCTCTTTCCTGCCGCAGGAGTGGTATTGCTTCCGATGTCAGCCAAAGCCAGGGACTTAATAGGAAGCTTTTTTTTGGTGTATTTTTACGCTGAGATGAAGACACGACAAAGGCAGCAGTTGCTGCCATTAGAATAAAGAAACCAGATCCTAGAAATGCTGTCAAGATCTAGGAGGATAAGCTGCAGTTCAAGGCTTTTTTTAAAATAAGCTAAAATGTTCTGCTTCTGCAACCATCGCTACCTGACCTGCTACAACCTGCAAGAGTGGACTCAGCCATGCAGTGGTCTCAACACTGGTCTCAACGGGAGATGCAGGGATTCAGGACATTTGGCAGGTGTCAGGAAGAGGGGGTGTGTGGGGGGATGACGATAACAACACTGTCTGACCCCACATCCTGCAAAAGAGGGTGCAACTCCCGACACAGAAGCCTCGCTCTGGACACCCACGTTCAACAAACATCCTGCGCCTGCATGCTTACCTCATCAGTTTGCCCTTGCTAGCTACTGCAAGCTTCTTTCCCACTCACTCTTCCTCCCACCTCATAATTCCCCTCCCCAGCTTCCACTTCTCACCCTCTCAGATTTCTCCATAATAGAGCTCCCATCTTAATTCTTTGAGAGGCAAAAGGTCAGTTCAGAAATTCAAGATCTTCCCAGTGGTCCCGAAACTGCTGTGACACAGTGGAAGACAGCCTTGCTGAAGGAGTTCTGAGATGGAAGGGGAAATCCTAAATCTACAGTGAACTGCCATGTTGTTTCTGAGGTACAACCTGCTTTAAATAAAAACCATAGGGGCAGTCCAAGCACTTTGCAAAAAGTAGATGCTTGAAGGACCAAAGCCCCAGCCTCCCAAATTCTGCAGGCCAGCAGCCAAGCCCCTCAGAGAAATACAATAAGGACTTTCACGTGTGTCTCAGCTCAGAAGGCCCATAGCTTAGTTTAGAATAAATACAGCATATGAGATGCTTCAGGTGGGGTGGGGTGAGGAAACAAAGGGTTTGAGGGCAGTAATCATGACAGTAGCCAATGTTACCCTGCAGGTACTCTGTCCTGCAGTTCCCACTTTAGCTTACTTTTCATGGTTTCCATAGGAAAAGGTCTATATTTAAAAAATTAAGTTATTTAAATAAAATTTGCTTTTAAAAATGGAAGAGAACATGCATGTGCAAGAACAGATGCTATGCTAAACTACCAACTCAAAATACATCAATTCTTCAAAAACCTCGAAGTGTCACAGGCAGTCCAGCAGAAGGCATTTTTAAGTGCAAGATTAGGCAGGGTCTATTGAAATGCAGACCACTTTCCTTGGCAAAGATTTTTAAGCCTTCCAAGGGGAAGTTCCTATCAGTAAAGTAGTACAGGATCACAGATACTGTGAGGAGACTGGAGTCATGGAAGAATTTCACTCAGGCAGTACAGTCCAAGAATTCTCATTGCTAAGAATTTTTTTCCCCTCCTCAAATCTACTACATGCCTTCCCCACATGTTGTTTACCTTGGATCTCTCTATGGGATCCAAAAACAGAATTTGCTGCTAATCAAAGTCCATTTCTAGCTCAGTTCTGTTCAATTCCTGCATCCTGGGCCTGTGCCAGTTTCTTGGATATCTTTGCAGTGCCAGGCAATGCTTCAGTTGTCCTATTAGCCCTTCCTCCCAGGGGAGAGGGATCGGTTTTCAACCAACTTATTACCACAAATTCAGGGTAGCATTTGTTATTAATACTGAATTTGGCAAAGGGTAAGAAGACCCCACTTTCCATAACACATTCCTCACACAGCAGAGCCAAGCCTGGAAATCCTGTTTAGCATATACAGAATGGTATGTCCTGACTGTGCTGGGTTTCTGAGCTTTTAATGAGGGCAAATTGAATTTGCGTTGCCAATTTAGATTTCAGAGATGCGTTTCAGTCTTTCCGCATGATCAACAGTCAAAGGGAGAAACCTCTGCTGCCTATACGGCCCCGTGCTGCAAAGACTGACTTACCACAGGCAGGCAAATACGGTTCTGAAGTCCTGACAGCAGGCCACAAGGAAAACAGCACTGGAGAGAAAGTCTTAACAGGCTCGTGTTATCTACACAGGTAGGATCCATTGCCTCTCACTGCTGCAGGAAGAGAGGGAGGAGGAAGGTGGGAAGAGCAATTCACAGAGATGTATCTTTATCCAAAGGATATCAATGGCAGAGCAAGGCAGCAGGCTAGAGATCCAGCTCTCTTTCCACCTCCACATGCCCTCTCCCCACAAATGCAGCTGCCGCCACTTGACAGGATAAAAGGCGAATTGTTCAGCTTGCTGCTTTCACATCAAGGAGGGGAGTCTTTGCCAGGGAAAGGGCTGTCAGTTTTTCAGCTGGACAAAGCAATGACAAACACACACCCCCTACACTGCCCTTTTTTGCGTATCTGAAAGGGGAAAAAGGAGAAAAAAAAAGGTCTCTGTAAACATTTGAAGAGGAGACATTTTGGATTTTTTTTTTCTCTTAAGGGATAATGTAACCCTTCCCTAACCCCACCCTAAAAGCTCTGGTTTTGGGGAGCACTGCAAACAGAGATTCAGAACTGTGCACTCCGGTCTCGAAAGAAGCCCTCAGCCACTTGTGCTTCTCTGAAAGTGACGGTAATGGAGTTTGCTGTGATGTCTGTCACTGTCACTTCACTGGGGGGCACAGTGGGGATCCAAGGGAGACTGGCATCCACATCTGCTGCAGAAGGAAAAGGCAGATAAGAGCATGTTAGTGAGAGAGAAGGTGAGGGAGAAAGAAGAGAGGGAAGGGAAGGATGGAAAAAGAGTCTTCTTTCTGACAAAAGTAGGTGAAATGAGCTTGAGTCTGCACGTGCAAAGCAAGAAAGAGCACGTGCAAGCCCTCCCCTCTGAGGCTAAGTGAAAATGGAGGATCACTGCAGGACATAATGGGAAAAGGAAAGAGTAACAAAGGTGTCCAGACACACAGTGGCATCAGAGCAGCCTAGAGAGAGGTCAAAAGACCCTATAAAACCACCCAGCTCATCTAACCATCCACAATTCCTTGATGCCTCTCACCCCATCTCAGCCCCCGATTTGGTTTTGTGTCACCAATGCACAATCTGTGAGCTCACCTGTTTCAAATGTCCTACCCTGCTGAAAAGTCAAATATCAAAAATGCTTAAACACTGTCTTCAGATACTCGTATAGGAGTCAAAGGGATCCAAAATGGAGGGCCTGCCTTGTAATGCGTCTGCAACGCAGCCTGGGTGTGATTCTCTCAAAAATCCATCAATAGTGCTCCATGGAAACGCTGCTCTCCCTTTCTCATATACTTCCTTTTCTCCCAGACAGCTCCATACAGAAAACCCAAGCCCCCCTGCACTTTCTCATTGTATGAATAATTATCAGTCCCTCTGCCAACCAAAGCCCCACTTCCCCTGAACTCCCGGAGAGTGCCACATAAACAGAGAGAGAGGAAGGAAAATGACACTCTCTCTGTCATTCTACCTGTACTTTATACCCGTGATCCCAACCTGGGCAAAGAACAAGCCCCCTTAAGAGTGTATTTCCTGTCTTCTGCTTCAAGCACCTTGGGTGCCTACTTCTACCTCAGAAAGAGTCCAGTTCCCCCTACCAATAACTGGGATTCCATGCAGACCGTATGTCAGCGGGAGAACAACAGTTTTACAATTCTGTAGTGCCACTTTTACGATCCCCAAGTGCTTTACAGCCCCACACTTCTAGGGGAGAACAGCCCCACACATTTGTCCACTGCCAGGATATAACACTGGGCTCCTCTGTGCTACTCTCATTGCTGCCTTCCTGGATTCTGGGCACTGTTCCAGTCTCCCTCAGAAAGGGGGGAATAGCATTGATTCCCAGAACACAGTCCTCTCCCTAAAATCCTGCCTAATCCAGCCTGGCTAACAGCTACTCCTAGCAAGGAGTAACAGGATTCCCTTAGCTACTACAAGAAGCACAAGCCCCGTTTTTCTACTCCTCAGGAAAGCTACGCCTTCAGAAGCTCTAATAATGCAAGGATAGAGTTTCCCTGGTAACTGAGAACAACACACACATCCCACAGCTCTCCTGCACAAGATGCTGGTATCCCTCCTTAAAATGCCAAATGTGCTTGGACATCTCCCATGCCCACACTCATGCTGCCTACTCAGTGGGATGAGGCAGGAGTTAACCACCCTTACTTCATCTCTCTCATCCTCCTGTCACATAGCTCTATTGCAAGAGACTTTAGAGGGGTGTGGAAAGGAAAGGGAAGAAGGGAGCAGGGGAGTGCACTATAGGTTCCTAGCATTATTCCTGTATGCTTCTCAGAGCAGCACTATGAGGAGTGTTGGTATCCAAGTTTGTCCACTGCCAGCCAAGCTCCTATGAGCCGAGCAGCAGGATGAGCACGCATGGATATGTGGACAAAGGTGGAGTTCATGACTATCACACTTGTGTGTCACCTCTGCTAGGAGGAAACTCTAAGAGGGGAGTAATTTGCACTATCTTCTGCATGTTTTCTAACACTGGGAGAGGCATCACAGATGTAGGACTACAGAGAGGCAACAGCACCAAAAAAACCAGATTAATCTGTGCTCTTCAAACAAGAAAGACACCTGCAAACAAGAGGGCCATAATATGAGCCAGTAACAGCTGCTCTGTGGACCTGACCTAAACCACAAGCCCAGGTGGGGGTAACCAAGGAGAAGGGACACAGAGCATCTTTCATATGCCCCAAAACTTCACAGCCAATGGGTATCTGGCCTTACCTTCTTTGCTAGTGTGCTGCATGGCCTCCCAGTCTTCAGGGCCCTGCCTGGCCTCTAGGCCCACTGCATCATTCAGGAAAAACTCATGCCTGCAGTTTCGGTTCTCCAGGCTTGCCATGCGGGGGAACTTCTTCCTTGACAGTCGCAGGTACTTCTGGTTTTTGCGTTGCTTCCGGAGAGAGAATGGAAGGACTGTTCCCCCAGTCTTCTCTGGGAACTCAGCCTGCCCTGTCTTGGTGGCCCCTGCCAGGCTACTGTCTCCTCCTCCAAATCTCCGTGCAAGAGAGAAACAGAGCTTCTCCTTTCCCTTGTGGGCACTCCTCAAGTCCATGCCATACAGCCGCTGCCAAGACATCAACACAGAAAGGGTCAGAGCAGACATCTGATAGTACAGGCAGGGCTCCACCTTGGGAACCAGGAAACTGTTCTTTGTTCAGTCCCTGAACATCCAGGTGAGTTAGGATAAGGTGTGCTGCTTCTACAACACTGTTTTTCTCACCTCTTCAACTGTCATCTAAGCTCTTCCTAATATGTGCTTCCTAGGATTGGCTGCCTTGCTTGGGAATGTGCTGAAACTCTGCTTCCAAACAGTGGCTACTTTTAACTTGATGAAAAGTCCAAGCTCACAATAAAATTAAAAGAACAGACAAACCAGGTAACCTGCAACAACTCAGGCCCTTGGTTTATAAAATCCTAGTTCACAGAGCAAGAGCTATTGCTTTATTTTATTTTGCTTTTTTGAAGACAAATTAGATAGCTCTTCAGCTAACAGCTTAAAGCTCTCTGCCTAACCACTGATTTCACAGTATTGTGTTCACTTGTTACCTCCAATTCTGTCCATACAACAACAACAGGCAATTCCCACCCCCTGAGATCAGAGGAGCAGCAGAGCTGCTAAGAGTTAGAAATACACAGAAGAGCAAGAGGCTACCTGCAGTAGGAGGCGCTTTGGTTTGGGGCCTCTTTTCCTGTACCCCGACGCACGGTCTCTCTCTTCCCTGTGAAAGACAAATACAAATCAAGTACTATATACCACAGCATAAAACCTAATAGGGACTTCAACGTTTCTCAACTCATCTCCCTCAATTTCCTTCACTAAACCCCAGTGGTGACCAGAGTGGGCTTGGAAAACATCCCAGAATTGCTTCCTGTAGGAGTGAAAGCCTTGCAATAGGGGAATTTCTCTGACGCAGCAGATGAAGGATGGGTTAGAGAAACTTATCACCTCACATCACTCCAGTTCAGCTCTGGACCTGATTAAAACCTGAGACTGACTGTTCTTTGGCTCAATGCTGCCAGTTCTTGGCTTCATTTCCTGAACACTGCCAATCAAAGCTGCCTTAACCTTTTCTTGTCCATCTCAACTGACGTCAGGGTACAGAAATCAAGCAGGATTCATTGCTATACATCTAAAATTTGAGTGAAGTAGGGACAATGGGGCACTTCATGCATATAATGTTATAAAGACAGTATTTCTTTTCTGGTCTTCAGGGAGAGAAAGAGCATGCACCCTTACTTTTCTTCATAAGCCACTACTAGGCGAGGGTCCAAGATATGATCCTCTGGCTCCCATGTGCTGTATCTGAAGAAAAATATAAGGAATAAAAAGTAAACAACACTTTAATGAAACATTCTCTCTGCAGGCCTGCTACCAGTGTGCTGCAGCCCTTGGTACAATCTTCACCAGGGCTGGTGGGGCCTGCCACAACATTGCAAGAGCTCTGAGGCATCTCAGCCATTCCCTCCCCAACTTCCCACAGACACTACCTCCCCTTCTCAAAACAGGCAGGGCCAAGCGTCAAGCAGCTCTTTGTAGGAAAACAGGGAAGTTTCCTCCCCAGGGCCCCCTCCACACTGTTCACAGAGCCTGTGCAGACACTTGCAAATTGATTTTAAGTCCATGCCTAACCAGGTCTCATCTGCAGTGCTCCTTCAAATCCAAAAAAACCCCATGGAACAATGAGACGTGATCTGATACAGCTTTCTGAAAAATAGGTCTCTCTTAATTTAGAGTGCTGAAAGAGTAAGTATGCTTTCTCACCTGCATTATTAATTACTTCTAATCACTGAAGCCGAAAGTATTAATTTAAGAGTTTAATTTTTCTCCTCTGATGCCATTCAACCAAACATGTTCAGACCTGGGCCCTAGGGCAAGCTGATGGCCACTTGCCAATGCCTCCTCCTCCTGCTCAGCTCCCCCTGCGGGTCGTTCCTATCGAACAGAGCTCATTGGTACTTTGTACTGGTGCAGAAGGAACCCCCCCGCATTGCAGGCAGGGCCACCAACACTGCTCCAAATCGTCTTCATCCTCCAAAAGTAGCCTGTGAACGTCACTCACTGCCCCAGCTCCCTCCTCGATAGGCAGACGGCTGTGACAGGAGTCAGATGCTCAGGAAAAGGACTGAACCCACCCAGCAGGCAACTCCAAAACTGGTTACCAAGGCACATAGCTGCACTTAACACTGGGGAGAAGCAGCTAAAAATTCCCAGTGTGGTAGCTGAAAGGATCACATGGTGGTCCTTGTGGCATGTTTGCTTCTAAGAGGTCATGCTTGCCCAGAAAAGCTGTTTGGCATGTCTCTACCGTACAAACACTAAGACAAGACAGCAAGTCTGAAACCCCAAATGCCTGAGAACACTAATTTTCCTGGATTGTGAGGTCCAGGTCTGGAGACAGAGCACCTCTCAGACCCCAGGGAGGAGGACCAGAGAGGCATCACTTGAAGGTGTGCAAGGGTACATTTATATCAGCACCTTTAAACAATGAGAAAGCATTTTAGGATGTTTACATTTCTGGAGGTAGCATAGGCTGCACATGAGGGCACGTGATACATGCCTATATGTACATGGGGGAGGTGGTTTGGGAATGCTTTTCCCTTTCATTGCTCTATTAGAGAGAAAAAAGATATTGGAAAACAGGAGAATTCCTGGTGAATGGGTTAGAAATGAAAACGCAATTCTTTTACAAAAGGGAGAAACAAAAAAATGAAATTCAGATACCCCAAGGTGCACTGTACATCAGAGAGCTAAGAACAGACATGTCTTCATAACCAGCTGATCTCTCTCCCTCTCCCTCCCTCCTTTGCTCATGCCTCCTGCAGCAACCTGACTGTGAGCTGTCAAAGCCAAGATGCTGTTTGAAAAGAGGAAGGTTTCCTCCCAGCTGCAGGGATTCTGGCACTCATCCTACAAATTTAAGAAAAATAACACCACGAGGGGGGAAAAAGTCATCAGATTGCTTTTCATAGGCAGGAGAAAAAAAGAGATTTGCTTATTAAAAACCCAGGTGGGTGTTGCCGTTTTCTCTGCAGTTCAGATTCTGGCTTAGCTGCAGTAGCAAAACACTGCATATAAAAAAAACATGGTTGAGTTTGCCACGCGCGCGCGCACACGCACGCAGAGCTTTATGTATGGGTACACACAGCCCAGGCTGCAGCAAACTGCAGAGAGCAGGCACTCTGGAAAACACAGATCATATGATCTTCCTTCCCCCTCCTTCTACTCCTCCTCTTCCCCCTCCCCTCTTAACTCCAAGACAAGTTGTAAACAAGCTTGTAGCTAGAATCAGACCGTCACTCCTCCGTTCTCTGACTCCAGTAGTGCAATCCAGAAGTCTAAGGTGCAGGGCATGAACAAGAATTTTTTATTAAGAAGAGGAAAATAAAAAAAAGTGAAATATGAATTACAAGTGAAAGCAGCAAACTGCTGACCTATCCTTATTCCCTTCTATGATGCTTCCAAAGGTAATGATGGGATAATCGGTACAGAGATTACAAAGAGCAATGCAACAAGGTTGCAAAAAGGAATGAAGAGGAACAGGACATGGGATGAGCAAACAGATAAAAAGATGCAAATAGCTTGTGGTGCTGCATGCCATCATGGGCATAGGTAAGTTTAGAAACAAGGAACAGAGACTGCTGCTGGGATGTAAGTGCCTTCAGTGCTCTGAGCATCTTGGATTTAACTAACTCAAACCACTGAGTGAACAGTTAAAAGAGGAGAGGAGACGGGGAAAGAAAAAAAAAATCAGTGTTCGTCAGATTTGGAATTTGGGAGAAGAGGGAAGGTGCTTGGCCCTTCACAACATCAAAAGTAGGAAACCCTGACATCACCTTGCTCCCTGGGGAGCTGTGCTTTAAATTCCCCAATGAGTTTATTTCTCCCTCCAAGTTCCAAGATGCAGGACAAGAAAGGCAGCAGTTAAGAATAAGGGCTGCTCTGTCCAAGGAAACATTACGCCACACCTCAGCCCACCTTCTTGGCAAGGGAGGTTACAAGAGAAGGACCTTAATGCGTTTGTTGAAAGGAGAATGGGACAAACATCAGTATTCTGCCCAGAAGGGGATGGGGCCTCACAGGTTCCAAATACATTTCTCACCCTCTTATCAGTGATTAAGTAAGACTTGGCTACTTCGGGCTGAAGCAATCCAAGAAGTAACCCACACTACATGGCAGCTCGTGCTCAACAAGTGCACAAGGTTATGCTTTGACAGCAGGACTTATAGCTAAGAATAAAGTCACCCTCTCCCACCACCACCAGAGAGAAGTTGTTTATATTTACGTGTGCCCTATAAGCATAAGAATTAGGCTTGAGGATTGGGCATGTAGGAACATATTTCAGCTTCTTGGACACGAGGTACAACCTGTCAGAACCACCGTAGTGGGCCCTGCTTTGCGGCTGTGAGGGCGAACCCGTAACAAGCGGCCCTTTTCCTTAGCAACACGGAGCAACTGTGTGTGTAATGCTGTTGTACCCACCCACGTTGTGTATGTACACACAGAGTCACAAACAGAAAAGCAAAGACAGGGCCCCATATGGGTTGGCCACGAGGCTTTTCTACTAGACTGCTAGCTGACATAGTAATATTCTCCAGTTACCTAATCCTTCTAATCTCAAAGCATTTTACAGACTGTTTAAGCACAGACCAATCACTCCTCTTCAGAGGCAGCTGCATTTTAATAAGAGAAGCATCTGTAAACAGTGCACAGCAATGCTGAAAGAAAATGGGGTTTTTTGCCTTTTTGCAACATAGCAACCAAGTAAAAGTACAAGAGGCTCTCACAATAACAGAAGGTTTTGGATAAGGAAATGAAGGTATGGCAGTAATTTTCAAGGGACAAAGATCACCTGCATTTGGCTACAATCAATAAATCTGAAACATTGCTCCTTTCTGTTGGTGAATTGCAGCAGGGAAGCAATAGGATGAGAAGACAAGACCATCAACATGTATTCTATTTTAAAAGACTGCAGCCAGCTCCAAAAACAAAGTGGGGTCCTCTTGGTGCTGACTCAGAAAACCAGGAGCCATTCCAAGATCAGAATAATCTGTGTCTTTGCTGAACTCATAAAGAATTTAAAAACATTTGTATCTAGAAAGTATCACAATGAAATATTTTAGCTGTGGCAAAAACCAGTCTGAATGGACTGGCATACAGTTTGTATTCCTTAGCTGCCAATTCACAAACAGATTTGGGTTTGGTTTGTGGCTCTTTAGTTTTGTTTATTGTTGTTGAAATGAGGAACAAGCAATTACCCATTATGAATGAGATGCTCAACTGCAGAGACACAGTGTAAGCTACTACCAAATGTTAAAGAAAAAAGACAAGTAAACACAACTTACTTTGGGGGCCATCCTTTCCATTTCACCAGGTACTCTACTTTACCCTGAGGGTGGAAAAAGGAAGAAGAAAATAGGTGAACTCTGCAACCAAATATGGGCTACAGTATCAGATGCAACCAATCAACAGGACTAAACTCTGCAACCAAAAAGCTCCTTTCCCAACACTATTTTTAAAACAAAGCCACTTCCTCATTCAACTACACTTGCCCAGAAAATGGGCATGCAGGTGTGTTTAAGCATGCTTGTATTTCCATCAGCTTGAAGCTCAGCTTCATAGAAGGGCTGCGGGCAGAACACTAAAAGCCAACCAGAGAGCAAGACAGAAGCATTCCCACAGGTACAGGCAATCCTACAAGAAGTCAGAACACATAAATGCAAGAGGGAGATGTATGCCAGAAGCAAATGTCAGATGAATTTTTTTTTAAAGGAGAGAGAAGAAACACAATCTTTCAGAACCTATGAAGCATCTCCAGCATGTTCCTTTCCACTTGCTACACGTTCTACTCAAACACTGTTCTATCCATCACAGACATTCATCCTTTCGACCCAAGCTCACAGCTGAAGTTCACAGTTACCCATTTACTTGCTCAAAGTACAAGATTTAAAAAAAAAAAGCAAAAAAAAAAAAGCACAATGATTAAAAACCGTGTTCAAGGGCACAGACAGCAATGTGTACAACTATCAAAATATTTAGTATTATACTGAGGGGTTTATTAAGCACTTCCCAAAGCATGGCAAAGGCCTTCGTGCAGGACGACCACTCTCAGAGAGCCGCTGCTGCAGCCGCAGGCACCTTTACAGGAGAGCATGGCAAGGAAAGCGATCGGACACTTCAGCCAAAAACCAGTTTCATTTTCCCCATGGAGGGCTCATCAGCCTCCCACGGTTGCAAAACACTGCCCTACAAGGAACTTTCCACCGGGGGATCTCTACACACCGCGTGCTTACAGGTTAATCCTTGCAACACCCTGCGGGGCCGGGAGCGCTTGCACGGCTGAGGAAACCGAGGCACGGGAGACTTCCCAAACCCGCTCCAGTTTGGGCTCTCCCGTTTGGTGTCACCAGCCCTCATCCTGCAGAGAGGCTGAACCGCAGCAGTG
>JAOXXN010000265.1:50780268-50795938 GCA_026770055.1 Myrmophylax atrothorax | reverse complement strand
TCAGTAACCTGCAGCCTACTCAGTGCCCCTCTGTCTGAAGCTGAGAGATAAATGCCCTTGAAATCTGAAGTAACCACGATAATTTTATTTTGAACAGGAAAATGGGCTGTTTTTTCCCCTTATCTAATTGATTAGGAATGTCAAAAATTCTTTTCTGTACACCGTGCATGCCACTTATTTATGTAGGAAGCAGCTGGTCTAAGGATGGAGCCAAACACTTTTTTTTTTAACTAGAAAAAAATTAAGCTTTCTTTTGGGGCTGGGGGGGCTGTGCATGTCACTGTATTTCATCACGAGTTGACAGATAGAATCCATCTCTCTGCTTTCCCTTTGAGTCCTGACATGTCTCTGGGAAACACTTGCCATGTCACTGCTTCAAAGAAAACTGCAGGTGTCTGGGAGAATGGGGACAAGGAAGGGAGTGCCGGGATAGTCAAGCCAATGGGATGTTCACAGCTCAGGAGCCACGTCTGGGCACCCAAATGATATCAGAAAAAAAATCTTGGCTTTTGTCTGAGTGGGTTTCTGTCTATTTCTATTTCTGCACATTGCTGAGCAGTACTCGATGCAGCAGTTACTATCTAGAGGATGATATTAGCTTTGCATCCGCGTGACTCTAATTCTGTTCTGTAATGGGCTTAAAATGGAGTGTATGTTCCCATTTTTCTCAGTAGGCAGTTACATTTCCCATCTGAAATTATACAGCCTTACACTGCACTTCAGAAAATTTTTTCTTAGGAAGAGCTCAAAATTGCAGCATAGTTAGATTTGTTGCTGAAGAAAACTGTTGTTTCAGCATGACTGATAGGTACAGCACTGTCTACTTGCAAAACCCAACAGAAAGATGGTTCTTGGTACAATTCAGCCAAATGAGTAACTGAACCCCCTTAATAGAAGTAGGACTCTGTAGAGTCACAAGTGATTGTAATGACTGGAAGTTCATGTTAAGAAAGTTACCAATGAATAGAAGTATTTTGTAAGATAAACTTTTAAAAAATAAAGAAAAAACAGACAATCAACACTATAGATGTCACCATAAAGCTGTCACTATGAGTGTGCCTCATCCCAAAGCAGACTGCTGCAGCTCCACATGACTGTGGCCAGTGGTTTCCATAGAATCCTAGAATGGAAGGGGCCTTTAAAGATCACTAGTACAACCCTTCCCTGCAATGAGCAGGTAAATCTTCAACTAGATCAGGCTGCTCAGAAAAATGTCCAACCAGACCTTGAATGTTTCCAGGGATAGGGCATTTACCACCTCTCTAGGCAACCTGTGCCAGTGTTTCACCAATTTCACTGTGAAAAAAGCCTTATATCTAATCTAAATTGATCCTCTTTTAGTGTTGGAAGTGGGTAGTTTGCTGCAAGGGAATGTACAAAAGAAATGGTAATGAAAACATTAAGTCATAATGTATCTCCAGTAACACCTCTGTTCACCAAAGGTGAGAGCAGCAATGGGTCATGCCTTGGTGGATCATTGAACTAGTGGGGTTGGCATAATCTGCAGAAGGTTTATACCTGAGCAGAGGCAGCTGGGAGATACCAAACAAATGGGGTAGTGTCTTACATCGCCTTTTAAAAATGTTCACATGACTTCTCATCACTCAGCCATGGCTGATGTCACCACCATTGCTTCCCACTGTCTGTGATACAGATCAGCTTGGCAGGTTTTCATCACACATCCCAGATGTGTACCTGGTGCAAGTGGGAGAGAAAATAGAGCTAAGAATGGACTTTCCCAGTCAAAATAGCACATTCCCTGTTACAGGTTGCTATGGAAAGTGATCATTCTGGTAGTCACCAGTTTGCTGAGTTGGCAGGCACTGATACAGCCTTCAAGATACTCACATGCAAGATGTCCCACAACCAGCCAAGCCCACTACTTATCTACACAGACCTCAAGCTTGAGTCCTGAAGAACATTAAAAATGGTTTGAAGAACACATTCACAGCCTGACCTGAATATTCTGCTTTTTTACTGTAGTTGTCTGGTGTTTCCAAGAGCCATTTCAAAGGTGAACTCCAGGTTTACATTAGGGCTATGACCAGAACAACACTCTGTGCCTCAAACCTGAATATTCAGCAGTAGCTGAGCTGCTGAACTCTGGTGCTCAATGATCTCATGGGGACAAGGCAGCTGAAAAGGCTTGACTTCACCTGGTCTGGCAGAAAACACTGGGAGTTGTTTAATCAGCTAGCCAAACAACCTGCAGCATCTGCTCCCTTACCAGAGGAGGCCAAGCAACAAACATTTTCCTGGATAAAAGTTTCCACCAAGTTCTCACTGGCAGGAGGGAGATCTGCCAAGAGCACTGCTCTTCATCACTGACACCTGGTGTCCAGGGGCTGACCTGGACATAGAGGCAAATTTGGGCAACCTGGTTGCTCTCACCATGCATGAAGACACCTATACAAAGTAATGTGGATGAAGTGTTTGCGGTTTGTCTTTTCCAGGTTTTACTTGTATTATCATAAGCTGGTGAATTGCCAAATACTTGGCAGCTGATAAAAACAAGTGCCACGCCAGATCCAGGGAAAATCCCACACTCTAATGCAAGATGTTACCTCCAGCAATTCTTTCCTACATGTTTTGAGGTCCCTGAGGGACATATTCTTTGACAGCACTGTCGGAGGACAAGGCATACTCTGCGTGTTGAGCAAGATGGCTTTTGCTGAGACAGTGGGTCTCATGGTCAAGTTTAGGCACTTACTGTAGCTGTTAAATAAATCAAGAGAGGAGCTCTGTTCCTGGACTTGCTGCTACTTGTCATACACTGGTACATTGTTCTCCTGAGGTGGGATTCACTGTTCTTGGTGTTTGCCAGCTAAAAATTAAGCACCTTAAATTGAGCTGACTGAAAATGAAGCAAACACTAGAAGCCCTTGTATCCTTCTCTAGACAAGAGAGCGTTGAGCACTGCCACAGTATGATTCATCCCAAACTTAAAAAAATTAAGCCAGGGAATTGAGTTCTTTTCTGGACATGCCCATTTTGCTCTGCCAGCTATTGAAACAGATGAGACATCTGGCTGAGACTTCAGAACCAATGTTTGGACATCTGTTGTGAGGTGAATCCTACCATTGTCCACCATACATGAACAGGTTTGGGAATGCATGGAGGACACAGCAAACACAGAGGCAACACAAACACAGCCTTCTGCAGGGCTGTGTGCCATGTTCCAGCTTTTCCTTAATTTTCCTCCCAATAACCTCACTCTACTCCATCTCCTGCACTGATTTTACATGGTTAACTCTGATCAGAAACTATCTTTCACTGATCAAGAGGTTACCCTGACTGCTGATATGACTGAACACATACACCCTCTAGCAAGGGACAGGCTCATCTTTTGGCTGAGAGAAGAACAGATCAAAACAATGCCAAGAAGATCACTCTTTCACAAAGCATTTATTATTACCCAGAACACAAATCCATCACCCCAAGGCAGGAACTGACGTTTGAGCCCAGACAATGCAGGTAGGTGGAACCTTGGATCTGGCTTTTCTGGAATGCCTCCGGAACGTCAGAGCACAAAGTCAATCCTTGAAACAAATGAGTTTGCTCAACTTTGGGCGTCAGTGGACAAGTACACCAAATGCCTACTTAGACCTGCCATCTGCTGCTTCACTGCAGTGTCTGTCCCACTTCCTTTGTGCCAGGACAAGGCTGGCCAATTGTGCGAGCTAGGGACTGAACGTTTAGCCCTGTCAGGAACAGGGATCTGCCCTGTCTGTGAGCACCCAAGAACCACTGGATCCATTTTTCCCAGCAGCCTGTGTCCTCATGTATGTAAGAAAGTAGAAATCTGAGGAGACACGTACATAGCTTAAGTGATGTCATTTTGTTGGCAAAGGCCTCAGTTTGATTTAAAGATCTTGTACCTGCTATTTAATCAGAAATCCCAATAATCCTCAGATAAAGAGATGTATATCTGGTCAGCCCCTTGGAGACTGTTGACTGACACTGCCAATAAATGAGAGATGTGATATCTCAGATGTTAAATTTTTCAGGAAAGAAGTAAGAATAAACAAAACCAGTTTTACTGAGATTCCTCTGCAGCACAGACATTTAAATACAGTCAGTTGGGTGCCAGTGACACTGTCACTGGGAAGCGAAATCCTGACGAAAATCAAACTGAGCACAAGCCAAATGGGAACTGAAAAGCCAAGGTGCAAGTCACTGGGGTCTCCCTCATCCCAGTCTGGAAGCCTGGCCAGAAGTGCCAT
Organism: Myrmophylax atrothorax; assembly: GCA_026770055.1. Taxonomy (NCBI): domain Eukaryota; kingdom Metazoa; phylum Chordata; class Aves; order Passeriformes; family Thamnophilidae; genus Myrmophylax; species Myrmophylax atrothorax. Next base: position 50,791,715 of record JAOXXN010000265.1, on the reverse strand, counting down.
GAAACCATTCATCCCACACGTAATGTATATTGTTTTCTTATTTTGTTGTATTTAACCTGGCAATAAATTGATGTCTATGATATGGCTGCCATGGTTAGTTTGTGTGGCTATCTTCATAGCTTGAGCATCGCTACACCATGACAGTGACTTGGAATAGCTACCCAGCTTACCTTGGAGAGATGCTACCCTGCAAAGTGGCTAAGCCTGGATCATGCTGGTGGTGAGAGAGGTCATGAGAAGCACTGAAGAGCCCCCCTGCTCCCCACAGGAAAGCTGGTGTGTGGTTGGCAGCTCAACTGCAGCGCCCTCACTCCTCCGCAGTGCTGGGAACAAGCAAACCATGGCATTGGGGAAGAGCAGCAGCCCTGAAGTGCTGATGCTCCCAGGAGCCAATTGCACAGACCGACCCCCGCACAGCAGGGGAAAAAAACAAAAACCAGCCCAAGAGGGCCTTGTTGTGAGAAGGAAGTATTATTTAACGTGCATTGTGTTGGGAAAGGAAAACAAGGGTCCTGGCACTGGGCCAGGTCCATTGGCCTCTTTTTTTTTTTCTCTTTTCTATTCTTCTGGGCAATTGTTCTATTGAGGCCAATTTTTTGGTTGTTTTTTGCTTTGTTTTGTTTTCTTTGGTGTCTTTGGAGCTGACAATGCATTGGGTAATTTGTCGGTGCTTTTCCTGTGTTTTGGCACAGGGACTGCCCAAACACTTGGCCATCCTTCCTGTGGCAGAGATGCCACCGCCGTGGCCACTGGCACCAGCACTGGTGCATGGGTTGCATCATCAGGAGAGTGGGGGCTTCTTGGCTGCCCCAGAGCTGGGGGGCAGAAGGGAGAGGCAGGAGCGCGGGCAGAGAGGTGAGTCAGTGTGGAAAAGCAGCACACATTTCTGCAGTGTGACTCACCAGCCCTTAGGAAGAAAAAAAATAATAAAAAAAAATTCCAGCCAAATTCTTTCACGGAGGTAAACAAGGTCACACAGCGCAGCAAGATCCTGTTTACCTGAGACAGGACGTCTTTACAGAGCCTGTGCTGGAAGCAGGGACATGCTGACATGACTCAGAGTGGCCAAGCAGGGAGATGGGGCTGGGGGCACATCTCAGCCAAAGGGCCCCAACCCCACTTCAGCAAGAAGGTGGTGAAACCTCATAATGGGGCTGGATGCTCTCCTCTGTAGAGGTTCTCCCCACTGCCTTGTGGCTCTGTCAGGAGGAAGAACAGAGGGCAAGGGATCACCGGGCTATGGCAGGACTCTGCTGGTACTCAGTGCTCACCTCCAGCCCTCTCCATGCTCCTGGCCCTGGAAGCTCTGACCCACTGCTGCTGACCTGCCCATACGCCATCTTGAGTGGGTGCTTTCCCTGCAGCCCCACAAGGAAGTCCCAGTGGCAACATGGTTAATTAGAGCCCATTCCAGACGCTGACTGAGTGTTTTTTCCTGATAACAAGACGTGTGTGAGTGTACACTTGGGTGCATATCCTGTTCTTGCGACGGGCCAGAGAAGCGGGGGGCAGCTGGCGGGGGGGGGACAGACGGGGACCGGACACAGGGCAGTGCACTGGGATTTTGCATTCCTGGCATTCCTGCCTTGGCCTTCGGCTGCAAAACAGCCCAGCGAGGAGCACAGAGCACCCATGGGTGGCTACCCCAGCCACTTGCACACTTAGGCTTTCATTGCCTCTGTGGTGACCACGACTGTGGTGACCACGACTGTGGTGTCAGGGGAAGGGGTCAGCCTGCACCACCCCTCTGCAGCCACCAGGTCCAGTCCTCAGATGGAAACAGCCTGGCCTGCTCTGTGTCTCCTCTTTCCCTGATGGTCTTGGACACTTTTCAGGCACCTGCCCCTCGGTTTGACCTTCTTGGCAGTGTCCTGAGTGTCCTTGGCAGTGTCTTTTCTTGCACAGCCCCCACACTCTAGCCCTGCAGCAGGGCATGCCAACGTGAATCTGCACTGGGAGGCTGGGGGCACCTGCTGTGGGATGAAAGGCTGTTACAGCCTTGTGGAGTCCCTTCCTCCCTGCCCTTGGCTACCCAGGCTGACTGCTGCAAGGACTTTGTGCTCAGGTCTCACAGTCTGGAGTTTCACTGGATGAGAAAGCCCTGCTCTCTTCCCCACTGCAGTGTGTGCATGAGGAGGACAGGGATATACAGGAGTAGAAGTTACCCTGGTCTGAGCAGTTGAATTCAGCTCACAATAAACTGCTCCTTCCTCTTCCACAATCTCTGACCCATCAGCCAGACTGGGGCTCTTGCTGGGTCCAGACAAGTGAAGGATGTTTGCACTTCCCTCACTCCCAAGTGCCTGTTAGTAACCAGCATGGTGATAGAGGACCCCACAGGACACCCTCCTTCTCTCAGCATTGCTTCAGCTCATGAGGGTGCAAGAAAACACCCACAGCCAAAGAAAGCACAGAGCTCAAGGGTGCCACTCTGCCTGGATCCGCTCCTACCTCCTGCACCAGTGCACAGGTGAGCTAGGATCTGCATTCCAGATATTCACATATTTCCAGAGATGCATCAAGAAGAGCTCTTTTCTTTTCTTCTTTTTTTTTTTTTTTTCACTTTTTTTCACTGACACACCAAACCAAACAGAGCCAATTCTGACCCTCAGCCAAAGCTATGTCAGAATGGTTCTGTCTCACAGTCAAATCATGATCCTCTGGTCTTGCACAACCAGGTACTTGGAAAAGATAAAGATTTCTTTCTTCCTTTAAAACCCACCCCTGTTCCACCTTCTCCATCTTTCTACTTTCTGCTTTCACAACCTTCTGTGGCTGGGTAACTTTCTCAATGAAACAGGCACATGTCATAGCCCCACGGACAGCTTAAACAGAAGGAAAAGGAGACTCCCTGGCTCCCTTCACCAGCTGCACACACGTGTTGTTGGAAGGGGAAGGAACCAGGAGGAAAGAGGACAGTGCCTCTGGTCACATGCAAAATACCATTTTTGAGGAATTGAAAGCATGTTATGTCTGCAAGATTGCAAAAAGAAAAAAAAACAACCAAGGATGCTTCTGCATTTTGGGAAGTGGCCAGCGCAGCCATTCTGAGGTCTGGGCAGGCTTGTGGGAAGCTCTCAAGGGAGTCCTGGTGACAGACCTCCCTGCAGCCATTGGGGAGAAAATTGGGGTATGCTGGGTGCAGGTTCCACCTATGACTGGGTGTACAGAAGGGATCTCAGCCTCATCCCAGTGCTTGCTGCCTTTGCCCTGGCAGAGATGGGGTGAAGGGGTGGTGAGAGTTGGGGTTTGCTTGTTGCTTGATTAGGGGGTGGCCACAAACGGTTGTGATTTTGATAGATCTGTGTGTTTCTTTGCTGTATTGCTGGTGGGGGAATCCCACAAGACCAGGTCAGGATATCTGTTGGACTGCAGTCAGCACCATTTAAGCTGCCTTTGCTTGGCATGGAGGTGGGTCCTTGCTGTCTCAGGGCCTGTCTCTGTAGAGAAGAGCTGCTGTGCATTGATCCCAATTTTCTTCCCAGCACAGAAGGCCTTTTTACCCCTCCCTGGAAGGAGATTAAGCCATGCTGCAGAAGAGTTCTTGGTGTAGGACAAGGCAAAGGGGGCTTCTGCATTTTGAACTCAGCCCCCAGTGCTGCACAGAGGCTCCCTCCAGAAGAGCTCTGTTTATTCCTGAATTCTTTACATGCAACTTCCTTTGGAACTGCCTTTTACACATGCAGCTGAGAGAAGCCCCAGTATTGGGGAAAGGTAGGAACATTTTTGACAACATGTTGACAAGTGCCTTCCAAACTCATCGGGGTCTGTAGGAGAAAGTGTCAAGGTCTGACAATAGCTGGCAAAGCCTGTTCTATCCCAAGATTGCTTGGGAAGGGGTGTGCATGAGTCCCGTGCTACCCAGAGAAAAATTCCAAAGATTCTGAGCTTAATCTGATGCACAAAGTTCCAGTTGCTCATGGACTTCAGCCATGCCCAGGGCTCCCAAGCAATGCAGCTCCTTGGGAATGGGAAAACCCCAGCAGGGATTTGCTGGACTCCCAGAGGATTACAGGATAAATGACTAAACCTGTTAGGTCACTCACAAGATCTTCTTCCTTTTATGGTCAAAATGAAGCGTCAGATTCACAGGTTTCCTCTTTCCTTAGAATGGGTTTTCTAAGTACCACAATTTAGAGGATGCAATGCTAAAATTAAGTATCTGAAAGCACATGCATAGTGTTGCAATCTTGCTGCCTTGCCTACTGGTCTGTGTAATGCATGAGTTGGGTAACAAACAATAGAGGTTGGAAATAGCCGGGACAGAGGTTTCCTCTTTTGGTTGCAGAATTGTTTCCTTGGCTGGTGTGTGCATAAGCCAGGTGGCAAAATGCTTGCCCCGACCAAGTTTCCTGGCAAGCAGGAGGGGTCTTTGGGTGAGGGGTGGAAAGGAGTGAAAGAAAAAGTTCCCAAAAAAGCAAATCCTTCCTTTGGACTTACCTTCACCCTCCTACTCCTTTACAAGCTCACTTTGTCTCTCAGTAACTGGTTCTGGCAGCTCCTCACAAACTTCTCAGGTCCTTTTTCAAACCTGTGGTTAGAAACTATTGGCACTCTGTACTAGCAATGGAGACCTGAGATGCAGATGCCCATGTCCAAGCACCTCTGCTAATTGCCAGAACCTGGCACTGTGAACTCTCCCATCCACATACATAGTCCAGGAACGCATATCCCAGGGAGCCCGGTCTTACCAGTGCTGGGGAGCAGCGGAGCTTGTTGGTCTCCCAAATTCAAGCTGTGACCACCTCCCTAAGCCCACAGAAGTCCCAGATGGTATCTGCTCCAGCCAAGGGCAGGCATCTGGCTCTCACAAGGCTCTTGTTTCCCTCCACTCCAATTCAATAAGGACTCATAGCATTTGAGGTTCAGGACCCACTTGCCTTACCCACATCTCACACTTGCAACACTTGGGCTTTGTGGCCATGGGTGCCCCAAATGCCAGGGACTCTGCCAGCAGCAATGACATCCTTCCCCAGCTGCACCCATGGTGGGCACAGCAGCACAGTGCCAGCTCCCAGCCTTTGCTGCCTGAGAGCCTCTACTTCTTGGATGGGTGTTCACATGCACCCAGATTCCTTAGAGGATTTTTAAATCCAAGCTTATAAATATTTATGTTTTCCAGATAGGAAAAAAATCCCCTGTTGCTGGTTGTTCTTCCTCAGGGTGATGGTGGTATATGGCAGCGGGAAATCTCCAAGCTCCCAAACTACTCCTACACCCATCCATCCAAACCAGATCTGCCCCAAAAGGAGAAACAGGTCCTTAACCCAAACCACTGCAATCAGCTAACATCTTGCTTGGAGAAAAACATACAGGATGAACTTGCAATCCACTGTCTAGGTTAGAGCAGGGAGGAAAGGGAACAGGATTCAGCCCTGGGTTAGGGGGTTGCACCTGGCTCTGCTTCTGTGTTCAAAGTGGGAAACTGGAGCATATTTTCTGTCCCACATGGTAGCAGCATCTGTCTGCTCCTTCCTGGCCATGAGCTTTGAAACCCTCTACAAGACCTGAGTAAATAAATAAGTACAACAATAGGTCACAACGTACCCAGTGGGGCTATCCATGGAAAAGGGAAAATACATGTCATAGGGAAAAAACTGCAAATCCTGTTCAGCTGCTCCTTTCTGTTTCATTTAATGCACTTGAAGGTGGCCATGTTGGGAAAATGCTTTATTCTATTACCAGTCTGCTCACACTTGCCTCAGCAGAGTCAGGAGAGTCTCATCCCAGGCAAACCTGAAAGCAAAGAATGCCTTTTTCAGTCCTTTTACTCATCCCAGACAAGCCTGAATTCCCATTTCAGTCTTTTTACAACCATCTGATGCAGCCAGGGGGATGCTCTGATGTATAAAGCATCCCCCATTCTTCCCAGGGGACAAACCTGCATCTCTGGCTGTCACCTTGCTGCATCAGGCACCAATCCTGCCTTTCACAGACTGAGAGCTTCACCTGGTTTTGTGCATCCTTCTGGAAGGCAGCTGCCCCTCACCCAGCCTGGAATGCTCCGAAGCAGGGTCTTCTGCGAGCAAGAGGTGTGCTCCTGCTTCACTTCACCGGCCAGCACTGCCTCAAACTTTCCAGGGCAAGGCTATGCTGTGATTGTGGTGTTTTGTCCATGGCTACTAGGTTTATGGGACACTAGGGAGACCCCCTTTTCCTCCCATCCCCCTCCCAGTGCAAGCACTTTGTTTTTCTTCTTAATTAATGGAAAAAATTCCTGAACCTGTCAGAGGGAAGGAAGGTCTTTTCTCCCTCTCTCTCTCTCTCTCTCTCTGTGTCTCTCCTTGGTCAGTTACTGAAATACAAACAATATCCATGGTCATGGTGAAACATTTTTTCCACCTAAATAATACCTCTGCAGATTTTAAAGGCACAGGCCCCTTTGCACAGCCCACAACCCCCAGCATGAGAGATGGCCAGGAGGCATTGCCCAGGCATTGTAGGCACTCTGCAGAGATGCAGGAACTTCCTGGATTTTTCTCACAGACATCAAGCCAGTGTGTGTAGAGTCATGGCAACCCCCTCTGCCCTCCTTTCTGGGAGCAGCTAATACCCCAGCATGCCCAAGTGTCAGGTCTCCTGAGCACCCTCCCAACCTGCCAATATGCATGGAGGCTTCTGACATCCCCAGCCAAAGCATGGGGAGTGCTGAAATCCCCTTCATGGAGATGGCCATCCCCAGGTCTTTTTCTGCACCCATCTGCATACGCTTAGCTGAGCTCTGCTGCCCCTGTGCAGTCCTGCTTGCACTCAAGGGTCCCCAGGCCCTGCCTACTGGAGAAGAAAGAGAACATCCTGCCTGCCATGTGCACTGCAGAATGCCTCCTTACAGCTGCCTGCCTAATTTGGGCAGCCAAAACACTCATGTGGGTGTTTGGTGTGATTCACATGTGATCCTATGCATGTAAACTGGGCTGTCTGTGTGCCAGACCCTCATGGATCAACATCTGATATCACTGCAGGAGATCACCTACAGAACACCCAGAGCCCTCTGGCCAGCCACCTCCTGGGTGCCCTGGGCTACCACCAGGCATGCAGGTGTGAAGAAGGGCTTCTTTGTTCAGTCATCACCACTTTTCCTGTGATGACCTCTTTTACTTTTGTCTCTGATGTCGTTGCTCACAGCCAGCTCTGCGCTGAAGAGACCAGCAGTATCTGACACCATCTCCTCTGCTCTTTCCTGAGTCTGTGCTGAGATTACCACTGAAAAATGGTTTCTCTTCAAGAAAACTGATGAGTAGGGCTTGGGTTTGGGGACCAGAGCTTGCCTTCACCAACTGCATCATCCAGAAGTGGCCAGGGCCAAAGGTTGGGGCATTTGGGAACTTGGGAATTTCCAAAGCTACTAGGGCAAGACCTACTGCTGAGCTGCTTGCCTGGCCTGCAGCATCCATCGAATTTTTGCAGCATGTGGAAAAAAAAACCCTCTCAGCCAACATTTCACAATGTGTATCGACTGTCAAACCACAAACCTCCCTGCTGCCCAGGACCCTGCTGTGTTTGGGTTGCTGCTTAATCCATTGCAAACAGCTTTATTGAGGTAGTAATAAAAAAGTAATAAAAAGGGGGGGTTATTTCCCTTGGAGCTGCCTTTGTTCCACCCTTTACTGTGAATCCAAGGCAATCCATCATTTTGGAGAATCCCCTTTGGTCTCTGACTGGCCAGGATAGGAAGAAATGTGAGGTGAGCCCTGTCATCATTTTATATTTTGGCATCTTTGCTCTTCTGGCTCTTCTGCCAAGAGCCCCACAGATCCACTGCTGCAACTGTTAATTGCTTGTATTAACCCAGTGTCTGCACTACCTGCAGGGACACTCCAGCATTTGGGGTTCCCTCCACTTCACACACTCATAGCATTCAATGCTTGGAGGGGGTCCATTGTTCCTTTAACCCCGTGAAGAAATCCACAAACAGCTGAAGCTGCCTGGCTTCCTCATGATGTCTTTTAAGATGGGAAATTCCCAAGCCTGTAACAAGTTCACTTGGTCATGGGCAGATCACAGTTCAGGGAGGGGCAGCACCATTTGGTCACGGGCTGTGTGAAGTTGAGTGGAGAACAGCTGCATGCTCTGGACACTGGCTTTTGTTGTGTTGTGGGTTTTTTTTCCTAAAGAGCTTTTAATTTATCATATTTTCCTCTTTCTTGGTATCTGCTTTTCCCTTGGCACAGCTGGCTTCTCTGCCTCCAGGGCCCACCAGATATTGGTGCAGGACAGTGAGATGGGGCCACTCTCCAACACATCCCTGTTCCACCCTGGGGTAAAGAAGGATGTCAGTGGCTTCCCCCAAGCCCTCTCCAGCTGTGTCTGGAGTGGGGGCAGGTTGGGCAGCAGGACAGGGTGGTCAATGTGAGGGAGGCACAATCGGTGCACAGGGAGAAGAGTGCCTGTATGGACTTCATTCCATGTGGCTGGGCTGGAGAAGGCTCTTTGTTGGAGCCTCAGCCAGGCCTGCGTGTGAGCTTAAGTCATATGTGTTCCTGAGCACCAATAAAACAAGCAGTCAAGGGTTTTCCTGAGCCTGGTGAGGAAACACTTGCAAACTGATTTTTCACTCCATTTAGCCATGCAACAGCTTTGGTATTGCAAACTGTTCATGATAAACCCCACAAAGTCTGGCTTTAAAACTCAGGGGTTTCCTCTTTGTGCTTGAATAGCCCATGGCCTTGCTCCCCCCTCTGTCTGCTGCTTTTGGGAGCCATATTGTTACAGAGAGATCTATTGCTGAGGCCTCTCTCCATTGCCTGGAAGGCTCGATGCATTTCCTCCATCAAAAGATGAACTTCCTGTTGAATGACATATCCCGAGACTGGAGCTTTAGGTAAAGTAGCAGTTAAGCAATTAAATTAAGGAGAGTTGCCAACACTCCCTGGCTCCTCTGAGATCACCTGTAGCACTGAGTGCATCACCTGCATAGCGATGCTTTCCAGCAGCCTGCTGCAGCCCTCCCAGGATTTATTTCCCAAGCTTGGCTTTGCAGGGTAGATGCAAACCACCTGCTCCAGCCTTTAGAAGTGGTGCAGGTGCCCTCCTTCCCATGGCCCATGCTGACATGTGCTGTCCTGCCCTTGCCAGGATGCTGCAGAAAGCCAGCAGCGTCCAACCTTGCACCTGAGGGAGCAGCTGCTGCATGTGGCGCCGGGCCCTGTGGAGGTGCTGGCACCAGGCACCCAGGCTCACGGCATCTTTCAGCACTGATTTATTTTGAGCTGTTAAAAGCAGAGGTGTGAGCTTGTGGATGGGGTTGCATGGGGACTGCCGTGGCCAGGCAGTGTGCTGGACCCCTGGGATGCCAATTCCTTCCTCCTGCTCCTGGTACCTGATGATGGACCCATGCTTCCTATGCCTTATACACCTCTTTACACTCTTCGCTCCCCAAATTCCCTCAAGCCCAAAGAAGTCTCACGCCAAAAATCTTTTTTCACTGGATTAGCCTAAAGAAATCAGAGTGGGGCAGTGATTACTATCCTTATTGTGATTTTGCCTGTGTTTTCCATCCTTGGGGGCAGATAGAACTCACCCCACTCCAGCTCCCTTCAGAGGATCAGGGAAAACATGTCATCACCCCAAAACGAACTGTGCCCAGCAAGGTGCACACTGGAGAGCACCAGCCTTGCCCTTTAAGGAGAGCCTGGAGCACTCCTACACACTGATGTCCCCGGGTTCACCTTTTCAGCACAAGTTCCCACGTGGGTCTGCGTTCCCCACAGCTGAGCCATGGGCAGAGGGTGCTGTGCATGAACTGAGGGGATCTCAAAATTGAGGCACACGGCAGCAGCTGCCTTCACTCCCCACAGCCTTGCACCCAAGTGCCAGATATGCGATACCTCCCTTGCTCAGAGGAAAGGGAAATGCAGTGGCCTTTCTGACCCACCAAGGGACAGACTGCTGTTGTCTAGACGATGTGACTAAGGAGGGAAGGGGCTGACTGTTTGTACAGCTTTGGGGAGTGTAAACAGTGCCGGCTGTCCCAAGCCCTTCAAAGCAGAGGAATCCAAAGATAGGATGAAAGCACAGGGAAATTCTGGCCTGGTGTCTGAGCAGAGCAGCTAAGGAGAAGGGGACCTCTTCGTGACAAAATCCCCAGCACCTGAGTCATTTCAAGCCAGCCCAAGTGAGGAAGGAGGAGCACAGCACAGCCAGCCACCTGTAGTGGGCAGGGCTGTGTGTGGGCTCTCAGGACTTTCCCAGCTTTGGTTGCTTCTCTCTGCAATTTCAGAACAAGTGTCCTGAAAAGGAAACTGGAAGCCCTGGGAATCGTGCTGTGCCATGTAGTGAACTGGTTTGGCCTCTGCTTTTCATTCTGCTCACAAAAGAAAGAGAAAATGCTGTTTGAGAGGTGGTTTCCTTTTTTCTTTCTTTTTTTTTTTTTACAACTTTAAATACAGTACTGAGTATAAATTAATCTTACATTTAAAAAAAGGCAAAAAAATTAAAATAAAATAAAACATCTTTACAAACCCAAAGAAACGATTTTGGAACAGGAAAACAAAGTGTCTTAAGACTTGAGGGCTTGGGAATAGAGGGAGAGAGAAATGTGCCACCTTGGCAGTGGCATGAGAAGTGCTCTGGGCTTGCAGGAGATGAGGACTGGGTCCCTCCCCAACTTGTAACAGCTCCCAGGTTGTGGCTTTGGCTTCTTCCTCCATCTCCTTCCAGGGCTTTGCCCTTCAACAGAGGTGTGTGTGTGTGCAAGGGGAGAAGCAGCTGGAGGCAGGAGGGGTAGGGGAACTGCTGTGATCACTCTGGGCAGGCATTTTTTTCATGTGTAACTGCATCACCCAGCGTGGCACAATCTGAGGCTGTGACTCCAAGGTGATGCTGGGAATTCCCATTATATGTAACATTGCTGCTAATGGTGCCTGAGTATTAGGTGTGCAGAAACAGCCCTTGCCCACACAGTCCTCCTCCCTCCTGGGAGATAGGCACTGGCCCAGGAGGAACTCTACAACTGACTCTCCAGTTGTTCTCCAAGTTCTCCTCACTTAGAAGAGCTCATTTCTGTCTCAGACAGCTGCTGCCAACTGCAAAAACCACTCTCATTTCTTTCTCTATACCTACACAGATCTGCCCACATCTTAGATCAACTTCCAAGCTAGGTGGGTTGGGAACATCTAATGGGCAAAGAGACCAAGAAGGACTTTGAGAGGAAAAATGAGAGGAAAACGATGGGAGATGTAGGGACATTGGCAGGGAGAGATCAGTGTGTGCAGGACACCCAGGAAGGGGTTAAAAACCTCCTGGGAATGACATGATTCTGCTTTTAGGGCCACAGAGCAGGCAAGGACAGCTCACTGAGATGAAGTCATGCTTCTAAGTTCTAAGTTTGGCTGTCCTTGGTCTTGTTGTGGTATCACTTCACCTCCTGCAAGGAAGTTGTGCTTGGAGGGGGTTGTGCAGAGTGAGAGAAAAGGGCAATGAGAGAGAGAGAGACACAGAGAGAGAAA
>JAOXXN010000265.1:50753728-50772917 GCA_026770055.1 Myrmophylax atrothorax | reverse complement strand
ACACTGATTCACAAATACTTTAATTCCACACAGGGCAAGCAAATGTCAATGCCCGTTGGTCAGTATCTAGAAGCAGATGAGAGCCATGGGGTGCAATAAGGAAACTGCTTCACAGCACCACTTTCTGTTTCCCTGACCAGCCTTTCCCATCTGGGACCTGAAGTGAAACTACTGACGCAAAGCCTCAAAGCTCTGCAGCCTTCTCCCATACCCCTGGGCTTCTTGAGCCAACAAGAGAAGCCCATTTTATTTCTTAGCCATGAGGGTGGTTAATAATTATGATAGAGATGTATCTATTCCTTAGACACCAGGCCATGACAGACTGCACACATCTTCTCAGCTGCAACTTCCTCACCCCTCCATCCTGTGCTGCCTGGCACTTTATCAAATGAGGATGGAGGACTGCCTTTTGAGCACAAGTTGAGTTGATGAGAGGACAGTAATGGGGAGGGGGGGAAATAGCAACAAGTGTTGACTCTCCTATTGCAAACCATGTCCCTCCCTCCTCCAGGTTGTCCTTCTACACCCCAGGTCAGCACTAAAGACAGTTGCAGCAGGGGGGGACCAGCCTGGGACAATCCAGCACAGCTAATTTTGGAAGTTGCCCCATTGTGTGGCTTGTGGACAAGGAGGAGGGAACTGGTGAGGGCAGGGAGCGGCCCTGGCGGTGGTGGCGAGCCTCGTCGCCTCTTTCTAAGACAAACAATAGCTGAACGCAGCTGGTGCCCTCCCCCTCGCTTTTCCCCCCTGCCCCTCCAGGGCCGTTTTGAAAGGCAGCGGGAATGCTTTTGAGACTGCGCCAGTGGTTGGACTGGCATAGGAAACAAAAGCAGGAAATTCTGTTCCCCCGTAGATAGTGTCTCGGCAAGGATTACAAAGCTCCAAACAGACAAAACACGAGAGAGAAGGCAAGCTGGGGGGGCTGGGGGACGACGGGCGGGAGCAGGGTTAGAATAGAAAGGAATTTGCTCTGAAGAGACCGTTTATAAATAAATTCCTGGGCCAGCCCAGCCGCCGTGGCGCGTGCTCCAGTTCCCACACGTGCCGACCCCTCCAGCCTCGCTGCTCCTGCTGCTCACCGCCCTCAGCCCTGGCCAAGTGACCCCAAGGCACTGCAGCCCCCAGGGCTCTTATCTACAGGCGGGAGGTGAAGCGATGCTAGCCTGACTTTGCCCCTGATCTGTATCTCTCACCCCTGGACACGTGCTCTGGCGCCCTCACCATAATTAGAGCTTCTGGGAGCAGCCTTTGGTGGATGCTAAACTTGAAAACTCACTCAGCCCTTTCCTTCTGTCATCCTCTTTCCACCTCCCATTTTGCCACCTCCTAAACCAATCCTTGCTCAGTTTAAGCCCTCCTGAGTGAAAAGTGCTGACCTCAGTTCCTTGCACTCACTTTGCCCATCTCCTATCATTTTTGGAAGCCAGTGACCCTGATTAGACCAGATAATTAGGAGGAGATCTATAATGGCATCTACTTGCCTTCAACTCGCACAAGTTTCAAGGGGACTAGGTGTGTAAATAGCCAGGTCTTGGCTCCTGAATGGTTCCCATATTTATAGTGAGGTCTGTTGACAGAAAACAGAATGTCCCCTCCCAATGCCCCAAAGACTTCAGAAAAAACAGAGGAGTGTTTGGTGAAGAGGAGATTTACCTACGGAGTCTATCCGCAGGGCGCGCTGGAGGTCACTGATGGAGCGCACTGAGCTGCCACCCAAAATCTCATAAATGTCTTCGGGTATGGGGTCCCCCTGCCAAATGAAAAAAAAGAAAGGGAAAAACAAGCATTAGAGAGGTGATCTGCAAATACTGACTCTGTGATGGAGCGGGAGGGGGTGAATCAAGCACAGAGGAGGCATGACAGAACCAGTGAAATGCAAATACACACATAGTCTTGCATTGGCTTTTAAACCTTGAGGGCTTTGTGCCTCATGAAGGCATGAGCCTGAAACCTAAACCAAAGCAAGAGAGCCCCAGTTGCTCCCTCTCACAAAGCTGTCAGGAGACTAAAAAAGTCAAAAAATATCCAGGCTGTGCAGCAGAGCCCTGAACACTATGCAAGCAGCCAGCAAGGCTTCCTTCTCCAGTGCTATATGACTTCTCCAGGTGGCTTCTCATTCCTGCTGCCTGCAGTAAAGGCGTTTTAACAGACTTCCCTTACACTATCAGATAAAACTTTCCCAATATTTCCCTCTGTTATGAAACTCCCTCACGGGCTTTGTCAGTTATCGGGTGTATGTGCGTGTGCGTGCGCGTGTGTTTTCAAACCACAGAGGCCCAATAATATACATCATTTGCATACACTTTTTTAAAGAAAAAAAAGGTGGGGGGTGGAGTGAAAGATTGACCTTTGCAGCTGACGCTGCTCCAGCATGAGCCCGCAGTGAAACCACAAAGGCTGCAGGGAGGTGACAGGCTAAGGAGCTGATTTGGAGCAAGAAACACATGGGAATTTGGATGTCACTGCACACCAGCACCAACGAACCTTGAGTAAGCAGGTTTAGCAACATCAGAGGATGGGCCAAATTCAGAGTTTGTGCAGGCAGGTGCAATACCATTAGGTCTTGGGAATTTTACTCAGAGTGGGCCCCAGTGACAGCACTTAACAAGACTACAAAGGAGCGGTGTGGGAAAGCAAGTGCTGATTAAAACATACTTCCGAAAGACTAGAAAAAGCAGACGGAGGGAAGTACTGGCCAAAGTGTTTGCTTAGCTTCCAGCTCTCTTCATTCAGGGCTACTCAAGCGGAAAAGTTGCTCTTTCAGCTGGGTGCTGGATGGTGTCTGAGCCACAGCCTTACACATGCCCCTGTAACTGAGAGAAGCTGGCTCGTGTGCTTGTGAAACGCAGAGATTTTCTTGTGGGTTTTTTATGGACAGTTGGTGGCGTGTGTGTGGTCCTTCTACCGAACAGCTATTCCCTCCCTGCCTGCATTCAGTGCAAAACATTTCCCTTCCAATTGGAGCTGAGAAAAACTGACAGGCAGGTGGTTAAATGTTGGCTTTAAACCTTGAGGGCTTTAGCCCAAACCTGCAGCCATTTTTGCATGACTGCTAGAGCCTGGCACTCTCCCACATGTGCGGGTCCCTTGGACACCTACCGTTCACTTCTGTAGCAGGGCAACAGGAGTGCTCCCTCATCAGCCCTGCCAGACCACCTTCTAATACTGTAACTTACAGTAGGGCACAGTGGCTGCTGCAGCCCAAGTCATGGGGCAGAAACCTTCTGGGAGAGCGGCAGAGCAGACAGCGTTAGTATCCTAAACCTCCGCAGCCAGATCCCCTAGAGAGCTTGAGTCAGATCGAGCCTCCCTGCCCCGGTCCGTCCCTGTCACTGTCACATCTCACCACAGATTTGGCTGCAGCAAAAAGCAGATTTTACATCCCCAGGCATTACTTCTTTAGTCTCTGAGGGAGAGGGAAGTGGCATCCGTGATGAATGCACAGCAAGAGAGAGACTTGTATAATTCAGGGATCACTGAATATCTGTGAAATGAAGATGCCTTCTGACAACTCCTGCTGTGTGAGGAAGAGGGGGACCAACAGCCCAGCACCAGAGAGGTTCTGCAGCACTTCCCTGCCTTTTACCACACACATTTACAGGAAAACAGATCATTTGCAATTCCCAGTACTTTCAATCAGAGCTCAGTGCTGGGTGGCAAAATTGCAGGCTTTTAATGTTTGCACCTGTCAGCCAAATGCATTTGTGTACGAATGCTGCTCTGCACGGATGCCCCTGGTCCTTCCTGACACTTAATATGTATAGGAAATGGAACTTTATTTTAAACTCTGGCACTTGCTGGGGGAGAGCGTGGGCAGGTGTTACGAGACTTGGTGACTTAGGAAGTGAGATGGGAGGTGTCACCTTGCTATCTGAGCAGGGGAACAGATATGAATCAGGGATTGTAAATGCAGGCCCTCAGGATTTCTGGGGACTGCCTATGGGAATAAGCTCCACTCCCTGCTCACAGTTGCAGTTTTAGATGCCAATTTTTTCTTGTTGCAGATACTACCAGCATGGCTATGGTGTAACACCATCCCACATGACTCATAGTCCTGTCCTCCTCCCCCATTTTTGTGAGGCAACTCTGCCAGTGACAACTGCAAGCCTGTGAAGCTCCTTACTTTACCCTGGTATTGCAGAGCCAAGTCCAAAGCTGGCCTAAGAGCAGCTACATAACCTGAGCTGCACATCTTGTCCTTGCTCCCTTTGGGGTCTGTCACTGGGAACAGCTACCACTCTGGCCCCCAGCCCTATGCCTGGGAGGCTCTGACATCGGGGCACCGCACACACCCAGGCTCGGGGCACTTGTGGGGATGGGACACAGGGAAGCAGAGGTCCATCAGCCACTACCCTCTGATCCCATGGGGTCAGAAGGTGCGGGAGCATTGCAAGAGGTGGGACTCCCAACACACCAGCCCAAGAAGCTGGTGTTTTTCCTGCTTAGCAGCTCCTCCAGAGTTATTTGTCTAATACAGGTTAACAATCTCCTTTTTTAACTGTGCGGCAGATCAAAGAAGACTTTTGTCTCAATGGACTCTTGGCTGGCTGTCAAGAGCCCCAAGGCCTGGCCCTGTATTCCTGCGAGGCCCTGAATTCTTAGAAGAAAGTAAGTTTGTTCTTCCTTCCCTCCCTCTGCCCACTAGTTCCTGACTCTCCCTTGAGCTGCAGGGGTACCCCCTAATCTGCCAATCCCTTGGCAGAGACATCCAACTCCCCTTCTTGAGCTGGGTGCTGGTGCTTGAAGGGCAAGCACAACAGCACACCTGACAGAAGCCAGTAGAGCACCTGGCAGGGGCCCTGCCTGCCTGGCAGCTGCCCTTTGCTGAGGCTGTGACGCCAGGGCCTCTTGACACATCAGATTCGCCTCCCTCCTCCCAGATGTCCAGCAGCGCTATTTGGCCACTGCAAACTGACGCAGATGCAGCAATGCCTTGCAAACAAGACATTCCCCTGTCCCTGCTCCCCACACATGCACTCCCCCAAAACCTGCCTCCTCCCTAACCCAACCACCTTTTGCTCTGGAGTTTTCTGACAACATATGATTTTGAGCACCAGGGATGCTGAAAGGTCCCCTTGCCTTCAGCTGCTGCCAGTGTGGTGCAGGAAATATGTAGGACTGTGCTCCGATCCTCCCTCTGGCAAGGATTTCAGAGTCTTGCCTGAAGGTGTGTCTCTTGGTAGCACAGCAGGTACAGAGGAGGAGGGAGCAAAGATTGTGCAACCAGCAGGGAAGCAGACCCTCAGGGCTGAAAGAAAACAAACAAGGATACTCCCAAGGTGAGGACACCTTCAGTTCCCTTTTCTGTGCTGGTGTCTACACACACCCACGTGTGACTGCACACAGAAGGACAGAAGGATAGCAGCAGCACCAGTTTGGGAATGGTAAGGAATCACCCAGCTATCCTCTGCTCTGCGCAGATGAGGAGAACTTTCTGAGCACCTCCACACTGACCATGGCAAGGAATCTTGGCAGCAGGGTCTCGAATGATCAGCTAGGCATAAAACCCCAAACAAATAGCATATTTTGATTCCCTCTGAAGCTGATGCGAGGACCCTGAGGGGAGACTCCATTGCATTCCTTAGCAGAAAGCAAGACCAGCAGCACCTGCCACCAGCTCTCCCCTGGCACAGGGCTTCCACCCTTCCCACACCGCTCCTGGTTACAGGGAGACCCTGACATCTGCCTGCCAGAGGACCCCACAGCAGGCACAACCTTCATCACATCAGCCCCTTCTGTGTAGGTTGGTGGTTTATGTTTACCTCCCTTAAAATTATCAAACAATGTTTGATCTAGCCCAGGTTCCTAAAATACAGCCAGACCTACACACCCTTTTCCGATTAACAGGGGGACTCCACTGCTCCTCCACACTCCTCTCACATCTCCCCTGCAAGGGCTGGAGGTATTTCCACCCCCGGAGCTGGTTGTGTACCGGCAGCACTGGAACCTCCACAGGAACCCTGTCATTCTCTCCTGCTGCTTCGCATCAGCTGATGGTGAGAGGGAGGCAGGGCGACTCGCCTGGCTCCTTCCACAAGCTCACCCCAGACATGTCATCCATCCCAGCTTCCACCGCTTTGTCCTTGTCACTGCCTCATGCTAGGAAGACTAGGGAAGAATGCCGGAGCCTTGCAGCAGGAAGATGCAATGGGGAGCTGGGCCAAGGCTATAACCAAGCGCCCAGCCGCACCTCATTCCTTGGGAATTCCAGAAAGCCCTGCCAGTGGGGCTTCACCCCAGCACAACCACAATGGGTTCAGCCCATCTCTGTAAATGTTGCAAGGCAACTATTATAGCCTGCAGGGCAAATGCAAATCACCTTAGCATCCTTGCTTCCCAACTGGCAAATACCTTCCCGCTGAGGCTTGTACTCCCTTTGGCTGGAAGAGCTCCAGGGCCCTCCAGCTCCAGGTGGGTGTGATTGAAGAGGGAGAGGAACTCAGGAGGCTCCATCTCTTCTCTCAGGCCTCTGCTGAACTGGGGAGCTACTGCTTCTGGTGCACTTTCTCTGGCAGGGCTGGGAGGAGCTGCAAGCCCCATTCAGAGGACAACTATGCTTCAGCAGCCTGGTAGGAGCTGTGCTGTGTGTGCTTGGTGCAGAGGGTGCAATACACTGCCCTCAAAGTAGATGTGGGGACTGACTGCAGGTAGAAGCATCTACCCAAGCAGGAATGTTCTCGGTTCTCTAGTAATACATGACAAATACAACAATTCTTCCTATGAAACCTAGCGGCAGAATTCCCAAACTCTAACCCTACCAGGCTGTCATAGAGCTGTACAATATTTCAGTATGGTTACAGCACTGAATAATAGCCCCTTGGGATCAGACACTTCCACCTTCTCCAGCGTCAACCATAGCTGATGTTTCATGTTGCATGGGAAGAAGAGATCTGAGCCATCCACAGAGGAAATACCATCCTCTGCCCAAAACAAACATAACCACTGGGCAGCCCACAGCTCTAACTGCTTCCTTTTGTGGCTTGGGCAAAGGCAAAATGGGCCCATAGGGAGGTTACGTGATGCTTTGCACCGAGCCTCTTCCTTGCCACCCCACAAGGGGTGCACCCACTCATCCGGCTCAAAAAGAAGGAAGGGAAAAAGAGAAATCATGCAAAGGGAGGAAGGTTTTGGTGGAAGGATATTTCTTGCCCTTGACAACCAAGTTGCAGATCCAACCCCCTGTTTTGCCACCTTGCATAGAGTTGAAGTGGGAACCGAGCACTGTGTAGGAATGTTAGGGGCTTTCTGATCCCCTCAATCTGCACACGATCAGATGATAAAACGTGGCAGTAGAGGTCAAGGGATTTGGGAATCCTTTTCCTCAACCATGCCTTGGGATGAGGCTTCAGTTTCCACATAGGGAAACTGAAAAGGGCTGGGGTGTTCATTCAAATCCAGCACCTGGCCCTCACCCTCTGCCCAGCTTTCTCCTGATCAGAGCATTCAGGGTTGCAAGACAAAATGCTTGTGTGACCATGAAAGTGGAGCAGACAAGACACCTCCTGCCTCTTCCCATGGCCCCAGCTGGGCACACACCTTGCTGAATAACCATGCAGCTCAGTGATGGTGTCTCTAGCCACTCTGTCCCCTTCCCTGTCCCTTCCAAATCCCCACACCCTTTCTCCACGAGCCCCCCTGGCGATGGCAGGGTGTTTCACACTGCATGTTATTCCAGAGGTGCCAAATGGATCTCTGTCCCCATTGCACGCGCCCTGCAGGGACGCCAAAAACACTAGAAGGGGTCGAGCCAGCACCCGCCCCGGGGTGACAGCCCTGGGCGAGGCAGGGCAGGAAGGTCCCCAGCAGCAGCCCACATTAACCAAGGGCTGCTTCAGCCTGGTCTCCCCTATCCCTGCAGCCGGGGGCAGACGCGGGGGTGAGCGTATTCCCAGGCGAAGCGCCGCCCGCGGGCCCGTCCCGAGGGCAGCGCCCGCTCCAGAGGGATATCCCCGCTCCTGAGGGGTGCCTGCTCCAGCGGTCGCTGCCCGCCCTTGGCGCGCCCGCGCCCCGCCGCAGTCCTTCCCTGGGAGAGGGGCAGGGGAGCGCCGCCCGCCCGGGCTCCTCGGCCCCGCCGCTCCGCTCCCGCCCGGCACCCCCGGGCTGCACCCGCGGCACCTGCGGGGCGGGAGCGGCGCCGCCAGCTCTCCCCCCGATCCCGGGGCTGGCAGCTCGGCAGCACCGCCCGCTGCCAGCGGCGGAAACTCACCTCCATGCGGGCCAGGGGCAGGGAGAGGATGAACGCGAAGACCACGCCGAAATTCATCCCGACTCCAGGCCCCGCCGGCTGCAGGCACATGGACGGCGAGCCCCGGGAGGGAAGCGCTTCCCGCAGACAGCCCCGCGGCCGCCCGGCCTCACGCATCGAGGGTGCCTCGCGTTCCCATGTCCCGTCCGAGCTGGGCTGCAGTGGGAGAGTCGCGGCAAGCCCTTGGAAGAGGACGTGGAGGTGGTGGTGGCTAGGGGAGACAGAAGTAGTTCTCGGTGCGTCGCCTGCCTCTGCGCTATCTCATAAGCCCGGTGGGAAAAAAATGCAGTCCCTCGGAATTATACACATCCAGAGTCTGCGTCCCCCTCGCTGCAAGGGATGCTTCAGTGGTGCCTTCGGCTAGGTGGTCCACATGCTATTCTTCCTCTTGGTTTTCTTCCTTTTTAATATATATATATGTAAAAGCGTTTACATGCAGGTAACAATGTCTCAGTGTTCTCAGAGAAAGATGATAATAACAGAATAATAACTAAAAACAAACAAACAAAAACTTTTCCGAAGTTTGGTGTGAAATCCAATAAATGGAATCTTCCTTAAGGTGTCCTTTTCTTAAAATTCTCCTTTCCTTCCTTTTGCCCTCTTGCTTCTTAGCAAAAAGTTGCTAGTGTACATTGAATTTTTTCGCCTTAAGTCAGATTCTGGCTCAGGTTCCTTCTCGTTCCAAGTGTTGGCAGTTTGCTTGGACGGGAGGTTTGCTTTGGGTTTGGAGACAGGTGAGAGCAAATGTTTTCGCTCTGGGTTGCGTGCGTGCGTGTGTGTGTGTGTGTGTGTGCGTGCGCTGAGCCTTGACAAGCCTCAGAGCAGAGCTGCTGATTCTGCCTCTCGCACTCTGTTGTAACAAGAAGGGAAAATCAAAAAAATGCAGAAAAGGTAAAATTGCAGGAGAGGCGAGAGAGCCGATGGGGCTTTATTTTAGTCTGCAAGCTGCAAGAGAGACTAAACTGGCACTCGGGGCTGCTCCTTTTATGAAGGAGAGGAGGAGATGGGTGGAGCATAACTTGCCACCCTCCTCTTGGCTGGGTATCAAGCGAAAAATCTAGTGAGGGAGTAGCAGTCCCCATCGCTGACAAAATAAAAAGAGTGTTAATTTAAATGATAAATTAATTAAAAATGACTAATGCTGCAGTAACCTGTATAATGTGGCTTTAATATCGCATGAGGAATGGGGACAGAAATTCCTGCCTCCTCGGCAAGAGATAAGAAGAGAGGAGTTCCCGGCACGGTAGTTTGTTATTTTTTTTGGCCCCAGGTTCTTGCTGTTTCAGTCTGGAGACCATTTCTCTGAGCTCCACTTGCTGTCTTCCCTTCCCTGCTACAGCACTAGCTCCAGGGAGAGAGACTGCTTTAATATCTTACATCTCTTTGTGTGCAGGGGGAAAAAAAGAAGCCACAGAAATTTACACGTTCCTGTAAGACAATCTGGTGTTGCTTGTGGCACCCAGAGGTGTTTTGCTGCATGATTATCTCCACAATGTAATAAACATCTGAAGGGAAATTAAGCAAGCAGATATTTGCTGTGGGGGGAGAGGGATGGGGAGGGGAAGGCTGCTAACAGGTGAGTTCAAGAAAGAGTCATATCCTATTGAAAAAACACCCATACACACGCCCTCTCATGTGCATACAAGTGATCTCCTGGCGCAGAGTTACACACTTGCAAAGCACACTTCAGGCATGACCAGGAGGGGTTTCTGCACCATCTTTGTGCAGGCTCGTATCCACCGATACATTCCTGCACTGTCATGCACCGCAGGCACTCGGCAGGCGTTCACTCTGAATCCCAAGCATCTCCTCTGCTTTTTCTATGCTACGCACACACTTCTATTCGAGCCGCTCGCATGCACAGCTACGTGCAAATTTTGTCTCATTCACACATCCCTGGGCATCCATGTGTTCTCCTTCACTCTCCCCCTCTCTCTTCCTTTCTCACATACATACACCCACTGGCATACCAGTGGCCTCATCTCACAGCATCACACATGGTCCCTTAAACTGTCTAGGTGCCTGCGAGTCTCATGCAGCCAAACCCTCTCTAAAACACATGCTCTCACACCAGCAGTCACATATGCACCATCCGAAGTGTCCGGGTACAAGGAGCAGCTACCAGAACTGAGCAGCAGGCAGCCTACCAAACACTCCTCTGTAGCAGGCATTCTGACAACACCTCCCAGCCTGGCTAGCTACACCCCCAAACCTGACTTTGGTCTCATGGATGTGGGTGTTGGTCAGGAAGAACAGGAACACAAGAAGGACTGGGGGTCCTCCATAGCTTTCTTAAAATAGCCTACCTCTTCTAATCCTCCCATCACAGAGACAGGTAACTCAGACACAAAATGAAAGGTCCTTCAGTATTGCAGTGTGTCAAGGTGCTCTTAGGTCACAAGGGACCACCTCCCTTTGCCCTAACTCAGAACAGGGGTAGACTTCCCCACAGGTGGGGCGTTGGTCAGAGTCATGTCAGCTCCAGAGCCCAGGCCATCTGAAGTCATGAGTCCAGAGATATAGACTGTCCTTGGAGTCCCTCAAACCAAGTCAAAAGTGACTTGGTCCCAATTTTGGATCTCAAGGGGGAGGAAGTGGAAATGCAAGGCATACCTTTGTTCATTTCTACTGCTGGAGACCTTAAGAAGTCTTTATCTTAGATGCTCCAGCCCTGTTAGCCCTGTCCCACTCCAAATTCCTCAGGACACTCTTAGAATTCCCCTCATTCTCCATTCTGTCCCGCCAGCAAGTGTACCAGCCATTTCAAGTGATGATAATTTGTCTCTAACCCCCAGCAGGGTGGAGCTGCTACCCTAATGTCTACCTGGGTGCTGAAACTCCTTTTGAAATCTGGAGGAGACTTCAAAAAAAGGTTTTAAAAGGGCCTGGGTCTATCTCACCTCACTCCAGATAGCACCAGACAAAGAAATGCTGTAGCCTTGGGCTCCCTGGTGTTCTGCAGCAGGGGAAGCTGAGGATTTGAGATAGCCAAACCAGCTTCTGGAAGTCCTTCTATCTGGGTAGAGGGAGCTAGGGGCAACTAGGTCCCAAATGTCCATGATGCCATTATGTGTTTAAGGTTCAGCCGAGGTTAAGGTGCATTTTGAGGGTCTCTGCCCTCAAATAAGCTGGTGTGGTTCCACCACCTTCATGCCACCTGGTTCAAGTGTGTAGGGGCTCCCCCACGATGTAGTGCCTGCCTGGCCAGGACAGAACAGCCTGCGTGTGGGAGGGCTGATCAAACTCCTCAGCAGGGAGAGTTATTGCTGTCTGAGAGAAGAAGGACTCAGCAGAAGGCTGTCAGGGACTGCTGCTCAGTAGCAACAAGAGCTGCTGCAGGGCCTGATTTTGGGGGGGAATATGTGTGGTGTGAGGTTGTTTTTTTCTGAATATCCGGCTACATTACATGCTAACTGGGATAGAAATAGAGTTATTTATTTTCATGTGGATGATACCAGGCAGTTTTTAGAAGCTCAACATCAGAAACAAAAAGCTTATCCCTGCTGAACCTCCAGACAGCAAGGAAGAGGATGTTTGGAATTTGGCTAATAATCTACCTATGACCCTGCCTGGAAAGAGAGCAATGTGATATTCTAGCCACTCAGGCTTCAGTTGCATTTCCTTACTCTTTCTGTTTTTAAGACAGCGACAGATTTTTCCCTAGTGAGGTCTTTAGACTCACTAAAGGCTGGGCCAGTCTCACTGGCATAGAGTTCATTAGGGGTGCATGCCCTTAAAACTGCTGTGCCTTAAGCCAGGCAGGTGCTCCTTTGATTCTCCTACTTCTGTGAAATAAGCTTGACATTTGTCCCACAAGCCCCTAAAATTAATGGGGATTACTGGATCTTCCCCTCACCTGGCCTGTGGGAGGGGACTGGAGGACTGCAGAGCTATTCGTGTCCCAGATGTCACAGGACGAGAGTTTGAAACCACCATTGCATATATTTGGAAGAAATTTCAAGGCTACGTGAAACAGCTGGGCCATAAAAATGTCCTGTTAGAGCATCACAAACTGACAGTGGCTGGTCACAACTGTGCTAGCTGGTAACGGCCCCACAGGCAAACCACAACAAAAACAGATTTCCTAAGAGCCTGTAACAGGGTTTCTTATTCAAACACCTTCACCACCACTAGAACTCTCAAACCTGTGAACAGCTGAACTCACCTCCGTGGTTATTTTCTTATCACTAGGGAGAGCAACACTTGCTGGGGGACAAGAGGCAGTTCCTTGCTGCAAGGCTGCTCTCCCCTCATCTTGTGGAAAAAGTGATCTACTAGCCACCATCCACAGAGGTATGATATGAGGGGTGATAACTTCTTTTTTTAATTTATTTAATACATTTTTTTTTAGGGAAGGGAGAGAGTTGTGAAACAACAGGAAATAAAACAGGGCTTACAATGGAAAGCCAGACTCAATCTGAACAGCTGAGATGTCTCAGCCTCTCCATGATGAGTCCTATTTTGAAAAACAATCAATGGAAAGAAATTAGGAGGTGTTGAAAGCCGACCTATAGTCAGCCCGCCTACTCAAGGTATCTAATTTAGGTGTTGCTCCTGCTCCGGTCCTTGAGTTCAGGAGAACGATGAGCAATCCCTACGCCTACACCGTGGGGCTGCAGCAGCCATCAATGGAGAGGAGCAGAGCAGCTGTGATGCTGAAATGAAGCACCTGGAGTAAGTTTTACACGTAGTTTTCACCAGGAGACCTGTTCTGTGGGAGCATTGGTTTTACACTGCACAGCCAGGCTGTGGGAGGTTTATCCCGAGCTGAGTGATCAGAACAGAGTTGTCCTATGAAGTTTACACCGTAGTTTACACCATTTGCCCCAGAGGCTGCCAACATGGGAGCTGCCCTGACTTTCTAATGACTGAATTCAGTCTAATGAAGGAAAAAGAAGGAAAGGAGAAGACAGAACAAAGGAAGGAGACAGACACAGGCAGGGAGCCTGGTGTTAGTATTTAGTGCCAGAGAAAGGCAGAGCCTTAGGGTACCCAGGGCTTGCATAATTTGCCTTCCCACCCCTGGAAGAGAAAATGCTTTCCAAGGATGAGTAAAACCCTGACAGAGCCGGCGGAGAAATGGAAGGTGTCACCTGGTGAGCAGGGGTTTGATGGGACCTGTCAGGCTTCCTCTGGGAGCCACCTCCCTCTGCCTGTTTCTCCCTGTCCGAGGGATTCCCCCAGCCCCTCACCACCTCCTTCATCTCACCCATTTCTGGCAGAAAGCTGGCAGAGAGGAGAGGAGGGGGAAGGAAGACGAGCACACAGACGCATGCAGAGGGCAGAGCACAGCCCCTGACAAAGGCAGACACGGAGAAGGCTTGTGCCTTGCTACCCCACACTTTGAGGTGAAGGAGAAGGCAAAGGCATTTCACATCTCTGTGGATGTGCAGCTCGAGCAGGATTCAGAGAGAGAAGGCAAAGCTTGGGGCACTGATTTCCCAGCACTTTCCTGTGTGCATATATGTTCCTACATCAGGTAGAGAGGAGGGGATGCAGCCTTCCCTGATCGTACTACCATATATTTCTCCCCCTCCCCAGCCCCCAAGTTTAGGGTAGAAGGGAACAATTTCCTTACACTGGCAACCATCCATTATGTCTATGGATCTGCTCCCCACCCCATTCCCCCTCTCTTTCCTGTTTTGATGAAAGGAAAAAATGTTCTGCTTTCCTTCTTTATTTTTCCAGACTGGTGAATAGCACTCGAAAGGAATTTCTCTCCCTCCCCCCTTCCCCTTTCCCAGTATAATAAATATATACGTATGTGTGTGTGAATACACCACACATCACAGGTCATCTGTTGTTTTTCAAAAGGCTTATACTATTTTTGTTTCCAAATTGATTAGGTGGGCAGCAGTCCCCCTTTCCACTGACACCACCCCAAACACTGCTTCCCCTGCCCTCACCCTCTGCCACTCACCATCTCCCCATCCTCTGCCCCTGGGTCTGCAGCGAGAGGCGGTGGCAGTGGCAGCAGTGAGAAGGAAGCTTGCTGAGCTGAAATAAAAATAGCCCCAGCAGTTACTCAGCTCAGAACGTAACATGACTCATGATGTGAAATGAAGATGAGGGTCGAAAATCAAAAGCAAGCAGCTCTCCCCTCACCATTCCCCACCACCTGCTATTGCTGCTCACGTCACAGAGGAAAACCCACTCTAAAAGCTCCTCACTGGGGGTCAGATCTTCGGCCAAGCTGGAAAGCCCCATGTGCTCTCCAACTGCAAAGACCTTTCCACCTGCAAAGACCTTTTGTACCTGTGAGAGCTGGTCCTCCTGCCTGCACCCATCTGGTTGTGCTGACACTGGATTTGATTTGATGATGCTGCATCCAGTTCTCAGCTCATTTACCTCCCCTAAGCCGTGGGCTTTGAGCAAAACTGACATCCCATCAATGCAGAGGCACAAGATACTCCGTGGCACCCTTGTAGCAGCAGGTGGTTCACAACAGTGCAAATGCAGACAGGCGCCCTGGCTTGCCTGCACCTGCCGTGGCCCGAGTCTGTGACTGGGGAGATGTGGCTCATGCCCACCCATAGCCCGCCCTGTGCCCCATCCCCATCACTGGGCAGGGTGCCCCCCATGTGGTGTGGAGGACACCCTGCTCCCCAGGGTGTGTGGGAGAGCAGCACGCCTGACATGGCAGGAGGCAGGCCGCCGCTATCTGCTGGCCTGTGTAATAAGGGAGGGAGTTTAAAAATAGACTTTGAGCTGCAATGCCGGAAAGGCAGTGAGACGTATAGAGCGGGTGTGTATTTATCCTACACGCCCTGTGCCTGACACCCTGCTGGCATGGGGACGTGCCCCAAAGCAAAGGCACCGCTCGCTGGTCACGGGCGCTCACTGAGGAGCCTCGTGCCCCTCCTTACACTGCCTTGCCTGTGAATGGCATTGGGTGTGCAGGGTTGAGGGGAGCCCTGAGCTCTGCCTCACAGGTACCAGGGCTGCTCACAAGTACCCCATCCCCACCACCCCATCCAAAGACGATTTGGAGCTGTGGGACACACACCTCTCACCCATGCCAAACCAACACCATCTGTGGCTCCTCCACCCCCTGTATACCCAGACTAAGTGGCATCTTTCAGGACAAAGCCTTTCAATAGATCCCCTGCCCTCTGCCCTCTCCTGAACAATGAGAAATCAAGGAATATTGTCCGAGCTGAATAAAAAGATCTATATTTAGAGTGTCTGATGTGTTCTTGGTTTCCTGCCATAACTCCCCTCCTCCTCCCCAGCCTCCCTCTTCATTGCTTGCTTAGCCTCATGCACAGAAAGATTTCTGATGGGGTGAGATCACCACCAAGACCCTGTCTCCCCAGTGATGAGACAGAGGGGAATTCCAAGTTTGACTCTAGACTCTGTTTTTGTAGGGCAGGGAGGAGGAGAGCACACCATTTTTTTCCTCACCAGCTTAGATGTGCAGAAAAGGGAGAAAAACCTAAGATCAGGAGAGGAAACTTTCTCTCCCACTTCAGCCTCCTCATGTCCTGACCCTGACATGCCCCAAACACTCTCCATATGTTTCCATCTGCTCATGGCATTCCTCCTACGGCTCTGCCATGGCAAGTCGTTGGAGCAGCACTGCCCCTGTGCTGTTCCAGCCCAGAAGCTCTGGCCTGCAGGACCCTCACTGCCCTCACACTTTCCCCAAGCAGGTGTGACCAGAAGCAAGAAGCTCAGAAAGAACAAAAAGAGGCAGAAAAATGCATAACACAACTGAAAAAAAAGCCAAGAGGGAAGGGATAGGAGGGGCATTATCCAGCATTGTACTCCCAATGTTTAAACAAGGGACTCCCTTGGGTTCATGCCTGATAAGTCTGGATGTCAGGGGAATCTATTCATTTGTTTTCCTCTTTAAACAAAAAGGCCTTCCCATAACCACAGTGAGGAGGGAGCCAACACCTCTTGACGAACAGACATGTCTTAAGTGCATGCACGGGAAGCCTTTCTGCCTTGCTCCTGGAGAGGAAAAAAGCCTAGACTGTGTTCAGTGTAATTGGAAAGGGAGCATGGGCCAGCAGCATTTTCTTCACAAGCATGGACACAAGGTGCTAACTGAAGCTTGCCAAAATATCTGTGGCGTGTCTGGAGGTGCAGAGGTCCTCTCCAATAGTGGAATGCAGGCAGGTGAGCTGGGGGACTGACTCAAAAGCAAGGGAAACTTCCACCCTCCTTCAGCTTCGAACAGTGTCTCCCTCGAGCATCCTGTGACCCTCCCCAGCTTGGTCGCTGAGTTGATGAGCAGGTGGAACAGGCCTTTGAGGCAAGTTGGGCTCCCCACTCTTTGCTCTCTTTCCCTGGCTGCATAATCTGTCTGGGAGGATTATGAGTCTTTTTTATTACTAATATTATTAATTTCCCTTTTGCCAAAAGTTTGGGGGCAGGCTCTTCAGAATGACAGCACACCAAGCATGCCAGACCCATTGGTGGGACAGGAGAGGGGAAGGAGCAGCACTAGGTGCTCAGAGGGAGTGGGAGAGTGGCCACAGCCACAGTCAACATAGAGTGAGCTGGCAGAGAAGCCAGGCAGGGCTACACCAGGTGGGGCAGAGGTGAATGCCCTCCTTCCTTCCCTCTCAGAAAGGGTGAACAGCATGTGGGGCTCAAGAAGTGTAGGGGAGAACCCAGACCTTTTTGCTGGTACAGAGTGATTTTAATGTCCATTCCCAGCTCA
Source organism: Myrmophylax atrothorax (assembly GCA_026770055.1). Taxonomy (NCBI): domain Eukaryota; kingdom Metazoa; phylum Chordata; class Aves; order Passeriformes; family Thamnophilidae; genus Myrmophylax; species Myrmophylax atrothorax. The sequence continues at coordinate 50,756,001 of JAOXXN010000265.1, read as the reverse complement.
GAGGGATTGGCAGCGCTGGAGGCTGGGGAATGGAAAAGTTCAGGTCTCCCGTTCCATGTGCAGCTGTTGCCAGAAAGCATCAGACTAATGGATGCAGCAGGGTGGGAAGGGAAAAACCAGCATCAAGTCCACTGGAGTTAAGGCCTCCTACCATGGTCTGGCTTGTCACCACTGTGAGGAAGCAGCAAGAACAGGGCTCCTCCACAAGACAGGACAAGTCAGAAGTGACCTCACCCCAGGCATGACAGGGACAGATTTCCGTCACAGCCTTAGACAAGGCAAGATCCCATCAGGAGCAGCAGGAGACAGGGCTGGAAACAAGGCTGCAGTACAGGTCTAAGGTGCATCCTGGAGTCCACTTGGAATAACCAGCCAGAAAACCTGGGCAGCTGGGGGCAAGGCTAGCCACAGATACACCTACACATAGCTCAGAGCAGGATCAGGTACCTGGACCTGAGCTTAAATGAAACTTAAATTAGGTATTGGTTCCAAGTGAGCCTAGTTTGAGCCATTTAGCCTCACCAAGGGCACTGCCAGGCATTAACCATCCCCATGGCAGGATATTCCCAGCTCTTTAGGGTGTGGGGCCTGTAAATCTGTCCCTGGTGAGGCTCACCATCTGGGCAGGATGTTGATTACCTAAATCAGCCGGAGGGAAAAGAGGCTCAAAAGCCAAGACACACCTGAGCAACACGTAATCAAGCTGGACTATCCTTGCCTGGCTTCATCCTTCTTTTACTTGCTCTCCCTTACCCCTGGAATGACAACGCAAGATACTGCCTCCATCTCTGAAATCTATGCCAAGAAACTTTTATTTTTAAATTTGCAAACAATGACCTAGCAGCTGCTCCAAGGCTTTTTTTTTCCTTGCTAACAGAGTGGAAATATATATATATTTAATTAGCTCATCGGAGCTAAATTTCCCTTCCCACCATTCTTCATTAAAGGCAGATGTAAAATGACCCCCAACTGCAATCTCTATTGAAGGGGGTGTGACCCTTTGCCATCTAATAGAAATTTCCAGAAAGCCAGTTTCTCCCATCCTGCGTCTTTGCTTTGTCCAATTGTTGGTAGAGGGAGCCAAGAGTTTAAAATGCCATTTTGGCTGCCTCTCCATTATCTTGGGCAGACGGAGGGTTGAGATACCTCAGAGAATGGAAAAGTCCCGATAAAGGAGTGTGGTACAGATATACCCTCACATCTCACAGGCCCTTGGATCCAGCTGGGATCCAAAGATGCTTTCTTGCTGTTAAAAAAAAACAAAACTATTTTTTTTTAAATACCAGCTGTCTCAATTTCTGGCTGGACTTGAAGTAAAGCCCAGCCTGCAGGTCTTTACCTTCTGCAGCCAAATATTAGCCTTTTCCCATGCACTGGCCATGTGCTGTTCCAGAGAAACACTCGTGACCTCCAGGATGAATAGGACCTGGGAGCTCCCATAGCTGTGCACTGTCTGGATGGGGCTGCCTGTGTCCCTCACACCCCCCACGCTGGGAGCAGTGCTGGCAATGCCGGCAAAGCACTGCAGTTGCTGCATTAGGATTGTCTGACACGGTGGGAGTATTCATCCACCTGAGGCATGGCAAGGGGATAGAGTCTTCTGTTCACACCTCTGAAAATTCCATTAAAACATGGAAAACATTGTGTTTCCTTCATGTTTCCCCCGAAGAGATTCCCCGGAGGTGTTGCTTTTCTTCTCCTTTCCCCGTTTCTGAGGAAAGGTGCCTGCCAGGACTGACTGCTCTAGTCCCTACAGTCCAGAAGTAATGAAGGAGTTCACATCCCTTGCCAATCTGCCCAGGTTTATGTGTGAGCAGTGGCAGACAGAATTGATCACACACACATCCTGTACACCCACTGCTCCCCAGTTTCAGAAGAAGCTTGTGCTCCAAGATTCAACAAGACCCCAACCTTTCCACTGAAGCAGCCAACCAGGGATACATGAAACATGGATTTTGGTATCTTTCTGCCATCCTTCTCATTGGCTCCCCTTTCCCCAATTATTTATGATCTGCACCTGGGCTTGTCTTAACTAAGCAGAAAATAATAGCATGCTGAATGCTTCCGGCATGCTCGGCTGCCACACTGACCTGGACTTGACTTCAAGCCACTGATGGTGGTTGACTTTTGCTTTGAGAGGTGTCCTACAGAATTTTGGGATGAACAGTCACCAGATGAATATAGAATCATAGAATGGATTGGGTTGGAAAAGACCTCCAAGATCATCAAGTCCAACCCTTGGTCCAGCTCCAGTCCATTTACCAGATCATGGC
>JAOXXN010000265.1:50735249-50748098 GCA_026770055.1 Myrmophylax atrothorax | reverse complement strand
ATGTAGTTTAGAGCCATTTGAGATGTCTTAGAGTATCTGAGACACATGAAGGGGGCTGACAAATCTGCCACAGAACTTTACTGGAGACCAAGACGCATCTGGAGTAGCAGCTGGAGGCCAGGCAGGATACACTACTACATCTAAAATGAAACTGGATACCAATATTTGGTCAACTGCATTGAACTGCAGCTGAGTTGTGAATGCATCCCCAAGCCGAACAAAACAACCTCAGGATGAGTAAAAATCTGAGAGCTGAATAAACGTGGCACTACCAAGCCTTGCAAGCACCCTGTCTTCTCTGCCAAATCAAATCCAGTTCTTGCACTAACACTGAATCGAGCTGCTTGTCAGATCTGCTACAAAATAATTTCATCCCTGCTCAGTCTGGCCATCTGTTCACTCGTTGGATTCACGTGATTTTATGCCATAGCTCTGTAACCTGATGATCAATAGCTTCACCATTTCTGGCAGCTGGCATGCTGCAAAAAATCTTTCCCAAGTGCTCTTCTTACAGGGATAGGTGGAAGGAGTCCTGAGATTTCATGGTGATATTGATCAGCATTTTTTTCCTGCTGCCACCAGAATGGAGCATGGGTCTCCCTCATCTCTGCCTCTCCTTCATGTGGTGTCACACTATTTCAGCTCCTCTGCCTGCCCTGAGGACCTCACTGCTACAGGGGCATAAAACCACCTGCAGCTGCCTCCTCCCATCCTCAGCCAGCAAACTTGACCCACCCTGGTTCTGTAGAAGGTATAATTGCTTTTGGTCACCGTGTAACTACACTGAGACTCACTGCAGGGCTGATAAGAGCCTGAGTTTTCTTTCTCTGCCTCAATTATGTGTTGCTAACCAAGGCTGCAGTAAGCTGTGTCACCATCATGTGGCTGGGGTCAGCATACATTGTCCATGCTGGCTACGCAGCTGAGTGTGTGCTGGGACCAGCACAAGACTGTGGTACTCCCAAAGCAAAGCAAAGCATAAGGCTTTCTATTCTGTGGGAAATCTCTGGTGTGTTCCATGAGGACTGCAGACCCCAAAGGTGCTGTGGTGGACACTCAGGTAAGGGCAGAGGTGCAGACATAGGAATGAGTACGAGCCTAGGATTGCCTGGTGAGCTGTGGGGCCGGAAGCCCCCATCACTTCCCCATGCAGTGGAGGTAGGGGAGGAGAGGCCCCCTGAGGAACAACAGAGCATTGAGCTGCTGCCCTATCTCTCCAGGGCAAGGGAAGCGGAAAGGTGATAAGAAGCCTCTCAGGTGAGGAATTCCTTCTCACTTTCCCCTTTATGTTTGCCTTTCATCGGAGATAATATGAGTCTTGGGCATCTTACCAGGATGCTGAGCTGCCAGCAGAAGGGTCAGCCACAGCCACTGCTGTGCCCATCCCCCTGGGCATGTGCCCACATCTGCCACAGTCTCTAGTGGGCTCCCATAGGAGCAGCTCACCCATGACCCCCTCTCCTTCCTCGCCATCTGACCAGCGTCCCCGGATCCCCTTGCATGACATCCCATTGATTAACATCAGTAGCTGTAACCTGAGGAGCAATTCGGAAAAGGGGATTGAGATTATGGGTGGTAAAGCCAAGGCTGATAAAGATGGTAGAATATTTGTGTAGCATTTCACTGCAGCACCACCTTCCTGAGAGGGAGCAGGAAGCATCTGAACTCCTGTTCCTGCTGTCTCTACCCTGGTCTGTGCAGGCTTTGCATAGCCAGGCCATGTTCTTAATTCTAAGAGGTCCTGAGTCCATCTCCTGCCTCCACAGATGTGATGATGATGAATATTACTATGTGATGGGCTTGAAATGAGCATTACTGTGTGATGGATTTGAAATGTGAAGAGCTCTGGAAAGAGAGGCACAGAGGAACAGCACTATCAAACCATGAGTCCCTTCTATAGGGATCTGAACAATCTCCAGAAGGAGAGGCTGACTTCCAGCTGCTTTTTCTAATCCAAAAACAACTACTCTGACTGCTTAGTCCAATCTCCTTGTCCCCTGCATGACACAGTCCAGAAAATCTTGCCTGCCAAGCTCCTTCCCCAGCTCATGTTTTTGTGGCTGTGATGCCTCCAGTGCAATGTGATGCCTCCTAGCAATGAGGCACAGTGTGTTATGGGCTCTCTGGGAAGCAGGAAGAAGACAGAAGAGTTGCAAGCAGTCAGACCCAGTAAGGCTCAGCCCCATGCCAATTTTCTGCAGAGAGACTCAGCTGCATAGCACTTGGGAATCCCAGAGCAAGACTGTGCTTGCCTCCTCAGCAGATGTGACTGACAAAGTTTGGCTGGAGATTTGAGCTGTGGTGGTGCCCCAGCTCCACACCTTCCTGCCTATGCCCCTTTGACAACAGCAGGGAGATCAGCCATTTACTCTGACAGTTCAAGAGGAATAACCTGCCAACTCTTCAAAGTGGGCACAGACATCCGGGCCAAAGGCTACACATTGGTGTGAAGAAGGAAATGAGAAAAAAAAAAACCAAACAAGGAGAAAAGACGGGATGATGGATGGAGCAAGAAGGGCAAAGCATGGAGCTGCTCTTTTGTCCTTGGCCTGTGCACAAGTCCTTGCTCTGTCCAGGGGAAGCTCAGTGAATGTCCTTTTGGTGATGGAAAAGACCACGGCTGGAATTCAGTCCTTTTAGGAAGAAACTTTTTAAGCACAGCTTCCAATGAGATGACTCAGAGATTCTTCTGTCCTCTGGGGTCACCAGATCTTGTCACTCAGTAATGGGTAATGCCCAGGCCCCCGTGGTGCTGCAGCTGTGACACATATGCTGGGGTGCCCAGGGATGGGCTTCTGGTCCCTCAGCCATCCTGGCCTCTGATTCATTCCTGCTGTTTGTTGCCAGTCCTGGCTAAAGGGAAGCCTGAGAAAAGCATGGGAAGAGGGGGTGACTCATCCTTAAAGCCCAGGTGGCTGTCCTAACTGAGGGACACCTGAGGGCTTCCGGCATCACAGGAAAGTGGTAGGACGGGCAAACATTCCCAGAGAAGCCATGAAAAATAGGTGCAGCAGAACAGGGTTTCCCTGCTGCATTGTGTGCCTGCGCATCTGGGAATCTCATCAAGCCCACACAGCAGAGTGAGCTCATAGCCAGGGTGGGAAGGCAAACCCACAGGCTTTGTCCACCCTGAAGTTCCCTCCAGCCATTGCTTTGGCTCCCTGTTGTGCTGCCGAAGCTGGTAACTACTATGTGGCATCGCTCCGACCCACTCCTGGTGGGACGAGGAGGTCCCCAGCAAGCATGTTCCTGAAGATGCAGGATCAGCCACCTCCCTCCCACTGCATACCCCTGAGCCAACAGCTCCAGAGATCAAATGGTTGGGAGAAGGGGGGAGACATATGACTTGGAAGAGCAGCAAGAAGAGAGGAGGGAGAAGAAGATATGGATGAGGGCAGTGGATATGGTGGTGTAGACGAGGGAAGATGAAGCCAGTCAGGGATAGCTTGGGGCTGAGTTTTGGAGAAGTAGATGAGATGGAGGTGGAACCGCTACTAATGAATACTGTATTCGACCTGGCAATTGAAATAGATCGTACAGCAAGATTAGAGGTCATGGAAAGTGTATTGCAAGCCCTGCATTGCTTTTATTCACTGGAGAATGTTGGAAAAACAAGCAGGAAGGCAGCACAATGGGTCCTGCAGCTACGGACATCTCAGCACACATTTGAAAGACAATGGAGAAAACTATTAACTCCAAGAGTCCTCTATCCTGTCTCCAGTAAGATGTATGCCTTGTTTTCCCTGGATAGGAACTAGGGATCAAATGGACAATGCCAATTAAAAAAAAAATCTCGTAGAAATTTCTTCAGGGGAAAAAGGGGGTTGGGGAGAGAGAAAGGATGACGCAGCTGCCAGGATTAAGCACAGCCTGAGTAAGGGCCTTCAGCAGATGCTGACTTGCAAGGGAAAACAGGTTTGCCCATAGCCTGGCCTGGTGCTGTGGGATCTCTCTGTCCTAGACATGGGGTACTTTGTTTTGGTCTGGCTACCGGTTCCCAGCATCCCAGGGGGCTGATGGCCAGCCAGGCCTGTAGAGCAGTCCCATCTGACCCCAGAGGGTTTCAGATAGTGGAGAGCAGCAAGGAGCGTGGACCTGCAGCTTTTCTTCTCTCTCTGGCACTTGGCCTTGACTGAAAAGGACAAGGTCAGGAGCATCCTTGCTTGAGGTCTCTACAAAGGTCTCTCCAGGAGGGAAATGTGCAGCCTGTCACCTGTCTTAACTAGAGAGATTATCTAATTAAATTGCTCTTCCATCAGGATTCCTCTTCTCTTAACAGATGGTGGCTTCCTTTCCCAGGAACCAGGAAAGCTGTGCATCTCTTCTCATGTTCTGACACATTCTTGCTCATGACCACAGCCCCCTCTCTTTGGATAACCATCAGAATTTCACAGGGCTCTACTGAGGATTTTAAGGTTCAAACAGTCATATTTGTTCATCAAGTGACTGGAGGGATCCTAAGAAGCTGTGTTACCTCCCCTGCATGAGATGATGTGAGTCCTTCAGTCATGGCTTTTCTGCTAGACAAGAGGCAGGCCAAGAAGCATGGGCATGGCCCTTCAGGACTTCTCATCCCCGTGCTGGCAGGGCTTCCCCACACCTCCCTGGGAAAGTACTGCTGAGGTTCACAGCTGACTTCAGCAATGGCAAACTCCTGCTCAGATGGGCAATGGAATCAGATAGACTAATGTGCTTGTAAGACCCTCAAGGATGAGAGGGGCAGACTGTTCTCATGATGTTCAGCATGATGTTCAATCTGGCCTCTTGCTTCTCCTGCTGCTGCAGTACAGGCCTGTTGGCTCTTCCAAACCTCCTAGCGCTCATCACGTTGTCCCTATGGTTTCTCCTAGATGAGCAATCTTGTGCCTCAGGCACTACGCCACTCCCTGCTCAGTCCTGACCCACATGTGTCCTGTTTGCTTGGGCTTGGAAGATTTCACTTGCTGCTTCTCATGTCAAAATGAAATAAAGGGGGACAGGGAAAAACAAGCACTATAGTTAGAGGAAGGCTAGGAAAAATGATGGAGCTGGGAAAAGGTGTGGGGCAACCCCCTCCTTGGAACCGCTGGTGAGAGCAACCCCTCACCACCACTCTCCACTGAGCCCTGGGGAGATAATGTCACATCTTGGCTCTGGAGGAGAGGGGATATCCTTAACATCGCTTCTTAAGGTATTTTGGCCAAGCATCCGGTCCCCTCTTCCTCTCCCTGAGTTCCTGTCCTCTGCAGTGACCACTGACCTCAGCTCACACAACAGGTTGTTGAATTCAGAGATGAAGCCTCCCCATGGTCCCTTCTGAGCCAGTGGGCTACTTGGTTCATTTCCTAAGTCTCAAAATAACGTGTTACTTCACAAGATCCTTCCCAATCTTTAAATTAGCCTTCTCAAGAGTGCTGGTTTTGCTGTTTTGACTCATATCCCCCCTTCCTGCCCCAGCCTGGAAGTCCCCAACCCCTAATTTAACCATGGGTTGATGGGGTGCTACAAGATTGCAAAAAACTGGACAGTTTCCACTTGAACATAACCTCCCTGGAAGAAAACAAAGATTTTTACGGAGTGAGGAGGTTTTGCCACTTCCCGCCTTCCCAACTCTCCCTCATGTACCTCAGCAAGCCGTTTCCATTGCCCTCTATCCCTCAAGCTTGTTTTAGGGAGCACCTCTGTCCCTGGAGGTACTCTGAGCATCTGCTCCCTTCCCAGCAGGGTCCCTGAAAGGGAAGTCTTCCCTGATCCAAGAACATCCCTGCTCTAGCCTCCATTCAGCACATGCCATTGTGGATCTCCCCTTCCTCTGCACACTCTTCCATGCTTCCTTTCCCAGACCTGTTCCTGGACACACATGACAGTCCCAGGTCTATTCTGCAGCAAAATGTGCCTCCATTCCTGCTCTGAGACGCACCAGCCCTTGACTTTAACCTGCTGCCTGGGAGCATCTTAGCTTCATGATTCCCAGCCCTCCTGAACTCAACAGCCTTACTCCTTCTCCACCACTTGCCCCAGGAAATGCTGTTGAATATGAAGAGCAGCAGTGCTGAATCCTGCTTCCAGATCAGCATTTATCTCATGCTGGGCTCCATCCCTCAGTATCCAACACACATCCTTAAACCTTTTGTATTCTGCATAAACATCTTTGCCCAGATCTTCTAAAGGGCTGTGCAAGAGAGGAAGCAATAGTCTATAAAGAGCATGAAACCTTTGTGTCAGTCTTATCCCCTCATCCTTCACAGATGCCGGGAAGTCTGGCCGTGTGACACTGCATGAGGCAGGGGCTGCACAGGGAGCAATGTGAGATGTGTAGAATCAGAATGTGCTGTGAAAGTCCAACATGTATCAGTGATAGATGCAGAGCCTCAATTTCCTTCTTCTCGAGTCCCCCAATTTCCCACCTGGGTCTCACCGAGCATCCCACAGAACAGCCCACACCTGCAGCATCCTCCCTGTGACTGAAAGCTCACGAATGACCCGCTCACCATGGCTTTCCCTGACTTCTCAGGGGTGCAGAGCCCGGTGGCCAAGCCCTGCCTGCCCAGCAGAGCCAGGTTCCTAGATCTACATACAGGGAGTGAATGTGGACCATCCAGGAGAAATAGCAGGTGTGGATAAATTTGGAGCAAAAGGAGATGAAAAAGGAATTGCTGCCTGGAGGGAACCAGCTGCCAGTGCTAGGGTAGCTCAGGAGAGGCAGCAGCAGCAGCACGGTGTAAGGCAAGATTGTAGGAGCTGGGGGAGGCTCAAATGAGGAAGCTGGTAAAAAGCATCTGGAGATGTAAGTGAGGTCAGGTAATTCCTCATATAGCAGTTCCTGCAGTTCCCGCACTGCTCTGGGAACAGACAAACAAGGCCTTCCTTCCTCCCAGCTTCCTCCACCTCAGCAGCTCTCCTTTTCAGGAGAGGCAGCTGGCCAGCCTCCTCCTCCCACATTGCTGTCTGCATCCCTAGGGATGACTCACCTGGCCTTCACTGTGCTCTGGGGCTTCACCTCCCTGCCCCACCATGAGCAGTGAGGGCACAGGGGTCCTGTGTGCGACTCACACAGGGCAACTGCTGTTGGTGCCTTGGGGTGGCATGAGGCATCTGGGCAGCAGCCGGCACTGCTTTGGGAAAAAGCTGGAAAGCACATGCCAGCCTTGCAGTGTGGTGAGGTGTGGCTGCTATTTTAGCCTGGGAAAGCACAGAAGAATAGACCTGAAATCTCCCTGAAAAGCCACAGTGGGCATTTAACCAGGTGTCAGCTCCAGCGCTGGAGAGCCCAAGTGGCTGTGCTATTTTAGGGATGTATTCTTTTCTTATTCTGGGCTATTTTTGGAGGCTGAGTGGGTACGAAAAGGACCCAGATACATTGCGGATAAGGGACTGATGACATTTTGGCGCTCATGTTCTAGCCACAAACACTGTTCCTGAAGACAGACCCTGGGAATTGGCAGCACTCCTGGCAGCAGCAGCATTCTGGCTGTGCTGCTGTTCCTCCAGGCATCAGGGTAGGGGTGCTGTAAGCTTCCCCCCAACAGTGCCACCCCAATGGCTCCATTGTCCCCAGTGCTCTCCCAAGTGTCAGCAGTGCCTCACAGCATCACTCAGTCTCATAGCATAGCTGATGAGAGAAATCCTCCTCCTCCCTGACTCTGGAGCAGGCAGTTCACGTCCCATGGGGACAGGGTTATAGACCAAGGGGGGCTACATCTAATGGGACTGGGACAGGCTCTTACTCCTCAGCCACAGAAGGGTCTGAGACGTGAATGCTGCCCCTTGTAACAGAACAAGAGGGTCTTCATCACTTGCAGCTGTGGTACACATCTTTTTCTTGGAATAAGGAATATGGGGACTGGATGGGGGGAATTTCCTTGGCACAAGTGTGTTGAGGAGAAGGCTGAATCCACTGTCATCGCACTCCACTGCCACGTACAAGGCCAGGATTTACTGAGCTCTCCAGCCCATCCTGGCTGGGACACCTGCATCCCACAGGACCAGGAGCTGGGAGACCCAAGGGCTTTGTCCCATGCTGGATTTTTTGCCCCAGAGCCATGCAGAAGAGCCCTTGGCACTTGGGATGCAGCACTCCTGACCTGCACCTTCAAGAGAGGAAGGACATGGGAACTTCCTCAGGACTTAAAAGGTGCCAAGGGTGGGATGAGGACAGGAGCAGCTTGTGACTCTGCCAGGCAGGGGCTTGCATGCTCCTCCTGGCCCAGGGTGAGACAGATGGCCAGGCCCTCTGACCTTTTACTCAAAGTTCCCATTTGTGCCTGCAGGACAGAGGGCCTGTTGTGCATGCACGGCATGGGGACAGCCCCCCTGGCATTCAGGGGTGGTGGAGGGGAGAGCTTTGAGACAGCAGCAAGGCTGGCACCCACATTGCTACCCTGTGCTGTGCTATTCCCATGGCTGCCCTTGCTCTGCCACGCCAGCCAAAGCTTTTGCAGCAGCTGGGGTAGAGTAGAAGGCATCCCCCAGGTCACCCTCACCAGGGCTTCTCCATGCCAAGAACATCAGTGTGAGCTTACAGCTGCCCCCTCTCCCCAGCCAGGGCCTCCCTAAAGTCTCCTTGCACCCCAGAGCTCAGTGCAGGGCACTTGGGCTGGAGGAGATGGAGGCGCAGCATACCAGAGGGGTGGGACTGGAATTGATACTACTTGTCTGGGCCGTCTCCAGCACAAGCCCATGAATAAATTCTTCTGAATCTAAGTCTTTGTTCCCCTCAGTGGCGTCAGCAGCTCTTCGCTCCCTCCAGGAGATGATTCTGCTTCCGTCGCTGCCGTTTCCTGTGTTTCTCTCTCCCCCCTCACTCCCGTAGAGCCAGGCAACACCAGCACAAAAACAGGATTCAAGCTGCTGGAGAATTATCCTGATAACAATGACCAAGGAGACAGTCCGCTGGACAGGACCCTCCCTGGAGCCAGACTGAGTGGGGCCTCCAAACAGGTCATACCAACCTTTGGCACCCCCTCTTCCATGTACCCCGGGGCTATTGATGTACAGGGGGCATTTCAGGCAGGAGAATGAGCACCCAGAAAAGGGAAATGCTCTCTGTCAGCAGGTACTTCCATCCCCAAACCTTGGCAATGGTGACCAGGAAAAGCAACTCTCATACTGTCCTCACAACTGCTCTTGTCCCCATCAGCAGTTGGCAGAGCAGTAGGCACCACGCCATGCTCTCCCTTGCCAGGCCAGCTTCATTTCCCAGCTTTTCAGGGAGCAGGCAAATGCAATTGTGATTTGGCTTCATCCATTAGCAGAGCTGAAGGCAGCTCTGGCTTACAGGCAGGACCAAGGGATCTAATGTCTGCAGGCATGCTCCCATGCAGCAGTATCCCTGGACCTGTGTGTCCATCCCTCCACCTCAGGCATGCCCAAGGGAGAGCTCGGTTTGCTTATCATCCCAGATGGAGATCTGAAATTCAGGGAACCCTCACCTGTGGTCCAAAATGTTTTCCTGGATCTTCTGAAGGAGGTCCCATCCCCAGCTGCTGGCCACCGCTTCCTGCTGAGGAACTGCTGCCCTCCCAGCATGTTGGTGGAGCCATGGGAGAAGCATGGTCTGCTTTACTCCGTGCAAAGCTGGCCACCACAGTTGAGGCAAGGGTAGAAGGGGCCTGAGCGAGCCTCGCTGATGCTGCCTGAAGCGACCTAGGAAGCACATGTGCAGACCAATTTGCTGGCAGGTCTGGAGGCAGCAGCAAGCACTGGGAAGAGGCTGTGAAGCAGGAGCACAGCTGGAACCTGAAGAAGATGCATTTGTAGCCTCACTCCAGCTTGTTGAACAAGCTGGGTCTGTGCATGTGCCGGTGTCTGCAGCGCCCTTCCTCTCACAGGTGCTGGGCTCATCCCTAACCAAGTTCTCCCTTTGCCTCACACAGCAGGGACCTGCAGACTAGGGGGCAGGAAAAACTGAGTCTGGGTGCACCTGAGTGACACCCCTCAGCTTTATGGCCTGAAAAATCATGCCCCTGTGCCCCAATCTAACAGGGCATCTCCTTCACAATGGGGCTGTGGGTGTCTTGGAGGTGGTGCAATGCAAGAGATGTCCCAGAGATAGAGGAAGAAGAATTCCTGCCTGCTGCAACATCCAGTGAATGTCAGCCTTGCCAAGCAAAGCTGGAGCAGGATGCTGTCTTCAGCCTTACTGATTCCTCCAGCTTTACTGATCACTCCAGGCTTAGCCCTGATCTTGTTGCTCTGATGGGAGATGACCACTGCCCTATAGATGCCCAGCAGATGGACCAGACCTTGGAGCAAAGGGTCGGAGCGAGGCCAACTGTAGGCGTGAGTTTGTCCTGCTGGAGCCAGGAGGTTGTAATCCCTGGGTTAACAGTGGTGCTGCTGATCCATAAATTCCTGTCAGGGAGGAAAAGCTGACTTTTGGCCAACACAGGAGGTCTCTGACCAACAGAGGCAGGAAATAGCTACAGTGAGCGAATAAATAAATGGTGCAACTGTAGCTCTGCCTTACATGGTCTTCATGGGGAGTTTTCCTTTGTTTTTCAGGTTGGCTATTTATGCTATTGAGTGTGAAAATGATGTCAGCGAAGCCTCTGCTCTTCACCACAAAGAAAACCTGCCCTGAGAATTTTTGCAGGGCCAAGAGATCTCCTTGAGCAGCAAGGCTCAGAGGCTGGTGGAACTGGCAGGAAACCCCAGCTGCCATGCAGTTCCTGAGGAGTCCCCTCTACTTCCACACATCCAGCTCAGTGAGACAGTTGACCCAAACCCCTCTAGGATGTGGCTCTGCCCCAGTAAAAGCCCATCTTGCCTAAAATGGACTCATAACCTCCTTCCAGAACATTTCCAATCCCTTTCTCACTGTCTTTCTCTTTTGCCCCTGGTTTTTCTATCCTATTCTCCACTGAAGCCTTTAAGGCTTTCAGCTCCAGCCTGCTTGGCCTGGCGGTGTTGCTCCAGGTACACCTTGGGGGACAGGGGAAGAGGGAATGAGGAGGATTTTGCTGCTCCCCTGAGAAAGCCTAGGAGATATTTTAGAGAGCCAAGCTCACAACTGGGCCATTCCCATGCTCACAGGCACAGGGAAAGCACAGGTTCAGACCAGATGAAGAAAGTCCACCAAGTTCAAGCTGAGCCTGCTCGGCTGTGGATGGGAAAAGAAAGGAGGAATACGCCTTTCCTTCCCACCACGTTTGTCCCCTGCAATTAGGAGTGGCAACAACAAGCCCACACGAGTCGCTCGGCAGCCAGCAAAGCCTCAGTGCCCGCGGGCAGGGGCGGCTGGCGGTGAGGTGGGAAGGGAAAAGCCAAAGTGAGTTCAAGGGTTGCCGGTGTACTTGAGATGAGAAAAACTCTTTCTGGTGACACATGCATCAGGTGTTTCCAGACGATAACAAAACCTGCCTGAGGTCATCGATATTTAATTAGCAATGAGCTAGGTTAAACATTATCCTAGGGGCAGGAGGGAGGGGAAAAGTGCTGAATTGGAGCGAGATTTAACTCTTTGCAGAGAAAGGGGAAGAAGAGGGAAGGTTGCTTGCAAGGAGAAAGGGGCTCCATGGTTGGTCCCCATCAGATTCTGACATTAGGCTGAGCAGACGGGCAGAAAAGCTTTGGGGTACACATGTCTCTTTGAACTCCAGAAGAAAGAGGGGCTTTTTCCCACGAAAATGAAATGAGCTAGATTTGGAAGCTGAGTGCTCCTGCACCCCACCCACCCTGGGGCAGCCAAGCACGGCTGCTGGAGCAAAACGCTGGTGAGCGGTGAGGCTGGTGCCTTGTCTGGGTTCCCTGCCAGAGCCCTCCTGGTCATGGCTGTGCCGACAGCTGGGGCACCGCAGTGCTTGCTCTGGATGGCTGAGTCACAGCCCTGCTACCTGTGTGGGTTTGCACCTGGGTCCCTGCCCTGCCGCCGTCTCCCCTGTTTCCTCTGGCACACATCCCACACCTCCACAGTGGAGACCTGGCTCAGCAACTTGGGGGCATTCACTGCCCCCATGCTGTTCCTTGCCACCTCTCCCTTGCTAAAATTCCCTCTTGGCTGCCTCAAACCTGACACCCATAATTACTCCCAGATCATAGGGACTGGCTGAAAGACTAAGTGTGAGCCACACCATGAGGAGGGACATGAAAAGCAGCTGCATCCCCTGCCTACAGTCAGGCTTCCCCACCACACCAGCAGCCCCTTGACACCAGTGACACCTGGGAAGGCTCCTGCTGGGAGAGGGAAGTGGATCCCTGCTTGGGATATGGACAGGACAGCACAGCCCAGCTTGGGATATGGCCAGCCACAGCCTCTACCAACTGGCCAGTATCCTCAGGGCCTGCTCCTGCCCCACAGAAAAGCTCCCCTTGGAGGGGAGGTGGGTGAAGCTGGGCTGGCATTTGTTCACCACCCCCTTTGCTTGCCAGTGGCTGGGTGCCAGGGGATGATTCCACTCTGCCTCAAGCAGAGTCTGAGGGACAGCTGGCCTTTGGCAGTGCTCAGTGCCACCTCTCCAGGGATGCTGAATGGTTACTTCTTTATCCCTGGCAGCAGTGGTGGTGGTCTCCCATTGCTGAGCGCCTGGGAGAGATCCCCAGAGAAAAATGGCCTTTGGGGGAAGGGTCTGGGGAGACCCCCAACATGCATGGCAAGGGCCCTTGGCTGGGATGGGGCCAGCAGCAGCAGGTTCCAACAGCAAGGATGTACATCCTGCCTCCACATCACTGGTGATGGAGACAAGCTGTCCGGCATAGCTGTACTGCACCCATGGCATCTCACCCTCTCCTGGCCAGGCACCAAGGAAGAGGATGGACATGTGGGACATATAAACTCCTGCTGGGCCCTTGCCATGAGCAAGCACACTCCTGCTTTCTTGCCCCTGCCTGGAATGATGTCCGTGGACAGAGCCTGCACGTGAGCCATCAGAC
>JAOXXN010000265.1:50695630-50720536 GCA_026770055.1 Myrmophylax atrothorax | reverse complement strand
GTATGTTACATGCCATTATGTATTATTATATTAGTACGCTGTTATGTATTACATATTTATTATTATATGCTTTATATATGCATGTGTGGGGGTATGTATTTACATGGATATATAGGCACACATCTATTGATGTGTCTCCACATATCCCACATCAGTCCACACGCAGATGTGGATGTATGCTTCCATAAGCATTTATGGCTGTATCTCTGTTATTTATTTATATATGTATATATATGTATATATGCAGGTATGTTTGCATATAGGATCTGTCTCTGAGTTTATACCTATCTATGTATAAATCTCCATATATCTCCACATATATGTGTGCACATGGATGTACAGCTGTATGAACATACCTGTCTGTATGTGTGGATATAGGGCCATATGGGGTGCGAGCAGTCATTTGGGGTTTCTTCCCTGGCGGTGGGGGAAGGGATGAATCGGGTTGGACCATGACCCCATCTCCATCTCTGCTGGTTTGGGAGTGGAGGGGTGTCTTCTCACCCTCCCATGCCTGCAGGGTTTTGGCAGATGCAGGGAGGCAGCGGGATGTTGGGTGATAGGGGGAAACCTGGGAGAGGGGTTGGTGCTGCAGTCCTGGGATGGCTCCCCTGTGGGCTGGGGGGTGCTGGGCTCAGGCCGTGCCGAGGTGAGTTGGGGAGGCTTTGGGAGCTGAATGTCGCTCTGTGTTTTACCCATATCCTCTCAACCCCCAAACCTCCCTTCCCTGTAATGTTTTTGTCTCTGTAATTTGTGGGAAAGGGGGCAGAGGGAAAGGGGTGTCTAATGGACGTGTCTGGAGAAGGTCTCTTCCTGTTCCCGTGATGCTGATCCCATGGCTGCCCGTGGGGCTGGAGCGTATAATGCAAGAAGGTCATTGGGATTAAGGGAGCGAGAGCTGCAGCACCGAGCTGGCGGGGGAGAGATTGAGGTCTCGGCTGGGAGTGGAGAAGGGAGGGCAGGGAGAGAGAGTGGAGGAGACACATGCGCATGGAAGCTGGGGGGACAGGCGGCAGGCTGGCTTTGGGAAAATGAAAGCAGTGCCAGGAGGAGAAAATGAGGAGGAAAAGAGAAGGTGGCCTGGCTCGCTACTGGTGGTGGGGAGGCAACCCCTGTACTCCCAGCTGGGTGGGTGATGTCCCCTCCGGGTGACGTGACTCGGAGGGCAGCTGGAGAGCCCCAAGACAGCTAAGGACGTGATTAATGCGGGCATTCTGTCTGTCTGTCCATCTGCCTGAGCTTGTTTACACTACAGCATATCACGCTGGGAGCGGGCTGCCTGTGGCTGGGGGCCAGGCGAGGGGGTATGCGTGCCCCCTGCTCCTGGGCAGCTGGAGTGGAGCCAGCCTGCATGCCCAGGGATGATGGACATGATGTGACCTACAAAGGCTCTCTCATTGCTAATCTCTGTGGCAGAATTTCTTCCTTCTCTCTCTGCCATGCTGTCTGTCTGGTGGGCTTTTTTCCCCTTCATCCAAACAGTGGGGGATTTTGGCTTGCCAGAGGCACCAGTGAGGAAGAGAGAACTAGAAATATGTTTGTTTTCTAATTAGGCACCTAGTCTGCTTCAGAGTATCTTAGACACTGTTGGCTTGCTTGCCAAGCTCAGCATTGTGCTCTGCAAGGTCTCCCCAGGCAAGAAGCACTTTCCAAGGGCTGGCATCTCCTTGGGCCCCCGCACTGTTTCCTCCTGCTCATCTGACCTTGACAGAGGACAGGATGAGATTTACCCCAGGCACTTCACTTGGCCGTGGAAATTAAAGTTGTTTTGCAGGAGCTGCTCCAGGTCAGCAGTCCAGCAAGGGAGGCCGGCATGGCCATCATGGTGCAAGTCTATGCATTCCTTTTGCTTTTTCACCATCTTGATCTTGTCCCTCCTGAGCATTTATCCTTTCACAAATATTTAGTTGCAGTTTTGATCTTCTTTTTAACATGAGACCAAGAGGGGTCCTTATGGGCCTCTCTCAGGCCGTCGCAAACATCAGACCCTTTATGGACCTTTCCTTAAACTGGTTGAACTTTGCAGAAAAAAGACTATAGATCATGGGGGTTTGCCTTTCTCACTCTGTCTGGAAGAGCGCTCAGTGGCTCCAATGGTCAGGGCCTTCCACTGTAAATCTATTTGTGGCTGGGGTTTTATCCATTTGCCTTTGTGATCTGGTGTCCTTCAGTTTAAATGGTGCTTTTCTCTCCCTGGTGTTTTCCCCTGAGTATTTATAGACTGTGATTGCATCCTTACTTAGCATTTCTATCACCAGGCTCTATGAGCCACACTCTTCTGGTGGCAAAGGGCTCTCCCTCCCTGTGGTCTCTGTTACAGTCCTTCCTTTCACCTGCTCTTGCACACACTGGAACTACTTTCTCCGCCATTTCCTGAGATCTCATTTGTCTTTATCCTGCTCATGTTGTGAGTGATCCATTGTCTTCCTTGGGCAAGCTGGAGGCTCCTTTTGGTCTCTTTCACATAATGAGCTTTCACCAAGAGCAGAAATTCTTGTGATCGCTCCTCAGGCAGTGACCTTATGCTCGGGTCGTGCAGCCTTTTATCACATTTCATGGTGGCATGGAGGTGCATATCTCTTTTTACCAACAGGAACCCAAACTGGCTCCTGCCCAGGAAGTTTGCAGCCCAGTTGAGGTGGCGGCAAATTTCCAGGGGGAACTGTAGGATCAGGAGCAGATGGGATGACCAAAGATTATTTATATTGCTCCTTGATGAAGAGGTAAGATAAATTTGACAAGGAGAATGCTGAACTATGGAAAGAGGTTAGCAATTCTGGAGCATCCCTCCAGCACGACTGTGTTGTGAGGCAGCTCAGGTTTCGTGGGTGCTTTGGAGGTTGGGCACAGTGCAGTAAGTATCCCTACAGCGTCTCCCTACAGAGGGGTTGCCTGGGATGGGTGCTGGTGAGCAGTGGTGGTCCTGCAGAGTGCCCGTGTCAGGTTTGGATGTTCAGCCTCACCACAAGCCATTTCTCTGCTGCTGCCTTTCTCAGATGTGCTTGCCTGGATGAAGCAGCACCTTGCAGAGCAAGGAAGCAGCCCTATGGAGCAATCCCCCCTGAGCATCTCTGCTGAAGGTGCCTCCAACAGCATCTGAGTCTTGCAGTGAGGAGACTTGCCCAGTCCAGCTGAACTGAGGCTTGCTGACGAAAGCAATGTGTTGCTGAAAGGTCCTGGAGGCTTCCTCATCTCTCTGTAGGGAAGAGCAGAACAACTCCCTCCCTATTCCCAGTCGCAGCAGTCAAGAGAAGTCAAGCAACTTGCTCTGTTGCAGTGTTGCCGCTGCAGTTTACTCCCAGTCCTGGTCTTTCAAGGCCTTGCTCCACACCATGCCACTTCACTTGCTGCCAGCTGCAACACAGAGACGTGCTCAGAGCTGAGCTGCATCTCACAACTCTTTAGCTCAGCTGGTTAGAGCATGGTGCTAATAACACCAAGGTCACGGGGTCCATCCCCATAGAGGCCATTCACTTAAGAGTTGAACTTGATGATCCTTGTGGGTCCCTTCCAACTTAGAATACTCTGTGAGTCTAGTGCCTCACAGTAGACAAGACATGGGTGCATGGGTGGTTTTTTTAATGCTCTGGCATATAGACTTGCCTTCAGCCTGTTTAGGTGACCCAGCAGCTGGAGCTACTGGTACTACTGCTGGAGCTCATGGAACTGGGTGACCCACACCATGCTGGAGCTGCAGAGCTCCAGTATTGTTCTTGAAATAAAGCAGGTGAGTGTGAGCACATCCCTGCCGAGTCCCATTGCACTCGAACCCCCAGTGCTCTCCACAGCTGGCACATGGGAGCTGGATGGCTCCTTCGCAGCCTGCAGGCGTTGGATATAGTGCTGGCGCATAAATAAGTAAAATGCTAATTGAAACAGGTTGTTCCAGGTGCTCCTGTCTGCTTGGAAACCTGCTTGCTGGAGAAACTGAAGTGCTGCTCAGTGTAAAAGCCTAACGAGGCAAAAGTAACTTGCTTTTTAGAAGCAGGCCCAGCTTGCTTGGATGTGGGCTTAAGTAAGAGTATTTCCAACCACAGTTGCACAGACAAAACAGCCCATTAAAACTTGTCACACAGACTGAGGTCCTGAGCCCTCTGTGATGCCAAGGTCACTGCCCTGCCAAAGGGAGGTTCAGTGTGGAGAGGTGCTGCCTGCCCTCCATCTTGTCCTCCATCACCTGCTGCTGTTGCCACTGTGTCCCTTGGCTGGTGGGAGCATGCAGACCTTTTGAGCTAGGACAGGAAGTGCTGTCCTCTGTGTCTACACACACGGCACATCCCAAATAACTCTGGCTGAGCAGACGAAGCAGGTGAAGGACAGGAACCACATCCAGGTGGTTTTGCCAGGACAGGTTGGCACCTGCAAGCCCGAGGATGGGAGCAAGTCACAGCGTGGCAGGGAGTTGCATCTCCTTCATTGCCAGCAGGTCCCTGGCTCACCATGCTTGTGCCTGGCTTAAGACACCACTTGCCTCTTCCCAAGAACACCCAATCTGGGCTTGTCATGGTGGTTAAACTGAGCCTTAAAGCATGGGGACTTCATTAGTCCGAAATCAGCTGCAACTGGGCTCCCACTTTTTCTGTCCCAAGTAAATTTAGTTGAGATGTTCCTGCTGTTTCAAAACATGAGAGGCACACAGGTGAGAAGCAGAAAACTGTGTGATGATGGGACAAGGCAAACATTTCTGGCAAGACAAGGCAGCAGAGAGGAATTGTGTGGCTGCAAGAGGAGCAGGCACAGGTGGCAGTGGATGCTGTCCTTTGCCTAGGCTGGAAGAGCCAAGCCAAGGAGAGATGTGGTCCCAGGAAGAAAACTGAACTCTTCCTTACAGAAAAAGATTTGACCTTTGGGTGGTCACTTTGCTGAGTACACGGTGACATAATAGCAATGTTGGGACCACATAAGGATGTGGATACCACCATGGAGTTGTGGAGAGCTGTAGTTAGTAGTGATGGGAGAGAAGATGCTCTTTGACCATGGGAAGAGCATGAGACCTGTGGGACTAAACTAAGCTTCCTGAAGTTGCCCTCTTGGGCTCAGCTTCCTGTTGCAGCAGTGGGCATCTTCCAATGGCAGAGCCGTTCCTTCCTACACGGGATTGTTACGCACAACTGCTCCATCATTACTCAGGGCTTGGGATGTTGTGGCAGGAAAGATAAACCTGGGCATGGGTCTGTTGGGAGATGGAAGGGTTAATGGCTGGCCTGTCAGCTGCCAAACCATGTGTGAGAAAAAAGCTGGCTGGCCAGGAAAGCCTGTCCCAGATCCCGTGGCAGGAATTAGGGATGCGGAGCCTTTCTCCCTTCAGTCACCTGCTCCAGCTCAGCCCCGGCTGGTGAGCTGGGAGCTGTTGCCATGTGGCTGATGGCCAGAAGGGTGAGCTGGGAGGGAGGTGCTGACATAGGTGTGTTCTTCCCTGTCCTATGTTCAGAGGAATTGAGTGCAGGGAGACTGGTCCCCTCCAGTGCCTGCGCAGTGCTCAGACATGCTGTCGAGACTGTGGGCAGGAGCTGTTTGCTGGCTGTGTGGTGCCGGCTGGAGGGAATAAATAGAGGCCGCCTGTTTCCAAGCTGCCAGTCCCATGTGTTTCAAAAGCTGCATATGTTTTCTTCAAAATGAACTAAATACAAGTAGATTTAATGATGGTAATAATAATCCATGTCTGTGCAGGGCACTCCAAAGCTTTCCAGAGACTCCATTTGCAAGTCACTGAATGAAAATGAAAGCCACATCATCTCTGCCAGTTTATCATTTGCGGTCTTCCCTGCTCTTGCTTTCTTTTTAAACAGATTTATTCTTGCTCATTACCAGATCAGACTCAGAAGAGGTTATTGCTTTATTCTGCCTGAGGGGGATTTGATTTGAAGTCCTGCAAGGAATATTATGTCACCAAACTATTTCCTTTCTGTAACAGAATAAAAGCGGGTGTGGGAGAAGGAGAGGCAGCATGCAGTGTGACAGAGGCTGTGGCCAGAGGGCATTGCAGCAAGCCCAAGCAGGCAGCTCAGTAGAAACCCTCTTCAGCCTCATCCCCACCACAGCCATCCTGAGGATCTTGGGGATGAAGTGAGGAGGCAGCATGACAAACTCCTGGGATGAGGTGCAGGAAAATCCTAGTTCACTGCCAGAGGCTGGCCGTGTTTTGCATCCATCACATGATGCTCAGGAGCATCTGATGCACGGCTGGGGATGGGCAGTCTGGTGGAAAACCTCACATGATGCTCAGGAGGTTTTGCCCAGCTCTCTGCAGGGCTGAGCCTGCAGTGGGGAGGTGGGGAGGGACTGCAGAGCCTTTCCTCTAAGGGCTCATCTCTCACCTTCACCTTTGGCAAAACCATATCACCTAGTTTAGCAAGAGAAAAAAAAGGTATTTTGTGATAGTATGAAGAATTTTGCCTCTTCTCTACTTTTCTTGGTGTAATGAGACCTTACATGCCTGTAGAGGCCTACATGAGCCCCATGAGAAACACAGAGAGGAAAACTCCGCTTCTTGCCATCTCCTCCCCACAGTGGTAAGGATTAAGTTTATTTTGCTGCATCTTTTGGCAAGTTGCTCTGTCTCTGGCAGCTTTGCAGTGCACCTGGCTCTGGGCTTCACTTGGTGTCTTCGGAGCTTTTGGATGAAAACAGGAGTTGAGGAAAATTATTGCAACAACCTGTCTGGATGTAATGTTTAAGGAGCTGTGGAGTAGAGAAAAGCTTGGTCTCAGGAGCAGTGCTGAGTTGGTCAGATCTTCTCCAAGTGCAGTTTTCTGTCCCTTTTTGAGTGTAATATATTACTGTTATTAAATGTGTACCTCCAGACAGGCTGCACACCCGCCTAATTACATATCTCTTGGAGGCTTAAAGAAACCCTCTCAACCTAAAAATCTAGTTACTTCAAGCCCTGTTAGCTGACTTAGGCAGCCTTGCTGAAGAAATGAGGCCGCTCAAATGCCCAGAGCTGGGGATGGCTGACTGGTTTTTGTCACCGAGCACAGGAAAGTGGCTCGTGCCTCCCTCATCAGAGTGAAATGATGGGAGCCTTGGGATGCTTCCATCAGCTTTCTGACAAGCCACTTGCCTGCACCTCTGTGCTCAGTCAGAAGAAGACTCCTACCATCTTCTTGCCTCATCTTTGCAGCTGGATGCATATTTTGGACCATTTTGTCAGTGGCCACAGGCAAGACTGTGCAGTGAGGATTGACTATGCCAAACAGGGAGAAGAAACAAACAGAGCAGTAAGAGGCTGCTGGTTGCTGGCATTTCTTCAGAAGTGCTGCAGATGTGATGGGAATGAGAAGGTAAATGCTTCATTCTTGAAAACTTGCTGCTTTGTTTATAATCCAGGCATTCATTCATGCTGCACCTGCTGCTTGGATCATCTTTGCAGGGCATGGATTGTGAAATCAAGGAAATAAAAAATATTTGCTCTTTTTAAGATGATAACTTGCCAAATCAATGAGCTTCCACCCACTTTTCTCCCTTACCAACAAGGAGTATCTGCCATGGATGAAGTGTACAACAGTTTCTCCTTGGGGCTGCAAGATCTGAGCGATCATAATTATGATTTTTTTTGAAATTATTTGTTACAACAGTATCTGGGTACAGACATCATGGGAATAAAAGAGGCAATTTTGCCTGTCAGCAGCAGCAGCAGTTGCCTCTTCTGCTGTCCAGCTCTGCCTGTCAGTCTGGAACCTCTGGTTTGAGCCTGCTCATTCTTGACCCATCAGTGTTATCCAGCCCAGCTCAAGGCTTCTGTGTACAGTGGGTCCTCACAGCATTTTGCTGTGCCATCAGGGTCCTGACAGGATGACAAAGGAGGTAAGCCCTCTCTGCAGTGCCAGAGGGTGGAGCATGGACCAGAGCTGATGCCAGTGGTGAGGAAAACACAGATAGAAGGAGACATCCCTTAAGCTATTGTGCTTTGATCCATAGAAAGCTTTCCTAAGGACAGAGAAGACTTTGGGATAGCTGTTTCAGGACACATAAGATAAGCATGTGTGGTGTCTTGTTCTGCTCACAAGTGAGAACGTGTTTAGTGGAATCTCCCCAGAAAACTCCTAAGATCATCTGAAATGAGATGTTTGCCTGTAAGTCATACCTTGGGCACCTCCAGGCTGTGAAACAGGTTTCTCTTCATAGGAGAGAAGTTGTGGCATCTTGGCTGACTGAAGATGGAGAAAGGAAGTTAGGAATGCCACCTCTGCTTGAAAATTAGGGAGAGGGAGATGTTCTTTGATCATGTGACTCTGTGCTGTGCCGTTATGACACGCCAGCATAAAAAGGTATGAAAGAGCAAATGCAAAAAGGAGTTATTTTGCTTCTTTTGCTTGTAGTTGAGAGCTCTTCCAGGCCAGCAACAAATCCAAAGATAAGAGTAAAAGGAAGATGTGTATCAGGATATGAGCAGAGTAAACAGAGGTGTCTCTGGGGAGAGGTCATTACAGAAGTTCATTCATCCCGAATGAAAGCAGGGACTCACAATACAGCTTGTTGCAAGGGTTGACCTGACTCAGGGAATAACATTTTTCCAGTTTTCAGCCCTAAACCAAAACTGAACATGCCACTTTTGAGGCTGTTACTTATCTTCCGCAGAGAAGATAAGCTTTCTGACCAGTGCTGCCGAAAACGGGACACCCACCTTGTAATCACAGTATGTGGAGGTTGGTACTTCAGGTGTCAGTATTGGCGCTGGTCACAGCCTCACATTGGGGTGTCACTTCAGGAGTCTGTCAGCTCCCCTTCAGGTCCGAGGAACATGGTATTACTGTCAATGGTCCAAGGCAGACATGTCAGCCCAGCCTGTTATGAAAGTGTGTGAGACATCCCACTGAAAGAACTTGGCTGTGATTGTGTGCAATTTTGCTGCTTTCCAAACCATTCAGGCTGAAATTTTAAGGAGCGAACCTTTGCTTCTGGCAGAAGAGATTCTTATTTAACTTTCACAGGCAATTTCTGAAAAATATGATCAATCTTGATTTTCAAGGAAGAGGAGGACAAATCAGTTATTTTACTTCTAAGCTTAAAAAGCTCGTATGAATTTTCAGCGAACCCATACAGTCCCTACGCTTAGGAGCCCCAGCTCCCAGCTTTTTAAAGTTTGCTCTAGTGTGGTACACCTAATTTCAGCAACCCAACTGTGACACAATTATGAGTCGTGGGGGGGGAAATAATACCTGTGTCAGTGGATACTTGTTGTTTTGGCAGGTGAAACATGATTGGTGTTTAGTATCTGCCCAAGGGCTGTGGAGACTGTGAGTAAGGTTTTTCCTCTGGTTCTTGATGCCACAGGCCAAACAGCAGAGGTCCATACCATAGATCTCAGGCATCCACCATCAATGATAAGTGGTGTATTGGGTTGACATTAATCAACCATTTTTCCAGAACTCACAAAGCTGCTTCACTGCTTTCTAGGTTGTTTGCTGGTGCTTTGTTGGATTAAGTGGTACTGGGGTCCTTCTGACCTGGCAAACACTCTCAGATCAAGCTCCACTCCCTGCAGGAGACTTAGCCTCTTCACCATATTGTGTGCTGCTTCTCCTTGGGGACTGGGTGGTGGTTCCAAGGGTGCCAGGTCTTGTGCAGACATCTCCTGGGCTGGCAGAGTGCCCTGGTGATGTCTTAGTGTGTGTTGTATGTAAGTTCATTCCATGCCTGAGGTCCCATTTCCTGTCTCCCTGAGGTTCTCGCAGGCAGCCTGCAGATGGGCTGTTCCTACTGAGAGTCTCCAGATGCCCTGCAAAGAAAAATCTGTGCATGCTACCTTGATCTTCCCCTCTTTCTCCTGTGGCTGCAAGGGGAAGCTGTTTATTTGAGATGCAGGACTGGGGGTGCTGTAAATAGCTCTCTACTTTGGTGAACCTGCTGTGTCAAAGAGGGACAGCCTTGTGGCAGGAGACGAAGCTAAGCCTGTGAGCAAAGATTAGACCAGCAACTGCGGATTAGAGCATTTCTACCTGGACTCATCCTTAATTCTACCTGATTTAAAATAACATGCAGGGGCAGTGGTAGTGATGAGTAGGGAGGACTCACAATGGTCTTGACAGGTGGACCTGGAGGGGGGATGTTTGGCTTCTAACATCTGTGGGGAAATTTGGAGAGCGTTGGCATGCAGGTGAGTGGGCAGAAGGATAGGTGGTGTCATGGACTGGGCTGATGGAAAAATGGTGAAGAGAGGTGTGCGATGTGTAGGGAGATGGGGTAGAACAGGAGCCTAGCAGAATGGGCTTCCAGAGCAAGCAGGGCTGAGGATTGTGGGAGGGTGGATGGGGAGTAGAGCACAGTGGCTTGATAGATAAAATCAGTGAACAAATGCATGGTAGAAACAATTAATCCCTTGAAGGGAAAGGAGTGGGATAATAAGTGCAGACTAAGAGGATTTCCACTACTTGAAGCCATTGTATGCAGGCATCTGCACCAAAACCATATCCCAATTTACACTTCATGTTGCCTCTCTGTGTGTCTGTGGGAAGCCACCCTTACTCCAGACTGCAACTGCTTTGCATCGCTTCAGGTCAAGTGGATAAAAGGTTCAATTTAAAAATGTCCTATTTTACGTTAATCCTCAGAAATAAAATGAGACCATCTCCCCAGTAAATTCCCTGTGGCTACAGCCCAGGCAAGGCAGCAGGGTGGGAACTCAGCAGAGCAGAGAGATGCTTGTGAAGGATGTCTGTCCTCTGCTCATTTGTGCTGGTCCAGAGAGATGGGGGTTGCCCTGACATATCTCTTGCCTTCCTCTCCACCAGATATTCTCCATCGTGGTATTTGGCTCCATTGTCAATGAAGGGTACGTGAACCGCCTGGACGAGTCAGAAGAGCACTGCATTTTCAACCGCAATCACAATGCCTGCAACTATGGCATTACCGTGGGCGTCCTTGCCTTCCTCAGCTGCCTTCTTTACCTGGCTCTGGATGCCTACTTCCCACAGATCAGCAGCGTCAAGGACCGCAAGAAGGCAGTGCTCTCGGACATCGGAGTCTCGGGTGAGCTTCCTGGCTGGTTGGCCGTAGTGCCTCCCTCCTCTGCTGGCAAGGGAGAGGCAGAGAGCTTCTGCTGCCCTTCAGGTCAGGTCCCTGCTTGCAGGGAGGTCTTTAGGTTCCTTATTTTCTCAGGTCTTCTGTCTCTCTCCTTTTCTTTCCCTTTCTCCTCTTCTCAAACAATTTGACTGATGCCTCTCAGCTGTTTTCCATCGGTGTAGTTCAGGAAGCCCTTTAGAATCAGCAGGTCTTGCTTCCCTGCATTCTTGTGCTTTTTAAGACCAAGCGTGGATGCCTCTTGAGATGGTACTTCCTTCTTTTCCAGCTTCCAGTGATTGAACCCTATATATTTTAACATTAAAAGAAGTTTGGGTATTCATGCAGGCTGACTTAACCAGTGCTTCTAGATTACCTGACATTCCCTATGTAAATAGCTTTTCAGGACCTCATCCAGCCCTGGGGCTTATTCTAACTTATGGTCAGATCTCTCCATCCCAAGTAGTGTGTTGAAGTGACAGACAGAGTGACAGTGCATGTGTATGAGTGTGTGTAAGGCCAGTCAGCAGGATGACAAGGAGGTGCTCTGCTCTCGGGGTGTCATCCTTGGTCACTCTCCTGGCTTACTCCAGCCATTCAGGCAAACTGCTCAACATCAGGCCCTCCCCAGGGTATGTCAAAGGGGCCATGAGTGGGGTGAGGGCAGGATCAGATGAAGCATCTGAACTTGTTAAGGACATTGGGCGTGCAAGGTTACCCATGGTTAGCCCTTTGCCTTGCAGTCCCTTGTACAGCTGACAAGAGAAGGGGAGTGACTGAGCCCTGTTTTGCTGCCACTTAGGAATGTGAGTTCCCCTCACTGCTGGGTATCTGCCTGCACCTGGCAAACAGAATAAGTCCCTCCTTTCTTAGGGGGTTAATGTTAGTGATTAATATTATTGATCCTTCAGCACCTTTCATCGATGTGAGTCCTTCAGCTGTGCTGTCCTGAGCAAAAGCTGGTCTCTGTGCAACTGCAGTCCAGCTGCTTCCCACTCTTCTGCAGCTCCTATGGAAGGAATTGCTCTTTGCTTGTCCTTGCAGGACAAGGTTGTGAGGCAATGGCTGTTTCAGAGAGCCCAGGTGATCATTTAGTACTGGAAGCCCTTCAGGCTCCCTCCCAAGGCCAAATGCAAGTCGTGTGATCAAACCAAACACAAGCAAATGAACTCTCCAGAGGTACTTTGTAAAGACACCTATTGTCACCTTGACAATGTACACATCAGTGAGCTTTGCCAGTTCACTTGGGCTTGGCTGGCTGCACAGTCAGTTTGGCCCAGTCTGCAACATACTGGTGGCTCTCATGAGGGCTGAAAACTCCAGAGAGATGTGATATGTGTATATTCTGCTCACATGTATCTTCTTGATGTCTCTGTCCTTCCCTTTTGGCATGCCTGTGGTGGTCCATCCCAGCCTTTTGGGCATTCCTCTGGTTTGTTGGCTTCTGCTTTCTGACCAACCAGTGGCAAGCTTCAAAAGAAGAGGACAACCCACTGAATGAGGGAGGGGATGCAGCCCGAGCAGCCATCACATTCTCGTTCTTCTCCATCTTCACCTGGGTGAGTACAGTAGCCATAATATTGGATCAAATGTCCTCTGTATTGTATTGTCTTGTGGGGAATGGAAGGTGACTGGCTAAGAGTGATTCCCTCTGGGATCTCAGTTCACATGGCTTTTGAGAAGGAAAAGCGGGAGGGGAGGTGGTTGCGAGGTAAACTTGGGAAACAAGGACTCAAAAACTTTATGTGGAAGAAAGTTTTAGAGCATTAATAAGCACAATGGGAAAGAGAGTCCCCTATTCCAGTAAGGAGTGTCCGTGACAGACCTCTAATATGACCATGGACAAGCCTGTTCCCCAAGCACCATTACCATTGAATCATACAATAGTTTGGGTTGGAAGGGACCTTTAAAGGCCATCTAGCCTAACCCCCTGGGACACCTTCAACTAGATCAGGTTGCTCAGAGCCCAGTTCAACCTGACCTTGAATGTTTCCAGGAATGGGCATCCACCACCTCTCTGGACAACCTTTTAACCTGTTTTCTCTGTGAATCAGGGGACTTCACCAGCTTTTGCACTTCACAGACACTAAGCAGAGAAGGGAGCTCCAGGTCAGGGGTTGCACCCATCGCCCTCCCTGCTGTGCTCCCATCGTGTGAGATATCACCATTGGCCACAAGAGGCTGCAATCAGCATCCCTCTGGGCTGTCTGTCTGCACCCACCACTGCAGTGCCACCTCAGGGGTTGTGTCTTCAGAAGGTGATGGTGCTATCTTAAGACTACCCTTTCCCCAGCAGTTCTTTATTGCTGGTTTGCTGGGAAAACTGTCATGTGAAATATAAATATCTTTGATGATTTCCTCCTGCTTCTGGAAGCACCAAGCACAAGTGATTTTTTTTTTTCTGAAGTGACAGGATAGTGAGAAGTAGGAAAGAATTTGAACCCTGTCTCCATGCATAAGTGCTTGTGGCTTTATCTTCTCTTCCTACAGGCCTTAACGTTGGGCAGAGGCCAGATAGGAAGGGTGCCATAAGATTAGAGAGTTGTCAAGAATGGAAGGGGGGCTGCAAAGGCTTGTACTGTCAGCACCCTCACCAAGGTCGCACCAAGCAGGATCAAGGAACAGCACTGTGTGTGTTCCCTTCACAAGCTGTGTCCTGCACTTGAGTGCTGCTGGAATCCCCTTGCAGGCTCAAGCAGAAAGTTTGACAAGGAGCAAGGCTTTTGCAAGGGGTCTCTCAGTACCCTTTTTGAGATGCCATCACCTGAGTGGTCCTCCCCAATTCACAGGCTTGTGAGTGGCTAAACAGGCATCCTCTGCCCCCCAGTTCCTCAGGGTTTTTATTTCAAACAGTGGTTTGCTCTACCTTACTGATTCTCCTTCCCACACCCCTCTGTCTCCTCACAGGGCGCCCTCACATTTATGGCTTTCCGGAGACTCAGAGACATTAATTTCCAGGAGGAATACAATACCCTGTTCCCTAACTCCCCATCCTTGCTGCCTTAGTGTCCCTTGCTGATGGGAGAACTTGGGGGAAGGGGTGGAGGGATGCAGTTGGAGGAAGTCACTGAGCAG
The DNA here is from genome assembly GCA_026770055.1 of Myrmophylax atrothorax. Classification (NCBI taxonomy): domain Eukaryota; kingdom Metazoa; phylum Chordata; class Aves; order Passeriformes; family Thamnophilidae; genus Myrmophylax; species Myrmophylax atrothorax. Next base: position 50,706,460 of record JAOXXN010000265.1, on the reverse strand, counting down.
AGCCAGTTCCAGTGCTGTGACCAAGAGTATGTGGTCACTGCAGGGCATGGGATGGGAAGATGTGGGCCATTGAACTGGAGTGGGGTTATCCACTGAACAGGGGATTTCCCTCTGGAGAGTTGGAACTGGCAATTTCTTCTCCTCCTCTGCTTCCTTCTCTCCCTCACCCATACCCTAACTAATGCTGTGTAACACCACTGTGCCTTTCTTTTGATGACTGCTCAGGCCTAATACTTTAGCCAGGAGATGTCCTCTGCTCCCACCACTTTATCTCTTCCATTTCTTCCCAGACTTCATTCCCCAAAAACCCCTCCCTGCATCAGCTGCTAGACTGCTCACCTCTGTCATGGATGCTGTGGGACAACGCACCATGCCTGCTGGGGTCCACAGTGCTGAACCCTCTGCCCAGGCTCCCTCAGTCCACCAAAAGGTGTCCTGCCTGCAGTGCCTGCGGCAGGAGGCAGCAGTTCACTTGCTAACAATCCCATGGACTGGGAAGCAGCCATCTTGCCTCCTGCTACTCCTTCCACAGGTCTGTGCTGCACTGTGTGGATATTGACTGCTGAAGAGGTTACAGGGGGTGACCTCTACCTCACACTTTGTGCCAAATCCTGGTCTCCTTCCTGGCCTCTACAAGTAAAATGGCAGAGTACATCCAGCCCAGCAGCCAAATCCGCTGTGGTGTTGCTGAGGCAGATTTCCTTCCCACAGGCAGGAGGGGCTGAATGGAATAAGCACATGCCAACTGAGCCTCTGCAGCCTCTGTTGGTGAAACCCCATTGCCAGGCAGAAGGTGCCCAGCACACCCCAGAAAGCAGGGAGCCCTGAAAGGCTGCACACAGGCAGCTGGACTTGCAGGCATCCCTGCCCAAACCTCCTCTCTCCTGGTGGGCTCATGCTTTCTGTGGGACAGCCTGGACTTCCATGCTCTTGAGGGTGTTTCACCAGTGGTCTGCCAGGCAGGCCTTGCACACTAATCCGTAACCACTACTAACCCCACTTTTGTTTGTTTCTCTTTTTTGGTACATTCCCGCTCTTTTTCTCCTCTTCCCTCCCCTTTCTGCTTCCCATCTCTTCCCTCCACCTCCTCCCTTAAAGGTGGGCCAGGCATTCCTGGCGTATCAGCGTTTCCAGCTGGGTGCCGATTCGGCCCTCTTCTCCCAGGACTACATGGACCCAAGCCAGGACTCCGGCATGCCTTATGCTCCCTACACGAACGAGGAGGATGCTACAGATGCGGTGGGGACATACCAGCAGCCCCCTCCAGCAGATGCTTTCGACACCGAGACACAGGGGTACCAAACGCAGAACTACTGAGCCACCGATGCCCCTTTCCCTTCCCCTTTCCCTTCTGCCCCCTTTCCCACTGCCGGCAGAAAGCCGAGGCACAAACCAGACACGTGCATAGTGGTACTAGAGGTGGCTCTCAGCTATGCTCCAGCCTTCTGGGTCATCTGTTTTTATTTATTGTTTTTAAAAAAGAAAAAAAAAAAGAAAAAAAGGTTTCCCCATCACCTCTTTCTTCTCTTCTTCCCTCAACCTACCTGCCAGATTTTCCCAAAATTGGCATTGTGACAGGAAGGTCCTCCCTTTCCTCTCCCTCCTGCCTTGGTGCAGATGGCAGAGTGTGTCCAGTGGTCAGGAAAGGTTACGGTACCAGCAGGGCAGGGGAGAGGGTGTTGAAGGCAGAAGGGAAGAAATCAGTGGGAGTAGGGACCTTCCTAGAGGAGAGTGTTGCTAAAGGCTGGAGTAGATATGGGAGCATCCAAATTGGTCTGGAGCACCTGGTAGCTCAGGGAGGGGAATGGTGTTGGAGTCAGCATACAGGAGTGTGAGAATGGGGCCTGGAGGGCAGCAGGAATGGTGTCCCCCATGTAAAGACAGGGACTTTTTTCTGCCGCTTGCTAGTAAGGGAGGAGTGCTTTTTTTTTGGAGGGTTTGGGAAGAAGTGGTATTAGAGCACAAAGAGGAAAAAATGGGAAGGCAAAGAAGAAGATTTGCAGGTACAATCAGGAATCACAGGAACGACTGTAGGTTACAGCAAGAGATTGAGCAGAGCAGAAAGCCAGTGCCAGGAAATCTACTCCTTCCCAGCCCACTTCGATAGAGGTGGAGGTGTTTCCCCTCAGCTGTACATCCTGCTTCTCAGACCAGTGTTTGATGAGGCAGGAGGGGAGCCATGCCCAGTCCCTGGGCCCAGATACAGTGCCTGTGGGAGGAAGGACGGAGGAGGTGGGCTTCTAGGGGCCCCGAAAGTCCATGACCCCAGCTGGGCTGGTTCGAGGGGGAGAGGGGACCTTTGTCATTTCATGCTGGGCAGGAGGAGGAGATAAAAGACAGTTTCTCTCCTCAAGTCCTGCTGAAGCTTCTTCTGTTTCTCTGCTATAACATTGCAAAGCCTCTTGCCGATACCATCTCTGTAGCACACAGGAGTGGAGCAGGACCCTACTTGGAAAGAAATACTGTTGCTGAGATGGCCAGCATGCATCTGGCTCTTGCACAGGGGTGCAACGAAGCAGGGAAGGATCCTGCCCTGCACAGCTGCATTTTGCTTCCCACTCAGATGGGAAGGAGGTCTTGGTGTGCAGAGGCCAGACTGAGCTCTCTGAGAACTGGTCTTTCTGTACTTGCCATAGGCTGTACCTTAGTGCCCTTCTGCAGCATCTCAGATCCTGGCTGACTTAAAAGCCTCCCCTAGGTGGCAGCAGTGACTCTTAGATGGAGCTCATATGGCTATCATTCCACGCTCCTTATGATTTTGCTCCAAGTAAAGACACAGCTGTGGAAGCCCACTCTCTGTTCCAGGATAGAAGTAAGGTCTATGTGTGAAGACAGATTCACAGATTTCCCCTGAAGGGAAATAATGCAGCAATAGTTACCTGGACAATTGTCCCTGGCACAGACATCTCCCAGATCACAAGATGCAGGGTTTACCTGGCAGCAGTGAGGAGGTCCATCCTCCAGGCAGCCACCCTGCTTGACACAGCACTGGTCCCAGTAGCAGAGATCAGAAGCAGATCCAGAATCTGTGGCTACCTCCACTGCACATCCAGCCTAATTCTCAATAGCACCCTTAGGAGTTGGGAGGATGGGACACAGGTCTGGCCCGTGGCTGTGTGAACATCTCTTCTGGAGGACACCGGAGTTACCAGTCCTTCCCTCCTCCAAGTGTGACTCCTTTCCAGCTGCCCCACAATGATAGGGAAGGGGTGGGAACTGTAGAGCAGCAGCAGACTCCCAAGAAGAAAGTGTGTCAGTGTTCTCCACTTTACATAGACACTGTTTCTACCTGCTCTTACCAGCAGACTTGTGCTGCTGGTGGCTGTCCCCATGGCTTGTCCTCCCCACTGTGCTGGTAGTTACGCACTGGTGAGGACAGAAGAGGGGGACCAGCTAGCCCTGTGGACACAGCAGGAATGACTGGGCACACGTCCCTCACTCTGTGGCTGTGAGTGAATGCAATACTGTAAATAGGAGGGGTGTTCTTTAGAAGGAAGCCCCTTGAGCTTTGTTTTCTGTCTGTTCAGCCTAATATTTAGGCTTGGGATGAGTTTATTTTATTGAGAGAGGTTCGTTATGACTGTGGTTGTGGGGGAGCTCCCTTCAGTCTGTCTCCCTCTGGGGGAGAAGAATGAACAAATGATGAGATGGAGGAGGAGGGAAATTGGTTGTACTCACCTAGACTCATCTGTGTCATCCTTGCTTTCATTTGGGGTGTGGGGAGGGAACCAAGAGGAAAAGGAGGCTAAAAGTTACAAGCCCTCAGCACAAAAATGTGTTGTACTTTTTAGATGGAACTGCCCATCACCTGTGCCCTCTCTCTGGTGAGGGAGCAGGAGCATAAGGAAATGTACAAACATTATGTACAGGGCCTACCCGAGGCTCTATTTTGGGTTATGGCACAGGAGCATCTACATACCCCTTCTCCCATCAGAGTTAAGTAGATGACTTAACACCTTTTGGGGCTGACTGATGAGCAAGGTTTTCTTTATCCTTTTGGCTTGCTTCCCTCATGGAACCAGCTGATGGGCTCAGGTAGGCTTGAGGCAGCAATGAGCTTCCCCCTCAGAGCCAGCACTTCAGTGAGACATGAGCCAGGTGGCTTCATCCTGGATTACTGCCCATCCCTCGGTCCCGCTCCTCCTTGCTTTGCATTGTAGGAAAGGCATTAGTGTGGCAGGGGACACTACAGCAGTAGGTACTCGGACAACTTCTTGCTTTTGCTCATGGCAGAGGACATACAGCTCTTTGGGTTGATGTGCGTTCAGCCTTTGCAGTGGAGGGTTGGCAGTGACAGACCTGGGGGTGGGAGTCTCCTTGTTTGCATGTAGCTCTTTAAAATGCAAAATGCAATTTCAAGTGGCATTTGGCTGGTTTTGCAGCTGGTGAGACATACAGACCTATCCAAAGGGCTGGTTATCTTATCTTAGGCACTTCTGATAAGGTGCTGCCTATTCCTGGTGATCATAGGCAAGACCTGAGCAACTGGCTAGAACATGTCCCTATTATATCCTAAATGTAGGTGATACCAGTCCCACTCTAGAGATTAGGAGATCAGAGAAAAGGCTGTATAAGCCAAATGATAAGGCAGCTTTCTTCCCCTCTGCCATTTATCCAGATTGCGTGTCCCCTGTTGGGAACAATGTCCCCTTGATGTCTTCTTATCTTACAAAGCCCCCAAGTAAGGGAGTATCTTGTGGAAGCAGAGGCTCTGAAGGGCAAAGGGATGATGAAACTTTGCCCCAGTTCTGTCTGTGGCTTCAGCCTCCTGATGTGTCCCCATCCCTGGCTCACCCATATCCTCAGCACCACCCTATTCATCACCTCATCACACATACCCTTCCTCTCTGCGTATTCCTGGCAGTTCCCTCAGGGGAGGAGGTCCCTGCTCCCTTGCAAGCACTTGGGAGGACCCAAGAAGGCAGCACTGCAGCATGGTTCCCACAGGAGCCTCAGCTCTGGTCCCCAAAACAGGTACAAGGCAAGGAGCCCAGTGAGGCCGCCTCATGCAGCAAGTTCAAACCATCCATCCAGACAAATCCCTGCTGCCTGTGTGGCATTTGTAACACCGCCTGGGCTTCCCTGCCCCTTCCCCTGCCACATTACTGCCTGTGTATAGTATATATATTATATATATATATTTAAAGAGATGTATAATATAAAGCTATACATATATACGTATATACGATGACTCATGGATGGCCTGCCGCATACAGGATCCTCTTGAGTGGTCTTGTCTAAGCCCGAGTGTCCCTTCACCCCTTCTCCCCGTGGTCCTGCCCCTGTCCGTTCCAAAATCCAACTCCAGCGAACCCCGCCACCTCGGCACCTGTGTTTACAATGTCCTATATATTTGTGGTTAACAAAGTGAAGGTGGTAACTACTGGTGTCTCAATAAAGTTATGATGTTCAAAATAACCAAACTATGTGGAAAAATAAATGGTCTGGATTTTCTTCTTTGGGGAGGGATGGCTTTTTCAGCTTGGTTTGCTATGAGAGCATTGACTCCTGTGCTCCTCCATGGCCAAGCTGGCAAGTTTAGTGACAGTCAGTGGCTTGAATGGAGGAGAGAGACCTAAAGAACTGCTCTTATTGAGATGTTTCAGGGGGAGCTAATGGTTACTTGTTTTACTTGGCCTAAAGTTTTAAATCACACACACCATCAAGTGTCTCTCACCTAATCAGGAGGAAAACCTGAGGAACCTGAGACCATTGTTCAGGGGTCTGGTGTAGTGCACGTTTGCAAAACAATTAGATACTGGGAAACAAGCTCTCAGGGCACTGCTGACAGTGGGTATCAGGGATTGGTAGCCCACCACTAAAAAGGATCTCATTTCAATAGGATCTACAATAAAAATGAAACTCAAAGTCCCATCCTGCACTAGTGCTTAGGTAAACCTTCCTTCTCATCCCTTTGTAATGAGTCTGTCACCTGACTACCTGAATATCACATTTCTCAGCCCCTGTGGGGTTTGAGGACAGTAAGCAGAGGCACACGATGGTGAACCGACTATCCAGTCCTCCAAACTATCTCCCTTCTTGGGGACATAACTGATCACACATTGCAGCTGCACATCAAATCATATTCAAAAGTGTTGGTGGAACAACCCATCTGTTTCATGATTAATCTTTGTTTGGACAAGACCCTTTGTACAGTCACAGCTTTTTTGGGATGGATGTATTGTGGAGATACTGTGCCCATAGGAAGGCAAATGTCTGTGTTGGCAACAGGTGAAGTTAAAAACTGGTGAGTCAAGATCTTGCCAAAAACAAGTATTTCAGATGAATAAGATGTTAACATTACTAGTTTGTTTGTGTTTTCTAATAATTTGAAATCTCTATAATTCTGCTTTCTGGCATTTCAAGCACTTATGAGTCATGTTTTGAAGCTTCTCCCTGCAGCCATGACATCCAGAAACATAAATCTATTATAAAGCTAGTTTTTTAAAAAGAAGTTCACATAATCCTAAGACTCAAGGAGACGAGACTTTGTTTAGTATCAAGGAATTCAATAAAATTATATATTTTGGCAGAACTGAAACAACCCCATTTCTCACCCTCAAAGATCCAGCTGGCCTAAAGCTCTGTACAAGCTCTGTTTTGCAGTGATATTTGGCTCTCTCTTGGGAGGATCAGCACTCCTTCATCATTGCCCCTTTCTCTGTCAGTAGCTCTCCACATTGGCTTTCCAACTCTGGAGGATGCTGGGGGAAGGCAACTGTTGTTTCCAGCTTTCCTACCTTAATACTTGTTCTCTCTATTGCCCCATCTTGTTTCTTTGCCATTCCAGCATGCCTGGAAACAGTGACCTGCAGAGAAATGAGGAGCATTAGGGCACCTGTGCCTGTGGGGAGCACCAGGTTGAAGTTGGTAGAGGTAGATGGAGAAGGGCTCACAATGCAAGCCCCACCACCACCCTCTTGTCTGCCCTAGGAGCAGAGCCAGTGCAGCAAGGTGGCTCTGTCAGAGAGACCTTTCTTTTTTACCATATTAATTCCTGCAAGCCTTGCCAAAAATCATGACTTTCTCTTCCAGCCCCAGTCTCTGTTACTGCTAAAACAAGGCACGCACAAAAAAAATCTCCCTAAACATATTTCACACATGATCACTAGAGAGAAACTAAATGATGTGATGGCTTCTGCTGGTGATCTTGTATATGCTTCCCTTTGTTTATGGTTTGCAAGAGCACTGCGCCGGGGCTGCCCCAAGCTCCTGGCTCCACACTCCCCATGGCGTGTTCAGTCATGCTGTTCATCTTTCATCCAGCAGCCAAGCAGTGACCATGCTGCTTCCTTTCATGCAGAGAAAACTTTGGTGAAAACAGGAAGGCAGCAGTACAGCTTGGCACCGGAAATACCCTGTGTATAATCCCTAGCACTGGGGACAGAGAAAATACGAGAGTAGTTACAAAAGGAGAGAGAGGGAGAGAGAGAGAAAGAGAGAGGAATGAGAAATGTGGGAGTTTAATGTGAGAGAGGGAGCTGTATATCTGGTAGTCACTGAATCATATAATTCATTTACTTGTGCATGGATGGTGGAGGTTCAGTGACCAATATCCTGCATTCCTGGGGAGATTTTGGCTGCATGGTAATAAAGCATGGTAATTTCTGAGAGGATTTACAGAAAGTAAGAAGCATAAGTGAAAGATAAAATAAGCTTGATCAGTACAGCCAACAAAAACTCAGTTGATGCAGTATTTTGTCTTCCAAGTGCTGCATAAAGCTTTTGGTCTCTGTGAGCAGACATTTACAGAGCAGAACACCAGCTGCTGGATGAAAGATGCCGGACAAACTTGAATTTAACACTGCAAATGGCCTTGTTTGCTAAATCTTACTATTCACTTTTTTCCAGGCCAGGCAGTTAATTGCATCACTCAAGGTTAGGGCAGAAGCTCAATGACAGAACTACAGGAATACCCAGGCAGAATCTGGCACAACTATTTTCACCAAGAAAAAATGCTTGGCACCAGGTCTGTGTTCCAGCCCAAACTGGCAGAAAAAAATAAACTAGAATGACAAAGATTAGTGACTATGAGCTGAAGCCAGATATTTAAATTAGGAACAGGGCACATTTTTAACTGTAAAAGGTGACAGGACATTGTACAAAGAAGCAAAGTGGCAGCTTTTCTATCTTGTATCTTTAGGAAAATTGTTTTGCTCTCTCATTAAGTTCACATTCTGCCTTATCACACCCTCACACAGACTCTGCTTTTTTTGGTCTTGAAAGCACTCACTTATGGATAGAAGAAGACAGAAATGACTCCTAAATTCCCAATCCTCCAATGCAATACTTGCTGTCAGTCTCTGAGTACACCCTAAGCCTTGCTGATTTCCTTCCTAAGCAAGGACAGGGGCTGACTGTGCCCATCAAGGTGCATGACTGCAACCTTCATGGCATTAAGTAACCCTACGCTGCTGCTGCAATGCTGAAAAAGTGTCATCGCGTTTTAAGGCAAAGACACTTGCCTGTAGCTTTTTAAGGACATGGACAATGCTGTGCTATGCATTTTTCTACAGCACTGGGAATTCTTGATACTGTTAAGAAAACAAATCTTTGTCAATACTAAATCTGTCCATCCTACTTTTAATACAGATTTGAGACCTATTGCTATAATTATTTGTACCTATTCACAGCTTTATCCACAGGAATACATCAGTGAGACCAAGCTTACACAGAAGCCTAAACATGAGGAAACCTGTTTGTAGACCGAGGTTCTAAATTTAGAATTTTCTTCTATCTTTGCCCAATCTAACCTTTAAGAATGTCATTCTTCCTGTATGCCTAACTCTGCTTGAATGGCTGCGTATTTATGAGCCTTGTGTGAAGGGGAAGGATCTGTAATCTTTGTATATTTGGAAGAAAGAGATGTAACAAAACAATAGAGGATTTACGGGAAAGGAAGCTCCTCTGGCAGAATCCCCTGCTGCCAAAACCATCATTCCATAGAATGAGGTTAATTAACTGGCAATTATTTCTGAAGTGCATCTGAATCAAATATATCTGCCATAAAGATGTCATTAAAAGAGTATCAAGCCACTGCTGCAAGTCAAGACTACCTAACGCTCCCACCCTCACCCCTGCACTGCTACCCATGACTGAAATTGCATGTCTCTCATGTTGGAGCTCCTTCAGCTACGATTCACACAGGGAAACACTCTCTTCCCCAAGCCTTGCTCTGCCACAGCCTGCCTTTGGCCAATGCCACTCACACTTCTGGAGGGCTCTTCTGCTAACTTAAAATGTTAAGAAAGGGTGAGAATGAATCTCATGTCTTCCCTCCTGCTACAGCTAAGCTGATTCAATGGAAACAGCCTGTGTCTGCCTAGAAAGGATTTTAAAGAAGAGCAAAATCAGTGAGCTCTAGTTTTGTCTGTGTTGTTCAGGCAGGCACACAAGTGATTTTACTTTGTGCCTGACTCAAGACAACCAAGAACTGCTCCAGAGTGTGGTGGATATCGAGAACCACCTGTCAGCTGTTCTAGATACCTTCCCATCACTGCCCTGAGGGCATGTCCAAGTACATCTGTGTTGTTTACGGCCTGCAAAAGAAGGTGGGAAAGAGCAAGAGACGGACTCAAAGCTGAGACACATGGATGCCTCCGGTAGCATCTGTGGAGCAGGATGCAGCTGGGAGCTGGTACCCGGGCTGGTTCTTCCCCAGAGGTTGCTCAGAACATGATGAACTGCTAAGAAAACCATTTCAACATCAGGCTCCCTCAGGGCTCTCTAGCACCCAAGCTGACCCCATTTTGCGGGATCCAGGATTCACAGTACCAATTGTACCTCAAATACTGTGTTCAGTTTTGGGCCCCTCACTTTAGAAACGTCATTGATGTGCTGCAGCATGTCCAGCGAAGGGCAACAAGGCTCGTGAATGGTCTAGAAAACACGTCTTGTGAAGCACGGCTGAGGGAGCTGGGTTTATTTAGTCTCGAGGAGCCTCAGGGGGACCCTCATGGCTATCTACAACCACCCGAAAGGAGGCTGTGGTGAGGTGGGGGCTGGTCTCTTCTACTGTGCCTGCCGTGAAAGGAACAGAGGAAATGGCCTTAAGCTGAGACAGGGGAGATTCAGATTAGGCATTAGAAAAAAATTTTTCACTGGTATGGTGGTCAAGCATTGGAATGGGTTGCCCAGGAAGGTAGTGGGAGTCACCACCCTGGAGGTGTTTAAGAGATGTCTGGTGATGCGGCTTAGGGCTTACAGCGGCAGTGCTGGGTTCACGGCTGGACTGGATGATATTACAGGTTGCTTCCAGGTGTCTTCCAACCTTGATAATTCTATTATTCCATGATTCTCAGAACCCTGCCCCTCTTCCCTGCCCCTCCGCACACACCGGCGCCCAACAGGTGCTTCTTCCCCACACAACTGAAGGCCATGGGTAAGAAACGGAGACGCGTGCCCTGCCCCTCGACACGAAGGTCGGTGTGACAGCAGGGCAATGCCCAAGCTCCCCAGTTCCCCGGGACTCCCTGCGGCGCTGCCGGCGCCGCCTCAGCGCGGGAGGCGGAGCCCGGCGGGGCGGGCGGGCCGAGGCCGCTCCTGCTGCAAGATGGCGGCGCAGAGGAGGAGTCTGCTGCAGAGTGTGAGTGGCACCTTCCCCCCCTCCGCGCACACGCACCCCCCAGGTGGGTGCGAGGGTGTCTCCGGGCCTCCTCCTCACCCGCCCCCCGCGCTGCCGTGTGGGAAGGGGGAGGTCCCCCCTCAGCGGGGCGGTGGGTCCCTGCCCTCCCGCCCCCTGTGCCGCCTGAGGGCAGGGGGCTCCAGCTTGCGGGGGTCCTACGTGGTCAGCGATCCGCACCCTGGGCTGACCTGCCGCTCGGCAGCGCT
>JAOXXN010000265.1:50665117-50685520 GCA_026770055.1 Myrmophylax atrothorax | reverse complement strand
AGAGGGTAGGTGGAGTTTGTAATGCAGTTTTCCTGTACAGGCACCTGGCAGTGCACAGCTGGAAGTCACAACCGTATCATGATGCCTTGAAGATGCAGATGTGCACCCTCGTGTCAGAGCAAGGAGGTGTGCAGGAGGAGAGGAGGGATCCTGCTCTCTGCACATCGGGTGAGCTGAGGCTTGGACTAGCTGGTAGAGGTGTCGGAATCACAGCAATCTTTTTCAGTTCAGGTTTCTGACGGCAGGCGGCAAGCGAGGCCCTTCCCTCCCTGCTCCTGCCGTCCCCTTCAGCCTGCCTTTCCCCAGCAAACACGGGAGGCCTTGGAGGTGACTGCTGTGTTGCAGCACTTGGTACCTCTGTGGGGCATTGTGATGAGGCACCAGGCAAAGCCAAGAGAGGGCTAAAGGGAAGGGGCAAGTGAAAGAACTGGCCTGGGTTCCTTTCTGGATGTATTTTTGTTTTCAGGCTTGTCACCTTAGAAAGAAGGGGAATGGGAAGGGATCAGGATGATGTAGCAGGGGATGGATGTTACAGTTAGGGCCAGTGTGTAGCCGTACTCTGATGTATGCAGGTTCAAGGCACTTGTAGCATGCCAGCTTGGAAAGCAGAAGAAGAGGATTTATCCCTTTGATAAATCAAATAGCACTGAGTGCCCTGAGGCAACACCTGAGTTCACTGAGAAATACGTGGGCAGGATCAGAGTGGTGAGAAATGCCCATTTCCTTGGAAGGCACAACAGGAATCCCTTGCATGTAGGTGGGTGGCTGTTTGCCACTGCCCTCTCCAGGTACCACTGGCACGGCTTTGCCCTGTGGGGTTTCATGTGCTGCTGGGCTGCCTGGAGAAGCTTGTGCTTCCCGGCCCCCCTGTAGTTCCTCGAAGGCTCAGTGTGCTGAACTTGCCAGCACAGACACCTCAGGTCAAGACCCTTCCAACCCTGCCAGAGAGGTGGTGTTCAGTGGTGTGGAGGCAAAGATACCAGAGTTGTGTGAAGTTTGATACCTTGTCCCCGAGGCTGAACAAGCCAAGGGCATGCAGTCGCTTAACCCCATCCACTGCCCTTGCCTCTGCCCTGCAAGGAGCAGGGAATTCAGGTGTCTGGGTCCAGCCTGGCCTTGCTACACAGAGCTGCTCCGCAATGTCATTTGACCTGGGAATCCTATCCTCCAGACTGTTGTGTGGCTATTTAATAGGACAGTGTGATCCTGGTATGGAATTAAAATGGAGTTGGAAAGGTTGTATCTATTCTGTGTTCCGTAACCTGGCACAGAGTTCAAGAGCTGTATAAACAAGTTTTTCTTGCTTATTCCCTCATCCCATTTATCTATGGTATTTGTGAACTTATACCAAGAACATTTCCAATGGGAAATATTCCAGCAAGTGGATGCTCCAGATGCAAGTTTTAAGAATTGCCAAACGTGCTTACATAAAGCAGATCATGCAAAACAAACCAATCCTTTGGCATCATTACCAGTTTAGGAAGCGCAAAATAAAATGGGTAGGAGCGGATGGATCACACTAAGCTGTGTCTGTACAGCCACTGGGAAAAAGTTGAGGAAAATAAGTTTTCTGTACATGCTACATAAGCCATGGCTTAGGAGTCTGGGTCAAAGAAACAAACTGAACATTGTGTACAGGGGAGGGAGGCTCATAAGTGAATATTGGTATTTAATATTGTCCTCAAGGAATGTTGGGAAGATGCAGGCAGTAAAAGCAGTGGAAAAACCTTCTCTCCTCTGCCACTTTAAAATGAAGGAGTGGATGGAAGAGGACAGAACCAGAGCGATCTGGAGAAACAAGAGCAGGGGCCCTTTTGCAGTGTAGTGAAATTCAAAACCACTAGAAATGTGAAGTCCTAGACAGACAGAGAGAAAAACACTGCAGCTATGCTCCACAGGACTGTTAGAGTGGAGCTGGCAAATTAAAATCTGACTACACACGGTAAGTCTTCCGTAAAGACAGCTATTTTCCAAGAGCTATCTCCCTGCAAGACTAGGGGAGAAATGAGAAGCCCTATCCTTGGCATGTGAGCAGCGGGAATGCTCTGCGTGTCCCTGAGCTGTGGGCACTGGCTGAGGGTCATTAAAGGTGCTGAGGCTGGTGAGATGTGCTGGGAGAAGATCCTGGTCCCAACTTTTGTGGGCAGGCAGTGAAGTGAGTGGGCAGCCAGGCTGAAGTGGCATGTGGAGGATTTGGCAGGGTCAAAGACATTGCAAAGCCTTCAGATGCACTTGGGGATGACCAAAGCTATGTGCATCTCGCTGCACACTAGGAGTGTGGAGAAAACTCAGCAAAGAGTGGAAAGCACTTTATAGACTCACCACTGCTTGTAAGGACCTTCAGAAAGAGCTGTCTGAAAGAGGGGGCCATGTCAGTGCCATCAGTGCTCCCTGGACCATGCAAAGGTAATGCAGCATCCTCAAACAGCCTCTGCTCCCTCAGCTGCCATGCTCTGAAGGGTGACAGATGTGTTCCTCTCCCCTTGCTCCTTGTTTTTTTCCACCGCATTAAGGTTTTGAGAGTGTTAGGAGACAGCAGAAGCATTTGTGGCACCACTGAAAAAATGCTACAATTGGCCTCGTGTCGTTGAAGGGTGGAGACAGCCATAGCTGATGGGTAAATCTACCTAAAAGATGTATCAATTAATTTGATTGCTAATAGATAGTTGTTTATACAAAATAGTCTGATTTTTCCTTCCTTAGAATGTCTGAGGAAGGGCTTTAGAGTACTCCTGTATAGTTCATTACTCAAGTGATGCCTTTCTCTGGTGAAGAGCATTGCTGGCATCCTAAAACGTCCATGCCATTAATGTGAGTTGTAAATAAACCACCACGGATGGGTTAGGTATTTTAAATCCTATAGCTCTTTCTCTAAGCATAGGAATGCTATATGGAGCATTTTGGCTAAAATTCAGCACGAGTGCTTGTATTCTGCCAACTCCAATCCCCTCCTGGAGTTTCAAATGGATACGATATTTATCTTCACTTCCTGTCTTAACTATTGTGTGTTGTCGCCGTAGGTTGCTAAACAACTGCTGTCTCATCGGTGGCTGCTTTTTGCTGGCAATTAAAGTGAGCCCCGTGTGTGTATGAACCATAAAGCTATTTGGAGCCCTTACATAAGAACCCCAAGATACGTGTAAGCTGTTAATATTTATTATGTGGAGCTGAGAACATCCCTGAAGATGGAGGGATTAGAGTAACTGAGTTCAGGCTGTTGAACAGCCAGACAGAATGAAAGAGAATACAGATGCCCTGAAGGAATAAGAGCAAAATGCATGAGGAATTTTCTGTATGCAGGATTGGACTCCAGTGGAGCATGGAAAGAAAAAGCCTGGAAATACCCAGAAGAGCCAGGGCAGATAGGACAGATTCAGCATTACGGCTTCTTGCTTGGAGGTGAATCTTCCCTTCTATGCTTACCCCAAACAAGCACCAACTTACTCATGGGCTCACTGGCTGCAAACAGCAGGAACCCTGTGAGAAGGAATTTGCCACCCCAGAAGGCAGGTCAGATGAGGTGTTTCCAAGGTACGTGAAAGATTATTCCATCCTCTGGGCTATGCAGTGCTTGGGTATTGGCCCTCTTGCTGCTACATGTTTCAAGAGTCTTCTATCCTGTTTTTTTGCCTCATCCCTCAAGAACAGTGTGACCTAGAAACTGCATTTCTTCTGCTGGTTTTGCCTGAACTGGGCAAAGAGCTTTTCTCTGCCTGGAAAAAAACCAACCAGTGGTGAGGAGCAACAGCAGCCCATTTCTGTGGAGCCAGGTCCTCAGCAAACCAGCTGCTTTAATGTCCAAAGGACTGGAAATAAGGAAAGGCAAGACTTGGAGAGCTAGTGGCTATGAAAGGGCAGCCAACTCTACACCTTCTGGTTCAGAAGCTACAGAAATGCTCCTGCACAAAGCCCTTATGGTTACTGTGACACTAAAGTGGCCAGTAGCTACCAAATTACCTTGGGAAGACACTGTGGTTTGTTTCCAAAAGCAGCCACAAGCTGTCATCCAAAATTGAAGTTCCTAAATGTACTTGGGCTTTTCTGGATACACGGTGCAGAGCTCCAACCAAAGTGAAAACGGGCAAAGGCAGCTGCCTTCAACCTCTGATGAGAGTTGGTTGCTTTGGAAAATTTGGGACTCCTTTCAAAGTAGGGGGATCAAAGCTGAGCTATTAGTGGTTTCATGTCTCTGCGGTTTGGAAAGTCCCTTGCTTCAGCCAACAGCAACTGGCAGTTGAAGCAAAATAGGTAGCCACTCTTGTTTGCCTGTGTCCTCTGGGCTCCTCCTGCCCTTGTCAGTGCCAGAGCCTCTTGAACCCTGTCTTGGCTGCAAACCTGCTCAGCAAGATGGCCAAAAACCTGGTGCATCCATCACCTCTGGGGCAGGCGGGGAGGGTCCCGCTCAGACAGCCAGGCAGACGGTTATCTCGTCCAGACAGATACCGTACAAGGGGAGGGGAGAGCGCCCGTGCCTTGTCTCGACCATATCTTCACCAACCAGACCTACTGTGCAGTCTCTGTGCGAGGGGCACTATCCACCCCTGTCAGGAAAGGGAGGCTTCTGGGCCTAGTTTTAGGCAAAGCAGAGGAAACTGGCTGGGTCACTCAGTTTAACCTTGGCTAAAGGTTTGCTGTGGGTGCCACTGCTGTACGGCTGTGAGAGCAGTAACAGAAACTCATCTCTGAATGGGCTTGGCAGGCACTGCTCATTGGTTCAGCATGGAGCCACAGCAGTTTTTACCTGCAGCCACTCGCTGTACGAAGAGGGAAGAGTGTCATTCCTCTGTTCAAAGCAAGAAAAATACAGAGGAGCAGCTTCAGAGCTCATCCCTAAAACACTTACAGCTCTTAAATACAAATGAGTCAGGCACTAAGGCAAAATAGGTTTTAATATGAATTCTTCATCCTGGTAGTTCAATAATTTACAGAATTCTCCACTCTCTAGTCCAAACGCATTCTGGAGACAGCTCTGCTTTTCCTTATTGTTGCTGTTGTTAGTTCTTCCAGGAGTTCTCAGCTGCTGTGGTAAGAAATATCCAAAATGCCTCCACAAGGGACTTCTCGGAGATCTGACGGCTTGAAACAACAACAGCAAAAGAAAAGGGGGAAAAAAAGAAAAAAAAAGAAAAAGAGAAAAGGCTAGCTGGGAAATGGAAAGGGTGAGGAGACAAAACTAACATGCAGTCAATAAAAGCTTTCAGAGAAGAGATAAGAGCAACAAAACACAGAATGGCTTACTGCTTGCTAAAGGTGTGATGGGAATGAAAAGAGCTTTTGCAAATGTCTGGAGGGGAAAGAAATTAGAGAAGTGTATCCATTAGTAAATGAGTGTGTGAGTGTATTATTCATGGCTGCAAATATCTGAGCTGCAAAAGCACGACATTTTTATTTCTATCTGCCTTTAGTGGCAAATTTAAGAATTTTGGATAGCTAGAATGTAATTAAGACCTAATAAAGCAGCTTGTGCCTGCTGCTGCAAGCAAAGAACGTGACAGAATCCCTCCCAGACTCCACAGGGCTGTTCACCTGGATGAAGTTACTCTGTGTTTGCAGAACTGCAGCTGGAGTCAGCATGCAAAAACCTAAACAGAGAGAGCACTTTGACAGAAATAAGGTAAAATATCCAATTGTTTAGCTGAGGTTCACATTAGCTGGTGCTCTTCACCACGGGACTTCGTTTTTGGTAGGTTACTGAGGTCCTGCAGTTGTTTGGCACCGAGAGACCTTCACTGTGATCTCTTTGACCCCCAGCAGTGCTTCTTGGTGGGGTGCAAGAGGACTATTCTGTGCCTGGAAGCAAGGTGGGCGGCTGAACGGGGCTGCAATTTGCAGCTGCCATTGCCAATCCCACCACAAAGCCACCGTTAATTGTTATGCTTGGCACCTCCAGACAGCCTGGCTACATCTGGTCTGCCGCTTGCCAAGCGTGTGAGCAAATGTGTAGTTCTGGGGAGACACATCGTGCTAATGGTCTTATGTGGAGCTTTAAGTAGGTTGGGGACCTGAGACTCTCCAAGCAGGAGAAGGCTTTTGCTCTTCTCTAATTACACCAATTTCTTGAACTGGAGCATTGGAGCAGGGCTGTGATTCCTGGAGAAATGGATGGCTCCACAGGCTGTTTGCCAAATCCGCTGTGGACTTAGTAGGACCCTGCATGCAGGGAAGCTGGGAGACACCGCTGCACTGAGCTGTTTGCCACAGCCTCTCCCACACCTCAAAATCAGATGGATGCATGCTGATTTTGCTGTCCTCAGGGCAGCCAAACCCCATGACACAAACCAAAATATGATGAACATGGCAGTACTGTGTTGATGGCAGTGCTGACTTGATGATCTCAGAGATATTTTCCAACCTAAATAATTCTATGGTTCAATGACAGGGGAGAAATGTGAGGCCAAAGTGTTAGCAAGGTGCTGCATTCACTAGGGAAGCCAACTTCATGCCCAGTTAGCAGAGAAATGAGGGTAGTTTCCAGAAGAAGAGCAGCCATGGCTGGAGGAGTCCAAGGGACAAGAGAAGATTATGTTGTGACTAACTTTGTTTGTCACAACCAACAGCAGGTGGCTGGTGTTTATTGAACCACAGGTGGGTGGCAGCTTCGACAAGAAATTTCAGCAGAGAATGTAAGTCTTTCTGTGTCTCTGAAAAAGAGAATGAAAATTGACAAGGCTATAAATACAGCTATGCGAAAGCACACTGCCTGGAGAACCCGGACTGCCATGATAAATGACTGCTGAGTGCTATTTAGGGCACAGAGGCCTAAGAAAGTGCCAGCGAACTAAATATCGAGTCAAGCCTTCATGTCTTCATTAATGAGTTCAGAGGAGGATGGCAAAAGGAGCTACTCCAGGGTCCCAACTTATCCAGGGCTGATGAAGTCCCCATGTTGGAAAATGGCTTGGAAAGGCATAGGCTGCAGCAGTGTCACTGCAGAAACTCTCCCAGGCAGCAATGGGATGTGATTGGCCTCATTAGAAGGTATGTTCACTAAACCACATTAACCAGATCATCTAGGATAGGCACATGGCTGGGAGATAGCACAAAAGTGTGCTATGGTATGCAGACTTGGTGGGCACAAACCACTGAGACATTAGAAAAATACAATGGGCATCGAAACCAAAAGGGTTTGGCGTGAGCACCATGTTGGACAACCTCCGGTGAGAAAGCCCTGTGGAGCTGGGATGTCCAGGCATCCTGACCTGCTGAGTTCTCCATGCCCATTTCAGTGCCTCCATTTATTTTTGCTAGCACGATAAAAAAACCCAACAAGTCACACAAGTGGTTTTAAATCAGAATGATTCCCTGGCCAAACACCAATGAAATTCTGACTTTTTATTCTGCCTGGTATGTAAACACATTTCAAAGGGCTTCAGCAGCAGAGGAGAAGGAATCTCTGTTCTGAGCCAGCCCCTGCTAGCTGAGAGCAGTGGCCATGCTCCCTGGGGCACAGCTCTTCTGTGGGAAGGTGTCACTCCTGATCTCTGGAGAAAAGGAGAAGGAAGAGGCTCCAGAGTTTGGTGTTTGAGCTCACCTTGGACTGCTGCAATTGCAGCTCTATTGCTGGTGGGCTGAACTCTTCAATGTCCTCATCCTACCACTTACCCCGAGGCTGCCCTTCAGCTCTTTTGGAGGAACCAGAGGAAACCAGGTAGAGGAACTGATTTGGATTAAAAAAGGACCCAGGGGAAAAAAAGGAATTTTTTTAAAAAGAGGATTTTTTCAGCCAGAGCAGCTCCCCAGCTGGTCTTGTCGAATGGACTCACATGCAGCCAACCTGCTTGCAGCCCTCTGTTTTGGAGCCATTCCTACCGTGTGAGTTGTACTGTGGATGGGAGGCTCTAGAAGTGCACGGGGGCCTGGAAAACATGAGCAAGATGCAGTAAACTCTGCTCAGCCTTGCTGAGCTGGTACCTCATAGGAGCCACTGACAGGAGGCAGCAGAGTAGGATACAAGTCTCTGAGGACTGGAGAAATTGGAGAGGAGCCAGCAGAGGTGGTAGGAGGGTGGTGATGTGGGCAAAACTAGATTTTGCCACCCTAAGGGTAGGAAAGGGCTGAAGAGAGGAGGGTAGAGAGAGACAGTGCAGGCACAGAAGTCAGAGGAGGGACCGAGAGAGTGCCTGTGCTGCTTGTCCTGGTCCTGTAGTGTTGGCCAAGGTCCCCTGAGCTTCCTGCCATCAAACGGTTCCAAAAGCTGGCTCTTGCCCAGCAGCCAGGAAGGGCTGCAGTGTGCTAGCATGGGCTTGGGAGGTCGAGGACTATAAAACAGATTTAGCCCCCTTCTAACAGCTGAGATCTAAGGAAAGATTTGCAGACCACCCTATCAGTGGCAGAAACCCCTGTTTCTGCAGAGCCAAGGACAGGGCTCCCCAGTCTCCTGAACTCATTTGCAGTGGCAGTGTCTGTTTGCAGAGATGTACAGCAATGCCTTGCTCAACCCCAGCTCCCTTGCTTTCCTCTTGAATCCCCAAATACCTCTAGTTTATCACTCCAGCAGCAGTGGCATTCCCACAAGGGAGCAAGCACCATCGTTGGCTAACCGAGGCATGTCAGAGAGACACTTTCACTCCCCCTTGTTCCGGCTACACTGAGCACACAGGCTCGTTGGAAATGAGAGAGACCAGGGGAGATAGGTCCCATGGGGACTGTATCCTCTGCACAGCTCCCAAGGAGGATCAGCAACAGGGACAGAGTCAATTCTCCATTATCCGCAGCACAGGGAAGGCAGCCGGGGCTTGCGGGGAGCTGGCAGGAAGATGGAGTAGCTGAAGAGATGCAGCACAGTTTGCATTGCATTTACTAATCGTGTCTAAAACATGATGCCCAAACCATTTATTTATGGTGTGGCTGATGTGCAGTGTTTTGATCACAGTGACTGCTGCTAGAGAGTGACCAGATGCCCTCATAAAGGCCATCAGTGCAAAACCTCCGCCTGCCACATTCCTCCTACACCGGTGCAAAAGGCCACCACAGCCTTGCAAGAGCAGCACTGCTGCACACAAAAGCATGGTGCAGAGGCACGAGGATGCAAGCGTCAGCAAAAGGAAACAGCGCTTGGAGAACTGCTGTCAGCTGTTTTGCAGGAGCTTGAGCCTGTGTGCACATCCTGCCCTAAAACATCACAGCTTTTTCCCAAATACCTGTG
This sequence comes from Myrmophylax atrothorax, assembly GCA_026770055.1. Lineage (NCBI taxonomy): Eukaryota > Metazoa > Chordata > Aves > Passeriformes > Thamnophilidae > Myrmophylax > Myrmophylax atrothorax. Next base: position 50,676,375 of record JAOXXN010000265.1, on the reverse strand, counting down.
AGTTGCCATGCCTGACCACTGCATTGAGCAGATTGCCCAAAGGCAGGAGAGGATGGTCAGTGTAAGAGGGTATGTGGATGGAATGGAGTAGTCAAAAAACACCACCATCACCAACAACACGAATCTTGCTAATTTTCCTAAGCTTCTATATTTATTCACTAATCCATAAGGCCTTGATTAGAGATTGGCTAGGAAGATGTTTGTTTTAGATTATACACAGGGAAATTCTCATGGTTCTGAGAAGGCTCTGCTGTGTATCATGCCCAGGTGTTCAAATACTAGAATCAGATTGCTTAATATTGTTTTGTTTGGCTTAAAGTAAACAGAAAATAATACCAGTTCCTTTCCACTTTTATTCTGCTCTTCCAGCCTCTGAGGTGTCTCAAATAGCTTCTCTACGTTCTTTGCAACCCCTGTGGCCCAGAGCTCCCAGAAAAGTGAAAAGGTCTCAGCAGGGGGATGCAGCCAAGGAACATCACCTCCTTGTCCTTCTCAGCTCATGAATTCTCCCCATCCCACTGCCACTAGCTGCAACTTCACCAGGCTTGAGCTTATTCAGTCCTTAAGGCATCTTTGGTAGTTTGGGCACATGTATGTTTCTCCCACCCTCCAGTTCCCATGCCCCATGTAAGGCATGGGGAGGGGGCTGCAGCCCCTGCTGGCAGTAACTCCCAGAGCTGCTACTTGACCCTGGGAGGGCAAAAGCTGGCACCAGCACATCTGCTCAGCCTTTGCTGTGAGTAACAGGCTTCGAGCAAGTGACCTGGCAGCCCTGGGGCATTCCAACTAAAAGTGAACCATGGAACATCCCTCTGCATCCCCACCAGCTGTAGCCAGGGAAGCAGAGGCTGGGGAAGACATTTTTAAACAGAGTCCACTGATCCCTCTTCAGTCTAGAGGAAAGCTCCACCAACATCTAAAAGCTGCCTGCTTTCACCTGCAAGGATTGTTCACTACAGGAGAAACAGGTTTAAATAAGTAAAAAGAAAAATAAAAGAGCACTTGAAAGGGAAATAGTTCTGCAAATTGAGACCCAAAGAATCCCGGAGGTATTTGATGCTTGAATGGCTCAATGAGATGCCATTCTGCAAGGCGAAGCATTCAGACTCATTTATTTATTGAAATTGGCATGGAGATGCTGCTCAGATTTGCTGCCTGCAGCTATCCATCAGCCAGCATCCAGCAGGCTGACAAGGGAACCTCAGGTGCAGGGGAGGCAGGGAGCAGGCTTGCAGGGGGGACGCAGAGCTCTCCTCACTCCCTGTCTTCCTCAAGAGGGATTTCTTGTATGTGATGGTCTAGCTAGGGTAAGTGAAGCAGGGGATAGTTTACCCTCCAGCATCCCAGAAATGCACTGCCCTCCACTTCAGCCCTGATTTCCCAAGTCAGATGTCATTGCATGGGCTGTGCATGGGACACCCATGGGCATGGGGCCATCCCTTGCTCCCCCAGTGATACTTCTGATATCACATCTGATGTGTCAAAACAGCCCAGCGTTTTGGCCCTTGGTCAAAGGTCTGTAAGTACCCCAGGGAAACCCAGCTCTGGAGCACAGGCAAGATGAGGCAGCCCATGGCAAGTTGCCCAAATTAATCTGGGAGCAGGAATTAGCAAAAGGCAGGAGCAGCCTGTCAAACCAGTCCCTCTTAAACACCTGTATGTGCCTGGACAAGTTGTCACCAGTCTCCAGGATAGGATGTAGACCCCATGCAGTGATGCAAAGCTCAGGCTAATGGTCCAAACATGCTGCTGTCTCCTTAGAGGGAGTGCACACAATTTGTATTACTTCTTTTTTCACCCTGTGGTAAGCAGGGGCAGAGCAGTTTTGGCCCTGGCATGGAAAAACGGGGGAGGGAAGAAGTCAGTAGCTCTTCTGAGTATAATCGTCTCCCAGGAGCAAGACCCCTCGCAAGGCAGGAGGGCTCCCAACACCAACCCACAGATGGAAAAGGTGCTGGCTTTCAGGGGTGGGTCCTCCAAATACCAGACCCACTTTGGACCTTCCAGCCTCTCTCCTTCTCTGTGAGTCAAACTGACCTGCTGCAACTCATGGGAATAAATAGCTGTTGGGGCAGAAAGCAGCAGAAAATGGGAATTAATTTCATGAGATTTGAAAAGTCCACCAGAGCACCTCATTTTTGGCCACCAGCCTCTTCCTGGCCCCTCATGGCTCAGGATATATAAAAAAGCCCATGGTTACTGCAGCCTGTAAGGAGTGACCCACAAAAAATGGGCAACTAGGAAAACAAGGGGAATTTTGTTTCCCATCACCAGCAGGACCTCAGCTCAGCTGCATTCAGAGGAGAGGTTTGTGGGTTGATGCTGGAAAAAAAGGTGAGCTAAACTCAATCCAGGCTTTGTTTAACTATGTTGCACTCCTCTCTCTAGAGCTCTGCTGACATTGTCCGTTATTTTCCGGACTAGCGCCAGACATTTTCTGTGGACACGTTCCCAGTGGCTTTCCAGACGAAGAGCTGTGATAAAAACCTAACCTATTATGTTGTAGGGCACTTCCTCTTCACCCTGACATAATCCAGGAATGAGATTTATTTGGGATATTTACAGCTGTGAAGGACAGCACCTGGGTCACACATCTCACCAAAGAAAAAGAAAAACCCCACAATTAAAATACAGCTAAAGAAAACATGTGAAACCCGAGATATGGAACAAATCCCAGCTTGAATCATCTGTTTCCAAGACCTGCGTGGAGCCCATTGAGCTTAAGCTAATATCTATTCACAACATGCAAGAAGCAAAGACAAATAGGAATGGCCTGGGGCTAAAGTTACAGGATGCTGCATCCAGAGATGATACCAACCCCCTCTTCTGCTCTGACACCTGGTCAGGGCACCAATCCCACTACCTGTGTATGTGTCTCTGTGGTGCTGTCACTGTGCTCTCCTCAAGCCTCAAAACCCTCCCATGGGAGGGCAGGAACACTACGAATGGGTGCACACAGCCCTCTGCAAACTCATGAGGTTTTTGGTGACTAGACTAGAGCCTGGAAAGTGCCTCTTGTACTCTGTGGTAGTCTCACAGTGCCAGTGCATGTTGCACCTGGAGGGCAAGTTGGATGAAGTACTTTCTGTTGTCCTCATCCCCAGCTCAACCCCAACAGGCTGGGGACCTGGCAGCTCTGGCCAGGTATTCCTCTCACAGGAATTCATCTGAAGGGTAACATGCAGCACTGTCTTTGGTGTTCCTCCCATGGAGGTGCCCCAAGCACAACATTTAATTCTGACATCATATCTACAAGGTGAGATGGAGTGAGCAATGTATAGCACTCTGGAGCATGCATACCAACCTTTGCAATCCTAACTGACTCACAGGGACACATCTGTTGGTAGCTGCACCCTGACATAAAGCCACAGCTTCCTCCCTCTTCTCTGGCCAGGATGGTGCTGCTCCCAGCCAACCACCCCATGCAAAGCTCTGCTTGCACTGGCACAGGTGACATGATCTGGATGAGCGAAGACTGGCCATGAAATAGCCATGGTTAACCTGAGTCACTTTGGCAAAATGGGTTATGGAGAGGCTGACCCAGTAATTGTGAAAGTGCCTGGGAGGAGGCTGAGCCTGCTAGCGAGGAGGCTGGTGGTGACAGCTAGTCGGGCTCAGTTACCTTTTAACCCTGCTCAGCTGCAGGGAGCTCAGATGCAATCAGACCTTTTGGTGTCATTTCCTTTCCGGGTCTCGTTCTGCTTTCAGAGTGTTTTCCTAATTTTGTATTTCTGGGCTATTGTGAATCTGTCCTGGCTTGGAAGATGAGTAAATCTCCATCGAGGGCTCTGGGGGCTGCAAGCCCCCACCCAGGCACAGGCCATGGGTCTCCACAAGAGCATGCCAGGCTGGGCAAAGTGAGCAGCTCACTGTGGCATAACCATGTTAGCCCTGCAATAAACCATAACCCCAAGCAGGGCTTAATAATTTAGCCAGATTAATGAGCCTGGGAGAGCCAATCTGGTTCATGCCTCAGACATGCTGTTAACTCACCACAGTGTGGGTGAGCATTGCAGTTAAGCCAACGCAACCAAATTTTGCCAAATAAGAGGCTGCAGGGTCAGGGCAGTCCTGCTGGCGGTGACTCCCCTGGCTTTCCCATCTGCACCTTCCAAGACAGTTAAAATGGTTCTCTCTGGGATGTTTTGATAAGCCTCTGTATCTCACAAGTACTTCAGAAAAGAGTAATAAAATGAGAGGCTGACAGGACAGGCACACAAGGGGAGAGCAAATGACCCACGTGTTGTAGTTGCCAGTTTCCACACGTAGACAATCCTCTTTGAAGGGACAGGCAACCATTATACTTCCAGGAGGTCATTCTGCTCCAAGTCACCATCTTCTCCAAGGGTGGAAGAGATGTGAGTTAATACAAGTGAGGTGCAAGCAGGAGGGGAGCAAGCAACTTGTCAGCACAGCGCGGGACAGGCTGAGGTCTCCCTCCTTGTCCTAATCATTGACCCTGCTCAGCCATAGGGTATGGGGTGCCCTGGCTCCTCACTACTTGCAAGGGATGTTTTTTAGGTGCTGTAAGCTCCCCTCTGCCAGCAGTGAAGGAGCCATACGTTGGAGACAGTCCTGTCCAGGATCTAAAACTTCTCTTCACAATATTATCAAAGGCCTTATCAACGCATGCAGCTGGCACTAGTTGCAGTGAAATTGGTTTCAAGACTGTTTTCCTTACAATTCCCTGGCTGGACATGCTCGCATCAGTCACAAGGGCTGGGGAAATTGATCCGGCCCCAGTCAAAGCACATTCACTTGGCAGCATTTTAACTCATTCAGCTGCAAATCCCATTGTACCTTTGCCTGTGTTGGAGGCTCGATGAGGAAACAGCACCTGCTGTGCCCCCAAGGGAGATGAGGCACAATGTGAACCAGCCTCACCTTGCCTGTAGTTGTGCTTATCAGGGGTGGGAGGGCTTCTGGCCCTACCCTCATCCCCTCCTCAAATCCACTTGCCATGTCTCTGCATGGCTGGGTGTGTTAAAGTCCAGCCTGTGGCTCTTGGATAGATGTATTCCCAACAAGACAAGACAAGATGCTGAAAAAGATGCCAAATCAAAGAAGCTTCAGATCAGCATCAAGGGCTAAGAGGTGAGGGCCAGGGAAAGTAATAGCTGGAGTGGTGCCTCACCTGACACCATCAAGGCAAGGACGTGCTTTCAGGGAGGCTGTGGTGTAAACCACAGCATGGGGAATGTTCCAAAGCAAATTCTGGAAAACACTGTCCCAGGAGCAATTCTGCAAATGGATGGGAATGGCTGTACTTTAATGTATCTCTCCTACCTTTGACTTGTGGGAGCAAAAATCACAATTCAGAGGTGTTGAGGCCATCCCCAAGCAACAAGCAGTCAGAGAAAGTCCACTGGTTGAAGTGAGCCCATCTAGTCCTGGCTATCCCACATAAAATGCCCAGCATCCCTTCCTGGATGCCCCAAGGCAAACCTCTCCTGCTCTCTGTGCTGCTGCTGAACACTTTAAGCCTTCACAGCATGCACCAAAGAGTTAACTGCTGCTTCACCATAGCCACATGAAGCTTCCTGTGGCACTGTTTGCAGTCCATCCCTTCACCACAAGCTGAGAGCACCAGGCTCTGGGTCAGAGGCACATGGTACTACAGTGCCATGGCACTAGGGTTTTTCCTTCTCTGTGGATGGATGTGGGCAGCATCAGACATATTGGGGAGCACCCCAGAAGCAGATGGATGTGAAGATTCATCTGGAGTGAATGCAAACAACAAAGTAAAACACCTTCAGATTACAGCCACCACACAAAACACTCCAGCATGCCATTTTCCTTCCCTCCTGTGCTGGTAAAGTGGCTCTCAGACACATCTCAGTATGCACAAGCACATGACTGGTGCTGTGCCAGATGGGTCTCTGAAAAAGGTGTTTCTCAACTTTTTTTTTTTTCCTGTGGTGATTGCCTGGGACAATCCTGAAAGGAAATTATGTGACTGGAGACACTGTGGCTGGTGAGTAACTTGACATGTAGATGCTGGAATTCAGGTCTGGAAGAGGTCCTGGGGTGAGGATTAAGGACGGCAAGGCTGAGGACAGCATGTGATGGTCTTGTCTTCCCCCTCAGCACCCTCATGGGACCAGTACTTCCTTGTCTGATGGCACAGCTCCATTTTAGGGGATTTGGAAGCTATACACAAGTAGCAAAGGTGAAGACCCCCCCTTGCTGCACTGTGCTGTCCTTGCTTTTCCCCTGGGACTTTTCAGCTCTCCCTCAGGATCTCCCAGCAAGTCAGAACAGCAGCACAGGGAGATAAGAGGGGCACATCAGACAGGCAGGCAGCAGGCTCAGTGAAGCACGGAGGTGGGTCAGTTTAACCTGAGTCTGGTTAAGTGAGGGGAAATCATGTAGGTCTCTGCAACATTGCAAAGTGTGGACTGGAGAAGGGTGACAGGTGATAGCTGGGGGTGCTGTGTGTGAGGAGGAGAGAGAAGCCTGGTTCATTTTTCTCATGTTGTGATAATTATGTTTGCAGAAGAAAATTAATGCTCTTAAGTGTGAAGAGCAAAAGAGCCCTGGGAAGGAGCAAACTGTCTCCCTCCAGGAGGTCATCTGCTTCTTGACCACAGCAAGAGCTCTGTGTTTCCCCAAGGGAGGGCTGCTGCACGCGGGCATCCCTTGAGGTACAAAGAGCTTCCAGCATATTCCCGAATTGTTCCACCCTCTGGTGTTACATCATTCATAGAGATGCATTCCTTCTGACTTCACCTTTATCTTTGTTTTGTCCAATTCTGCACACTGGAAAAAAACAACCAATCAACCCTATGGCTTATTTGGTTTCCAAGGCTGATTGGAGATTACTTGTTGGCTTATGTGTCCATCACTGGGAGAGATGGCAGGTACTGCCGCTCTGCACTCTGGAGGGTGCAGGTTAACCTTAGCTCAAGTGGTGACAAGAGCTAGAGAAATGAAGGCAGACAACATTCTCCTTTTTGTTTGCTGTTGTTCCTGAGGGGAAGACACCAGAAAACACCCAGCCAGGCAGCATTTCTTCCACAAGAAGGGTTTGCTGTCATACTCAGAACAGGTGATTCAGAACAGGAGCATGCAATGCCATCAGGATTCTCAGTCCCCTGTGCTTCTTGTATGCCACTGCTGTTAAAAACCTCCTTTGCCTTGCTGCAGAAATGCCTCTGAAGCCACTTCTTCTGTTTTTTGTCGACTGCATGGTGGAAATTTTTATCAAACTTATGTTGAAACATACTCACTTGCTGCCAGGCCAAATTTTTGCTCAACTTCTCCTTCACCTTTCCAAGAAGCCACCACTGGCTTGCTATTACATATATTTCCATTGTTGTTAGAGGCAGCAGTGGAAGCTCTGATATACCAATTAGTCTAAAACCATACCACACCACAAAGTATAGCTCTATGCTAAAGAGTTTGCAGGCTGGAGAGGCACAGTGTTAGCAGGTACATGTGGTGTGAACTGGACCAGTCAGGATGCTGGTGGCAGCAGACACCCTCTCTTCCATGTCCACTGTCCTTTTCTGCCCTCTCAGTTGCAGAAAGACTGGATTTTTCATGCTGACTAGAATAATTCTGTAGTAGGAGATGAAGATGAAACTCGATCTCTTTGCCTTTAAGATGGCAAACTGAAAAAAAAACCCGAAAACATTTCAGCAAATAGTCCAAGAAGCAGGGCTGCCAGAAACCCCTAAGTGAGAGCAAACAATCCTTATCTGGCAAAGTTTAACGCTACTTAACACCAGTGCAAGTTTAAAAGCATTTGTTTGTTTCTGTTGCACACAAGGCATCTCTTCTGGGCGGAACCTGCTATTAGAATTAGTCCTTGAGTATTTGTACCAGCACCTGTTCGTCTTCCCACTTGCTCTACTACAGCCTGATTGCTAGAATTGGTAATTGCCAGTTACTGTAATTTTCTTCAGATACGAGGCCTCAGAACACTGAAGGAGGAGATAAATATCATTGCCCACAAGGCCATTTGCCTTGTGACCAATAGAAATGTCACTTTGTTGTTTCCCTCCCTGCCACCAGCAGTGCAAAATGAACAAGGGCATCGGATTTCAAGACTGCTTGGCTCAAAGGAGGACTTTGTTTGCAGAGTCTAGCTCCAAAGGGCATTAAAAGGACTCTAATCCTGAAATGGGGGAAACATGGTGACCTTTTGGTGATCTTCTGGGGAAAGGGCGACAGTGAAAGTTTGGCTCTGCCACTGTTAACTCTACTCTGTAAGTGTGAAGGTGCTAAACAAATGTCAATGACTTGCGCACAGAGGGAACAAGAATCACTTACCAGCACCAGCCACAAGATGACAAAAAAGTTATCTAACAGCAATTGAGCATAGCCCCTTGAATGAGAGCTAGGTCCACCCAGAAGTGATGGAGAGGGGCCTTTCCATCCTCTGCCTTTGACCAGCAGGTTGGAGCTACCAGGTTGTAAAGCCAAGCACGTGCCTGACACCCTGCCTGGAGGCTCTTGCCCACGCCACCCACTTTTGGCACTGCCCATGAGGAAGAAAATAGGGCATGTCACAAATCCTGATCACAAAAACAAAAAAACCCAAACCCACACAGAATATTTTGCTTCAAAGTCTTGAACCTGGTAAGGCAGCAGCATAGAGTGGGGAGGTGCAAATCATCACAGGACTGAGAGCATCACCTTGGCTTCAGCTGCAAACATAGAAGTGTCTTGGTTAGCAAACAGGCTCGGTTGTGGCTAGGTGGTGTTTTATCTTGCTTTTTCCATCAGAATTCATTTGCATGCAGAGGGTTGGATTTTTAGACCATTTAAGGTTAACTCATTGCAATATGTTAATCGGCTGTTTTCCTACAGGAGCACCCGGCAGGGGTTAGGGAGCATGGAGAGCAGAAGTTATTCTGCCAGGGGCAGGATGAACATTTCTGCCACATTCAGGTCAGGGGTTGCTGCACACTCAGGACATCATTGCAGTGCGTTCAGCTCCTTCCCGGCCTCACCAGCCCCACAGGCCCACCTGAGCTCAATCCCTCCCCTTGTCCTATAGAGGGGCTGAAACCATCATATGCCGTACTAGAAGTGGTGTTTGGATGCCATGCAGCCTGCAGGCACACATGGGCATTCTCATTCTCCCTCTCTTCCCTTCCCTCTTTCTGCTCTTCATGCAGCTCATCCAAACTGTTCTGTTGTAAAATCCCTTCCTTGCTGCTGGGTTTGGTTGAAACTGGCCAGTGGATTCAAACCATATTGTGGGCAGCTGATAGACAGGCAGATAGACAACATGATCGTGCTACATTTCTGTGAGAAATCGGGCTAAAAATGACTCCTTATCCCAAGAGAGCTTGTCCAGCATGTCTCAAAATGAAGTATGCAAAGCAGAAAGAAAACACTACACAGACAGCAATGGTTAGGGTGCTAATTTGAGATCCACAGTCAATTTTCTATCCTACTTCAGGCTCTCTGTTTGGCCTTCAGAAAATGACATTACTTTTTTAATCCCCTGTTTCTTTAGCATAAAAAAGGCCAAAGGTTTGGGGGTTTTACCTTTAGGAGAAGGGATGATAACCAAGTAAATTAGAAATCATGAGGTGCTTGGATACTACATCTAAAACTACAGCCTCACTCTGGTGCCATCAAAGAATGTAACACCACTAATAAAAAAATTTTAAACCCCAACTTCTGTGTCTGGACCCACAAACCCAGAACCACGTCTGTTTGGAAAAAAGATCCCACTAGGGAGATGCGGCTGCAGCAGGGTGAAGGAGGTACCAGCATGATGTTGCAACCAGCAATGTACTAGAGTATGCTGAAACAACAGCCTTCTGCATCACCCTGCTCTGGGCTTAGCTCAGGAAAGAAGAGCAAAATCTTATCTTTCCTCACTCAAAGACTGAAAGGCGAAACTAAAATCCCACTCCCTCTACATCCTTTCATAGAAACAGAGGGGCAAACCCCTCTGGGGAGGTTGCAGGAGCCTGTCCCTCTAGTTAGGAGTATTCAGCGTGGCAAACACTGCCACAGGACTGGAGAGCTGTGGTATTGCAGCTGCCTCTCTCTGCACAGGATACTATACTGCCTCTGGATTTGTGGTCTGATGTTCTTGAACACTTGCACTCGCTGGGTGAGCCACCAAGCCTTTAGTTTTAACACATTAACGCGGAAAAACAGCAGCTGTCCTCAAATCACCTCAAAGGATAATATTTGAAGCAAAGGGATAATGTTTAATGAGTGAAGGAGGTCCAAAACAGTGATGGTTTCTTGCAGTTAGTGCCAACTATCACTTCTGTGATGGGTGTTCACTGGCTAGGGGAAATGAATCAGTGATTGCTGCCCATCCCTAATAGGATTTGTACTCCCAGAGCCGAAATCACCCACACAAGACTAATACTGTCACCTGCCAGACCTCTCATGGGAAAAGAAAGCACACTTATGGAGTCAATGCAACTTCTCTCACAGCTGCCAAATTCTCCATGGGGATGTAGGAGCTGAGGGTTCCCTTTAAGCCCAGTTTTCAACTAGAGCCCCATGACCATCTTGAAGAGCATAATCTTGTTGGTGAGTAACCTCATCCTCAATCCACAGAGATGGGGATGCTGTTGCCTTCCAAGTGTGTTCCCACCAATATGCTATTGCTGTCATTGAGATGGAGCCGTTCAGCGTCCTCAAGGACTTGCACTGGTGTGGTATAGTGTCTGTCACAAAACAACCTTCCTCCTAATGCGAGAACTTCCCTTGCTGTACCGTTGTCTTCCTTTCCCATTCTCATTCCCTCAGTACTTCTACAATACTCTTGAGGCACTTCTGAATCCAGCTGACCTCTGGCTGTCTTTACTCATCCTTCTAGCTGAGTTTGCAGCGGGGAAAATTCCCCTTCAATTATGCTGTCTCTTTGTCTGAGCTCTGATGCAGTCTCCATCTTGGCCTTAAAACTCAAAATTAGGGCAGCCCTCTTCCAAGGAAACCCTCTCTGGTGCTGACCAGGCAGAAGATCAGTCCGTAGGGCAGACTTTTGTGCATCCTGGTTGGGTTGCTGCAAGGGCTGCTCAAGAGAGCAGGCAGAGGTAGTTCAACAGAACCACTTCTCACCTCACCAGCAAGCCGCACAGCTCGCCCATCTGATAAATGGCAGGTTGGAGAGGCGTTGGCACCAATGCTTTGTTTTTAATGTGCTGTTTTCCTAAATTCCCATCAAATGTCGAGGAAGGGTGTACCCTGTTTCAGCTTCCTCTCGACCTTTTGCCCGCTCTTGGCCGCAAGGGGTAAGGTCCCACGCTTGTGTTTCAGCATGTTTGTAGCGGTGC
>JAOXXN010000265.1:50633632-50663825 GCA_026770055.1 Myrmophylax atrothorax | reverse complement strand
CTATTTTTTTATTCTCTTCCCCCGTCTCCCCACGCCTCCCCCCCCATAATCCCGGCATCCCCTGCTAGGGAGCATCGGCTGTGGAGAGGAGGGAGGTGATGCTGCCAGCCCCCTGCCCACAGCGGAGGGCTCGCCGGGGATGGAGGCACCCTCCCTCCGGCCGGGGCACTGCAGCGAAGGCCCATCTGCTGCCCGGGCTCCGCTTGTGAGGAGGGCACGGTCTGGGGATGCGTGCCAAGCCTGCAGCAAGCGAGAAGGAGTAACAGGAGCGTGTGCGTGGGAGGGAAAACATCCATGCAAATATATGTATATCATCATCAAACGTCCCCTTGCCCTGCTCTGCCTGCATGTCAGATGGCTACAGTCCCCCCGTTGGGGGCTAGCTGCAAAGGGACGCAGGCACCCAAGTTCTCCACACTCTTGCAGGGCTGTTGGGTGGGTAGTTTGTAGGCTGGAAATAGCTATATGTCCTGCTGGAGTGACACAGGCTGGCATAGCTCGGTCCTTCCGAGAGTTTTGTGCCCTGAGTGAGTGTGATGAGGTTGATGAGGAACACAGCATCTGCTGCAGCTCTAGACTTCCTCAGACAGCTCAGCAAGGGATGGAGAGAAGCTCCTCTCAGTGCCTCAGCCCATGTTTTCCCTCCAGGATTTCCACAGGCTGCGTTTTTGTGAGCCACACCAGAGTTGTGTGAGAACTGTGCCTGTTTCCCAGAACTAAAGCTGGGGTCTTGCACCTTTCCCTTCCAGTGTAGGACAGAGCTTGGGTCAGGAACGAGCCTGCCTTGTCTGCAGCCCACAGTGTGGGTGCTGAGCACCTCCCCTCCCATAGAATGGCCCTCCAGTTAACTCCAAATCCCTCCCCTTGAGTGGGAAGTTCAAGCCTTTGAAAACACTTGGTGGCACCACTGCTAACAAATATGACTTGAGTCACCAGGAACCCCCAGCCCTGTGCAAAGTGAACTTCAAATTCTTGCCTACTGCTGCTCCTGTGTCCCTCACCCTAGTAAGGTGAGAGTCATCAGGAACTCTTCAGGTCCTTTCCTCAAAGGGTATCTCTCATGCTCTGTGAATCCCACCTGCAGAAGTCATGTTGAGTCCAGCTGGAGCCTGTGATTTTGGAAGCACTTGCAGGTCCCTGTTGCTGCACCCTGGTTGCTGTCAACTCCTCAGAGAAGAGCTGAAATCAAGCAGGACCTACCATTCATTGCTTTACTCTGAGAGCAGAGAGCCATCTCAGAGGGGAGGGAAAACTATGGGTGTCCCTACCCTCCAGCTGCCTTCCAGTTTCCAAAGCACCCCTAAATAGACCTGTAGCACCTGTGCTTGTTTCAGCCTCAGTGGCAGTGCTGGGAATGTGTCCTCCAGGCTGGAGTGGGATAAGAGTAGTCCTTTAGACTATTCCTGAGGAGCCTCCAGCCTCCCTGTACCATTATAAAACAAGCATTGAATGAAAGCCATTGCATACTGCAGAGGAGAAGTGAAGCTGTGACTCTTCTACCGCATGTCATAAAAGTCCCTTGAAGATTTATAGTTTCTCTATGCCCTCAGGTAATTTTGCAGGAGTGGTAAGAAATCCACTGGAAGGTGTAACATTCCTTCCCTGTGAGGACTCTGCATAGCTTGTTTATAATCACCATATCCAGGGCATTAATATCCTTAGGAGAGGGGAAGGATTTTGGCTGGCTGCAGGTGTGTTTTCTTGCCCAGTTTCTAATTTGGTGGCCTAGCTGCTGCTTTTGGTTAGCATACCTTTGGTCCTAGGTGCTGCTGAGGCTCCTCTCTGTTAGAGGGGCCCAGAATGTGAGGGACTGTTTCCAAACTGGGTTCAGGGGCTGAGCTGCCACCTGCCTCCCTCTGTCCCTTGAAGTGCTGGTAAGATTGGAAAAAGAGAGTAGCCTGTGAGGCACACAGGGGTTGCCTTAGCAAGGACGTCAAGAAGAGGGGGTGAAAAGGAGTGTGTGTATTTGCATGGATGTTGGCTTCAGTGGATGCTCACAATTGTAAACTTAGGTAGAGTACTTGTGCCCAACATGAGACATGGATGGCTGGTCTGCAGGGTTGCTGGGACTGTGCTGTGATCACAGAGCCCATTTAACCTCTGCCAGATACACTCAGTGTGTTTGCCTGAGGAGCATACCGATGGGGTTTGTGTGCTCATGCCTTTTCCATGTGCCTTATGTTTACCTTCCTCCTCCTTCTCCCACGCGCAACTGGTTAAGTGCAGTGTGACACTGTGGCCTGCCAGCTTGGTGTAACATGCTTATTGCATGTTTTTAAGCGATGGTTGTGTGACAAACGTGGGTGGCTGTTTGCTGGGTGAACATAGCAATGCACGCTGGTCCTAATGGTGCATTTGTCATGGAACACACACACTCTTGTGGAGTTTTTGCCTGCAATAAGTGTGAAGCATGTAAGCAATCATGCATACGGCAGTTGTTCAGGACAGTGTGTGTAGATGCTGTTATCTGTCCTAAGGTGCCCTTCACACACTGGACATGCACAAGTTTCTCAATGTCCCTCCCTTTCTTTGAGCTGTCAGCAATCAGAGATAAACTCTGTCTCATGGCAGGTTTGTGTCTGAGTTTTCAGTTTGCTGTGCCTGAGCTTCCTCCTGTCTTGAGAATAGCGTCTTTAATGTGCACCTGCTATCATAAATTGACCCCCCCATCTTGCCTCCAAGCCCTGCATCGGATCATGAAGGTGGAGGAAGGAAATGGGGGAGTTTGGTTATGGACAGATAGGGCAAGCTGGTCCAGCATTCATTCCTAATAGCTGATTAGGTTTTAGGTAGGGTTAGTGTCTCTAAAATGAGCCCTTTGTACATTGTTGGAATCTGTGACCCAATCAGTGGGATGTAGCTGGAGGAGGTGGTGCTAGCAAAGACTGGTACAGCCGACAGTAACTCTAGCAGAGAGTGTACTGACTGGCACAAGAGATGTCTTCATGTCTTTAGGTCAGTGAAAGGTGCCTCAAGGGGCTGGTTCATGTTATCAGTCCTGACTCTAGAAGTAGTAAAGTGTGGGTAGTTGTCCCCACCTCTTTCCCTACTGTAACTGTGATCCATCAGTCCTGCACAAAAGGTCAGGCTGCATTGCACTTAGCACGAAATGCCATCATGTTGTCAAGACACTACAATGAATCATTATAATGGGGTCTGAAATTTGGGGAAGGTAGGCATATGGAACAGTGCAGTGCAAGGGGACATGGAGGGATGTCTGAGGAATGCCTGCTGTTCCTCGTTCTGGATGTTCTTGGAAAGGTGGTGACATCTGCAGTGCATATGTGGACTGTGCTGTCGGGTCAGTGATGCAGGCTGGCCTTGAGGAACCATGATGGAGCTGCATGGAGGGGCCAAGCCTGGAATTGTGGGCAGCTCTGGGGCAGGTTTGGGGTGCTTTGGTAGTCAGAGGAGTGAGCTGGAAGGACTGGGCTATGCAGGTCAGGGCTGTGCCACAGTAACAGGACTGTGTGAGGTGCCAAGGACCAGCTACTTGTCCCAGGGGCCAGGGCAGCGTTGCGGTCACAGTGCTGGTGAGTTCCCCCTTCTCCTGGGGGAGGTGAGCTGAGATGTTCTGTGCTGAAGCAGTGGTTTAGGATGCACAAGAGCACTCCATGCCTGCATCTGTGTGAAACGAGCTCCGCAGCTCTCAGAAAGGCAGAAACACAATTTCTTCACCTTCTTTTTCTGACTTCTTTGCTTTCCTTGCACTGCAGACCCTTTACTTCCCTCAGGCTCTTCCTGAAGCACAACAGGTACCTCCTGCTCTTCAAAGCTCTGAACACCTGTAGCAGGGTGGGTATATTTCTGTGCTCAGAAATTTGCCTGGTAGAGCTGATAGGTGAAAGGGAGTGTGGCACTGCACTTCGAGCTTTCATCAAGCGGGCTGAGGGAAGAAGCAACATGAAGGAAACTGGCTGCCTTACAAACAGCAAGGACTTGTTCTAGAGCTGTCATTTAGGAAATGATTATTCCCTGCTTTAAGAGGGCAAAAGTTACTTGAGCTGCCTGCTGTAGGGGCCTTTCATACTGAGATAGCCCCCCTGGCTAAATAGGCAGCTTGATGAGCTCAGTTAAAGTTTACTGTTTCCCCAGCTAGGGGAGTGCCCAGGTCTGTGTCTAAATAGGCTTTTTATAAAGGATCAGCCGTGACTGTGGGGTCTGACCAAACTGAGCTTTGCCAGCAGTGTTTTTCAGTCCATGATGCACAAGCTGCAAGCAGCAGAAGAGGTGAGGAGAAGTGGATGTGGCTGACCAGAGCAAGAAGGGTAGTGGATGTATTTGCTCTTTCTGAGGATCATCTGTGCCTCACTTTTTATGAAAGGCTTTTTCTCCAAGGACCTCAAAGCAACCCATTAAGCTGCTTTTAATTAGACAAGCCCTTACTTGGAGTAGAAAAGTTTGTCACATTTCCCATACAGGGAAACTGAGGCATGGAGCAAGGCTGTGCCATGCCCAGTGGCAAATGCAGGGGTTTGTCAGGAGGGCAGTAACTGGAGTGCAACACTTCCCTGACTTGCTTTGCTGTTGTCTGTCTTGGGAACTATGGAGAACAGCCAGGTATACGTGCTGAGCTAGGGGTTATCGATAACTTTCCAGTCACTGCTTGGATTCTGCAGCCCATTTCACCATAGATATCACCTCCTCCTTGATCTGCTGCCCAATCTATAATCCCAGTTCCCTGCTGCCTTTCCCTTGGAGTTCATTTTCCTCTCTGTGTGTACATCCATACAGGTTGGGCTAGGGTTAGTGAGTAGAATCAAATGCCATGATCTCTTTAAGGCCTTTGGGGTAATTTTTATCTTGGGTTATTGCTGCATGTGTCTTGCATGATAGCAAAGCTGCAGCAAGCAGATTCGAAGCATACCCAAAAGACAAATGCAAATCAGACCTGCTGCATAGCGGCTTCGCAACTGTGAAACCTGTGATCTAAGCACAGGTATCTGCTACACTGACTTTATCTGCGTTAGGATCCCCTGCTTTGGCATGCAGATACTGGAACTGAGCAGAAAGTGAGAGAGACAGCATGGCAAAGAGGCGTGAAAGGGAGTCTCTCTCCTAGATGCTGAGCCCTTTAAGAAAGAAGGGGAAGGTAAGCCAGAGCCCTGAGAGTTTAAGCTGGTTGTGCTGAGGCTGAAGAGAGGGCTATGGTGTGCTTTCAGTTTCTCCTTTCTTTGGCAGCAATGCCTCTAGCTGGACAGTTGGGAAAAAGAGAAGGATGGAGGTCTGTGCAGACTGAGCACGTTGGGCATGGACAGACCTTGGAGGCTGCAGCAGCAAGGAAAGGTAGGGGTTTGGAAGAAGGGTTTGCTGGTGTAGGCACTGGGAGTGGATTGTGCTCACTGTGTGAGGGGAAGTCATGTTTTTGTGGAGCTTGTAGTGTGAGGGCTGGCTCTGAGGCAGAGCAAAGGGCAGGGTAAACGACGAGCGCGGTGCCCTGGAGTGATCAGCATGAAACTGTATGCTGTTGCTTAATGACCCCATTTCCAAGGCAAACCTCGGTAGCTCTGATATTCAGGGAGGCAGTATCTTCTGATGGCAGGGGAGTGGGGCAGAAGAATAGACCGATTCTCTGTTTTCAGCTCAGCTTTCCCTATATGTTATTTCTGCTAGCAAAAACTGTTCCTTCTTTACTGCCTCCAGAGGGATTTTGGTTCCTTTTTCTCCTTCTCACCTGCCCCAGCAGTTCTGTCCTCCCCACCTTGCTGTGCCAATGCTGTTCAGCTGCAGGTCTCACCAGCTAACCCAGTCGATGGAGGCAAGACCAACTGAGCAGCCTTGCTTGAAGGCGACATGATTTTCTACATTTTCTCCTGGGGCTGTGTGAGGTCTCTGGAGAAGAGGTGGATTAAAGGAACTGCTGTTTCCCTGTCAGCCCTGTGTCCCCAAATACCTCCTGTTGTGCTGCTGTTTGGTGCAGGCCTGGCTGGGAGCAAGTGGCTGCTGTGCTGTCGGGTATGTGCGATTGGCACAGAGCCTCTGTGGCCTCAGAATCCCCATCTAGCAGCAACTTTTGGAGGAAGGGTTGACCACACCTGAATTCAGCTTGGCCAGGGGGAGGATGGGATTGCTTTTGCATAATTTAGCAGTTTCTTGAATTATTTATAGTGCAGTTGTGCTCTGGAACAGTTTTCTCGCTTTCCGTGAGCGCCTGGGGGGAGGGAAGGGGATTTTGTCAGGCATCCAGAGTCTATCACTTAGGGATAAGGAAGTGCTGTGGGTTTCCTTTCTGTCATGTTTATTTGCACGTGCAGCTGAACTGCCCTGAAAATCCAGTTCTGGTTTCTGCATCACTCAGGTGTGTGATATTGCTGAGCATCTCCATGGCCTGGGACTCTGTGAGAGATTCCTGACTTCGGAGCCTTGCCTTTGCAGCCAAGGGACTGTGTCAAGCTGGAGACAATGAAGCTTGTGCTTGGATTTAGTCCCTGACTCAATTACCGTGCTGTGCTGTGGATCTGGGGCAGGGATCTTTGGGACTATTCTCTGAAATATTCAGATGCTTGAAAGCATTTTTTTGCTTTTGAAGGCCCATCTTGTCTTGCCAAAGTGTTTTTTAGATTTGGTATGACACGGTCCGTTGGACTTTACAAGAGATCATCAGAACCTGAGCACTTGATAGATCAGCTGGTTGAGTAGCAAACTGTGCAGCTGCAATTCCCATCACTTCTCAGTGATTAAACCCTGAAGAGAAACCAATTGAGGGCTGAGGGAGATTGGGGCAGTTTGTTACAGGCTCTTGCAGCAGCAGAGCATCATGAAGATGAGCTGGGTGGACTGAGCACCTAACCTTGCTACGTATAAGCCTAATATTCTTTCTTCCTCTGCCTCACTCTGGCAGGTTGCTGTACCATGCAGATGGGCTGTCCTGCTCCTGCCCTGCCTGTCCTGTAGATTTCGACATGACCATGGCTTCCCTACCTCTGCTGCACATCTTTCTTGTTCATTACCCATTTTCATGGCATGCTTACATGTTAGTTTTGTCTTTCTCCTCTCTTTCCTTTTTGATCTGTCTCTGGCAGCTGACTTCTCAGGAACACAGTTCAATATAAATGTTTGTGTTACTGAAGACCTGAAAGGGGAGGAAAAGGGCTGAGGGTGGAGAAGGAAAGAAACTTGGCCTGTAATCAAGTGATTGTGGCAGTAAACTGCTGTACAGTTGAACAGAAATGCTCAGCTTCCCCATTTTTAACTGCACAGTATGTTTGTGGCTTTTGCATTTGGGGAAGAGTTGGCCAGGCAAACCCTAGATGTTCCCAGGACAAGCTATGCTGTCCCACCTTGCCCTAGCCTTATTCTTGGGTTCTTCAGGATGAAACAAAACCCATTCTTTCATTGAATGTTTTACCTCTTGTCAGGGATGTTGGCACCTGGCTAAATGCAAAATTCTTCCTCATCCTCCTCAAGAAATAAGGCAATCTAAGGGAAGAATGTGAAGGCAAATGGTGCCCAAATATGTCTAATGTCCAGGATGCCATTTGATTTCACTGATGAAGACTCGGTTTTCCTTCTTTCCCCACAAACCTGCTCCCAGTTCTTTTGCTTGATTTAATCTGGAGATCCGGGTACAGCTTTGCTTAATGAAAGGGAATGTTTGTGTGGAAGTAGTAAACATATTGTTGAGACCCAGGCCTGCTGCAATGCCTGTAAACAAGATCCAGTCGTCTGTGGGAGGCAGAAGAGAGATTTATGTGACCCTGAGTTAAGTGCATTAGGAGGCTTTTGATTTCATTCTGGGAAGCTGCCCCTTTCCATGGTGCCATATGCCTGTTACCGGCATAGAGCTGTTACTGCAGAATTGATTTGTGTGGATTTAATCCGAGGGGCTGTGATGCTGCAGTTAAAAGGATAACGTAAGCAGGGGGTTGTCTCTGCAAGCCAGAGCCTGAGGTGCTCTGCAGAGCCCCTGAGCTCATGCCCTTTGTCCACCCCAGAGGTGTTAGTCTGGGCTGACTTTCTCCTGACTTGGAGCAAGACATTGAAGGGCTCTCTGCCTATCAGCACTTTCTTTACGAAAATAATAACAAAGTGAAGTGGCAGCAGGGGATCCAGGCAGCACTGTGTCGAGCTCTTGCCTAAGTCTTGAAAGAGGAAATGAAGAATAAAGGCAGAAGAGACAAATAAATAAGGGTCGGTTCATGGTCCAAGAAAAATTCCCATGGGCTCGTGTAACATTCTCAGGAAGATGTGACACTCTCTGTGCTGGAGCTAGTTTTTGAGAAATTAAAAGAAAGGGGAGGGGAAAGGCAAGAGAATGACAAGGGGGGGCTGGGGAAGGGGAGGAGAGAGGGAGGGAGAGACACCCTAGAGAAACCTCTCAGCGTGGAGTCAGGTTTCTCCGGCTGTTCCTGGTGAAGAGGGGTTAATGCTCTTTGCATGGGATTGGCTGGTCACCAGACATTCAGAGAAGAGGGGGATCTGGGGGCTGCCAAGCAGGACCCCTGTGGCCTGAAAGGAGGGGAGGAGGGGAAGGAAGAGGCTGAGAGTGCTCTTCCAAACAGTAATAGATCGGCTACTGTGGGAAAGTGAGTGCACTGCCAAACCCCAAGTAGTTGGTGATGGATGGGGGAGGAAAGAGGGTGGGGATGGAGGGCCAGCTCTTCTCTGTGGCCACTAGGATCTTCCTGCTATTCCATAGCCTCTATTTATTGTCTTCCAGTATTTAATTATGCCCCTCCTCGATCCATTTTGGAGAGCTTTTATCCTGGGGATGCACAAACAACTGCCACCGGCTTCAAAAATAGCTGGAGGCAACGTTGTTCCTGCCTGCCTGCGTGGGTCTGTGCACTTTACACATCACCATGGCATCAAGTGCTTGTTGTCTCCTTCCTCCTTTAGCTGTCTTGCTCTGGGCCTGTAGGGCACCCACCTCACCTTCCTCTGGGCTGTTCAGCCTGCATCTTCCTTGGGCTGTTATGGGCCCCAGGGACTCTTCCTGCTTTCCTTTGCACGAGGTTTATGTGTGATGTCTGCGTGTCTGCAACATGCTCTTTGCCCATGGACCCTCAGCTCTGAGGGTCATCTGGACTGTTCATCTTGGAGCTGTTCTCAGGATTTGTGACTTGTACTCCACTTGCTTGGCATGCATGGAGTGCCTGCCAGGATCTGCACTGAAACCTGCTTCTGGTTCTTCCAGTTCCCTCCTTGAGATGTGCTCCTTCCCTGATGCTGCTGGGAGGAGTTAGTGACCTCATGGTGTTTGAATGGGGGCCTTGTTGGAGATCTGCTTAGATGAATGGTGCCTAAAGTTCTGTAACTTTGAATGTCTGAGGATGTATCTACATGATACCACAGTTTTTATGAGAAGTGAACTGGTGAAATAATTTAGGAAGTTTCTGCTGGTCAGCTGCTTGTTCCCATATCTAGGCATTTTCTGAAGTTTATTTTTAACCCAGTTAGATCTGCTGCTGATTTGGCTGTAAAAACAGACTTTCATATGATTGACAACTTGAATTCATACAACTGACAGCTGAGGGATGGGTGAGCTGTGAAGGTGGTGAGTGAGGGGAGAGAATCTCTGAAACAACATCCTGTGTTGCCACATGCCTCATTTGTGGTCTCTGAAAGCATGATTTTCTTTTATCCTCGGACAACATGGCTTTGTCCTGTCCCTCTCTGCAAGGCACCAAAACTAGCTGGGAGGTCTTGCATACTTCTTCGATTACCCCATGGCGTATCTGAGGACACGAGTTGCTTTTGTGTGTAGTTCTGTCCCTTTTTTCTTTCCTCTTTTTCATGTTGGACTAATCCTTTCCTATAAGATACCAGAATCAATAGGAAAAAAACTAGCCAACTCTGTTTTGTGCTGCTGTGACCACTGTGCTCTGGAAGCAGTGAGCAGCAGCAATGCTGTATTGGGCTGGGGGAAAGGGCCTCTCATCCTTGGTGTGTGTGCATTGCTGACTGCAATGAGCAGTGCCTCGGCTTACCCTCTGCTGTCCTGAGAGACCCAACCAGTGGAGCCAAGCAGTGATGCAATCCCCAGGGCCATCACAGCAGACTTCATGGAACCAGATGTTTGGAGGAGGCAGTAAGCAGGGTTGAGGAATAGCCCTTCCAGGATATCAGGCATAAGTGAAGGAGAGAAGTGCTACTTTTCCTTTAGCAGAAAGAGTGGTTAGACTACTGGTGCTAAGGAATGAAAACTGGCTTCTGAGGGCATCTGAAGGATTAGAGTGTGCAGGGGCATCTCTGAAGCCATGGAAGTTCCTATGGTGAGACTGGATTTAGCTGGAGAGAGGAGATGAGCTACAAGGGAGCACAGTACAACTGAAGGATACAGAGAAGAATTTTGATAGATTTCAGTGGAGTTAGAAATCCAGCTTAATTTTCCTTAGTATGCAGTACTGTACCCTTGTGATGTCCAAGTACTTCTTCGATAAAATTAAATTGGTGTCTTGTAGGCCATTACTGGATTTCACTAGTGTTTTCTAGTGTTCTCTGAGAAGATCTTCTTTTAAACTGGGGGTTGGAGAATTATATAACTATGCTGCTATTAGTATTATGGTAGCTACAGTAGAACAGTCTCTTCGAGTGGAGGGTTTTATAATGGACTCTGAAGGTGCTCAGATGCAGACCTATTCTTCTGACTTCTGGAAGATCAGTCTTGAGCCAAAATCCTGTGAACAAAGACCACTTTATCTCCAGGTCCTGTGTGTTCTGTGCAGAGGGTTGAGCTGCTTTGTCCCACAGTGTGCAGCTGTCTTGCTGTGACTGGAGGTGTGGCATCTAAAATAACCAAGGCTTAGACCACTGACAAGCAGGACAAGACACTTGAAAGAACAACTGAAACAATGAAAGCCCATGGAAAATGTGGAGTCCAAAGGTACTGTGCTTCCAGAGTTGAAGAGGTGAGCAGCCTCTTGCAAAGCTGGAGGCTTTGTGTTGCATCCACCTAACTTTCTGTATGTAGCAGATGGTAACTACTGGGTAACACTGTTACCCAGTGGAGCACTTGGGTTTCATAGAAGAAAGCACAGAAGAGACACCTGGTTTGTTTGTTTTTTGGCTTTAGATGCTGCTAGTCTGTTGAGACCTAGCAAGGTGTTGTATGCAATCTTGAGGCTTGTGGTTGACTTGTACATAATGTGTCTGCCTTCCCTGGGAAGGGGAAGGCAACACCTTTGTGCTGTGCTGTTACCCTTTCCTGGCCAACCTCACCTTAGTCTTGTGCAGATTCACCCTGTAGCTGGTTTTTTCTTTTTTATTCAATAATTTTCTTCCTGGCTTGATGAGACCTATTAATGGTTAAATCTGGGTGTTACAGTGGCACACTGTTGAGTGGTTACCTTGTATCTCTTCTCACTTCCCTGTGGAAATGGAGGAAGGTTCTCTGGACAGAGTCGCTCTCCCTTAGTTGCTATCCAGATGAGGTCAGGCTGTGTTGGATGGCTTGCTCCAGGTGTTTGGGCTGGCAGCAAGTCAGTGGCATCTTGTGGTCAGTTGCCTCGAAGCTGCAAAGGAAGCATGGAGCGTGAGGTATTGCTGTTTTGCATTAGTGCTGTGGGCAGCAGCTCTTGATGAAGGTCGTGTGAGAATGTTGTATTCCGTCCTTGAGATGTGGAGGGAAGCCAATACGGACCTGCTTACATTCAAACTACCTTGTGCTGTGACTCTGTCAGAACTTCCTGCTGACGTCCTTGTAGCTTGGTGTCCCTGAAAACAACGCAGCATCCTTCACGTGACAGAAATGCTGAGACCCAGCTACCTTCTGGAACATCCTGCTTCTCTCCACTTTTCCTGCTGTTGTCTGATAACCTTATCTTCCTACCCTTAAGCAAAACACGGTTCTTTTGTCCCCAAGCTTGTTTTGGTTGTAGACAAATAATAACTTTATAGTTTCTCCTTTGGTGGGTGTTTGCAGAACAGAAGTAATTTGGTATTTTAAGAGTGTTTAGAGGTACTGTGGCTCTGATGCTTGTTGTGAATCTGTTCACTGGGGTTGGCAGGTAGATCTAGTACTTCAGAATTGTGGAGCTTGTCCCATTTGTCTCTACCTGGAGCAGAGAGAGAGTTGGCCCCTTGGTGTGGAGTGGTGGATGGAAGTCATACTGGATTTTACTCTGCCATGTGAAAGTGATTCTAATTTGAATTGTTGCTTTGTGTTGAAGTTTGAGTGATGTGCAAATATGTTATGATGTGCAAATATGTTACTGCATGGGTGTTACGGGATAACTTTAGGCAGAGGAGATGAGCATTTTGGTACTGGGGGTAAAACAAAAGCTTCTGCTCTGACTTGTTCTCCACAGCAGCTTTTCTCCTGTAACCACAGGAGAGGTCTAAGGAGTCTTGCATTCCCTTTCCTATGGGATGGAGTGTGGGATAGCATGCATCCAGTGGCTTCCTAGTGGCCTGTTGCCAGTGTTCTCTACGAGTGAACATTAGGACTGGTGAACTGCCAGTACTTACCAGTGCATATCTTTCTCTCTGGCTTCCTGAAAAATAAGTATATGATTTCAGGATGGTATAAATCAACTGGTCACTTGATATAATGGCAAAGTAAAATGCTAACAGGTGGCTGGGGATAACTCTTGTGCATACCATCTCTAGGTTTCCTCCTTCTCTGAAAGCCCTTCCCCTGCATGGTAGAGACAGAACTTCAAGCAAGGAAATATCAAAGGGTTCCCTTACAAAAAGAAGCTTTCAGATTGTCTTGCCAGGACTGAGTGTTGCTGAAGTGGTTTATAACTGTGTTCCCTAAAGAGATTTCTATTAATGGAGCTGACTGTCCATGGTCCTTCTGGCTTTTCTTCTACTTAAACATTAAAGCTTTTCTTACTGCAGTTTTTATCTTGACAGCAACTTGATCACTCCCAGAGATCAAGTTGACTTTTTTTAGCCCCTCCTCACTCAAAATTGTCAGAAGAGAAATACCTCTTTTTGCTGTTTTCTGTGTTCCCAGTAACTGATGGCTGCTTTGTGTTAGAGCAGCTGGGATCCTTTATGACAAAACTGAGATGTGTCCCCGACTGGTACCTCCTTTCTCATTTCCACCACATGTAAACGTTTTGGTGAGGGTGGGTATTAACATCTTCCCTGCTGGGCTTTGTCTCTGACTAGCTACTATTCAGACACATCTTTCATTGCAGGGCTCATCAGAGGATAAGGGAAGGGATACATGATTGATGATATTATGAGTCTTGACTCACCTAGGGGTGTATGAGTGTTCTCCACTCCCTGGCAGAGGAATCCTTGGCATGTGAGAATAAAGGTGGTTCCCAGGGAAGAGATTTTGAAGAGGACACACCTTGCTTCTTTGCTTCCCCCCTTTCAGGGGAAGTGTGTTTATGTTCCCACTCCCTAACAAAGCTAATTGAGCGGTGGGAATTGCCTCCTGGGATGTGTCAGCAGTGGAACAGCAGAGGGTACTGCAGGGCCAGCTTGCTTTGGCAGAGCTGCAGGGGAGGGGTGTGCACACCAGCCCAGCTCTCCCAAGCACAGAAGGCAATCGTGGTGGGGAGGCAGCGCAGCTGTGCCCAGGGCTCCTTGTGCCAGTGGGTGAAGAGCTGCAGAGCTGTGTGCTGAGCCTGACATACTGATGTATGCAAATGTCAAGTGAGGAAAATATGCTTTGCTTCCTAAAACCATGTGTCCTGCTATGTTGACACGGTGCACTACATCTCAGCAAGTGGAGCAGTTTGTTGAATGTCAAGGTTATGGCTTTTTGTCTAGGAGTTTACTGTGGCATGCAGAGCATCACAGCCATCTGAGAAGATGTGCCTCGTGTGGTTCCTTCAGCACCTGCCATGAATGCTGGGCTGGCCCAGAGGAAGCTGGCTGCCCTGCATTTTTGTGTCCTGTAAGAACTGGAGCAAAACCAGCATTACCTGGCAGCTGTTGGGACTGCTGTATTGGAGCAGGTCAGCTCTTCTTCTTGCCCAGGCTTCAGTGTCTGAGAGAGCAACCTGACGTCTGGAAGTAATGCCTTGGAGAAGACACAGGACAGCTGGCCAGAGAAAGCTGTACTCATTTACAGTGGCAGACACCTTCTCCTGACAGCCAGTCACTGCTCATGTAGTGTTTTCTAGGGAGCTTCTAGTGCCCCTCTCTTCCCCATGCTTCAGCACACAGCAAAAACTGGTGACATGCAAGGAAAAGGCACTGAATACTTTTCTAACTTCAAGATGATCTTGCTGCTTCTGCAAGACATTAACAGAGACTTAAACAAAATAAAAAAAAATCCTGGATATGAGGAGATGCTCTTGGGGCATTCAGCAGCCTCATGTTTTGCCCCCATGAAGAAAGCTTGACAGCAAGCTTCAAGGTGATCCTTTATGGCTTTCAGCTGGAGAATATCCATTCCCCTCATGACTAGGTCACCAGAAAGGTGACCTCCCACCACCTGGGCCATGACCAGGTGTGTGAGGTCAGGCTGTGGAGCTGTGGTGGGTGGGTGCCAGAGGTGAGGGCCTGCCCTGGTGCAGCCCCCTGAGGACGGCCACCATTTTCTGCCTGCCTGAAGTGATGGTCTCCTGGAGGTGCGCAGAGCCAGCACCCTGCCCTGCCACTGACCTGTGCTGTGTCATAGTATATCAAACCCATTAACCAATAGAATTAAGCTCTCTCTCTTTTATTTCCTTGTTTATTTTTCTTTTCATTTTTTTCCCCTTATGTGGCCATGCTGTAACTTTCCCACCAGCTTTAGACTTGCAGTCCTTCTGTCAGAGCTGGACATGGGACTTCTTTCCCTTCCACCCCAGCACTGGAGATGGTGTCTGTGAATGGTGGCTCTCACTAAAAAGAGTTCGAAGTGTCCAGAAATTCTTGTCACTGACCTGTGGGGTACACTGTGGACAGTCCATCTACCAAAGTCTCTGTTGGAGCCATCTGTGGAGAGCCAGATAAGTTTTCCTTTGGGTGGTTGCTATTTGTCTAAATGCTTTATGGCTTTTCACTTCAGTATTACATTCTCCTCTAGTTAATCAGTAAATGTGCTGTGTGTCTTAATACCCTCTGAAGCGCTGGGTGTGGGCTGGGTGCTTCTTCCCTCTGCTCCCACAACCTGACCACGTGTCAGCCTTGAGGAGCCCTTGGGCAGGCGAGCAGGACAACCCTGTGGGGCTGAGGGTGTGGGGCAGCTTCCCTGTGGCCCCCAGGAGCAGGGATTGCTTCCTGTGAAGGCATTGCTGGCACCACTGCGTGCCACGTGGAAGCTTTATAAGTGATGGTGTGTGGTGCCCCTCAGGAACTTTGGCCCTGAAAAGGGAGACTGCACCAGTACAGTGCATGCACGGGGATCTCTGTCTCTCTGCCTATCACTGCTTGGAGGGTTTTGTGTTCCGGGGAGCAAAGGACAGCCTGTGCATTGCAAAGGGCTTTTGGATGATCTTGTTCCTACGTCTAGCTTTGCTCCAGCTCTCATTTCCCCAAAGAGCAGATGGTGAGCACCTTTTCTCCTTTTCCTTGATGGAGCATTGTATGGGATTAGTTTTTCCTTTTTTTTATGTCCTTTTTCTGGACTGTGATCTTCAATCACTTCTCTGCCTGACAGTAGCTTCGCATTCCTTGCTTGTGCTGGAGAAGGGGAGGGTGGTGTAGGAGAGGACGAAGGCAATATTTCATGGTGTGTGGAGGGAAGGGCTCTGCATGGCTGGCTTCTTCCTGGGCTGACATGGATCCATCATGATGGCACAGCATTACCAGCAGAGACAGCTAGGAGTTGATTTTAGTCACCTTGAATCCAGATACAAAAAACCTCAGCATTTGTTCCACAGCAAATAAAAAACAAAGGGCAACATTTGGAGGTACAATGGACTTGAGAAGGATGTAGAAGAGTAGATGGGACAGGATCTTAATTTTATTTTTGTTTCCCTGTTCCCTGTGTGAACTTGGGTAGCATTTCCTAGGAACAAAGGTGATTTTTTTAGGGCGTGTGTTGAGTAAACACTGAAAAGATATGGGGAGCGTAGGCTGTCTCTGGCAGCCTGATTTAATGGTCTTGGTCCTTAAGAACTGCCTCTCTTAAAACGGTCATGTTTCAACCATGCCCTCCCCTACTCTCATTCTTCCTATTCTCTCTCCATTTTCCCCCACCCCTCTGGTGATGCATGGGTCTGAGGAGGTCTGCATTTAGTTTGTTTCCATCAATGAATTGAGAACAAATCTGCCAACTGCGGTGAGTTCACTGGATCATGAATTCCTGTTATTCTGGGTTTCCCGTCTTTCTACCCCATTGCCAGTGCTTTTCTTTTCTTTGTGGATTTATGAGACTGTGGCTGATGTAGCAGAGGTTCAGCTTGGTGTAAGCCAGCTGAGGCAAAAGGCCCACTGAAGATGGCAGGGGGTGGGGGGAGTATTTCTTGGATTTGAGTCTCTGAAGATGCATGCCGAGTTTGGACCAGCTTTCTGCCATCCCAAACCTGTTTTTCTAAAGATAGTATACTTTTTGCACTTCAGTAACTATTAAATGTGACTTTCCTTTTCATGGCTCTTCCACAGGATGAAGATGAGACGTCATAAGCTCTTTCTGACTCTCTGCATGGCTGGTCTCTGCCTCATCTCCTTCTTGCACTTCCTCAAGGCCCTTTCCTATGTCACCTTCCCCAGGGAACTGGCTTCGCTTAGTCCCAACCTCGTCTCCAGCTTCTTCTGGAACAATGCCCCTGTCACACCTCAGGTCAGCCCTGAGCCAGGGGGTGCCGAGTTCCTCCGCACACCCCTGTACTCTCACTCCCCCTTGCTCCAGCCCCTGCCTCCCAGCAGAGCCAGCGAAGAGCTGCACAAGGTTGAGTTTGTGCTGCCAGAAGACACAACAGAATACTTTGTCCGTACCAAAGCCGGTGGCGTTTGCTTTAAACCAGGCACCAAGGTGTTGGAGAAGCCACCTGTGGGAGGTCGGCTGGAGGAGCGAGGGGATGGTGCGGCCTCGGGGCGGCCGGCTCGCAAGCCACTGAGCACCAGCGGAGCCAAGCGGCGCAAGTGGGTGGAATGTGTGTGCTTGCCAGGCTGGCACGGCCCCAGCTGCGGTGTCCCAACTGTGGTCCAGTACTCCAACCTGCCCACCAAGGACCGCCTCGTGCCACGGGAGATCCCACGGCGGGTCATCAATGCTATCAACGTCAACCATGAGTTTGACCTGCTGGATGTCCGCTTCCATGAGCTGGGAGATGTGGTGGATGCTTTTGTGGTGTGCGAGTCAAACTTCACAGCCTATGGAGAGCCGCGGCCCCTTAAGTTCCGCGAGATGCTCCTCAATGGTTCCTTTGACTACATCCGCCACAAGGTGCTCTATGTCTTTCTGGACCACTTTCCCCCTGGTGGCCGCCAGGATGGCTGGATTGCTGATGACTACCTACGTACGTTTCTCACCCGGGATGGCATCTCTCGCCTCCACAACCTGCGCCCAGATGATGTCTTCATCATTGATGATGCTGATGAGATCCCGGCCCGCGATGGCGTGCTCTTCCTCAAGCTCTACGATGGCTGGACAGAGCCTTTCGCCTTTCACATGCGCAAGTCACTCTATGGCTTCTTCTGGAAGCAGCCAGGCACCTTGGAGGTGGTCTCAGGCTGCACCATGGGGATGCTTCAGGCTGTCTATGCTACCGACGGGATACGTTTGCGACGCCGTGAGTACTACACCATGCCTGGTTTTCGGCAGTACGAGAACAGCACAGGACACATCCTGGTGCAGTGGTCACTGGGCAGCCCTCTCCACTTTGCTGGCTGGCACTGCTCCTGGTGTTTCACCCCAGAGGGGATCTACTTCAAACTGGTGTCAGCCCAGAATGGCGACTTCCCCCGCTGGGGTGACTATGAGGACAAACGAGACCTCAATTATATCCGGGAGCTGATCCGGACTGGTGGCTGGTTCGATGGTACTACGCAGGAGTATCCCCCTGCTGACCCCAAGGAGCAGATGTACGCTCCCAAGTACCTGCTCAAGAACTACCAGCGGTTCCGCTACTTGTTGGAGAACCCCTACCAAAAATCAGAGAGTGCTGGGTGAGGCCACCAAGGCTCAGGCTCATGTGGGAAATGAGAACTTCACAACAAAGGGAAAGAGTCTGGTGTTTTCCACTGTTCCTTTTCTTTCTTTTGTTTCCTTTGTTTGTGGGCAGCGTGTGCCACTTCTCTGGCGTCTCTGCCCTCCCTCCCTCCCTGCTATTTTTCCCTTCATCCCAGGGTGATGGCTGGGAACCTGAATTCCTCAGTCACATGAAGGGAGACCTGGGCAGTAGGAGGAGAGATGCTGGGGACCTACTCTGGTAGTAGCATAAAGACTTGATTGCATCTCTGAACCTCTCCTGCTGCCTGGAGAGAATCTCTGCAGCCAGCTGGCAGATTTTCCTCTGAGGAAGGCTGGGAGGGTACCATGGGGAGCGAGGGCAGCTGTTCCTATCCACCCTCATCCTTTGTGGATTGGAGCAAGCACAGATGCAAGCCTGGGCTATTCAGTGAGCGTGTGAGTCAGCAGACACAAAGTGATGTGAGTGGTCATGTCTGATGTGTGTCACTGGCATTTTTTGGATGAGTGAATGTGCAGAAGCATCTCAGTATGCATTTTTTTTGTATACCTCTATATTCAAAGAGTATTTGGGGAAGGGAAATCCTTTGTTTCTAAGGTGTCTTCCCAAGATGCAGCCCCCTTCACACACTTAATGCATCTGTCTTGGGCTGTATTTTGCCCCAATACTCTACCAGTCCTGGAGTAGACAGAAGGGAAACTGAGAAAGCTGGTTTCTTTTTTTGTTTGTTTTTGGGTTTTTTTTTCATTAATTTCCCATCTCTGCCCCCATGACACTGCACTGGATTGTCCCATAGAAGCCAAAGCATCTTCCCTGCAGTATGTGCTTCTGTTGGGGCTGGGGTAAGTTTCAGGGAACTCAGCCAGGTGGTGGGAGTGTAAGTTTGCAAGTGCATGGTTTCCTATGTGCATGAGTGCTAACATGCATGGGTTTGGTATGCACGTGGGTATTTTTCTGATCAAATTGAGATGCAGTTCATCTTAGCTCCTTCCACATCTTGTGTGCCATAATGCCTGCTTAGAAGAACTGAAGAAACCTCTTTTCTGTTATTGTTTTTCTTTTTTTCTTTTTTAATTGCTGTTCTCACGTCAGTTGTGTCTTCCCCATAGGCAGAGAAGCCCTTTTGGGAACTGGGTGGAGAGAGAAACTTTGCTAGGCAGAGTGCTTCCCCTGAAGGGAAGGTGTGGCTCTTCTAAGTCCAGATTTCTTGTTGCAGCAGGAGGGACTTTTGTCACAGTCGTGGGGTCCTGGTGCCAAGCAGGCTGTGGGTGCAGAAAGGTTATAGAGGAATGGGGACCCAGCTGAGAAAGAAGGAGCCTGTGTTGAGCAAGATGAAAGCTGTAGCACTGAGGCTGTAGCAAAAGGGGAACATGCTCTCCCCAGGGACAGCAGGAGGAAAGCAGGTGTGTTAGCCAGTGGGGTTCAGTAGCAGAAAAGTATGGAAGGAGGAAGCTATTTGTCATTTTCACTCATAGGAGGAAGCCTGAGATCTGCTCTTGGACCTTTGACTTTGCCTTATCTCAGTGCTGATAACACAAGGCCAGCACAAGGCTTTGCTGTAGACAGAAGAGAAAGACAAGTCAGTCTTTGCATGGGTGCTTTGGCACCACCAGAGCCCCATGAAGCAGGGGCTAAAGTGCCTGTGTGCTGGGACTGCACCTCATTATCTTCCACAGTGGGAGCAGCCTCTTTTCTGATACCAGCCCTTCCCATGCATGGCCATCCCGGGGGATTTTTAGTGCTCTGCAAATCACATTCTCAATGTTGAGTTATGGCCCTTGTCTCTTGGGAGTTTCAGATAAGCCCATAGCTGCAGTTCCTGCATCTCCTATTCCTGAAATACAGCCTGTTGCCTTCTATCCTCCATTATTTGCTCTACCATTCTCGTCTTCTCTCTCTGATTTGCCTCTCCCTTCTGCCCCTTGGACTGGAGAAGAAGGTCCTACTGGAATAGCAGTGCTGGGGCTCTTCTGTAAGACTCTGGACCTGCCTGCCTTCTGGGCTTACTCACTTCCTTACTCTTAGGAAATTAAATTTAAACCAGACTTCTGTTGTGGTGGGAGGAAGGGGCTTTACAGATGAAATGCATTCTTTCTAGTTTCTTTTTCTCAAGAATTGTTTAAACATTTTTTTGATTTAAGGCCAAACCAGTCAATGTTTCTGCCTAATTTGTCTGGCTAACCCTGTGTTTATTATCCTTTGGGAGCTAGAATCTTCCTTCTTGTCCCTGGAGGAACAGACACTAGTAAGCTGACTTTTGCACAGTAATTTTCCAAGGTGGTGGGTTGCCCTCTGTTCAGCCTTGCCTTTACGGCTGTGCTGGGATCTCTGCACCAGTGCATGGAGGAAACAGCCGCCCCCCAGACAACCACCACAGGAGGGAACCCAGAAGCGTGTGGGAGTGTGAGGTGGTGAGATGGGCAAAGCAAGAGGCAGGTTTCTATTAGATCCTTGTTTCTGACTGCTGAACTCTGAGGTGAGCGTTGAGACTCCTTCATCTTAGTTGAACCAGGTTCTGATGTTTGAGAAGGACCAAAAACCCTGTCCTGCCACTGGGCTGGCGCTGGGATAAGACCTCCAGAGCCTGATGTCTGTGGGTTGTTGCAGCCATGAGCAGTGCAGCCTGCTGTCTCTTTGGAACCAAACTCATGGTGAAGGGAGGGAATGCATCGCCACCCTTTCTCTGCAGTCCTCTTCAGCCTTGTGCTTTTTCTTTCCCAAAATGTTTCTACCTTCAAACTGGTGCAAAGGAAGGCCAGGTAGTAGGTGAAGCAGTGGGTGGCACACTAAAGCCATGCATTTTTTCCTGTTTGTCTGTCTTCTGTTTTCTTTGTTTGTGCTTCCCACACAAAAAAGGGATTGTGTGCCCATGCATGGCTTTAGACTGGAGAACCCATCTTCCTCTTCTCCCCCAGGTGAAGGGAAGGACATGGTGGACCTACAGCATCTTACTTTGCTAAAGCAGGGGGAGTAGGGCAGGTTAGACATCTTTGCCTGTGTGTGTGTAATGCCATGCCCAAGTGACAGAACCCAAGAAAGGCTGATTTTGTGCCTGTGTGGTTGGTATGAAGGATGACATGCTCAAGCCCATTCTTGCTGTTGCTTTCTCTGATCCTGTACCCTGCTGAGATGTTTGCTGTTGTGCTGCTCAGGCCAGCCTGCTCTTTGTGTCTCTGTGACAGGTAAACAAGGAAACCTTGTGGCCTTCAGGTAACATGAGTCATGATGGAAGGAGGGAAGGTATTAATTCCCCTCCACCTACCCTGGTGTTTCCTTGTGGGCTGGTAGTGTCTATTCCCCTCTTCAATATCCTCTCCCAGCTCCTGCCAAGCAATCTCCATGGCTGCTATGCCTCTGCACTGTGAAGACACATGTCCAGGGTCACTCCTGGTTCAATAGTGAACATTGGTGGTGAAGAGGGAAGGAATGGCTTGTCGTGGCTTCACTGGGCTCTACTCATGGTGAGAAAGGAGGGAAGTGAGTGGAAGAATGGGTCCTGTACCCCTCCATTATTGTGTTCTCCCTACCCTCCCAAGCCTCTCCTTTCTGATTTCTGAGGCACTGGACAAACTCACTCGTATTATGGAAAGAGAAGGAAGAGAAGGAGAGCTGGAGGGTAAGGGGGTGACAGGAAGGGCTCAGATCCAGCATCAACAAAGAAGACCTGTTTCTAATGCAATACACTGTCATTTTAAAGCTTTGAGGACTACAGATAATGGATTAAGAAGGGATCTGAAATACTCTGAGACTAAGAACTTGAACCACTGTTTTTTCCTTCCTGTGAGGATGATGATGCAGAATCATTCTGGAGGTGGTCCAGCAGCACTTCCGAGCCTGGGGTCCACCTGGACCTACTGGTGGTGTTGCCCCTGGAGTGGCTCCAGAACACCCTGCTTTAGAAAAACAATGTGTGGACTTGCCAAAAAAAGAAAAAGAGAAAAAATAAAAGCATCTGCAAATCTCCTTTCCACTCTGTAATTTATAAACAGCAAGTTATAATGAACTTTTTGTAAGGATAAATCAAATGTACATTCTGAAATCATTTTCTCTGTAAATGGTTGGATTTCATTTCACCCTTAAAGGGATGCTTAAAAGGAGGAGATAATAATAAAAATGAAAAAAAAAATTTACAAAGTATGGAAATGTGTGTGACACTTTTTATTTCTGATTGCCTGGTGGTGGGGCTCCTGGAAAATGTTGTGGGGCAACTTCCCATCTTAGCAGGACACTGTTCCCAAAAAGGGAGATTGAGGGGGAGCCCAGCTGGTTTGGAGAATTTGATTTTGTGGACCCAGGTCAGATGCATGTTCAGTGAGTATAAACATGTAAAAACACAAAAGAGTGGGGAATGATGGGTGCTAAGTGGCTCTCAGAAGCGCTGGTGGATGCAGGAACCACCATCACCTGCTCATGAAATGGTATTTTGACACCATCTTTGCTCCCTTGGATGCATCCATTATTCCAAGTAATATGCTGGAAACCCTGGTGACCCAAATTAAACCTCCCTATTGCAGAAATGCCTCTCTGGCACATGACCTCCTTGTTTTAGTTTATTTTTAAACCTGTCTAACATAGTTTTGGCTGTTCCCATTACTTGGTATCAAAGCCTGGTCCTGCTCTGACTCCTCCTAAGCATTTGACCTCTGCAGGGCCTTTGCAAAGGGCTTTTGCAAGCTCATGTGCCATCTACAGCTGTTTCTCTACCTTTTTAAATGTCTTAGACTTCAGGTTCATTCCTGATTCCATTGAGAGATTGTGACTGTAAACATCAGAGGTTAGTTTCCTCATAATCATTAGCTCCAGTGCATTCCCCTCTTCTTTCTATCTTTCACATCAGCCTAATGTTTTCAATTCTTCTCTTATGGAAGGGTCTCTTATCAAACTAGAGGCTTGTGTTGTGCATTGCTGAAAGGGCCTGAAAGAAACATGCTACTCAAAATTAACAAGATTTTCTACAAGAATTTTTAGCATGCTTAGCTATCACTGTATTTTTGTATCTGAATAGGGGATAATCTAAAAATAGATAATGGCCAACATGCCTGAAATTTTGATTTTCCAAGAGGGAAAGTATAAATATATAAGCTTAGGCAAATGACAGTTTAGTGAGACAGTTTAAGAAATGAGAGTTGACTAGGTCAGAGGTTCTCCCATGTTATTTTTCTTGCCTCCAACACAAAATCTACTGACATTTATATAATTTTAAGGAGTAACCTAAATGGCATTTCTTTAGTTCCTTATAAGGGTTTAAAAGAAGGCATTGACTGAACCCAGGACCTTTTTCCTCAGAAAGCACAAGCTTCTGCTGCAGGGGCTTGAAATCATTCTGTGAGAGAGGGGTTGACTCTTGGGCAAACAATCTGCCATGGGGACCCACATTTGCAGGAGCAGTGCTGATGGTCAGCCAAGTGCAGGGAGCATGTGGCTCCACCATGAGCCCTATGTACCATCTCTCAGAGGGTCCCTCAACACATCAAAAGAGATCTTGATATGTGCAGTGTGCATCCTAGATATGGATATGGAACCTTAAGCATCGTATTGAACCAGGAAAGTGCAAACCACCCAGTGCTAAGTAAATCCTGTCTGTTTTGCAGAATTTCAGTGCCCCAGCAAATGTTAGATGGGGTGATGGATCATGGAAGAGCTCTGGCATGACCTGCCTTGGAAATAAGTTGTTTCTCCCAACATCTCGCTGTTTGTCAGGGATGTGTGGTGCTCGTCATGGGCACTCTGCAACACTGCTCAGTGGGGACTGAGGCTGTGGCAGACCCTTCATCCTTGGCTGGTGGAGGGTCTGGCTCCAGCTGATTCTGGATTGATGCCTTCAGCAGGCCAGCTGATAAGGGAATTGATGTGCTGTTTCCAAACAACAGGGTGCTTGGGAAAAAAGTGATTTCAATATAAACTTAGGGCACCTTTCAGAAAGCTAGAAAAGAGATACCAGACCTGGTTGCTTGCTTTTGTTGCTCAGAGATGTTTGTTTCCTGTGTAAGGATACATTTTAATATGCTGTTTAGCAGGGACAGTTAATTTTTAATTATTAGTCCAATTTGATATTATGTTTTAAAATCTCACTGCTTCAGCAGCTCAGCTGGGGAAGCCATGAGGTCTCAGCTGGCTGGCAGGCAGCCCGTGGAGCCGCCAGGGAGAGCTGTCCCAGCCCCGGAGAGCATCACCAGCAAATGGCTTCATGCTCACATGCCCGCAGCTGCAGGCACTGGCTGCCCTGCTTTCCAGTGCACTGTGATGGAGGGGATTTGGCCACAGCCGTGGCAGAAGAGAGACACATTCTTGCTTTCTGGCAGTGGCACATGTGCTGGTGGCTCACAGGCACCCTGTGTCAAACCCTTCACCTGGCAGTGAGCTTTGCTCTGTCACTGCAAAACCACCTCAGAGGAGCCGTGCAAAACTGTCCCATCTGGAGAAGGGGCTCCAGTTCACTGAAGTGAGGGGCTGACAGAAGGAATATAATCCATAGATGCTTGGGAGAGGAGCCTGGCTTGGGGCCAGGCTGCTGCAAGCTCTGCCTTGGTAGCTGCAGCAGGAACAAGCACATCAGCAAAAGGGAAGAGGATCAGCCCACTTCAGCTAGTATTTGGGGTGTTACTGTAAGCATCTCCAAGATCCCCAAACACAAACCTTTTCCTGGAACTGAGGAGAATCTGGCAATCCCACATTTCCAGCATTTCTCTGTGTGCGTATTTTTTTTAAGCAAAGTGAGAAGTAAAAATAGTCTTTACTGTCTTTTCAAATACACTATAGCTATGTAAGAATGCAAATTTTTCAAGGCCATATCTCTCCTCGCCCTGCCAAAAGAAACACAATGTCAAACTGCATTGTTTTACTCTTATGTTTCCTGTGCCTAATAGCTTGAACATGGATCTTCTTGGCTGAAGTCCATCCCAGTAACAATTTAATTTGGGAACATGTTTCACCTTTCTAAAAATAAGGAAAATTGAGAAGAAGAGCAAATAAGCTGTGTTGAATAAAGATCTAAAATGACTTCTCCAGGACTTAAATTAAAGAAAATATGTTACTCAGGGAATGTATAAAACCAAATAATAAAAGCCTGCCTCTATGCAGCAAACTCTTTCCTGGCATTTTAGCCCTGTTCTACAGTCTGGACCTTTTCCAAAGACAGAGCAACAAATCATCAGTCATATCTTTTTTTTTCCCCCCCTCAGACACTTACTAAGAACCAGGCACACACACAAAAATAAAAGAATGTAGAAAACATCTACCCACTTGTATTTGTTTCACAGTGTTTTTAAAGCTTTTGACTCAAACTGTTACCCAGAGGTGAATGTCAGATTACTGCAAAACCAAAACCAGGCAAATTTCCCCAAATGGGATAGAAATAAGTCCATCTAAGGACCTGTGACTTAATGGGATGCAATAGGTGCAACAGATGTGCAATAGGAGCCTTTACCTAGAAAGAGAAGAGAAGCAGCAAGATATAGTAGCCATGCCCTTCTCTGGTTATATATATGCAGGTGGAGGAGTGTAGCTCAACAGTAGAGCATTGAACTGTAGATCAAGAGGTCCCTGGTTCAAATCCAGGTGCCCCCTTCTTTACTTCTGAGATCAGCTCAGTTGGTTCAAGTGTGGTGTGCCATTAACACCAAGGTCATATGTTTGATCTGGGCTATTCCCTTAAGAGCTGGACTCTGATCCTTGTAGGGTGATAACCCCTTACACAAACCCAAATCCCATGTTCATATGGGGTGGACTTCATTGCAGCATGTGAAGCAGCACAAGAAAGCCTGATATCAGCATGTGCAGCCCTGCTTGGGGAGGGTGGTACCACCAGCTGCAAGCCCTCTGATCTCTGCAGACACTCCCACTGCAGAAAGCCCATGAGGCTGTCAGAGTGATGCAAAATTGCAAGGATAACAGGAGTGGTGCAGAATTGCGAAGATAATAGCACTCACTGAAGCAGGGTCTCTGAATGGCCCTGTTGTACATCTGCAGCAAGCAGCTGGCGCAAAGTGAAATATGGGGGTGGTGAGGGGTTGGAATCTTACCAGTTAGGGAGCCATGAGAAAAGTCCCCAACAAACCCAGCCATGGGGAAATTTCATTGAAGAAACACAAGCTGTGCTGAGAATGAAGGTGGGCACGGACCAACTGTAAAGATACTACAGCAGCAATTTCAATTTGTTAGGGAATAAAACCAAGCCCCCTCAGGGACTTTGCAGCCCCTTGCAGGGGCAGCAGCTCTGCATCACACAGGAGACCACTCTCTGCTGGGGGTGTTTGAGCCCCAGGGGCTGCAGGACTGGAGTCTGGGGAGCTAAAAAGCCCCACTTCAGCCTCAGCAAGGCTTGGACCTTTCCCTTCTGCCCCCTATCTAAACCATATCCTGAGCATGGCTTCCCAGATTGAATATTTACTGTCTGGACAAAAATCTGGATCTCGGCCGTAAATCAGGAATGCTTCTTGAAAGGTGGCTCTGTACCAGTGGTCCCTCCTCTTTCACCACCCATCTTCCTTCCCAAGTGCACTCAACATCAAAGCTGCTGATGGTTTAGAGAATGAAGCCACCTGTGCCACCCTTGGCTCTCTGCCCCTCCTGGCTCGTTGCAGCTGGAGAGCAGGAGCCCAAATGCCATTAATCCTTGTGATTTCTCTAGAAGAAAAA
Organism: Myrmophylax atrothorax; assembly: GCA_026770055.1. Classification (NCBI taxonomy): domain Eukaryota; kingdom Metazoa; phylum Chordata; class Aves; order Passeriformes; family Thamnophilidae; genus Myrmophylax; species Myrmophylax atrothorax. The sequence goes on along the minus strand of JAOXXN010000265.1, from coordinate 50,637,222 downwards.
AGAAATACGGCTGCAATGAAAGAGAGAACTGTTGAACAGGGTGAGACTGCCAAAAGGCCTCCTGCAAGGTCCATTTACTAAAAGATATTAAGGATATTAAGCCCAAGCTCAGATGGCAATGGTGGGTCACTACCCATCTTCTCTTTTGCCTTTTAGAACTGTTTTCTGGCTCCTCTAAGAGGCCAGCCTTCTGTCTCCACGCACAGTTTGTTTCCTGTGCCTGCAGAGCCCCTTCAAGATGCCATTTGCAGCTCTGAGGGTCACAGTCACCTCCCTGTTGCCAAGGGAGGGTTTGCTGGCTGGTGGCAGGCAGCACAGAGATGTCTCCCTGCCTAGTAATGGTCCTGCCCTTGCAAAATGGGTGATGGGAAGCCCTGGGCGTGGCACTGGAGTTCAAGGAGCAGAGGCTGCAAGCCAGGCTTGGGGGCAGCCATTTGCTGCTCTTGGTGGCCATTAAAGCCTGTGGCAGTGTCTGCTTGAATGGCAGAACTGGCTGCAATCATGAGAAGACCGGCAGAGGAGTGGCAGCTCTGGAGACTTCCAAGGAGGTGGGGGCTGGGGGATGTCCTAACCTTATCGTGCGTACCAGCAGGGGTTATTGTGCCCTGTCACACATGCTGCCTTTCATATTTCACAAACTCACTCAGTCATTTGGGGAAACAAATGTTGTTATTGTTCTCCAGGAGCACAGCTAAGATGTGCTCCCTTCTTTCTGCCTGCCCGTTGCCACATCAGGGCAAGCAAACTCTTTCTTACAGGGACACAGGCTAGAATCACAGGGGGAACTGCATTCCCAGTGGGTCCATGGGCAAAGAAGCCATCAGGCAACAGGGTTCTGGACGAAATGGGGCATGAGGGCCAGTATCCCATCAGGGCAGCACAAGTTTTAAGGGCACTGGGTGTGTCCCCACCAGGGTAACTGTGTAGCCGGTCAGCAGAGGAGCCGACTGGGCTGGGAAACACTGGAGAGTGTGGGGATGTTGCTTCACTGTCTCAAGGCATAGTTCAAGTTTACAAAGCCCACCGTGTCACCGGAGGTCTGGCACTCACAGGGCAGCTGGGGTGGCACTGGTCATGTGCTGCTCTGCTGTTGCACTCGCCCTTCTGTTTGCAGGGCTGGAAGGGCAGGTTGAACACTCGTGCCCGCACAGTGTAGGTGTGGGGAAACCACGTTGGGCAGTGGGCACAGCGCGTGACCTCCTTGAAGGGGCTGGGGCAGCTTTGTGTGGGTGGAGGAGTTCACAGTACGAACACGCAGCTGCTGGCGGGTGGCCCAGGAGCTGGCAGCCAGCCTGAGGGGGAAAAGATCGGAGAGAAACACCAAAACAAGCATAGTCCAAGGGGGCCAGCCTGGGGAGGGGCACTGATGGGGGTCCACAGTCCCCGGCTGCCATAGCAGGAGGGCAGCAAGGAAAGCCCATCATTGTGCAGCCTGATCCAGCACATCCCATTTGTAGTGCCTCAGGGGAGTGTCACATGCAGCTGCTCCAGCTTTCATCCATACTTAAGAGTTTTGGGGACTGGGCTCAGCAGCACACCTGCCCAGAGGTGACAGAGCGCTGTGGTAAAGAGTGAAGTATTTCTGTGGATTAACAACCCAAGGAGGAGGCAGGAAGCCAGAAGGAAGGTTCAAAGATTGATTTTCATTCTGGCAGCAGGTAAGGGGTAGGGAATATGAACGCTGGCTCAGAGGTCCTGGATTGCCCAGTATACGAACTGATGATCTGGAAACAAAAATGAGCAATATATCAAACATTTTTCAAGGATGATTCAAAGCTGTTGAGGAGCTTTTGAGTAGATCAGAAAGGACTGAGTAAAATGCAAATGTGGTAAATGGGCAACACCACACATTTGCTAAGGTTTCACCAGGCACGTGCAAAGATAGAAAAGGCAAAACAAATTGCACAGAAGAATTACAAAGCTCCAGATGTTCTCTAGCAACTCAAGAAAGAATCTGGATGTCACACAACCCCTGGTTCTCTGAGTAGCTGCAGGTTAAAAAAAGCACACACAAAATATTAGCATGCAGAAGGAAGAAGGGGAGAATAATATGGAAAATATGATAATGCTATTATGTAAATCACTAGCACGGCCTCTCTGGGAATACTGTCTGCAGTTCAAGTAAGCCTTTCTCAGAAAGGGCTGATTAGGGGCATGGCAAATTCGCTCACAAAGAGAGATCAAAATGATTGGGGTTGTTTATCTCAGAAAGGAAATGAACAAGAGGAGATTGGCACGGAGTGAGCCAGTCCTGAGCTTCTGGTTTTCTTCCTGTTCAATTCTATCACCATCATATCTGGTGTCACTGAGAAGTGTGTGAAGTGATGTGGCTCTCCTCTGTCACACACAGTTTGCTCTTTGTCTCACACTGTCCCCCAGGGGAGGCACAGCATATGTGGTTATGTTTTATATTTTGGTAGGACCTGGGGAGGAGGAGACTGCCAAGGAGGACTATATATATGACCCAGAGTAGGCATACAGTAGAGAATGGAAAAGGGGGATTTGCATCTGGACAGAAGGGGCAAAGGTTCTGGCTTCAGGAGGCTCCTTCTATGAGCTCAGGCAGTCCCCAGAGAGGCTGCCAGCTACCGCCCTTCCCCTGGAGTCCCTGAGACTTCCAGACCAGGCCTTGGGGTTCCTTGGAGCTTGAATTTGATAAGTTATTTTCTAGAAAGCATCAGGGTAGTCAGAGGTGCCTTGAGACACACAGCATTAACCTGCCCTTTGCCAGGGGACGTTCAGGTTGGACATTAGGAGGAATTTCCTTGCAGAAAGGGTGATTAGACATCGGAATGGGCAGCCCAGGGAAGTGGAGTACCGCCTCTGGAGGTGTTTAAGGAAAGCCTGGATGTGGCACTGAGTGCCCTGGTCTGTTGACACGGTGATATTCAGCCACAGGTCGGACTCGATGATCTCGGATGTCTTTTCCAGCCTAACTGATGCCGTGGTTTTGTGGCCCCGGAGCCCCAAAGGACCGTGCTCAGCTCAGCCCGCAGTGCCCTGGCGGCGGGCACTCACGGCTGTGCCGGGACGAGCGCTGCCCTTTCCCACGGGAACCGCCCGACCAACTTCGGGCGGCACAAGGGAAAGCGGCTGGTGCTGCGGCTGTGCCGGGCTCGGGGGCAGCATCCCCTCCGGGCGGGCCGGCACCCAGCGCCGCAGCCGCGGCTCACGGAGCGAGAGCTGCCGGCGGGACGCCCCGGCGGGGCAGTTCCTCTCCAGGCCGGGCAGTTCCCCCTACAGGCCGGGCAGTTCCCCCCCGGTGGGGCAGTTCCCCTCCAGCCCGGGCAGATTCCCCCCGGGAGGGACAGTTGCCCTCCCGGCGGGGCAGCTCCCCTGCCGCCCGGGCAGTTCCCCTCCAGGCTGGGCAGTTCCCCTCCAGGCGGGAAGTTCCCCCTCCCGGCGGGGCAGTTCCCGTCCCGCCCGGGCAGTTTCCCTCTCAGCGGGGCAGTTGCCCTCCTGGCCGGGAAGTTCCCATCCCGATGGGGCAGTTTCTGTCCCGGACGGGCAGTTCCCCTCCCGAACATGCAGTTCCCCTCCCGGCGGGGCAGTTCCTCAGCGAAAATGCAGGTCCCCTCCCGGGGGGGCCG
>JAOXXN010000265.1:50619162-50633532 GCA_026770055.1 Myrmophylax atrothorax | reverse complement strand
CACGGGGCCCGGCACGGAGCGGGCGGCAGTCGGCGCGTCCCAGGCTGAGGGAAAGGCTGCCTGGGGTCCCCCCTCGGTCCCTTCCCCGCAGGTCGCCGCCTGCGCCGCACGGTTGCCCCGATGGCCGCGTGGTCCCGCGGGGCAGTGCTGGCGCTGTACCGGGCTCTGCTGCGCCGCGGCCGCGGCCTGCGCTACACCGACCGCGACTTCTACCTCGCCGCCGTGCGCCGCGAGTTCCGCCGCAACCAGGGCCTGCAGCGCCTGCAGGACAAGGAGAGGCAGCTGGAGAAGGGGCAGGCTTTCCTGCAGAGCGGGCTCGGCGGCCTAGTTTAGAGATTCCCTGCAGCTCCCACTGGCCCCACTGCGCCCTTCTTCCCGAAACGCCCTCGCCCAGCCGGAAGAGATGATTAACATTCACCGCACACCACTGGCTTGAAGAAGGCTGGAAGTGCTTCCACGGGCACGCCGGGAGGGCTCTTCTGTTCTTTTCACAAATGCATTAGGTCACAGGTAGGTCACGTACAATGTTGTAACTGTGTGCTTTGTGCTGTTGTTACAGGGAGCATTGTGAAGGTGCATTTCTTTTTTCTGCCTGGGGTTCACAGGTGACTGTATTCCTGATCCAGCCAGGCAGGGATGTTCCTCTGGAGATTATAGTTTGGATTTAGAAAAACCAAAGGGTCAGTTTTAAACTGCCCCAATGATGCTCGCAGGCAGGCTGAGGACCTCTGGAACTGACTCAGAAAACAGACCTCGAGTCACGTCGGAAGAGTTTCACGATGTTTTCATGTAGGTTCACTGGGGATCCCTCCACAGGTAGAAGGTGTGTTTTACAGAGTCACAGAATCAGTTGGGCTGGAAAAGACCTCTGAGATTGAGTCCAACCTATGCCTGAACACCACCATGTCAACTAGAGCACAGCACTGAGTGCCACGTCCAGCCTTCCCTTAAACAGTTCCAGGGACAGTGACTCCACCACCTCCCTGGACAATCCATTCCAATGTCTAATCTCCCTTTCTGTGAGTAAATTCCTCCTCATGTCTAGCCTAACCTTCCCTGGTGCAGCTTGAGGTTGTGTTGGCCATGGAAACTCTTTAAATTTAAATCTCAAGGTTAGGTGAAATGGGAATCGAAGGACACAAAAGTACACGTGTAAGGAAATATTAATGTTAATATGATATGTGACTTGTCTGAGAGTCAAACCAATCAGCCTTGAGGGCAGGAATAAACGTCCAGTGAAAGCAAGGGAGCTGTTCCCTTCGTGGTGCGTTATGGTCCCTACTGTTGATTCTTGGGTGCCTTTGAAGTATCTGGGACCAACCATTGTCCAGAAATTGATCTGAGACTGCCTGTCAGCTCTTGGGAAGATTATAGTTTGTTACAGACAGCAGGTGACCATCCCTGTATCTCCCAGTCTGTGAGCAAAATTGCACTCAAAAGAATTAGAAAATAAATTACCTGTGTCTTGGTTGAGAAGCCCAAATTAGAAGGAAAATACCCAAATAGTCATAGAGTTTTGCATAATATACAGGATTTTATTACAAAATATTGTGAAAGTAAATCCTACTTTCTTTTATTAAACCTGCTTCAACGATTAGAAACCCCACATCAAATTTGGATGTTTTCATTTGGGTAATGAATGTTGCTGGAAGCAAAGAAATGCTGTCATTGCAGAGCTTGGTCAGAGCTATTCTGGCATGGCCAGGAACAAGCAGCTCCTTGAGGAGGGTTGGGTGGTCTGTCCTCTGGCTCTGTGCTGAGACCTGCTGGTGGTCTGTTCCTGTGCCTCTGAGTGAGCGTGAGGTGGGGGACAGGGTTGCGTCTTTCAGCCCATTTATTTAACGTTGCTGCTCCCTCCAGGTAAGATGGCAGGCGCTGGGCAGCGCAAAGGGAAGAAGGATGACAACGGCATCGGCACAGCCATCGACTTTGTGCTGTCCAACGCCCGGCTGGTGCTGGGTGTGGGGGGCGCCGCCATGCTGGGCATCGCCACGCTGGCCGTCAAACGGGTGAGTGGGCAGGACAGCTGGGGCTGGAGCACGGAGTGCTGGGAGGAGGGAGTGGGAAATAAAGAGGCCTGCAGCACTAACAGTGGGCTGGGTGAAATGCAAGTGTTGGGCACTTAAGGACTCAAACTATTCCCGATAATGTTGGTTTAGATGTACGACCGGGCAATCAGCGCTCCCAGCAGCCCCACTCGCTTGAGCCAGTCGGGAAAGAGAAGCTGGGAAGAACCAAACTGGCTGGGCTCCTCCTCACGCTTGCTGACCCAGGACATGAAGACCAGCCTCAGCCGCTCCCTGCAGACCCTTCCCACTGATCCTTCGGCCGCTGACACAGGTAAGGAGCATTGTTATACTCTTGCATTACAGAACCATCCAGGTCCACAAATCCAGTATTTGTTTAAAGGAACGCAGGGAAAAAAATACTGTCTGGCCCAGGATTTTGATGGTTTTCTTTTAAGCTGCTCCATTGGTAACTTCAGAAATCAGAAGTCATATTAGGAACTAGTCAATAATAATGATCTATCTTTGTTCCTCTCATAATGGCACAGTGTTAAACTTTATTCTCTCTGGATTTAATCTTTCAGTATGAATACTTACCTGTGCAATCCTTCCTGATAAAAAGCCATTCCATTTGTTTCAAGCTCTTTGTTGCCAGTCTTTGGGCAGTTACAGTTTGTTTGTGTCTTCTTAAGGGAGGAATATTCACATTGTGAATGCACTAGCAGTTTATGAGGGTATTTCCTACATTATTTCTGCTATTTCCCCAAAAAAATCTGTAATGGCATTTCGCTATTTACCCCTGCTTATGACTGAGTTGGTCTTCATCAGGCTATAAAATGTGTCCTGCAGTCTTCTTTCTGAGTGGGATAATAAGTAATTTAGAGTCCAGCAATGTTTGTTATATGTGTTTGGTTGTTTTTTCTTGACAGTTTTGCTTTCTATCCCTGGGCACTTCAGGAGATTTACATTGGAGATTTAAACTAAAAATCAGAATCAAGCTTTTAGTTTGATTTCCAGATTCTCTGTAAGTGAGTCACCTTCAGGATGGCAATAGATTTTCTGCTGGGGAAACACTGAATAACTAGACAGGTGTATTAAATGAAGTCTAGATCTTTTGATTGGAGTCTCCAAACATAAGCATTGAGGAATAAAAACATTGATGGTGATGTCTTGCATTCCTAAATTAAAAGTAAAGTAGAAGTCACTATGGAAAAGATAATCTTTTCATGAGCAGGCAATGAAATCCATTTCCCTGTGGTTTTGTGAGCTATTCCACGTGTGCTGTGTGGCCGAACGCCTATTGCCAAACAAATCTGAGACAGCTGATTGCCTTAGTGGGACCGCTCCTTAATTCTCATCAATAACTTCTGAGACTCTTGATCCATATTAAGAGAAATCTGAAAGACAGATGGGAAGCATTGTCTTACTTCTTTGGGAAACCAGTCAGAAAAAAAAGGGCTTAGAGACACCGTGCAGGTCAGACATTGCTTAATAAGGCAGACAACAGCATAAAGCCTTGTGTTGCTGTATTGTGCCTCAGAGTGGGCTCTTGGTTTTTTGGCCTATGAAGGTTTGAGGGAGGTTTACACTGGAGCTGTTATTACCTGAGCTGGGATGGCCCCAAGATCTATCAGCTCATCGCCCTGATAACTGTGCTGATAGACTCCCAACAACTATTTCACTTTCAGGTGGCATGATCTCTGATCTCATACCCTGGTCAGGACTGGGTTTTGCTAGTAACTGTAATAATCTGTTGTACTCTTAAAAACTCAAAGAGATCGTGATGGTTGTTCAGGAGTGTTTTATCCACTGGTCTGGCTTAATGTTGAAAGCTTCTGAACTGGTAACTACACTAAATTTTTCATGAAATTGAGCTGAGATACTGCCCACGTGGCCATTAAAATTACTTCCTTGTATGCAATATTAGTCTTATTCTGACTGAATTCCAAGTCTAGTAACTTGTTCTCACCTGTTTTGGTGCTCGTTGTTGGGTCTTTTGAAGTTTGTCAGCACCTCCCTTACGACTGGGACCTGTGTAAAGCATGTAAAATGTCTGCTGACAGCTTTTTGAGGCCTAGGAGACTGCATTTCCATGCTGCAGATATCCTTCTGTGGAACGCTTCACAGTGAAATACTGCAGATGATCAACAGTTTTCCTTCTGTCTTGCAGACTTCTTTCAACCCACAAAGCCCAGACCATCTGTCAAGAGGAGTCAAGTGGAGCTGAAAAAGTCCCGCCTTCGTCTGTCTCTGCAAGAAAAGCTCTTCAGCTATTACCGGAGGAAGGTGGCTATCCCGGCGGATGAGCAGGCTCGGGCCAAGCAGGCAGCCGTGGATATCTGCGCGGAGCTGCGCAGCTTCCTCCGTGCCAAGCTGCCAGACATGCCCCTGCGGGACATGTACCTCAGCGGCAGCCTGTACGATGACCTGCAGGTAATTCCTGGGCCCTGTGGTGGGTCCATGTTCAGAAGGCTGACTGGGCAGGGGCATTTCAGGCTTCCCAGTCAGCAGTGCTGGCTCAGCATAGCACTCCTCAGGAATAAGGCCCCTGGTGTTGTCTTTCCCACTGTGGAGCCAGGCATGGATTTCTGCAGAACTCTTTGAACAGGCGTGACCAGGGTGCTCTGGCATTGTCTGCAAAGCCTTTGCTCTCTGGTGTTTTCTCACCGCTTCTTACCTTCCCCTCTGTCTCTCCCTTTAATTGTGTTTTTCATTGCTGTTTCTCCAGTAGACCTCTGTTTTTTCTCTCTCCCTTCTTTATCTTATATCTGTTCAAACACATGATATTCCCTTAGAACTCCTGTGTTATCATGTAGGTCTTTCCTACTCTTTTTTTTTTTTTTTTTCAAATGCATGACAGACTGGATTGACCAGCAGGCCCTGTTGCAGTATCTCTGTGATGGCAAGATGCCCATAGCTATAGTGAGTGATTCAGAGGCACACTTCTTTGTTTGAGTCAGAGCTCTGGAATGCAGTGTTGAGTGGCCAGTGAAACTTAGATCTGGGATCTTAATCACATTGGTGAAAAAGGATCTTTAATGACCTTTTTCTGGGCAATGTGGCAGACCAGGTGAGGGCAGTGTACCTAGTTGTAGCATGGCATCATTAAACCATGGCAACCTAAGCTTGTCTAGAAATTTAATACTATGCCTCCTGTATTAAATTGTTATGTGGTGTTGCTGTGCCCTAGGCCAACTGCATCTCACATCCAAGGAGCTGACTTAGAGCAGTATGAGGCAAAGTGATTCATCTATATGCAGTCCATGTCAGGTCTTTAAATAGTGCATACCACGTAAGCGCTACCTTGGGTTATACCTTCGAATTATCCCACTTATGGTCCAAAATAGTCCTTCAGAATGCCTTTTAACAAAGGGAGGCTGTGAATCCCACACAGAGAAGAGAATGAAACAGCTGAATCCTTCTTCCAGGTTGCTTTGGACAGAAGGCTGTCTATATGTGGTGAATAAAATGAGTGTGGAGAGAGAAAGCTTGTTCTTACTGACTTTTCTCTCTTGTGAAAGGTAGTGACAGCTGACCACATCCAGCTCATTGTGCCTCTGATGCTGGAGCAGAACCTGTGGTCATGTATCCCCGGGGAGGACACTATTATGAACATTCCTGGCTTCTACTTGGTGCGTCGAGAAAATCCAGAGTACTTTCCCCGTGGGAGCAGCTACTGGGACCGCTGTGTGGTGGGAGGTTACCTTTCCCCCAAAACTGTAGCAGAGACCTTTGAGAAAGTTGTAGCTGGCTCCATCAACTGGCCAGCAATTGGGAGTCTCTTGGACTATGTGATCCGTCCAGCAGCTCCCCCAGCAGATTTGACGCTGGAGGTACAGTATGATCCGGATCGGCATCTTTTTATTGACTTTCTACCATCCCTGACACTGGGTGACATTGTCCTCGTTGCCAAACCTCATCGATTGGCCCAGAATGACAATTTGTGGCGACTGAGCCTTCGGCCAGCAGAAACAGCTCGCCTCCGAGCCCTGGACCAGGGGGATTCTGGCTGCCGTTGCTTGTGCCTCAAGATCTTCAAAGCAGTATGCAAGTTAAACCCAGCTCTGGGTCACCTTACTGCCAGCCAGCTCACCAATGTCATCCTGCACCTATCCCAGGAGGAGTCTGACTGGTCCCAGGACATGCTGGCTGATCGCTTCTTGCAGGCACTGAAGGGGTTGATCCGCTACTTGGAGGCAGGTGTCCTCCCCAGTGCTCTGAACCCCAAGGTGAACTTGTTTTCAGAGCTCACCCCTGAAGAAGTGGATGAGTTGGGCTACACCCTCTACAGCTCTCTGTCAGAGCCAGAGGTCTTGCTGCAGACGTAATGGGGCCTTACCTAGGAAAGTGTTGATAGGGTTTAGCCAATGCAGACTTTGATTACTGCAAATTGTGTCTCCTCCACTTCTCCCTATCTTCCTCTCTCTCTCCACCACTCCTTCCTTTTGTTTCATTAGTAATTTCCTGCTGTGGAGTTGGTGCTCCCACTGAATTTCTTGGTGCTACTGGTCCATTTCCACCATCTCTGTCCCAACAGGTACCCATTGGCTAGGAAAGAGGCTAAAACTGCAGCTTTAAGATCTTCAGATAAATTCTGCTGAAGTGTCTACCAAAAAAGTAAACCAGACTATGCACTTCTTTCTTCTGTAGTACACCTACTGCAGCAAGTCCATTTTGCTCTGAAGAAGGTGGAACTGGGCTGGTAAATCCAGTGACAATTTTAGCAGACTTGCATTGAGGTTGTTTAATTTCCTCTGGTCTGACTTTGCCCCATATTTCTTTTTCTCTGCTGCCCCACACTGTCTCTCTTTCCTTTGTTTTTTGTCCCATTGACCCAGTCATGCAGGACAGACTGAGATGTTTTGGGTGGGGTTGTGTATTGTATTTCTTCTGAGTGGATAATGATTACACTGGCAGTGTTTAGGGCTGTAGAGCTTGGAACAGGAGAATTCCCACAGCTCCTGCTTCTATGGAACCTTCTCATCCTTTGCAGGCTGGGTTCAGCATTAAAGGCCAAGGCTTGTCCAGTCTGCTGCAACACAACCTCCACTATGGGCAATTCTCGTCGAAGCTGTCATGGGGGAGGAAGGAACCTTTGTGGTCTGTCTGTGTGATGAGGCCAAAGGAAGAGGGCTTGCCATTCCTGCCTAGCCAGATCTGCTGGGAATGGCCTTGAGAGTGGAGAATAAGGCAGCTCCTTAGTTGTCTCTGGCCTAGAGGAAGAGACGGTGGAGAGACACACATAGGAATTGGGATTTTTTTTTTTCTTTTCATCTTTTCCTCAAGAGCTTATGCCTGTTCTGGTTTACAGGAGGTGGAAACAGGACTGCATGCCTCAAAGGGCTTTGTGATAAGCACACCCAAGCCACAATCTCACCAGCTGTAAGTCTGTGAAGGGGACAGAACTGAACTGGTGTCATCAGCAAGGTTCTGTCCCATACGCTGGTGTTAGGGTACATATACAGAGCTGGCATTTAGAGATACATTAGCTTTGCCATCGGCTCTATGTGTGTTTGAGTCTCCTCCACAGAACTGAGGCTGGCCACCCCCTTCCTCATTCCCATGTGCTGACCTTGCAGTGCTCCCAGTTTACAAATACTCCCAGAAAGCTGGTGAGGGCAACACCTTCTGCCCACACCCGGTTATGGCTGCTGTCAGGCCATAGACTCTGTATACTCTGTATTCAGCAGTCCAGCCTGCTGTCTGGAAAATGGGGGAGAGAGGGTGTTCCCCCAAGTCTGAGGCTCTGTGTATCTCAAAAGACCATCTTAGCTATCGTTACAGAAACATAGTTGCCTTTTCCCAGCTTTATCAGCTTTTTCCCCCTTGCTGTCCAGCTTCCTTAGCTCATGGAGAGAGGTACTGCAGCAGGGTTTGGAGGGAGCAGAAATCCTGTTACCCTTTTCTCCTCCCTTCTTCTCAGGACTTCTCCCTTCTTTGACAGAGAAGTTTCAAGGTGAATTTCAGGAGTGGAACCACAGAAGGAAGTCTTTCGCCCTTGTTTTTTTTTAGGAGGCAGTGCAGGTGAGATGAGGGAAGGAATATCTTTCTCAGACAATCTGTCCATTTTAGCCAATGTGTCAGTATTCTGTAAACAGTGATAACACAACATTACATTTTAAATTATTTAATCCTTAGGCTACTGGTATCTTCTAGACTGCCAGACATGTACTTTGAAGTTCGTGTGTGTATATGAAGTCTATAGTCTGTCAAAGGTAACAGAAATCCCATTTGTATGACTATGTGTTTTGTAAGTTTTGCAGCGGTCCGTGGTGGACAATTGTTGATTGCTCTTCACTCTGGTTCCCAGAATTTTTCCCATCTCCCTCTCCTTGCTCTCCACTGCCTTTCTGATGTCAGCCTTCCTACCCTAAAAGCAGACAGATGAGACTTGGAGCCTGTAGGCTATTGGGGGAAATTCCCCTTTTTTTTAATTACTTGAAGGTCAACAAAAATATTAAAATATCTGGGTTGTCAGGAGTTCCTGCAAAGTTAATTTCTTCAGTATGATGTCACTCCTCACTTGGTGCTGATTCTGGTACCGTGGTCTTCACACAGAGTTGAGCAGCAATGTGGTTGGAAATTATCAAAACTAGATACAAAAAAGGTGAGCTATAAACAGGAGGAAGCCGCTGTCTGAGCTGACTTGAGAACAGTTGTCACATACATATCTGTACATAGAATTGTTTACATGAATGCTTTTACTTCTTCCTGGCAACCTAATTAATTAATATTTTATGGCCATTTTTTGCTGCTATTGAGCTCAATATGTGTATCAAATGGAGACTGAAGCTGCCTTTTTACCTTTTCTGTAGACTCTGCTCCACTTCACTTGAATCAATCACTTCCACCATTTCTTCCCTTCAGTTTTGCCCTCCTCTGAGCTATCCACAGGCCTGTTCTCAGGAGGCAAATGCTCACTTCCCTACACGCAGTCACCACATCAGGCAATAGCTGCCCTGGCAGTGACAGTCTCAGCGATGGCCAAAGATGTGATGGGTCACAGGGACACTGCAACTAGGAATATTTTAGAAGCAGGCCAGGCATAAGAGGCGGGGAAGAAGGTGTAGGGTAAGTACATGGGAAACTTACAGTAATGCTGTACCCAGCCTGTGGGTCAAACATAATGTTGCAGAGTCAAACTGTCACCTTTCAGTATTAAGTGCAGTGCATGTGTTGATGTGCAGCCTGGAGGGCTGTCTTACCTGTAGGTAGGCTCCTTCCTAGTCAAATCTGTAGCACAGAGCAGGAGAACCTAAAGCTGAATGTGAAAAGGGCAGCTCCCAGGCACCTTCCTGGCAGAGCAGCTCAGAGACAGATTGATTGTAAGAAACCCAGGGCACATGTTGGGCTGGTTGCTGCCTGGGCTCCAAGAATGTTTCAGTGTGTTCTGCTATAGCTTAGCTCACACAAGTTTCCAGTAAGATTGTTGTCTTACTCCCTGTAACCACAGGGTGAGGACCAACTTGCTCATCTGTGGGGTTTCACTACTGCTGAACTCCACTGCTAATCCTTCAAGTCAGATGGATTTATTTTCCCGTGTTTAAAAGCGATTATGGAAACAGGAGGCTGCTTTCTGCCCCCTGGAAAGGTGCCATGAGGGCCCTCACTCCTGGCGTGTGGGCACTTGCAGTGAGAAGTGAAGAGATGGTTCCCCATCTCTCCCAGGCCTGGAGGCTGTGGATTTGCAAAGGGGAAATTCCAAGTGCATGGTCTCTGACAGAGTGCGTGGAATTCTGAAATAAAATTACTTTCCACAGTAACCTGGTTGTCTCTAGTGTGTTTATGAACGAAGGAGCATCTCTCTCTGCTTTCATCTCTTTTCTTCATGCTGGTATAATTCTGCACCTTAACACTGCTTGGGTACTGACATGCCCCTTGCTGATTCACTTGCTTTCTCTTTGCAGCTCTGGGCACTCAACGCTTTGCAGCTTGTCCTGAGGGAGCAATCAGCTCAGTACTGCAGCATCCTGGCTCCTGGCAGTGTTTGCACCAGTCACAGGATGATGTGTAATTATGGCGCTGTGCCTCCCATCCTTTCTCTGATAGCCCACATGCCCAGGCAGGCACCTGCTTTTCATGTGGCTCCCCAGACTTCAGAGGCTTCCTTGCCTCTGTAATACTAAACTTTCCTGTGCAGACTGCCCTGCCCTTGTTCTGTCACACCTTGGTTTTTATGTGCCAATCCTCTGCCCTGCTGAAGGCACTCCTCTCTTATCCAGGCATCAGCCTTGAGGCAGTGAGGAAACTACTTTGCCAAGGATCTGTGTCTGGTGTATTGAAGCTGTTTGCAGTAAGACCCAGTGCCTGCTTGAGAAGGAGGAGCAAAAATGCTGGACATTAAATAAAGCATGAAGTGATGCTGCTTTTGATAGGTCCCAGGTTTGTTAATTCTGGGCAAATACACTACAATGACAGTGTTGGCCTGTGGGACTTGTTTTAATAAGGATTCTAAATAACATTTAACTATTTTGGAAGATGTTTCAGAATACAGATGGAGTCTATATTTCTAATTTCTTTCTTTTCTGATACCCCTTGCTTATGTTGTTTTGGAGTTTCTTCCTTTAATCCTGTGGTAGAAACGAGCAGATGAGATCAAGCACGTTTCATGCCATACAGACTCTCATGGGAACAGCTAAATTCAGCTGCTCTGTGGCATCTGTGACAGGTATTACCCCCTCAAGTCAAAGCCCCTGGAACACCTAGAGCCTACAATACATGCTTAATATATGCAGTGGTTTGCATCTTTGCATAAAAGGTGTCCTGGCATGAGTAGGGAGGAAAGATCAAAAGATAAGTGTTTGATTAATGTAGAGAAGAAATAATTGAGCGGAGTGATGATAATTACTTCAATTATGGAAAAAGTTGCTACAAAGAAGAGCATAAACAGAACTCCAGGCTGCAAGGACTCAGAATCTCTTTTGTTCTTAGCCTAAGGAACAAATAGCTTAGGAGGAAAGTGAATTTTGGAAAAAGCAAAAGATTTTGCACGCTTTGTTATATAACCATAGTCCTGTCCTGGATATTAATGAAGCCGAGTTTACATTTTGCTCACTTATTTTTGCATCTCTTAATTGGAAAAAAAAAAATTCCAGGCTGCCTATTTTGTAGCTAATCTTAAACTGGGGAAGAAAGGATGACTGAAGCCCAAATCTGAGATTATCATGCTAAAATGTATGATGAAAGGTTTTTTTCCCCTAAATTCTTAATCGCATCCATGGTTTTTTAAGGTTTATTTTAATATTCTAAGCTCCAGAAAAGCTGCAGCCAGCTGCTGTTTTTTAAATTTAGTCTCATGGAAAAAATGTTGAGCCTTTTCTAAATGAGGAGTTTCTCTTTCAGATAAGATAAGTTTGCCCACTGCCTGCACTAGGTATGATTCAATGGCTCTAGCATGGCTCACTGAATCTGGGGCAGGATCTTGAAATGTTGGGCTTTGCCCAGAGATGAAACAAGCAAGAAATGGGAAATTCTCCTGCCTTCCAGTGAAACCCAGTATTGGCTTCCAGCTGCAGTGTAGACACTTGGGGAACTTTGAGGTATCTGGATTTTGTCTTCTTTATCCTTGTCAGGCTCAGTTATGATCTGAGTTTATGATCTGATGGGGTTCAAGAAATATCCTCCCTCTATACTTTTTCCTTTTTTTTGTTTTCTCTCTTTTTCCTTTTTTTTTTTTTAAGATTCAACACCACCTTAAATAGCTCTCATTTAACAAGTGTGTTCCATACACAATCAGGCATAGCACAGTCTAAAATTTTTACTAAAGTACTCTGAGAAGGACACAAGTCACAGAGCCAGAAATCTGGTAGTAAGTAGGCTTTTCCTGTCTTCATAGTATGTGATCCTGTGGAATAATCTTGCAAATGGGTAAGGCAAAAGAGGGTGATGAGACCAAAAGCAGGGAATATCTGATAGCATTCTATAGATAGAAAGGGTTCTTGTCATTTTACGAAGAGCAGGAGAGTGGGAGAGAGAGTTTGGCTCACTGAACTCAAACTTCCCATGATCTCAAGCTTTCCTAGACACTCACATGGAAGTCAGTTCTGAACAAAATCACATTAAACACACTAAAAGTCAGATTGATTTTTATTTTGCTGCCCTGGTTCAATTTCCCTGGCTCCTGTGGCTAAGTAGCTCTTTGATCTGTCTATTAACACTCAGTGCTAAGCTTCTCAGGGGAAATATATATATATATCAATGCTAACCACATTCTTCATGAAAAGCCTTCTCCATACAAATAATGGGCAAAAGTTGCTTGCTTGTATTTTTGGTTTTGTTTCAGGTTTTCTTTTTTTAGGCAACAGTTCTCTCAGTTCAGTGCAAGTGCACTCCTTCACCTGCCTCTCACTGTGGTAGAGTTGTCACTGTTCCACAGAAGCACAGGGGTGATACAGTGCCCTGTAAGACATCCCACTATGATGATCCCAGTCCTGTAAGACTCTCCTGTTGTTCTGCTCAGCATTGCAAAGGACAGGCCTAACAGGCAACAGAAATGAGGGTATAGATGGCAAATGATAGACTGTGTTGGCTCATTACCTGTCCCATGACAGACATTACTGCAAAACTTGTAATGCCCTGGCAGTCTCCTTAACCCCTTTGAAAGGCAAGAAGCAATCATTCCTGGAAGCAGTATGGCAGAAAGACATTTTTGCCTTCAAATTCTTGAAATTATTTAGCACAGAGTATTGCTATGGCCTTGGAGACAGTAACTGCTGCCACTTACATGGATAATATAATGTGACTCATGTTCAACTCCTGATTGTTTACAGCAGCAGTGATACACTGTCAGAGGGCCTGAATACACTGAAGCAAAAGTACTACAAGACACAGTAGTCCCAGAGGCTGCAGAGCTGTAGCTCCCACGTTGCTTGTTAGAGAGGATGCTGGCCGGGGCCCAGCTCCCTGGAATTCATGGGAAGAGTGGTTTTTGCTGAGGCAAATGCGCAACCAAGGCACAAATCTCTTTTCTAAATCGCTGCTTGTGGTCATGGGAGAGACAGCAGAAAGCATCTAGTCCAGTGCCTTTTCTTGAACTATGAGCAATGGGCTAAAGTTTTGGGTTAGGAATCTTTCTCCCCTCTTTTCTTTTTCTTTTGCCCTTTTTTTTGGTGTTTTTTGTTTGTTTGGTTGGTTGGTTGGTTTTGGTTTTTTTAAATTTTTGTTTATTTTGTAACTTCTTTCTTGTGTAAAAAAAGATCCATCCATCACTTTGCACTTCAAAGAAGGGTGCTTGGTGTCAGCAGCCGACTGGTGGCTCCCAAGCTTTGTGTCCTGGGACAAACTTACCATTTTATGGTCAGACAGAGCAGGTCTGAGACCTGTGTTTCTGATAAGTGCTCAGCATCCAAATCAGTCTCACTGAGACTATGTGACTAAGGTGAATGGCTCAAATGTTGCCTTCCTGAAAGCACCTGTGTTGCCTCAGACCCAGAGATGTGTCTTGTCATCACAATGCCAGGACACAGCCTCAACAAAGTCTCACCCTGTGAGTGCCAAAACAGCAGTACCTCCCCAACAGAGGTGGGTTGCTGTGTCTGATTCCTCAGACAGATCTGGAGTTGGTCTCAACCCAGCTCTCTCAGCAGTCAAGCACAAATCCCCTAACCTAAAGACCTTAGGAAGGAAAAGGACATTTCTTTAGGAAAAAACTAGAAACTCAATGGTATCACAACTGTGTCAACATCTGCCAGGAATTTCTCTCTTTTGTAAACAAGTGTATATTAGAACAGAAGGAAGTCTTCTGGTAAGTCACTGAGCAGCTGTTGCCTACAAAGAGTGGAAAATTATTACTGAAAAATGGCTGCAGTGTTTCTCCCCAGGGACTTGGGCAGCTAGAGCCTCAACAGTGATTTATCCCCAAAAGAATTTCAGAGCTTCATCTGAACTACCTGGTTTGTCAGAGGTCCAGCTGGAGCTGCCTGCCAGCATCAGAATCAGAGGTCTCATGCACACCCTAAAGATAACCAGAACTCTGTTTTGTTTCATTCATGGAGTATACCCATTCACAGCCTCTCTTCCTGGCCTCATCAAAACAATCTGAACTAATATGAAGTTAAAAACAAATTCCCAGGTGGGGCACACGGAGCATAGCTGGTATTACCAGCCTTGCATTGTGCAGTCCCCATCGCTTAACAGAGAGGCTGATATAACTCCAGCTCAAGTAACTTTTGCACCTGCTTCCGATGAAACTGCCAGTGTAGATGGCAGATTCAGGAGTGGAATTGCCACTAGGTTCTAGTCCCAAGGACTTCACTGTCACTGTCCAAGCTCGCTCGGCCGTGGCAAATATGGACCTTGGGAGTTAAACTGTGGGGCCAGTTCTGCGCACGCTGTGCCTCACCTAAAAAATCCACTGTGCAGGCTG
>JAOXXN010000265.1:50600226-50612582 GCA_026770055.1 Myrmophylax atrothorax | reverse complement strand
GCCGGAGCCGCGCGGGAACCGTGGCACGGCACAAAAGGGGGGCGGGGCCGCGAATTGGCGGGGGGGGGGCGGGGCCCGCCCTGCCCGGGCATGGCGGGGCGGGGGACGCGCGGCTGGAGCCGCGCCTGGCTGTGCCCGGCGGGAAGCACCGTCGCATTTCCCCGGCGTTACAGCTTCAAAGGGCTGCTACGTTGATCAAACCAGGTACTCACGCGTTAAAGTTCTGTTGGCAGGTTTTTCACGGCATCGCACAGCAGCATTGCTGTAGTCGACGAAAAGACCCTCTACTTGACCGCATCCTTTGACGTCAAAGCATTACAAACTGACCAAGATGAGCTTCTTGAACAACGAGATGCTGTTGGGGGATTCAATATCCCCCTTCAGCCAGCCGTGTTCGGTGGCTGAGGAAAGTCTGGGACTCCTAGATGACTACCTGGAGGTGGCCGAGCCCCTCGGTTCGCATGGGTTCTCCAGCGACAAGGCTAAGGCAGTCTCCTCCAATTGGCTTGCTGTGGACAGTTTAGGCAACACCATAGATAGCAGCCAGGGTAAGGCGTTATTTATTTGCATTAAGTGCATCAGTCACAATGGTACATAATAGTTAACTTTCAAGTTAAAAATAAATTGCTAGGTTTTCAGAAACGTGGAGGCAACTGCACATTATGTCTGCTTGGAAGGCACTTGTACTGTGCCGCTTACACAATACAGAATTGCTGGTTATGGTGAAGTGACACTTGTGTTGCCCTTGTAGTAACATACCCGTTGCTAATGGTACTGTTTCCTGGCAGAGGTCACAAAAAAAAAGCATGGTTGTGTGTTTCAAATGTCCCTGAATTCTACTGGTCTTTGAGTAAGAGGGTTGGAATGTCATAACAGCTGACTGCTTACCTTGTACCCTGCAGTCTTTAGCAGCTCAGTGGCAGGGTATTTTCTTCTTCTCATACCAATATATGCAAGAGAGAAAAAGCTAAATAAAGAAAAGCTGCTTGATGGTTTTGAAAAGCTTCAGTTGCATTGGTTGGTGGTTTACTGAAGTATTTTTTTTTAATTGTGCAGAGGATGCCTTCTCTGGCATGGAGTGGATGGTGGAGAAGATGGATCTGAAGGAATTTGATTTTGATGCCCTGTTAGGTATGGAACATCTGGAAGCCACCGTCTCACCAGACGAGCTGATGGCCACGTTGGAAGACACGTGTGATCTCCTATTTAGTGCTACCATCCAGGAATTTCACAACAAAGAACTTCCACTGATAAATGACATAATCACCCATGTCCCCGAATCTCCTGCTTCCTTTTGGTCTTTTCCCCTCTCCCCAGGGTCTCTGACTTCCACTCCAGACCACTCATTTAGTTTAGAACTAGGTAGTGAAGTGGATGTTCTGGAAGGAGAGAAAAAACAGGAGTGCCCTGCTGTTGTGGTAGTGGTCACCAAGTCTGAGAAAGAGGAGGAGAACCATTCTGATGATAGTGGAATATGCATGAGCCCCGACTCCTACCTGGGAACCCCCCAACACAGCCCCACCAATTCAGTTGGATCCCCCAATGGCAACCAGTTCCCTGCAGATGCCAGCTGTGGCTCTGTGCGGTCCAAACCATACGATCACCCTGCAGAGAAGGTAGTGTCAGCAAAGGTGAAGGGAGAAAAGAAAATAGATAAAAAACTGAAAAAGATGGAGCAGAATAAGACTGCTGCCACACGGTACCGGCAGAAGAAGAGGGCAGAACAGGAGGCACTGTCTGGGGAGTGTAGAGAGTTGGAGCAGAAGAATCAGGCCCTGAAGGAGAAAGCAGATTCCCTTAGTAAGGAAATTCAGTACTTGAAAGATCTAATTGAAGAGGTCCGCAAGGCCAAGGGCAAAAGAGCTAGAGTCCCTGAGTAGTGTAGTCAGCAGTGTTGATGTGCATGTATATAAGCTTGATGCTAAAGCTGTGTATTGCTGTCTAATAAATAATTTTGTAGTAAATGTGCAATGAAGGTGTGAGATTATTGGGTACTTATAAAAAAAATTATTTGCATCACATCTGTGTGCAAGTACAAACATTACTGGGTATTCAGAAGAGAATGAAGAGTGGCACTTCTGTGCTGCTTGTTGCACCTGAATGCAGTGCACGTGCACAAAGCACTTTGTTTAATGAAGTGTCTGTTTAACTCATCCCCTATGATTTCCATATACAGTGGGGGAGGGGTCTCGTACTGACGTGCTTTAGGTTTTTCAGCAGCAAATGACAGCCCATTAAGGTGAAGTAGTGGAAGACCCAAAGTCAGTAATAACTATGATAGGAGGGGTTTGTTTACAGATTTTTCAGACTTGAACGCTGTCTCTGAAGAACATCCCAGTACAAAACAAAACTGCATAGTGTATTTCAAGCAATAGCTTGCTTGGAATCTAGTGCAGAGCAAGTAATGGCAGTTTAACTACACTTTGCTTTCTCGGGTTCGTGTGGGATCTCTGAATGCCCTAAAGAGGCAGGAGGTGTTTCCTGTCCCCAGCTGGTGGGGTTCGGGTGGGGGCTGCCCTTGTACTGTGTTCCGGAGAAGTGGGCCCAAGTGGGTGGGGTTTCTGTAGCATCTTAGCGATGGAACACCTTTGCGTGCCCAAGTGAAAGACTCAGCCTTCAGGCAGCCACTGACAAGTCAAATTTCTGACTCCTACCAAGGCTGCAACTTCTTAGCTCTAGTTCAGCGTCAGCTGTGCAGCTGGTGCAGGGAAGGTGCAAGTGTGCTGGAGCAGCACCTGTGTAAGGGGGTAGGTCGGGGTTGCTTCAGGATTTGGGATGTGCCATTTTCAACTATTGTGTGCAATTTTTTTTTGGCTATTGATACCCCCATTTAACAGCACCTGATCCCTTTGGCATGTGGATGTGCACATCCTTTCCTGAGATACGATTCCTTCTTGCTTGCACTGACATGGTGCAGTGAGCTGCCCAGCTCAGGCACCTGGACATCCCAGCCTGGCTGGTGTGAACACGCAGTGCGGTGTCATCAGGGTTCCAGCCAGTGCTGGAGAGGGCAGGGAAAAGGTCCTTAAAGGCATTAGAAAATGGTTTGCCCAGTTGCAGCTTGGTGGGTGTCCTAGTTTCTGACACTTGAGCTCCTTATGTTCTGAAGTTGAGCTTTAGTGCTCCAGCCCTACTTGTCCAAGC
This sequence comes from Myrmophylax atrothorax, assembly GCA_026770055.1. NCBI lineage: Eukaryota > Metazoa > Chordata > Aves > Passeriformes > Thamnophilidae > Myrmophylax > Myrmophylax atrothorax. The sequence goes on along the minus strand of JAOXXN010000265.1, from coordinate 50,609,438 downwards.
CACTGGCTGACCGTGGAATACAGCCGTGTGCTCAGGGGCCTGCTGTGTGAAGGGTCTTCCAGCAGGCGGGTGGGGCTGGTACCTGCTGGCACCAGGGCAGCTGCTTGCTGGCATGGAGGGCTGAATGCACCAGGCCGCCTGAGGTGACCTGACCTGCCTATGCTCACAGCCGATGCCTGTGTGACAAGGATGCCATTTAAATTAAAGCGAGAAGGCTCCCTGTCCGGAGCTAGGGCTCATGCCATGTTGAAAGTGGTGTGGGTAACCAGGACTCTCCCCTTGAGTTCCCTGTGTTTGACACAATGAGTTCCCTGTGTTTGAGTAGTCTCTCACCTCCTGGGTGAGAAGCACTGACTACCATGTGCTGTATGAATGGGATGCCCTGCAAACTGGCAGGCACATCAAAGTCCTCCTTGAAGTGCTGTTTTGTCCTCCAGAGCTTACTGGTGACTGTGTGTAGGGACAAGGGACTGTTGTGTTTTGGTAGGTAGATGAATGTAATAGGTTTCCTTCAGATCAGCTGGAGCTGCCAGGCTGCAGATGGGGATAATTAGAGGCAGAAAAGCCCAGTAAGGGGGGGATAATCTTTCCTTTGGGCCAAATTGGCATCTGAGGTGACAATGTGTTTGGTCTCAACTGAGCCACAGAAAACATGGTAACTGGTATGAGTGAGCAAGTGGCTTCCCTGTGCATGTTAAAACTCTGCTCTCCCCTCCATACTGATACCCTTTTTCCACCACAGGGCAACCACTTCCCTTAGAGCCATAGCAACTTCTTAAACTTGGCTGTTGCTAGGGCTGCAGGGACGGTGGGTGTATTTTGCAGCCCTTACTCAGTTCTCCCAAAGCCTGTAAAGATTTTCAGCACATTTTTCCCCTCTGCCACCCCGTGGTATGGCTGTCTGTGAGCCCCTCAATTTTATTTTGAATCCTTGCTCTGCAGGCAGATGAGGCAGTGTCTGTGCTGGCCAGTAAATACATGATTCTGCTTTCTACAGCCCTCCAGAGAGTATGTAGCTCCAATTTACCAAATTACATTCACTCTAGGGAAGGAAGATCAGAGCTGGAACAGGCAAGAAGAAATGTGTGACACATCCATGCTGCTTTGCTTTCTGCAGCTGTGTGTGCGTTTTATAGAACTCTGCAGGAGAACCTGCCCTTGAAGAGCAGTCAGCATCATCGCTGCTTGCTGAGCCTCTCAGCCTGCGGCTTTGCAGAGGCAGCCAACATGGCAACCTTATGCAACGCCTGCTGAAATGACGCTGTGTTTCCATACTTAGAAAATTAGTTAAGATTTTACACAGCCTAGAGATTAGAGCTGACTCTTCCTCTGCGTTTTTTATCTAGACTTTTCCTCCAGGCTTGTGTTAGGCACAGCCAGCATCACGCCACTGGGCTCTGCAGCCCAGCAGCTTGTCCAGCCTGCAGCAGGAGCCAAGAACACCGAGGACACAGTCATATAAAGTCCAGCCCACAGGATAAAAATTCTGATAGCCTCCTCCCTGGTGAGTGATTGTACGTTTTGCAAACTGCAGGAGCTGTCTCCTTTCTCTCACAGCCTCACAGAACAAATGTGCCTCAATTGAATCCTTGTGGCTTGCATACAGCATGATACCATGTCCAGAAACAGACTGTAGTGCATGAAATGCAGGTATTATCTAACTCCAGAGTAGCCCAGTTCTTCTACATCCTTGGAAACAGCAGAATTCCCCCAATCTACATTATATAAAAGCTATTTAAATTTGAAGCTGGCACGGCTGATGGGATTTCTGTCTCAGTTATTTTTCCTCTGAACTAAGGGAAGCAAAGTAGACCTCCCATGCACAGCACGCATAACCCTCAGGCTCTCCATCCCTTAGCAAATTTTGTGCTTCATAGTAAACAGGAGTCCAGTATTCCCCCACATAACCAAACAAGCCCTGGCAGTTCACTGCTCACAAAGCTGCTCTGACAACATATGGTCCCTTCTCATGAGTGCATTTCTGCTGTTATCATGATATCTATAACCACATTTCTCTTCAACCTGCCTTTAGAGAGATCCAGGTGCTTGCACTTCTCTTTCAAAATGAAAGTCATCACTGCTGACAACTTCTTCAGATGCCTGTGTGGAGAATCAGATGCACCTTTGCAGCACACTTACGAAAATAAATTCACAGCTGCAGTGTTGCAAAGTGAAGAAAGAATGATGATAAAATCTTCCAAATAGCTTTTGCCCTGGCAGAAGGCCCAGAAATAGCTGCAAGGACAGGCTGTCCTTTGGGAGATGAATACTCCTCCAGTGCTGCTGAGCTGGACTATAGAAAACTGTGCGTTATTCTGATCAAAACAATTTCACACAGTGGTAGTCCACTCATAGCCTTTTTTTGGGGGTGGGAAATCTATATAGTTTTGGCCAGAAGAATACCAGTTTTCTTTATCTTTCCATAGACTTAGGCCTTCAGAAAAAAAAGCAGGATCTATATTGTTGTTCCTATAGGCAAAATTTCCATCTTGTGCGTACTAGTTTTTTCTTGGCATGGTTCAAGTAGTATCTGGAGATTTCCTACCTTCCTTTGTCCTCCTACTGTGTTCAGAGCCTTGCTGTGCAGTCCAGCACATCAATTCCTGTTACACTTCATTTCCAGTGCAAAGGCAGTCTTGGGGTCTTAAAATGAGCATCCCTTACTGGGCCAGAAATGCTCACTGTTGCTGACTTTCCCATCAAAATGCTTTAGGCCCTGTAAATTAACAGGGTAGTTAGGTCCCCTGACCTAGGCAATACTATTTTGTCTGCCCAGGTATCCCAGGTATGCCACCTTTGCATTATTTTTGGTGCACTCATGCAGCGTCACAAGCCACTGAATGAAGCCAGCTCTACCCACAAGCTCCAATTTCCTTATTACAGAAGTGCATGTTCTCCAAGCAACGCCTAGCTGCCTCTCATTTCTCCTTCAGCTGCTCTTTTCCTCTCTCACATGTACACACCCTTTTAAGAAATGGCAAGGAGCAAGTTCCAGGCACAGCAGATGCATCAGCTTAATTTATATAGGGCAGAATGTCTCCTAGTTCTGTAACTCCTCTCATCTCCATTGCAGTGTGCAGGCAGGTGGAGAAAGAGCCCCAGTCTTTGCCTCCCATTAAAGGAGATAAATGATCTTGCTGGCACGCAAGCAGTGCAGCTCAGGACAGACCAGCTTGGCTGGGTCTCTGGTTAGCCCTGCCAACAGCTTATTCGTTCAGAAAAAAGGTGCGTGTAACCCTGTAAACAGCTGCAGAGCAACCTTCACGCTTTTTATGTCCCCTGCCCCCACCGGTTAGTGGCTGGCCCTGTTAATCCTATTTAACATAACTATGGATAGGCATGCAAACCTTTAATCTGTCTCAAACCTACTAACCCTTCAGCCTGCCTTGGCTGGAGTTTCATGTTTTTAGCTGTAAGTAGACATTAGGCAGCCTGCCTTCTTTCATTTATAGTGATTTGATGGGTCTTTGTGTCTTAAAATGGGAAACTTCCTTTGCTGTAATTTTTATTTTCTGGGTTATTTAGGATCCTGCTGCTGTGCACCTTTTCTACAATAACCAGTCCCTTCCCCAGGGCGTTCAGGAGCCTGTCAGTGATGTAGGTGCTGGTGCTGTGTTGATCATCAGCAAGACTGAAATGGAACGCAGTCATGGAAAACAAAACAGAGGGTGAGATTGCCAAAGGTTTTTAGGACCTCCTTCCTCCCTCCTTGGTTTTCCCCCACAGCTTTTTCAGCATTTTAAATCTCATTTGCCTAAGCAAGTTTTACAGTCTGTCTTTGTTCATTGGCAGCCAGGTTTGTTACTGCTTCGTCATTTCAGAGATAGGGAATTGGTTAGTGCCCTGAGCAAACGTGTCTTGGTTTATTTTGCAGTCATCCCCTCCCCCGATACACATTTAGTGCTGCTAGTAGCTGCTGTTGCTTTCTATGGTAAGGATGTGAAGACTTGCTGGTACAGCAGAGGCTGTATGGGCTTACATTAGCTTGAACCCCTTGGAAGAAATTCCCTTTTTTGCCTGTCATTCAAATAACGAGGGAGCAATAGGCCATTAACAGGCTTGATAAATCTTACACTGAGCTAGCTCAGGACTAAGCATCTGGGAACTATTCTGGCTCCTCTAAACAGTTTCCCTGGAAAGGTTCTACCACATTAATAACACTCCAGAGCTTTTATTTGCATTTATATTAAAGCTGCTGTTGCCTCCCATTCTGACTCCCTGCTGCGTGTGGGTGGAGACGCACTGTAAGATGGCACCCTCCTCCTTCTTCCCTAGCTCAGCTACCTCTATTTTCTGCTGCAGGATGCTCAGCTGGTGTCGCAGAGCTGGGAAGAGAGCCAGCAGCCTGATGAGCTCAGCCAGCACGCAGCCCTCGCCCTGCAGCAGTGGGACACATCCCTGCACCGCCATTCGCAGATGTGTGGGAAAGAAATGCTGTCCGGCAGGTCCAAAGGTTATGGGCTGCAGCTTGTTAGCTGCCAGCATGGGAAACTAAGGCTGGAGGATAACTAGGAAAACCAGCTATGGCAGCTGTTCCTTCCCTAACCCTCTCTTTTCTCTCCCACTGAGTAGAAAAGTCTGGCTGCAAAGAGCTGAGACATCACAGAATCATAGAATGGTTTGGGTTGGAAGGGGACCTTAAAGGTCATTTAGTTCCAATCTTCCTGACATGGACAGGGACACTTTCCACTAGACCAGGTTGCTCAAAGCCCTGTTCAGCCTGGCCTTTAACACTGTCAGGAATGTGTAGGTTGCTCCAAGGTAGCCACCACTGTGGGTTCTAGCACAGCAAAGATGCTGGCATGCTTTAGGCATGGCTAGACCATAACATAGACAGCAGGGAGTATGAGAAGGTGCTCGGCTTCAGCTCACCACCAGGCATGTGCGTCAGGCTGATACCTGCTCTTCCTTCTCACTTGAAGACATTCCCCTCAGAGGCCCACACCTGTCCTTATCTAGCCAGTATGCAAGTGCCACTGCCCTTCTTTCCTAGGAGCTCATAGCCTGCCAGGCATGGGGAAAGTCAAGGCTGGAACATGTTTGGTCTTTGCTCTTGCAGATCTAGAACCACCCAGTCACTTCTTGCTTTTCCTTCCTCCCTCCCACTAAATAGTTTAATTTATTGGAGGATACTGTTGGCTGTACAACCAAGTTTGGTTTCAAATGACAAAATTCAGACTGTCAGGTAGCTTTACCCTCCTTGACAACATAATGCCTCATGGCATGAGCCTCAAGTATGTTGATTACTTGTGTTGGCCCTAGTAGTCTTTCCAGCCAGTAATGAGAGCTATCATCCAACTCTAAAACTTCACTGATCTGGATGTTATTATCCTCACAGAAAACTGCTCTAGGCCCCACTTTAAAGTTCCTCATTAACTTTGAAAGGAGAGCTTTCCTGTTTGTTTATGTTTGCAAGCAAACAAGCTGGGGTTTGTACAGTGAACTTCATTACCCTCCTGCTCTTTTCTGGAGTAAGGATGGTTTTGCTTTCCTCAGTCTGCAGGAGAAAGGCCCAGGAGCTGAACAACCACAGAAACAAGGGTGTGTAGGAGGAACTGGTAGGGGAGGTTCAGGAGGTGACATGAAGGATGTCTGTAAGGCCTCAGAAAATGCCAAATACTGAAGATAAGGCTTGAAACAAAATAATGCCCCAGAAATGTACCTCTTTAACCAAGTTGTGGCACAGTCAGCTTTTTCACACAGTTAATTATCTCTGTGAGAGCTCCACACAGAGACGCCTGTGTTAGGCCAGCTCACATACACTGCAGCAGGAACAGGGTGCAGAAGTTTTAAGGGGACATGTGCTGAATACACATTTTGCTCAACTGCTTTTTCAAATAATAGTGCTTTGATTCTTTTAAGCTGTTGTTCTTTTTTTTTATATATATACTTTTAAAAAATTTTGTGAGCAAGAACAAACTGAAAAAAAGGGAACTGGTCTTTGAACTGTTCTATATTTACCACTTTTGGCTGCAGACAGTTGAACTTGATCCTATTACAAGAAATCCCCTCCCACGTACTATTGCACAGTTTCCAGTACACACACTTCAGTATGTTCACTCCTTCCCCTGTCTGGACCTCGTACATCTGAGTGACCTCCCCTCCTATGCAGACAAGAGGGAAAGAACTCAACAAAGCATCTGAGTGACTTTCCCTCCTATGCAGACAAGAGGGAAAGAACTCAACAAAGCAGAGCACAGGGAAGGGATAGCGAATGCTTGCCAGTGCTGACATCAAACAGCTGCTGCTCAGGTCAGCCAAGCCCCTTGTAATCAATTCCTGAGTCTAACCAAAGCTTGGTATTAGTCCTTCTGTTTACGTGGTTTTTCCGAAGGGATCACGCTTCCCATCTTACTAGGTAAGGGGCAGCGGCAGGAGCTCCTCAGAAGCAAAGTGGTTTAGTGAGGAAGTTTCTGGAACAAGACTCCCACCTACTGGGCCTTGTTTGTTATAGCTGGGAATTTAGCAGCAGTCTGAGAGAATACAATTTCCCTTTAAACCCAGCACCACAGCTTCAGGCTCAGATTTTAACTTGATGCCAGAGATTAACATTTGGGTCACAAGCCCTCCTGGCTACCGGACCTGGCAACATTCAGCAGTGTTGCCCTCCTGGCATGGCTAAATTTTGGTGGGATGCTCAGGTATAAGCCTCCAAAGGACAACTTTCTCTTCCTTGGAGAGATGGGAGACTGTAAGTAGGCAAAATGGAGGAGTCATCTCCATTCCAACCTGCACTCTTTGAAGGCCTCAGCATGTCACAGAGAAGATTAAATACATGTGTCAACATGAATCAGAGAGGCCATTCACACAACTGAGTCATCTTAAAGAGAGGAATGCTTGGATAAGAACACTGACACAGTTTGCCTTCATCAATTGAAGCCTGTCATAATAATATTACAAAGCCAAAGAGAGACAGTGTCTACAACAATTATTTAATCAAATGACATATAAAAAGTTTTTGCAATGACTTAAAAGACCTGGCAGGGGCTGTAATAAGAACTGAAATTGCAGGGTTACTCAGGTTTAACAGTCTTTCAAAGCATCCTACCCTTCCAGCAATTTATTAGTGCTGGTCCAAAACAATTCTCCCTTCAGATACAGCACTTTAAATACTCCCTGCCAAATACCACAGGTAGCAGAAGCCTTACATCCTGAGGAAGTGGAACAGGATTTGTATCTGGCTTGGTCTGCCCTTCAACATTAAGAATCTAAGACATGGTGGCTGCAGGAAGATAATCATGAAGACAACACATCCCAGAGCCAAGAAAACCTCTGTGTTTGAGCTGGCCAGTAACAAGTTCTGCACAGATGCAGAGCTGCTTGCAAGCCTGCTGCTGAAGCACTTGCTGGCAGAGGCACATCTCTGATGTCCCATCTCAAACATGCTGAGGAAATTCCCAGTTCTGTGTGCTGAGGGCTCAGCTACAGAAAGACTGGAGCTGCAAAAATCCCTGTCACGCTGTTTATGGTATCCCAAAGTATTCTCTCTCAAATTTGCGGAAATCTTCCTCAGTAAAGACAGTGCCTTCGGGTTTCTTCTTTTCTGTCTTCTCTGGAGGCTGATCTTTGGACTTCCTGCCCCTGTTCTGAGCAAGAACCTTCAGACAATACAAAAATGGAAAAAACAACAGTCATTGTTATCCAGACCAAACCACAAAACAGCAATTTTCAAGTTCACCTGCAGCACCCCTGCTATTCTTCAAGTACCCTGCTGTATCCTGGAGTGCCTCCAAAGAAAAGTGAGAGGCAATCATCAATGTTAACCAAAGCAGGTCACTGGGATAACAGTACATACCAATATGTTATTTGGAGTCAAATATGAAAACTACTTTCTAGTAACTGTCCCAGAGATAGAAACACTGTTTTCAATTCAGATCTTCCTGAAACTATGACCTTCTTTTATCATCTCTCTCCATGAGACAACTGGAAAACCCAGCAAGTTGGTGGAATTCCTTCAGCATTTTCTCATATGTCATCACCTCCTTTCACAATCTCCAGCCTGAGAAACACTGGCCCAAAACACTTGGTTTGTCTACATAAGTTAACAGCCCTGTCTCTCAATAGCCCAAGATTTTAGCAGTGTCAGCTATTCTCCTCTTCAAATCCTGGCATGGGACTACCTTTTGGGAAACACCACTGGCTAAATTCTGAAGTTACGAGAAACACCATTCAAGAGGCCATGACATTCCTATAACATGACCCAGCAGCACACCTGGTTCCTCATTAAACAGCCTCCAGCTACAGACAAGGCCAATTTGATTGACAGTAAGAAGAAGGTCTGAACCAGGGCTTCTTTGCCAGATGAAGCTCTGAAATCTCTGGTAATTTAGACAAGCCAACAACTGTCAGTACATTTGAGGAACCTGATCTAGTGGATAGCATCCCTGACTGTGGCGGGGCAGTTGGAAGTGGATGATCTTTAAGGTCCCTTCCAAACCAAATCATTCTATGATCTTAACTAGTATCAGTGAACACAACAGGGGACAACATATCAACAAGAGTTTAAAGCTTACTAAGTTATTTTGCCGATGCACACAGAAATTCCTCAAGGCCACTTGTAGACAGATACTAAACTTGACTCCCTTGCACACCGTATAAAAGCTGAAAGATCTAGGGATGATCCCCATTTCACCTGTGTCCCTCAGTGGAAACAGGTCCCCCAACAGAAGTTACAGTCTTACTTGTTCTGTGATGGCTTTGTCTGCAACAAGTCGTCCCTTCAACATGTACTGCAGGTTTTCTCTCAAGTGATTCACAGGCTTCTTCTTATGATACTCCTCTGGGACAAAGCAGAGTGAGACAAAACACATCAGCTGCTGCTCCGGGCAGCTCACAACGAGAGACACGGGCGGATCAGCGAGGCACCGGCAAAAGACGCCGTCAGAGCTCGGGGAGAGGGGTGCGCCCACAAACCAGGCTGTTTGGAAGTGGCACCAAAAGGGCATCCAGAAGGGTGGGAAGAGATGGATACAGCGACCGGTAGGGTGGCTGCGGGACACCACAAGGGGCCCGGTGCGAGGGCTGGAAAGGGGTGGGGACTCACCTATCGCAGACTTCACGACTCTGCCCTTGACCGTGGCCTTACTCCTGGCGGGCTCCGGCGCCCTCCTCTTCCGCCTCGCAGTGCCCGTCGCCCTGGGGCCATCCCGGCCCCGCTGGGCTCCCGGCGGCGCCTTTCGCTGGCCTGCAGCGGGAAGAGGGACGGAGTTACT
>JAOXXN010000265.1:50578904-50590820 GCA_026770055.1 Myrmophylax atrothorax | reverse complement strand
CTCCTGAAAATGCACTGGCATGTACTTGGGGGAACCCCCCACTCTCTTGGGGTGTAGGGGCAGTCCTGAAGGTGCTGGGTACGAGGCACCCATATGCTCACTACATGAAAGACCCACCACGGGCAGTCTGCTTTCGTGTTCAGGGCCACATCTCCTACTCTTCCCTGTCTGCTGAAGTCCGAGGAACAAATGCCAGCGGGAGAGGAGGCCAGGCTGCCATTTCTAGCACGGGTGCATGGTGCCACTAGGGCTCTCCTCACTAGATGTCACTGTGAGGCTGGATTTTGCCTGACACAAGTATAGCAGGCAGGAGAGATGGTCGTTGAGTTTTAGGAAGGCACTGTCAGCAGCAGGGAAGGGCATGGAAGGGGTTTGCAGGACAAATGTAGAGTTGCTGTAGGTTTTACTCACCCCTGGCAAGTTTCAGGAACAGAACCAGCAAGATGCAGCAGGGATTGGGGTGCAACTCCATACCACTGCCTTTGAACATCCCAGCCTACATTTGATAGTCATCAGGGCCTTGAGGTGAATCAGCCACCATGACTTTGGGCTGAATTGTGCTCATCTGCTGATCTTGATACCAGTCTGGCATGGAGTCTCTTGCTAATTAATGTTCAGCCCTGGATCACTGTCCCCATCGGCCATCACTCATCCATAGCCCTGGTCAGAGCACACCTAAGTAGCCGTGGCCCTGCCTCTTTGACAGGGCTACTGTTGAGCAGCCCCCTGGGGAGACATCCTGGGGAACCCCAAGGCACTGAGGTGAGTGGTGGAGGGAGGCTTGCCGGGGGCTGACCTTTGCTCTTGTGAAGGAAGCCAAGTGACAAACCATCCACGTGGTCCCTGAAGATGTGGGGCATGAGTGCAGGGTGGCAGGTGGCAGATGCTGTCACTGTCAAGTGGCTTGCGTGACACCTCCCTGTATAGTGATCAAGGAGACCTTTTGTCCCACAGTCAGCATGTGAATTCTGCATGGTGACAGATGCTTTTATAATTTGTGTTTACTTGCTTAATTTTTTTGCTCTTTCCTTATTGAATTTTTCCTTCAATTCTTTACTCCCTCTCCACTTTGATAGCTGTCTTTTCACTTTCATTGCCTCTTTTCCTCTCTTTGTCCTCTCTTTCTCCTTCTGGCACTTGCTTTTCCAGCCAGGGTCAGCAGTTTCTGGGAGGATGATGTTTCAATCTGATGTCTTATCTCTTGATCTTGAATCCCAGCACTTGAGTTCCTCTAAATTACAAGACCAGGTCTTTTCTTTCTTATTTATTTTCTTTCTTAATTTCCTCCCTTACTCCACTCTTTGTTCTTAAAACTTTGTGTTGGGAGTTGGACCTTAGGATCATGTCTCCAACCTCCGAGGGGTTCATACTGTGCAGAAACTGTAAACTGTGTCCTAAGGGAGAGGAATTAGCTAATTAATGCCCCATGAACCACCATATCTGTGGCACAAGTGGTCTTTAGGAGAGTTAGGTTGTTTTATCTTTAAGTTAATCAACTGCAACCTAGAAGCAAGGGAACAAGTATGTGGAAAGCTATCAGCTCCAGGAAAAGTGTTTTGATCTGGTTGTGTATAGGTCTATAGTCTTCTGTCTCACTGGGCACACCATGATTTACACTGGTACAAGAGCACACCTCATATACATGTTAGCATCCAAAGGAGTTTCTGCCTGGGTGTGCTTACCTGAATGGAAACAGTGCCATGGCCTGCATAGTGTGTGAGCTCCTCTGCGTGCATCCACATGGATTTTGTACAGCTGGTTCACTGTGTGGGGTTTGGCTGGCTGTAGGTAAATGTGTGGTTTTGTGTGCAAGCTGGCTATATGCATTTCCATGTGCACCTCCATCAGTGCTAAAGAGGTTCTGAAAGTGACTGGATGTGAACCACGGGGACCTCCAGTCTTTGTGGCTGGCCAAAGTGTGGGGAGCCCAGAGACTCCTCCACTGGGCTCACCTTGCCATGCTCTTCCAGCTGCATGCTGCACTGGAGGCTGAATGCTGCTTCACTTGTTCACATGCCAAGGCTCATTAACATTCACTCTATCACACTGCAACCCAATTAATATTTGAATCTGGCAAATGAAGGAGGGCAGAGAGATTAAATGGGGTTGCTATCTGGGGTGGTGGAATTGGAGAGAGGGAGGAACACTCTTTTTTTGTGCAACCCAGGGGAGTAGAACTGAAAGACTTTCCTGGAGGAGGAAACAGGATTCCACCAGGCTGACCACTGTGTGGGATGATGGAGAAGGAGCAGGAAGTTGCTTGAACCTTCTGGGCCCCAGTCACACAGATCTAATGGAGTGGGCATGTCTGTTTAGCCAGTGTTGATAGAAGGTGCAGGACTTGAAGCAAATGCCTTGGAAAGCTCTCTGCAGGAAAAAATGGATAGATCCAGGCCACAGTATTCTGAGCAGCAACTTCTGTGTCATTTACTTGATGCACTGACAGATAGCCACCCAGTGTCAGTGGTGCCCTGTCAGTGTTGCTCAGCAGGACACGCAGCTTTGCTTCCACATCCCAGGCAGGTGGACTGAGGCAGATGGACTCTGTCTCATAGCAGAGGTGAATCCCGTGCCCTCTCCTTCTTTGCAGAGCTGCCTGAAATCCCCTGAGGACTGGGTGGCCCAAGTGGGTTCAGCAGGATCAGGAAAAGCTGGTCTGGGCTGCAGCTACTTTAAGCCTCTCCGAGATGTGATTGTCCCTTCCCAAGTATGCATCATGTCACTTCCCAATTGAAAAATCATTAGACATTTCCAGGCAGGTTGCAGCTTTTATGCTTCACTTATTTGCTTTTCTCCTCTTCTCTCCTTTTTTATTTTAATTTTTTTTGCCTTTCTTTCTTTTTTTCTGTCTCTATTCACTGCTGCCAGCTGCCTGCTATGAATTTAGTTTGTTTCAAGGGCAGGAGAAATTAATTTTCTGCTTTCCTATTTGCTGCAGGGTAAGTTCTTCCCCTGTCCCCATTCCCCTTCCCTGACTTTTGCTGAAGTAAAGATGTCTTGAAAACATTTTGATTTTAAAATTTGCTTCTGCCCTTTTGTAGCTACTTGGCCTCTCTGCTGACAGTGTGGGACAGGTGCTAACACAGTACTCCTTTCCTGATCCAAGAGCTGGAGAGTAAACTCTTGGGCATATTGCAGATAACCAAGTGAGAGCATATCTCACTACAAATTTAGCTAAAACCAAAAGGAAAATAAGTATTAGGACAGTTGGAAAGGGAGAGGTTTTTCATCATCTCTGGGATATCATCCCCGCTAGTGAGCTCCTTAAAGCTGTCAGCAACTGTTACAAAGACCATCTCAAGGTTCAGTGTTGAGACAGCAGGCCTGACCCTGCTTGGACCTGGGACGGGAAGCATGGTATGGGAGGACAGCAGCCAGGAGATGTTATGGTCAGTTTTCAGCAGACATCTGGTAAATCTAATGTTTTATTCTGGAAACTGTGTTTTTGTGTGTCAGATGTGAAGCTTCCCAGCTAGGCATAAAGGAACAGAAAGCAACTTCCCAGCTCCCACAGCCCAGCGGTGTATAGACTCTGTGTGTGTGTGGTTGTGCAATACTTGCTGGCAGAGCATATTTGTGAGATGTGGCATTTATGTTACCTTTTAGCGGGGAAGAATCGTTTATCTCAGCATTCTAATTATGTTCCATTAAAATGCAAATTTGGGTTTATGCATTGAAATTGTCAGTACCATTGCCATGGCAACAGGAGCTTGAGGGAGGGGAATTGGAATAGGTGGGACTGTGCATCTCTCTTGAAATCCCTCTCAAACACCTTCAGGCAACTGAAATCACAGTGCCCTTCCCCAGGAGCCATGGCACTTTCCCACTCGTTAATTTGGGGCATCACTGAAGTTCTCTGTGGAGCTGTTATAACAGGGCAACCCACTATGTGTGTAGGTCACCAGGTAACTCCCACCAAAGTGAAAGAGCCATTGCACAGGTCTTTCAGGAGGAAGTGAATCCTTCCTGTTCGACCCACTCTGTAGTATTTCTTTTGAGGTGTCTGGCTGGGAAGAAGGAAGAAGAAATCCCTAAGTGCCACTATGCTTTTAAATCCACTCACCTTCATTTAAACACGCAGTCAAGCTGTCTGTGCTGGCAATGTCCTTCATGAGCAAGTCCCCCTGGTCAGTCAGGGTGAGTAGACCTTCCCCATGCCACTGGCTTGGGGTTCTGCTCCTTTCTCTGCTTATTTTTGTTTGGCAAGATGGTGTGACTATCTTCCTCCTCTCTTTACCAAGTACCTGAAGCTTGTCTCCCTTCTGTTTAAGAATCAAATGAAGGGGATTTAGGATGCTAGTTGGAAGTGAATGCTGAGAGAGCTTAGGATGTGGCTGAGTACATTTTACAGGGGAAAAATGTGCCTTTCTGTTTTGGCTGTTGACTGAAAATTTTGATGATAAATAAAGCATGATGAGTTAATTCCCAAACCACACTGACAGCTGGGCAGGAAAGACAGGACTAAGTCTGTTTTCTGGCTCCCCATCCCTGTAAGAGGTTTACAAAATCATCAGATACCTCATCCTGGTTTTGTCATGGGACTGTTTTTTCCTTGTACGCTGGGAATCTCATTTGCTGATGGTAAAATCTAGATACAGACTTATGAACCTAGTGATGCAAACTGCATTTGTTGTTGAATGTAATTGACTTGAATAGCCTGGAGGCTGGTTACCATCCATTTAACAGTGAAACAGGGAGGAAACGTTCAGAGCAGGCTTTAGTTCAGCCTAGCGAGGTCCCAGGAAAGGAGAGGTAGAGTCAGGCACTGCCTCCCCAGTATGAGAGAGAGAGTGGCAAACTAGAGTAAGTTTAATGAAGGGCCATGAAGATGATTAGAGAGTTGGAGCACATAAGGGGATACTGAGAGTACTGACTTTGTTCAGGCTGGAGGAGAGGAATTTAAGGGGGATCTGACTGATAAGTAATGGGAGATGTGTGTATAGAAAATGGAAGTGGATTCTTCCCAGAGGTGAGTGTCAAGGGCAATAGGCAGTAGAGACAATTTGCAGCTAGGGAAATTCCAATTCCATATAAAGGAAAACATAATCATGAGGGTAGATCAGATGTGAGATGGTGACTCAAAGGTGTTTTGGAGTCAGCCTCCTTTGAGATACTCAAAACTCAAGCAGAAAACATACTGAGCAACCTGCTATGTCTTTGAAGTTATGCCTGCTTTGAACAGAAATTTGGACTGGAGGCCTCCACAGGTATCTTTGAACACCAGTTATTCTGTGGGCTCCTACTGGGGACAGGTTCTGTGACACACAGTGAAATGGGGAGCCCACACTGTTTTCTTTGCTAGGATGAATAACAGCAGAAGTGATCTGTTGGCTTCTTTTGCTGGAAAATGTGTGACCCTACCACAGACCCTGTTTTGGAGGAGTTATGTCTGTGCAGTGAGCACAAAAGTGATGGGGATGGGGGCTGGGCAGAGATCTAGATGCCATGAGGATAAGGAATATCTCGTGCTATTTCCATGCTAGGCAAGCCACTAACTTTAAAGGAGTGACATCTGACAGGGAATGAGGGATAGGACTAAAATAGTCCATTTCACATCCCAGGCTTTCTCAAAGAGCAGATTAAAAATATATGATAGAGAATGTCCTTCTCTTCCAAGTGGAGAAGATGGTGGGGGAAAAAAAATAGGTGATATTTGAATTTCTGTGTCTGATGTGACAAGGAAAGGCATGAAAGTGGCTGGTACCTGAAAGCAGAGAAATGAATAACTGGTTTGGGTGTGAAAGAAGCCTTTTCACCATGTTCAATATTATCATCATTAAGATAATCAGCTTCACCAGCAAGGAAGATACTGAGAATGAGAGAGCAAATATTGTAAGGGATCTAGAGGAACACACATTCAAAATAACTGTTCTGGAGAAGACTTGCCAACAAATGCTTACAGAGGGAAAGACAGAAGGTGAGACAGAGACCAGAAGAGAAAGTGGAGAAGAGAAAATGACAGGGTGGAGGAGAGTGGGAGAAAAGAAAATTTCTACAATTTCTGTAAATCTCTCCATCCTGCTCCTTTGCTGTTCCTTCGCACACACAAGTATCCTCCCTTTCCTCAGCTGTGCTGAGAAACTCAGATTTCCCCTGTACAATCCTGGTGGCACTCTTGTTTCCTCTGAGGATGAGCTGAAGGCCTTTAGCTGAGAACCTTCCTGATCACTGCCCCACACCCCTGCCTGCAATTTCTGACTCCCATTCTCCTTTCTACCTCCCCAGCCAAGAACTCTGCTTTAGGACAGAGAGCTTGTGCCACATCTCCTTCTGAAAGGCACATTGAGGTGCAACAGAGACTTCCTCTCTTAGTGGGCTGAGGTTTTACTGACTAGGAAGATTTAACCCTGTGTCAACTGATATGAAGGACCTTTCCAGTCTTTTGCTAACATTAGCAAAAGGTGGGTTTTGTCTCACTAATTCTGGGGGAAGAGCAGAGAGACTTATTGACCCCATATAGTCCCTTGTCGCCCCACACTTCTGTAGTCATTTATGTGACACTGTGCGAAAACAGCCAGTGAGCTTTGTCCTCGCTGGACAGTTTGGCATTGCAAAATGTCATATTGAAGATTGCCTTTCCCACGTGAGGTCTTCTAGCGGAAACCATGGCAGAGATGCTGAGACTTCTAGCAGAGGTAGCAGAGCCAGGTGATGCATCCCCTTAGCATGGCATGTGCTCTGTCCCTTCACCTCCAAACCCAGGCTGCCTGTGCACCCACACCCATGCAGACCAGTGGGGATGGCAACACATGTACTCTCCTACCGCCATTCCCTCATCCTCCCTTCCCTCAGCCTGCCAGAAACAGTTCCCCATGGGCTGCTTTCCTCTCACACCCTTGGCTGTTCTAACATATCCTCAGGGAAAGTGTAAGACTGGCTGTAGCAATGAGATTGTGATCTTTCTCTTTCCATTTTTATTTTTATTTTTTTAAAAAAATGACAGTGGAGTTTCCCTTGCCATTTTCAGCAGATCTAAAAAAACCCTCTTCATCGAATATTCAGCATCTTCCTGGAGCTCAGCGGTAGCCAGCGGGGGCTGTGGGTATGTGCTTGCAGAGGGGATGACTCACGAGTCCTGTCTTGTTCTTAGGCCCCCAAGATTCCTTTGCTTCTCTTCCTTTCTCCCTGCCAGCAGTTTGTGCTGATGGGCCTGTGGCTGCCAACTTTGACTGGTCTGTGGCTGCAGCAGTGCTGGCAGAGGAGGGGAGAAGTGCAGGAAAGAGGCACCCTGCTCCTTTTGGTCTTCAGCAATGAGATGGGAACAGAGGTTTTCACTGGAATATGTGGATTATCAAGGAGGCTGCCTGGGGCCTTTACATGTAATGCTGGGGATGGGCTAGGCAAGAAGTCTGGTTGGTAGGTGCAGATCTGAGAGACCCTGATTCCAAACCTTCTGTATGGATCCTCCTCATCCACTCCAGATAATGTCCCCGTATCCTCCCACAGCTCTTGGTTCAGGCTCCTTTCTGATGGAACCTAAGCCAGCACTGGCTCATTTTCACACCCTGTCACTCGGTCATTGACTAAATTAAATTTCAGTTACTATTTTCTTATTAAAAACCCAGTGAGAACAGCAGTTTTAATTGGAAGCAGCTACTTGGCCTGTTGTAGCAGTGAAGGGGGTGTGAGTGGTTTGATGATGATGATATGGAGTAGGCAGGGGAAGGTGCTGACTCACAGGTGTCACCTTTGTGTGGACACACAGGAGGGCACAGGATTGGGTTCCTGGCTGAGTGTCTCACCAGGAGATGTGGTCCCTTGTGGTTGAACATGAACAGCTGGGTTTGATACTCTTGTTTTGATGGGCTGCTAAGAGTGTTAGGACACCTGGCACAGCCTAACCTCCCTTCTCTGGGAGTATGTCCTTCATGGCCCCATAACAAGCTGGCAAACTCAGGAAAGACAGTGAATGTCTTTCCGTGTGGTTCTGCTGGGACTTGGGGAAGAAGAAGTGTATCTATCTGAAGGCCCACACTGCTTGGCTGTTCCCCTGCTCCTCAGATGAGCAGAACAGGAGGTGTGCAGGAGGCAAAGCTGTCCTGGATCCTCTGGGAACACCAGGAGTCTTGGCAAGAGCATTGCTTTGTGTCTTTGGTTTCTGCTGTTGCTCAGTTTTCCTTCTTTTCCCTCTATGCTCCTTACAAGTCATCTCTGGGAAATGTAACCTGTGACCTCAGCCATCATAACTGTGTCAGCCATGTGGGTCACAAACACCTGGGGCCCACTTTCTGCTGGTGACATCTCCTGGGTGCATGCTGACAGGTAGTCAGGACTCATTGTCTCTTGAACAAACCAGAAAAGTAAGCTTGTGTTTGAATCCCAGGTGCAAAGAGGGTCTGTCTGTCACAGCCAATTCAGCTGCCGCTCTGCCTAGCATTGTTATTTACTACTCTACAGGCTTCTACTCACCTTGCTCCCTTTTTCTTTTGTTTGCTTTCCCCTTCGCTCTTCTCTTTCTCTCTCTCTCTCCTCCCTAAGCTGGCTATTAAACCAACTGTGTCAAGGTTGCAAGATACACACAGGCACTAGGAACAAATGACACTGAGCACTTGCCTCTGTTGCAGCAGTAGGACATCAGGAACCTCCAGGAGCAGCATCTGCTGGAGACCATGTGTGTGTTGGGAGAGTCTGGGAACAAGGCTTAGACAAGAGGTGTGATCACCCCTAACTCTTTGATGAGCTGCCTCTTGCATCCTACAAGCCAAGGTGTGAGTCTGTACTGCTTGAGCTGCCAACATATGGGGGTGCAAATTTCTGATATGGTTCAGGTCCATGGGGCCAAGAGCTACTTTGTGTAAGTGTATGTTATGTGCAGACTGGTGAGAATGGAGGAGATGCCTGGCTCCCTCAGGCAGTTGTAAAAGAGCCAGGGTAAGTCCAGGCCCAGCATAAACACTGTGAGCAGCTCTGGGTTCTCCTCACCAGTGACCAAAATGTAAATGGAGATGCACTTGTGGTATCTTCTGGCTTTATGGAAGGGCAGTGAGGTAGAGGAAGCATTATGGGTTTGGCTATGTCTGTCACATGAAGGAGGGGAGGTTTAGAAATGCTGGCATCTCTACAGCTTACAGCAACCTCCTTTGAAGGGAAAGAAGGATGCGAGTGACATTTTTGTGTAGCCTTTTTTTCCCCTTGAGAAGTTTATTTTATTTTCATGATGGCAATTTCTCAGGTGTCTGGATTCTGAAGGGTGTATGGTGTCATCCTTCTGTACAGTGGTGATGGTGGGGGCAATATGGGTGAGAGGGGTGAAAGTCAGGGTGCTGAGCAAATATGGGCATTATCCTGGAGGAAGAGGATAGAGGATAGAAGCAGACAATCAGAAGAACAGACTCAAACAGATTTTATGAGTTAATTTTTATCTGAAGGAAATTAGATGCCTTTCCCAGACTTGTTCATGGCTGTGTTCAGAAACTGTGTTGAGGTGGCCATGGTTCGCATGGGTTCTCAGGGTGCTTGATGCTGGGAGAGCTGAGGGGAGTGACATGGCTTGTGCTCAGCAATGCATGCTGGTGGCAGGCAGGTTGCCCACAGGCCTTTGCAGGGGACAGAATCAGCAGAGGGGAGATCATTCTTCATGCTCCAAAGGATCAGTGCCTGCTTGGAGTCTGTCTCACTTTATGACAGTTTCCCTTACAGACTGGTCCTCCCTCATTGTAACTTGTTTGACTTTCAGGGATTTGCCCAGGAGTGGGTTAAACTTCCTTGTTAATAACCAGACAGATAAAAATCACTGGAAAAGGTAAATGAAATGCTGCTCTGACACATCTGATGTAGTGGGGGAGGCAAATTCTCCAGACTGGAAAGCCATTGTCTCCCAGGGGTTTTCAGATATCACATCCTCGATGGAAGTGAATAGGACATACCCAGCTCCTTGAGAGCATCTGGTAATGTAGCATGGAGTGAAAATACAGGGACAGATTGGGGCCAACACTGCTTTTTGATTTTATTTTGGGAGAGAGTTTCATGAGAGGCAGGCACTGTTTTAATCCCTGAGCTGAAGAATGAAGCGCAAGGGGCAGAGACAAGACCAGCTGCAGGATTTCTGTGGGGGGAGATTCTGAGCGATGAGCAATGCAAGAGTGAATCAACCTCTGTAGGAAGGGCTGACAGACTTGGGCTTGGAGAGATCAGCAGTGCCAAGTGCCTGGACACTCAGAATTTTCCTTAGCATGAGCAGCACCTCCAGAGACTTATTACAGCCTACAGTATTAAAATAAATTAAAAAATGGTTAGGCAAATATTTCTGCTACCTCTTGCTGTTGTCAAGGCAGCTTTGTAGCAGGCAGTGGTGAGGACAGCAAGCAGAGGCTGGCTGGCTGCTGCTGCTGGGCAGAACATCCCAGCAGGAGGTCATGCAGAAGGGAGTGGTGGGTCAGGGTTTAGAGCAGAAGCTCCTGCTACGAGCTCCTGAATCTTCATCCTAGTGCTCACCTTTGCCAGTGGCAACCAAGCAGTCTGTGGCAGATCCCTCTTTTTCCCCTGCGCCTCTACTCTAAATCTGTTCAAAAATAAAAAAGAAAAAGACATTAAAGGAGCGAAGAAGTGGGAAAACTGCCTTGGACCAATAACTCTGTTGTAATATAGAAAGAATTGTATCTTATTTTGTTGAAACAGACTCAGTTTAGAAGGAGGAACATTAAGGAACACTTTAGGGAAATCTTTAATCTGGTAGCAGCATCCAAGAGAAACAGTGTAGGAGAAAAAGACCTGAGGGAGATGAAGATAGGGAGATGCATTAGCAGATAAATAGCATGTAGCAGGCTCTGGGCACTTCCCCATAACTCTGCCTGTCTAGAAGGACCATCTGGATCTTCCTTTCAACAATTCCAAATCTCTAGTAGAGGAAGAGAGGGATGCATGGCTCAGCTCTCCCAGTTTTCATCTCTGCAGGAGCTTTCCATTGACCTGGTGTGTAACTGTAATATCCCGAGCTTGTTTCTTTAAGCATTTACACCTCCAATCAGGCCTCCAGTGCCACTGCCATGTAGAGCCATAAACAGGGATAAACACTGATTAGTATGGTAAATAGCTTGGCCTTGTGTTTTCTGGTTACAGTATCATGGTAATTATTTCCGGCTCCCTGCCTGTGTGCTCCTGCTGCCTGATTTTGTGCTCTGTACATCCTTGTCAGCCTGATTATCGTTGGACACATTAAGATAGGCAATTGCTCTCTCCTGTCTCCTATCCACCTCTCCCATCCAGTTCTTGGCGGGGGGACAGGCCTAGGCCCATTTCACCAAGGTGATCAGGGATGATTGAGGGGAGATGGGTAACATCAGATAGCTTTCTGTCTTCTGGGAGCTGTACCTTAATGGGCAGAATGCAGGGCCATGCTGAGATGACATAGCACAGCATTTTCAGGAAACCTACTGGTGATGCTCAGCCGTGGCAGATGAACCTTAGCAGTAAAGAGTGTGGCCAGTTTTGCACACACTGTGCCTCACCTAAAAAACCCACTGCACAGGCTCAAAGGACACAACCACATGGGTAGAATGTTCCCAAATCTTCATTCGTGAAGCTTAGCCATGAATAAATGACTGGTAGT
This sequence comes from Myrmophylax atrothorax, assembly GCA_026770055.1. Taxonomy (NCBI): domain Eukaryota; kingdom Metazoa; phylum Chordata; class Aves; order Passeriformes; family Thamnophilidae; genus Myrmophylax; species Myrmophylax atrothorax. Next base: position 50,579,272 of record JAOXXN010000265.1, on the reverse strand, counting down.
AACCAGGGTTTTGTAAAATATGGCAAAGACATGGCCAGATGAAACAGCTGGACAACACCTACCTGTGCATCCCTTGGCTGAGGCTTTTTTCTCTCTCCTTTTCTCTGCCTTGCTGCAGCAAACAGTTTTGCTTCTGACAGAGGGTCTCATTTCATCCTGGATTTTGGCCCTGCAGGGATGGAAGTGCACATGAACTTGGGCATACATGAGATGGCTCAAGGTCTTGCCTGCTGGTGAGGGACAGATCAAACATTCCTTGTCTTCGTCTCTTGACCAGCATCCCAAGCTAAGCTTCTCTCAAATGCAATGTGTTTGCTTTGGCATATGTATCCACAGGTTGCAGTCAGTTGAGAGCCTGAGTTCTTCTG
>JAOXXN010000265.1:50567740-50578804 GCA_026770055.1 Myrmophylax atrothorax | reverse complement strand
ATAGTTTCATTTTGGAAGTGATTATTTCTGCCAGCCCAGTTATAAGAGTCACTGTTTTGCAATGTCCTGTGTTTTTTCCTTGTTTCTGCTCTTCCTCAACAGTCCTGACTCACTTTTTCCTTCTGAGTGTTCTTCCTTAGCCACCCTCCTGCATACTACAGGTAAATATGTGTCTCTGGCTTTATTTGCACACATCCCTTTCTGATAAATATGCACAAAGATCAGAGGCACTTGATGCAGCTTCTGGAGCAGGGGTAATTGCGCATTCACTCCCTCTTTTCCAGTGGCCACAAGTAGCATGAACAGTTGGTTATTATAACTCTCTCAGGTTCTGTTTTATTCATGGTTTCACCTGTTAAATGTCACCAAAATGGTTGTGTTTTCCCAGTTATAGCTGAACGCTCTGCTCTTTCCCCCATGGAGCTACACTGTCTTATAACCCTGTGGGCCTGGTGGGTTGGATTTTGCAGCACTGTAGGGTTCACAGGCAGAGGCATTGGCTGCTCCTGATGCACAGAGGCATGTGCCTTAGCTGACCCAGTTTTTTCGTTTTCTGGAGATATATGAGTGTTATTATTCACAAAGTGTTGCAAACACATGCTGGGCTCTGTGAGACTCTCAGGAAGACAAAATAAATGTGTATTGCTCAGGAAGAAATGGCCAGGGGAGAGACAGCTGCTGTTTCTCCCCGAAAAGAACCACAATAGCAACACTTGATTGTGGTAGTGGCCACAGGCATTTGGGATTTGACACCCACAGAAGACAGGCCTGGCAGTATCCTCAGGATGTCACTGGCTTCATATTCATGTCAGGATGATCAATGCATGTGTTATTCCCAAGAGGTTTTGGCTGGCCTGGTTTAGAAGCCCCAAAGGGCAGGACATCCCCCTGCATCCTCAAGAATTGTATTCCTTATCACTATATGCTCTGTACTGCAATGTAAGCCTGTTATTCCTTCTGTCCACTGTGGACACTAAAAACTGAGAATTCTTCTCTTTTTATTGCAAACTTGTATGTGTTTGAAAAATGTTATCATGCCCCTTCTCAATCTTCTGTATTCTCAACAGCTTCATTTTGCTCAGTACTGGTAGGTCATGCTTCCTGCATCTCTGATCATGGTGGCATGATTCTCCTAGCTATTTGAAGGAGTGTTGTGCTCTCCTCCCCCATCACTCTCAGGCTGATGGAAGAAAACCTGTCCATCACTCGAGGAACTGTAAGTCCTTACGGAGAGGCATAACATCCTTCACTCCTCGAGTATGGCTTTGACTGCATGTCATTTTCCAAGACAACTGAAGTAATTCATCAGATTTTCCTCACAAGGCTTGGATTGGAGTGCATTGCTGTTCACTAAGGTAATTAATTCTAGCTAAATCTTGGCTTAGATGTGAGCCAAAAAGGTGTCTAAAGGAAAACTTATTTTATATGTGTGTGTGTGTGTGTCTCCTTTTGAAAATCTCTGTAGCATTGATCTTGGGGGAGGAGAACCTTTCCATTCATTCCTTGTAGCTCCTATGCTGCTTGGAAAACCATCTCAGCAGTGGAAAACCACTCTACTGCATGGGGAGTTTTCCAGTCAGTAAGCAGACAAGTTTTCTGTGTGGCTGCCATTGAATTCAACCTTCAGGTCCCCTCAGCCAACACACGTGGGGGGTTGTGATTTTGTTTCCTCCATCCAGGGTGCAAAACAGCTCATGAAAATGATTATAGCAAGATTCTGCCATTCCAGCTTTCCCCATATTTTTTACCTCTCACAGCTAGAAGATCAGGAGGTCTGCCTTGCCTACAGGCTATTGGAACCTCCTTCTCCTCTGATTTCTTATTTGCTTCCAGCACCTGTGACCTGATCTTCACCTTTGTCTTTTTTTCTACCTACTTATGGAGTCACAGAACTATAGAATGGCTTGAGTTGGAAGGACCCTTAAAGATCATCTAGTTCCATGGGCAGGGAAACCTTCTAGTAGACCAGGTTGCTGTGGGACCCATCCAGCCTGGCCTTGAGCACTCAAAGGGATGGGACATCCACAGTTTCTCTGGGCAACTTGTTCCAGTGCCTCATACCCGCACAGTGAACTTCTTCCTAATATCTTATCTAAATTTGTCATCTTTCTGTTTAAAGCCATTCCTCTTTGCCCTACCACTATATTCCCTGATGAAGAGTCCCTCCCCATCTTTTCTGTAGGACCTCTTTAAGTACTAGAAGGCTGATAGAAGTTCTCCCTGGAGCCTTCTCTTCTCTAGGCTGAACCACCTCGATTCTCTCAGCCTTTCCTCATAAGGGAGTGCTACAGCCCTTGGATCATCTCCATAGGCCTCCTCTGGACCTACTTAAGTGGGTTTTTGTCTTTCTTATGCTGGGTGCCTCAGAACTGAACACAATATTACAGTATTTATGACTGCAGGATCTGCCTATCTGCCTTAGCTGAAGTCTTCTCCTGTATCATGGTCTCATCTCCTTCTGACTGCTGTAGTTTCCATTCAGCCTCTCAGCTTAAAAAATGTTTACTTTCCTGCTTGCTTTTGCTGCTTTGCTTCCTTGAAATCTCATCTCAGTGGCTGCAAGAGCCCCAGTTTGCACCCATGTTTTGGGAGTTGCCTGCCTTTACCTCTTCACTACTCCCACTCCTGCAGAATGCAGCTGAAATGTCACCTGTCCTCTCCTCCTCCCTGCCTCCCATGCCCTCCCTCCCTCATTTCCCACTCTACTAAAAGTTCAACTTGCATGCAGTGACGCATGCAGAAGCGTGTGCTCAAAACATATAATAAGCACTTGGCTCCTACAGGCTGCATTTCAGCCTTGGGCCTCAACACACTTGAGCAAAATGACGGAGATACTGCCTTCTCTGTGCAGAGCAGCAAGGTGACTCAGACAGGAATGCCCAACCTGCCTGTGCCCAAGCTGGGAGGAAAATGCAGACAGCCTAATTCCTGCCTAATGTCTCTCCTCAGACAAGCAGTCCTGCCTGTCTCTGGATGTGTCTGCCTGAGGCACATCCCCCCACTTGTGATGTATGTGCATGTGAAGATGCAGATATGTGGGCACAGGCTGACCTTGTTTTGGCTGTGAGTGCCTGTGCACACGTGTAGGCAGATGTGCGAGTGCTGGAGGGCATTTTTAGGCACAGACAGGCCTTCTGGCCCCGGTGCCTTTCCAGCAGCTGGGCTCTCTGCCTGGCTACATTTCACTCTTCCATGGTGGCCAGGGAAGGGGGATGCGGAGGGTCACCAGTGGCTGATGCCAGCATGGAGGCTGGGAGTTAGTGGGAGACAGAATGTGTGACTGCTATACCATGGCAGTTCACTGGTTAATGATGGCTCTATCCCAGATCGGTGCTGGCTCCTGAGGGCTCTATGTTGGACTCAGAGTGCCCAGGTTAACTTGGCAGCCAGCCCACTTAACAGCCACATGTCTTAGACAATCAGCCTTCTCCCAGGGATTTTGTGTGGCAGCCTTTTTGGTAGGGAGGATGGTGTTGCATTTGCCTGATTTGCAGATGAGAGGGACCTTGTCTGAAATGCTCATGGCTGATCTGGGTCCTTCACCTGAGGCATGCTCCCCAGCTGACATCAAGGCAGCTCCATTTCGTGGCTCTGGAGTACTGATGGTGACAAGAAGACAGGTGTATTTTCTGCCCACATGCTGAGTATTTCATGGGTCTATTCTTGCTGTATTGTTGTGGGGAGCTGTTCCACATGGGACTCTTCCTCCTCTTCATCTCTCAGTTGCTAATGCTGGAGTCATTTCCTCCCTGTCCAACTCACTAGCACCTGCCTGCTCTGCACATTGCAGGATCTGACTCCGTGTGTCCCAGTGGGCTGCATGCAGAGGGAGAAGAAGAAAGCTTTTCCTTTTGAAGCCTGTACAGCAGAAAGGGTAGGATAAGGAGACATGGATTCTGTTTGTGCTGCAAGCTGGGGTTAACCCCTGCTCTCCTTTGCTCAGGCCTCCCGAGCAGCTTTTGGGGCTGCATAAGCCACACTACAATGCCACACAGGTACTAGCTGTATACCAGCACTAAAGTAGCTGTATCAACAGGACAAAATGATTTGGCCAGGTGTGATGGCTCCATGCATCTCCTTCAGCTCCAGCTCTTCTGTGTGACCCTGGGTGCTCAGGCAGACCACTTTCCTTGCTCCATCCTCAGCAAATGGGGAATCCTTCCCCTGCAATTTTGATGTGCTCCAAACACACTCTTCCCACCCTCTGGCAGGGTTGGTGGGGAGGCCTGGGGAGCGGGTGTGCCTGTGCTGATGGCCGGGTCAGTGGTGTGAAGCCATGGGAAGAGGCAGGAGCCCTGCATCAAATTCCCAGCCTGACATGAAGTGATGGAGCAGAAAGAGTGAGCGACAGGCAGGGCGGGAGGTAGGATGGGAGTGGTGGAGGAGCTGGGGGAGGGGAGGATGCTGTAGCCTGGCAGCAGAACAGCAAATTGGCTTATTATTAACCATAACCCCTGTCCCTTCCTAACCTTGCATCTGATAAACTGCTTTCTGATTCCTTTTCTTTTCTTATTTTTTTTTGTGTTTCTTTTTTCTTTTGTTCTCCCTCAGGCGCTGCTGTAGCTCAAATTTAGCCTCCAATATTTATATCTTTCTGTCTCTTTTATTTTCTTTCTTATTTGGAAAATATCCTCAAGAGGACTGTGGGACTTAGGAAGAGTTAGAAGCACAGGGTATGCCACATTAGATCAGTTGATCTATTCCAAGATCTTAATTTCTGCCCATAGTCTACTTTCACGGAAATATTAAACTGCCAATCCCAGTGAAAAACACAGCTGTGCAATGGAAAGTTTGATGAGAAACACCTTCCTCACTCTCCCCATGGCAGTGCACACCTTGAAGTGTCAGATTCAGCTTCTGTTTTATGATATTTGGTATCCATGAGATCTCTCAGCTGGGTGCTGTACAGGAAGACCCACTGTGTGGATGTTGAGCTGGGACTGGGCAGACCTAAATTTGCATCTGCTCTGTAAGGTGACCTTGTATGAATCCCCTTCTTTCTCTGGACCTCAGTTTCCTTGTCCCTAGGATGAGAACTAATAAGACATGTTCCCTTCATCAAGTGCTTATGTAACATCTCTCCAGCTGAAAAATACTAGAGGAGATGTCTTGTTTTGTACTTCATCAATAGAAGAGAAAGTGTCTTAGCTGTTTCTAGACCTGGAAAATTCCTCACTGACAGCATCAAGTACATGGAAGGGCATATTCCCCCTGATGAGAGGGAAATCAGTATGCTTCAGAAAGAGCTAGAAAGAGATAATCACCCCATTGGATGATTGGGGAGATAATCACCCCATTGGGAAAGGTTCCTCTCAGTTTATATCCTGGGAATATGATCTTGTTTCATCTTACTCCAGAGCCCAGAATAAGGATTGGTGGATGAAATAAATTTTCAGTTATGTTAGAGGGCAGGTAAATCCCAAACCTTTCACGTTGTGCCAATTAATGCTTTTGATTCAGGAAAAGACATCATCACAACCACCCCTCTACTGCAGTGGTGAGTCCTATAATAAAAAACACATTTTCCTTTTCATTCCTATGTTGTTTTGTGCCTTTAGTCCTCAAGTTTCCCTGTCAGAGGGTTCAGTATGCTGGGAACAGGTTGAATTCATCAGCATTTTAGGCACCCTCTGTCATTTGAGCTGGGAGTTATCTACTGCATTCCCTGGGTTTGTGCTGCTCTCAGGAAAAACAGTGTATCAGTCAAATTCATGTCTTTCCTGGCCATAGCAAATGTGAATGGGTCTCACCTTTTTGTCTATCTTACTTCCATCTCAGTCCTTTTCCAATTCTGCCCTTGGTGCCAAGAGTTCTTGACCCAGATTGCCTTTCTTTTTATTTTGTCTCTAAATCTCCCTCTTTTTCTCTTACTAACCCCAATTGTTCTGTTGTTTTTTGACCCATTGCTGGTCCCTGCCACTCAGCTGACTGAAGATATTTGTCTGATTTTCCCTGGAAGCTCCTCTGGATCCAAAGCCAGGTGAGATAAAGCAGCTGTTCAGAACATGGCACAGAGCCTCAAAGAGTTAAGGCCAAAGTGGTGGATGGGTGATGAGAAGGACTATCACTTATTTGAAGTGCAGCTTTGCTCTTCTTATTTTTAGGAGAAGGGAACATGCCTAAGAGGAGACTCCAGCCTACCCTGGGGTGCTCTATAACCCTTGCTGCCTTCTCTGGTCCCTGGAGTAGCCGCTGACCAAGGGATGCCTCTTGCCTTCTCTGGCTTCCCTCCAACAGTGTGCGCGGGCAGGCAGGGGCGCTGCTTGAAAGAACCAGGCAGCACAATGTGCCAAGATGGTAGCAGATCTGTTGGAGACTTGATCTCAGCCTAGGCAGGGCCTGTCCTTCTGAAACAGGCATTTTGCAAAGGCTTATGCCCTTGAGGTTACCTTGCCTGCACTCTGCAAATGAAGTGCTGGTCCTTGCTTAAAGGATGATCAGGCTGCTGGAAGCAGACTCTTCATGTTGTCCTTTGGATGATCAGGAGTGTGAAGCTGGTCCTGATGGCTCAGCTTTGGTGCTCACCTACCAGCTGGGAAACCAGCTCTTTAACATTTTGAGTGAAGATGAGAAGGTTTTGAGCAAGATGACATATAGGCACTGTATTAGACAGTCCCTTGGAGATGGGTGTACCTCAGTCTAGGTCCAGACCCAAGGGGTGCCTTGGGGAAGCTCAGATCCAGGTTTCACCATCGCATCTCCCAGACCTGCATCTAGAGAAGATTCATACAGGGCTTTTGAAGATAATGTTCCCTTTCCCAGCAGCTGCTTAGCAAACTGCTTAGCAAACTTCCTTTCCTAGACTGAGCTGTTGGGTTAAATTGAATTCCATCCCTTGGAGATCTCTCCCTCAAATGCACACCCTCTCGTTATGCTTTGCTTCTCCACTGTTGTTTTTCATAGCAAACCACTTTTTCATAAATGGACTTTGTCTCCTGTCTGCCACCATAGCTCAGAGCTACTCTTTGGGGACAGAAATTCCTTTTTCTCTTGCACTCTTTTTGTTTCTCTGGTCTTCTGAAGGTATTAATTTATATTTTCCCTCTTGCCTCTTCTTGAGCTCTTCTTTTTTTGCTGTCCCCTTCTCCATGGTTCAGATGAGGAGGGGTGAGCTGAGTGGATCTCACAGCTTGCAGATATTACAGATCCAAGGTGGCACTCAGTGTAACCAGAAAATACCCTTGTGTACTCAACCATCTATTTCAGCTCTGCTACACCACTCTGGACCTGAATTTTTGGAAGCCCACACATGTTTGCACATGTCCGCAGCAACGTGTACCTCTGCACTCTCTGTCTTCAATGGTACACCTTTAGAGGGTCTTCTTTTCCAATATGTAAGATGATGCTGTGTTTGTCAGTGGTGGGAAGGGAAGGCAGCACCAGGCAGAGAGGAGGAGTGGGGGTTTGGGACCCCTCTCTATGGGCCCTTGGACCTCCTGTGCGACTGATGGACAGGTTCCAGCCCATGTCTAAAACACAGTGATTGACAAATGGGAAGGAAACTGTGGCACCATCATGCTATAAATGTGCAAGGTATGGGTGCAGGTGTGAGGGAGGGTGCTGTGGCGTGCCAATCATGTGAGTCCCCTATGCAAGTCCCTTACTTTGGCAGATCACAGAAAAGAATTAAAAAGTTTCATTCAGGGCCCTTCTGCTGATGAGAAAGTCCTTTCTCTGTTCTCAAAAGAGAACAGCTGGCAGTGGCTGTTAACCCTTCCTTGAGGAGCACCTGATGCACAAGTATGACAGGTAGGTCCTGAGACGTTGACAAAATGGCATTGTGCCAGGGGCAGTGGGCTGGAGAAGGCAGGGATGCACTCTGTCAACCCTGGGACACATGGGTGGGCTCCAGAGTGGAGCTTCATGGTGGAGCATTGGCACAAGGAACCTTTGGGAGGCAACCAGTGTCCATTGAGATCGAGGCACCAGGAGGCTGCATTGGATCTGTTTGCCAGCACCATGGCTGGGAGCACCAGGCCAGGTCTGAAATGCATCAGCAGATCTGTGAGAGGAGCTGTGCTTAAGAGCCTCAACACTTAATCATTTCCCAGAAATCCCGTCAGCCTAACCATAAACACCGGGGAGAGTGGAAGGTGGGGACATGTGTTTCTTCAATTTCGTACAACAAAGCAAGCGTAAAGGGGATTAGGAATGCAATGCTGGGGGAAAAGAGAGAGAGATTTAGAAGGGAAGGGAACATTAAGATTTAGATGGATAAAATGTGGATTGAAATTTTTGGGCCAGAACAGAAGAACTTCTCAGTCTATATATTTAGCTCAGTGAGGTATATAAACAGAAACCTACAGCCAGCTCAGCCACTTCTCCCCCAGTGGAGTGAGTCATCAGCCCTTGGATCTAAAGTTAGGTTCACGTCAGAGCTTGCACTCTCTCATTTTATTTTTCTCTTTCTATTTTGAAGGGTGTGGGAAAAGCTGAGCACCATCTCCTGGAAGCAGCAAATATAAACCCAACAACAGCAACAGATGCTGGACCTGATGCCCTACCTGGGAGCCCTGTGGCAAAGCCTGATTTCTCTCTGGCTTCTCCTCTTCCCTGTTGCAAGCCTGGGGATGAGCTCAGCTGACAGGTGGCCATGGCTGATCTGGGCACACAACAGACCCAGCTCCGAGGGGTCTGCACTGTGCAGATGAGACAGAGGGTGGGATGGGCTGCACAGCCATTCCTGGGGGAAACAGCAACATGATTCTCAGTGATGGTCAGTGTTTGGCTCCTGTCTGCTGTGCAGGAGAGCAGGATTTGGCATCAGGGCTGGGTCAGCCTGGCAGGAGGCAAGATGATGTGAGACTTGGCTACAGGATGCCTTTATATCCAGGGTAGGTTGCTGCCTGGTGAGCTCAGCCCACAACCACCTGCAAACCTGCAGAAGAGAAGGCTGCATTTCCCCCAGCTATCCCTGCAGCCTCTCTGTCTTGATACAGCTCCCCCTTTCCCGCTTGTTTCCTCTCCCCTAGTCCACCCTCTGCAGCAGTTGCAGTGAATCACACACTTTCCCTACTAACCCACCAGCTAGTGCTACTGTCTTAGGTAGTAACAGCGACAATGTGGACTTTCCTGTTCCTCCCAAAAGTCACAGAGAGGACAGTGAGGAATGCTTGGAAATGCTCTGGATGCATCTGTAGAACCAGCATGTGCCATATGATCTATCCCCAGGTTGCTCCCAAGAGAGCCCAATGGTATCAGTCAGGGCAGATGACAAAACTCTTTGAAAGTGCCTTGACAGTTGAAAATGGAGCCCTGTGACTACTGTGAGCTGCAGGACAAGGAGACCTTCATCTTCAGTCCCTTCCCTCGTGGATGGTGGAGAGAAGGGTCTTGCTTAGGGAGGGCAATGGCTTCCCAGTCCAAGTCTTGAGACTGCTGCTGTGGGGGATGCCTGTGGTGTATATACCAGTAAGCCCATGGAAATCTTCCCCAATACGTAGAGATGGGGAGGAGTGTGGAGATGAGGAGGCTCTGCACTGGAGCATGAGCTGCCCCGGGCCTGCTGTTTCACCAGATCCAAATTTGTGAAGTGACGAACTGCATGGCTCCGTTTCCCCACCTGGCCCTTTTCCCTCTCCCCTCCTTCCAGGCTTGTTGTGAATCTATTGATTTGGATGGTTTGTCTGAGTGAGAGTTCAAATGTCTCTTTATCCTCATGTTTTGGGTTCACTGGAAGGCACACAGACATGATCCTGGGATGTAGACGTGATTGATGACCCACAGATTATCCTGAGTTTGTGTTTATGTGCCTCTGTCCTCCTGTGCCCCTCTGCATGTACTCTTCATCTTCCTTTACCATTTAAATTTTTTGCATGTTCTTGCTGCCCTCTTTCTCCATCCTGCCTCACTCTCCCCCTCTCTCCCCTGCCCTCCTCCTCATTCTCTTTTTCTCATTTGATATTCATGCAAGAATAAATTCAATTGCATTTTTCCCTGTTCCCCCTGAAGGGGCTTGTTGGTGAATTGCAGGCATCTGAAATCACATAATGCTCAGATTCATCATTTTGGGGACAGAATTGAAGCCCTTCTATTTCTCAGGAAGGAATAACAGCTGGTTTTCATGAAGACAGGAGTGGCAAGTGTCTTGTGGTTGGTGAGGAATAAGCTAAGGGGATTAACTTTGGCAGCATGGGGTGGCCTTGGTAGCAGACAGGACTAGAAGGTCAGCCAGCCCCTCTGATACGAGGCACACACAGGTGTGTGCATATGGAGTGTGAGTGCCTATGACTGGACATGTTTGCTATGTGTGGTGCTAGTGGTGTGCTTAGGGGTGAGTAACACCTTTTAGTAGGCTGCCCAGAACTGATAGAGCAGAAACTATCTCAGTGGGGTGTCAGCACCCAGCATCCCAAGTATTTAGAGTGACTGCCTAGAGATCTGCCTGGGCATCCACCTCAGCTGACTTGTGGGACATTTATATGGCTCTGGTATTACCTCAAACTCTGCTGTGGGTCTGGGGTTGTGCCCAGCACCACATCTCTGTTGTGCTGAGAAGCTGAGGTTCATATGTCACAAAAGCATGCTGTCTTAGTTTGAGGGAAGAAACCAAAATGTTTACCAAAAAAGCAGAGGAGAGTATTCCTCCACAATAATCATGTCACTCTTTATTAAATTTAAGAAAAAGAAACTTTAATTAGCAAATGGATATAAGAAGGATAACTGTTCTTAACTAATATATGTATATGTGTGTGTGTCTGTGTAGATCTAGATATAACTGTAAACAGACCAGATCAAACTACTCCCCCAACACCACAAGTAAAAACAAAAGAGAACAACCCCCAAATGGTAGGTTCCTCCTGAAGCAGTTATATTTATGGACAGAGTCAGTGTCACACCTTGGCTGGCTGCACAGTGAGTTCTCAGTCTTTTCCCAGCGAGACAGAGATGAGCGGTGAACACTCAGATGAATTCTCTCTCTCTCTTTGTCCTTTGTTCCAAACGAAGAAGGAAAGCTGGGAGTGGAGAGCCACAGCGTGTCCCGAAAGGCAGCTGTGACTCCTCTTTCTCAGGTTGCTGCTGCGATGGGGTGGGCGGCTGTGACACTGGTGGTGACAGTGAGGC
>JAOXXN010000265.1:50515148-50563930 GCA_026770055.1 Myrmophylax atrothorax | reverse complement strand
AAAGAAAAAAACGGCCCAGTATGTATCAATTCCCTGAAAATTGTTGCAGAGAAAAATAGTAAACATCAAAACCCCAGAACTTGTTCTGCATTTTCTCTCTGCTAATAGAAGCATTTTTCTCATTGATCTGGGGGTTGCTAGTAGTTCTGTGTCTCTGTCGTTTAGAAGACTGCTATGTTAAATGTCAGTTGTTTCTGTGTGCTATTGCAGAGCTCTTGGTCTTAAATTTGGAGGATTTATTATCTCAAAGAAGGAAAGAGTCTGCTGACCCTCCACTCCCCTCCCACCTCATTGTTTTAAGTCTGACACAAACTTCTCTGTGGAAAGGAATCTGCAAGCACATTATCTTTTCAACGCCCTACCTGCAAAGAAACTTTTAATTCAGAGCACTGGGAATGGAATCCAAAAGCCTTGTTTCTGACCCCCTTCCCCTTTATATTTAAGGACACCTTCTGAGCATCTTTCCCTGAGCTAGCACTGCCCCATCCCTGAAGGTCTGGGCAGGTGCACAGCCTCAGGGAGAAGGCAGCTCCCCGCTGCCTGCAAGGGACTGAGAGCATTTATTCCTCTCTCTGTTAAATAACATGATAGTTTCATGGTGTTGGCCTTGGATTTAAGCTTCCTCAGAAGGGCAGCAGTGCATGCCTGTCAGTGAAGGTCTAGTGCCACCATCCTCTCCCAGGAGAGCTAGGATGCAGATGGGGATGGAATCTGGGCATTGCACTTGATTTCCTGCCGACTGGCAGACTGTATGCACCAGGCTGGCTGGGCGAGGGTGCAGTACCTGTTTGGCAAAGCCTTGGCCCTGGCTACAGCAGGAAGGAGGGCAAAAGCAGTTTTCCTGCAGATCTTGCTGGAAAGCATGTGTCTAAGCACTGGCCACCTTGATGCACCAGCAGACGCACATGTGCCTTGCTGGGAGATCTGGTCGTGAATATCTCAAAGGAGAGTCAGGGGCACAAAGAAGGAGCTTTGATCTGCCACATCTAAGAGGTATGCCTTATGAAGCCTGGATCAATCTGACAGTGCCTGTTATAAAGGGGGGTTATGCCAACCTGTGTCATGTTTTATCTTTCAAAATCTTCTCTTGTTGCTGCTTCAGGAGAGTTTTCAGACAGTGGATCTGGCCAAAGCAGGGCCAGTGCATCCACAGCCATCAAGGGAGCAAGGGGAAGAGTTATGGGAGGGAGATGCTGATTCACAAGAGCTTGCTGCTTGCCTGTGGGTGTTTCTGGATAAGCACTGTGGCCTTGGCTGGCATATGAGACCTGCTGGGCTCCTTGGGGTCTATCAGAGTGCACCTGCGATGCTGGGTAAACTTTCCTGTGTCCCCACTCTTGTCTCCACCAAGAGCGGCACCTTCTTTGCTTGTCCAGTCCTGAGCATCCTTGAAGTGCCAATAATGCACCTGTATCCCAGGCTGCAGCTCTGGCATGTACTCTAGTCCTGGCCTCCCTTCCTCCTTCCTTCCTTCCTTCCTGCCTTCCATCCATCCTCCCTCCCTTCGACCAACCCACTTCACATCTGGCTGCATTACTGCTGCCTGATCTGGTTTTGGAGAACCCACATGTCCATGCCCAGTGTAACACAGTCCCAGCCTACAGCCCTACTTAATGCTATAGCCCTGCCCTGTACCAAGCACAGCAGGCCACACCAAGAGGATATCCCAGACAAGGGTGGCTTATGCTGAGCCCTGACATGTTTGATTTTGGGAAAAGCCTGCAGTTCTGGACTGTGCTGCAAAGAAGCTATACGGCTGGTTAGCTTTTTTTCCCAGGAAAAAAGAATGGTGAAACCAATGTGGGGTTTTGTGGTCTTTTTTTTTTTTTTTCATTTTTCTCGAAGAGAACAGGTATCTACAGCTGGAAAGTCATGAAATACACACACATAGTGTTAGGAATCTTTAAAACAGCATGTCACTGATTTAAAATAAATTTGGCCTTTTATTAAATCAAAGTCCTAATCCTGCACATTCAAACAAGCAGGTGAATATCTGCAGTTACCCAGAGCCTTGCTAAATCTGCTGGATCAATGAAAAGGCTCACAAATCAAATGGTACAGGTGGATCTGCAAGATCATGTAGTGCCATTTCCTAGCTGTACCTTTTAAAACCAATTAGATGGGATAACGTAGGGAAGATTTTAAGAGTGTTCAAGATCTACAAAACCCCAAACAGCTATTGGAAAGTAGAGATTTCTTCCCAGTTATGCAGAAGTGCACCATTGTTTATAATGACCTAATATTCATCTGTATCTGAAGTGCATACCTTGAAGCTCTTAGAAAACACACAGTGGGTTGAAAAATGTCTTACACTGATACAAAATTTTTTAAGCCCTCTAATCATAACTCAGACTGCATAAATCAACCCACTAACTTGGTAATAAACTCCTTGCTCTCCTGGTACTTGTCAGGCCCCCGTGTTTGAAGCACCACAGTGTGCTCTGAAGAGCAATCAGCTTGATGTATTAGGGAATAAGATCTCAGAAAATGCCTTCTCACTTGCCTTGGACTGGAGGTGTGTGCTGCTGTGGTGGTGCAGGAGGGAGGTGGTCTCTTGGCTAAGCTAGGCTTAGTCATCAGGGGCTTTTGCAGGTTGACACCAGTCCTTGCAGCCTGTGGACAAGTGGATATGCTGTGGGTTCTTGGTGTGAAATGCTGCTTGTTGGTGTTTTCTGCAGTAGCTTGTGCTTTCTAGCACCTGCAGAGTGCAGTACAGAAGCCCTATTTCCATGAGACCAAGGCAAGATCGGAAGGGTGCCTCCAAAAAGAAAGGTTGTTCCTCTCTTAGCAAGTATGTGTGCGTGTATTAAAAAAGCCCCCCAAAACCCCAAGGGCAGCTGGTTTCTGCTTCTGCTATAACCCTCATCTGCAACACAGGCACCACATCCTTCTCCGCTGTGCCTCGATGTAAAGCTCTGTGGGGGCATCCTGGGAGGGCATGTCCATGTGAAACCACAGGAGTTGGGCTTATGGCAGTGGGGTTGAACAGAATGGGGAAGAGATGCTGACCTGCACTGTTGGTAGCTGGTGAAGTGACGAGTAACAAGGATTTTGCTGCTACGATGTGACTGCTGAAAGTATTTGCCTGATATGATCATTGGGGTGGAGGGGAGCAGAGGGGAGGAGGCTTTGGTTTCCTTTCTCGGAAATCAGAGTTTGGCCGTGGCAAGAAAAGCAGCGCTGTATGGAGAGCGCAGGTGGGGTTAGTGGTGTTAAACATTTCTCAGGTGTTGGGTTAATGTGTCTGGCTGACAGGCTCAATTAAGTTGCTTTCCAGTACAGAGGTTAGGAATGGATTTTTCTACAGATCAAACTGTCAGAAATGGATGGGATCCTGTTTCTGCTGCTGCATGTGTGTGTGCAAGCATGTGTATATGTGCCCAGTATCATTTTGCAACTCCTCCCAGAGTAGTGACTTTCAGCAGCATTGATGCCTTCAGTTGCTTGTCTTCCTTGGACTTTTTTCCCCTATTTTGCTTTCAGACTTGCTATGAGTTTGCCCATGGGAGTGGTGGGAGTTGAGGGATAGGGTAACTGTTTGTGGACTCCTTGTAACTGAGTTTTTGTGCCAGGTTGCAAGGATCTGGCTTGGACTATAGGAGTCTGTGTCAGGTCTGTGGTCAGATACGCTTGCATTGGTGTCTTCTTTGCTTTTCAGTGATCTCTATTCAAACAACTGTCCAAGCCTTGATTCCTTTTCTGGTTGTAGGAGGGAGAGAAGGGGGCTTACATAAATGAGTAGCAGTGTCAGTAGTCAAATCATGTGCGATGCAAGGAGCCATCACAAGGTCCTGGTCTATCTATTGACCTGAGATTGAAGAGCCTGTAAGCCTTTGCAGCAGAGCTAGAAATGTTGTCTCTTCTCTGCTTCTAGATGATTCTCATCTTCATAGCTAAATTTTTATCCCATATCCCCCCTCCTTTCTTGAGGCAGAGCCTGGGGCATCATCACACTCCACATCGCCTCTCCTGTTTTTGTTTTTGCAAAGAGTTAGTTTGCTCCAAATGTGTAGCTGGGTTTGTGCAGATTATCTCCATTGGAGGCATTGTAATTCATATATATGGAGGCAGTAAATTATAGGGAAAGGAGAGGTATTATATATAACTCTAGATGCTCCCTAAAGTTCTTAGTATTTTGTTCCCTTTAGATGTCCTCTTTACTGTCTCCACCTCCCCACCTCCATTTTCCCCTTAGAGAATCTTCTCTCCAGATGTGAGCAGTGGTGTGGGTTGGGACAAAGTCTGGAGGTGGGGTGAGGATGCTTGTGCAGAGATGGGAGGTTGCGTTTAGTGCTGTGCTGTGACTGGGAGTAGGGAGTCTCCTGCGGTCTCCCTGCTCCTTGTATGCTGCTGTTTTCCTACTCCTTCTCACTGCAACAGGTCCTAAAGGGACACTGGGGTGGAACGGGTATTGGGACAAAAAGGGCAGAGAGGCTGATCCAGGAAGGATGGTGTGAAACAGCAGAGCGTCTGACTGGTGGCTCAACCTGGTGGAAGCAGCCCCAGGCTGCCCTTTTCCATCCACTCTCAGTGCAGGTACAATTCTGGCAGCGGCAGCACTGGGCACCTATCCCTGTGGTGGGCAGGAGCTACAGCTCTGTTCCCCCAGCAAGGGCTTCCCTGGGAGGCACAGCTGAGGTACTCTTATGTTTTCTTTCCTGCAAGCATGTCATATTCTGGCTTAAGGGTTGAGGATTAGAGGATGGCCCCAAAGCTGCCACTGCTAGTAGTCTATGACACGACTATCTTCTTCATCATCCTCTTCTGACCCATCTGAGGTGTCATCTTCATTGCTGATCTGGAGGAGGGAGTAAACTGCATTAATGAATTTCCCGAATGAAGATGAACCAGGTTTTTGCCTGCCAGTGGGGATGCAGCAAAACAACACAAGGGGAATTAGCGAGGTCAGAAAGACAGGCAGAAAATATTTTAACGAAATTAATCTTAGGAAAAATACAAGCTAATGCATCTGAGGGCAATGTAGTCTGAAGCATGGGGTCTGAGGACCTGCTGAGGGGCGAGGAAGGGACGGCATGGGCTACAAGACCGAGGTGTAACAGTAGATGGCATATCAGACATGGACTCGCGGCATGACAGGACCAGCAACAGAGACATCTCGATGGCAGTTCGCCTATGCGGCCAGCCCAGGCGCCAGCCCTGCGGGAAGGCGGCACTTGGCACATCATTATCAGCAGAACACTGGTAGGTGAGAGGCGGCTTTCAGTGCGGATCTGCACGGAGGGACCGCGGGGCTTGGGAGATTATTTTATGAACAAGGATTAAGTGCTAAGGATGTGTGGCTTGGCTAAACGGTGGTTTAAGTGAGAGGGCTTGACAAGAATCCACTTACGTGAAAGGTGTGCGTGTACCCGGGGAGGAGGCACCACTGTGACCAGCGCAGACCAAAGAGAGCCACAGGGAGGGAGCGGGGCAGGCTCGAAAGGGAAAATACTGACTCAGGGGCAGAATCTCCACATAAAGGGCCTGTTGGAGTGTGGACTCATCCCCAAAAGGAGACTTTTAGTGTCTGTTTACTTGGGACACTAAACCCGAAAACGTTTTGTTGAAAACAATTATAGATATTCCCTGGGAAGCAATGGGATAAGGCTAAGGTCGTCAGTAGCCCCACATAGTTAAGGCTAGGTAATGATACTCTAATGAGAAACTTCCTTCTCCTCTGTACCTCCTACATCTAAAGTGACCATATTTCTCCTGTTCCTTTTTTTCTCTCATTACCTTTTCTCCATCTCCAGCAACACCTTTATCGGTCTCCATGACATCTTCAGGCTTGGCCAAAGGTCCTTAGAATCATAAACAGATCCCTGCTTTGCTGTGCCAGAGGCAGGGACCAGAGACATGGGGAGGATGGGGCCGTCCCAGTCACATGAGAGGGAAGTGATACAGCGGATATCGGCTGTGATAAGGAGGGTGAGACTGCCCAGGAGATCTGGGCTTGCTCTTCCTACAGTTGAGGGGTGCTGCCTGCAGTACAGGTTGTAGCCAGGCTATTGTTGAGGCTTCAGGACAGATAGTTTGCTTATTTTGTCTAGTGCTGGTGGGACTGCTCCTTCCCCTGCTCTGTGGAATGTGGGAATTTCTTCTGCTCCCTGTCCTGAGCAGGAGGAAGGATACAAAACCACGAGGGTGAAAAAGGTGAGGGTATGAAGCTCCTGAGCAAATCTGGCAGAGGTTAATAGCATGTGTGGAGATATGGCACAGCAATCAACCAGCACAAAGCTGAAAGGCAACAGGCTGTGGGCATTTGACCAGGGCAGAGCAGCTGGGAGACCCTGGCTCTGGTGTAGGCCATGGATGGTGGAACACCAGCATCTGTGAGCAATGGATTCAGGCACTATTTGAAACACTGCTGGGTTTCTGCCATGTCCCATTGCACTTGGAGGTGCTGAGACTATGGAGATGTAAAAGACGGTCTTACAAATTAACCGCTGATGAAAGTGACCCTGTTCCTTACTGGCACAGGTACAACTCCACACACATACAAGCAGATGAGAACAGGCACTGCCTCACATGAACAGGCAGAGAAACATGCTGCTGCCAGATGAACACAAACACAGAGGGAGCCATGTACTACTAATTATATTGTACCATGACAAACACTCAGAATGTGAAACCTGTATGACTAACACATCCCCACAGCCAGACGCGTGCATGGAAGATACTGCTCGCCGTTTATAGCAACAAACAAGCACGGGCTCACAACCATGTACAGCAGACCACCCTGGGAGGCACACAGCACACACAGCTACTGAATGGGGTCACCCACATGCAATCATCAATATACTATGCAGTCAGAGACCTCCTTAAATAAGTCTGGGTTTGCACGAAGCTGGCCACAAGAGCCGTGCCTGAAGAAGCTTGTCAACATTTGGATGGATGTTCAGAGATGATAAATAAATATATGTGCCTCAGGTGCTGCTCCAGTTGACAGGGCTGTCTTGCCCACTCCTGCGATGCCAGCTCCAATTTGTAATTTTTATACCTCTTTTGCAAGGTTGTTAGCAGGGCAGAGTGGCTGCTGTGCTTCCTGCTGGTTCTGAGTAATGGGTGACTGATGGTGATGGATCACATCAGGATGGGAGGTGCTGTATGTACATAGGTCTGCTCTCAAAGGAAATATACTCTGCGCTTTCATTTCTGATGTGGACCTCAGTGTTACCTCTGTGAACAGTGCACACGGAGCAAGGGACAACTCCAAGGCAGTGTGGACTGGTGAGGGATACAAAGTTAGAGATGGTAGTGGCCCAGGTGATCTCTGAGGATGCTCCCACATGGGAGGGGAGTTCTTATCCCACTGGACTCTGAGTGGATTGCCTCCAGCACTGGGATGGTGCTCTCTCCAGTATTTCCCTCTCCTGGTTGGCTGCAAAAGGCTCTTTCACTGTCAAGATGCAGTAATCTGGAATGGTCTGCAGGGGCATTGTAAAGGTCCCATCAGTCAACCCTCACCTATGGTTCTTGTTGGCCCTTCTCTGCCCGAACACCTGCCAAGAAGGGGTAGTGAGGAGCCAGAAGACTGCTTCAGCTGGGGTGTGATGAGTGCAGGACGCCTTGAGCTGGCTTGCTCATGGCAGTTCATGGTATTAAGAGCCCTGGAATGCCAGTTGCAGGCCTGGAGGGGAGCCTGTCTGAGCATAGACCTCTCTGAGCAGTGCACATCAGGGGGTGATATCAGCCTTTGGGGGCAGACATTCACTTCTCCTGAATTGTGACATCTCCTCTTTTTTCTCCTAAACAATTTCCACAGCTTCCCTTTCCATTCAGAGCATCCTTCTCCCTTTCCCCTCAGTAGAGTCTGGCAGGACCAGGTGCTTTTGGGGAAAGGTTGAGCCAGAGGCTGTCAGCTTCTCCTGTGCTTGCCAAGTCACTAAGCTCCCTGCCAGCACATGTGTCTAAGGCAGGTGTGTGCAGGACCAGTGGGTGTTCAGCTGGGGATGATAGTGGTTTTAAATGGCCCTTGGGGATAAATGGTGGGAGGAGGTGTCCAGACTTGAGACCTGGCTCCACAGCAGATTTTGGCAGAGGCTGTGCAGAGAGAGAAGCAGGAGGTGCAGCTGGTGAGGCATTGATTCTCCAGTGGTGACTTTTGCAGGTGGATATTTTTGAGTACTTGGGGGGTATTTGGCCAGAAAAGTTGGGGGTGAGCAGGATTTGCTTTTCACTGCTGGGTCTGGCCTGCCACCACCAGCTGGGGTTAGGCTTGTCTGAGCAAAAGACTGAGAAGAATGTGCATCTGGCCACCCCATAAACATCTAATTGTCCTCTTGCAACACCCTTGTTAGAGTAAGGTGCACTTGCACAAAGAGGGTGTTAGAGGCATCCCAAAATTCTGGAGATTTATAATTCTCTCTGGTTATACTACTACTGTCTTTTGTCTGAGTAGGAACCCTCTCTGTTGATGCATGTTTTTCTGTGTATGCATATGTGTGCATGTGCCAAACCCATTCCCCATTCCCCTTGGTCATTTTGATTTAAATAGGGCTTCTCTAGGTTGAAATACTGCACAGGCTGACTCCAACTGAGTTACGTAGCAATGCTACAGCATGGGAAGGCCAGTGATTGCAATCCCAGTGAAAATAGCAGCATTGCAGGAGTTGCAGACTGACCCAAACTGGGGAAATTGCTGGTTCTAACCTGCACATTTGAGACAGTAGTGGTGAGGACATTGGGCTTGTCTCTGGCAGGAAAACCACTCTATTCTTCTTTGAAGTTGAGATGGGAGCAGTGACTGCATAAAGAGCTCAGAAGTGCCCCAGTGCTTGATTTTCCTCTTTCTCTCTTTTGACATAGAATATTAATCCCCCTTAATGTAGCAAATACCTTGTGATCACAGCCTTGGGGCTGCTTTGAAAGGGAGAATGGGATTTAATCTCAGGAAGGTAAGGGGTATTACTCACATCTCCAGTGGGGCAGCTGTCATTTAAGGACTGTATTTAGTTTCGGGACTTCCAAAGGGACTCACCTGGTTCTGTACAACTCCTAATGACCCAATCTGAGCTGCCCAAATTGGAGTGATAAACCGCCCATGATGCAGCCACTACTCAATTTATGCACATGTGTTTGACATGGGCAGAGCATCATCCGAAAGTCCCAGCTATATCTGGCAGTGGTGAGATGGAGAAGAGGCCCTGAAAGCTTGCTTGAGGGCAAAGCAGGAGATCACCGATGAGTTCGTTTCTGCCATTCCTTTGCTCGGTAGTACTGTTAATTATGAGGCTTTGTACATTGCGGTTTGGAATTGTCATGCCCTCATCAGTGTGCATGCTCTGAGCACCCTAATAAGTAATTCCTCCTGGCTGCTGTCCCTTCTAATCTTTCTCCTCTGTGCCATTAATGGGAGGGAAGATGGGTTCAGCCACAGCATGTTAATTGCCTTCAAGGGAGCCAACTCAGAGCAGGCAACAGGGAGCTGGTGGGAATAGGGAATGGAAAAGGTGGTACAAGTAACTGAATGGGTGCCCAGATCAAAAATGTGATGAAAGAGAAAGCAGAGGTGCTGGACAGTGAGAGGGATGCACTGGCAATTTTTTCACAGAGCTTAAAAAACCATGAACAGCATCCCACATCTAGTCAGGAGACATAGTACCCATTTCTTTCCAGTAGCTGCTGGCCTTTGGGATAATGAATTCAAAGAGTGTCTCTGCTATTCCCCAAGGGACACTATGTCTGCTTTCTAAACCCCTGTGCTTGCTGCTCTTTCTTCTGACAAATACCAAGCCTCGAAGAACAAGCAAAGCTTTGGATCAAGGTGCATGTTGGAAGCAGGAGGCTGAGAGAACAGGATGGATAAGCAGAGCTTTCAGGGTCTTAGCTGGGATTGATGGGGCACTGCAACACAAGGTGGGAAGGTTGATAAGCTCCTAACAGAGGGGAGCTGTGGAGAGCACTGGAGATCATGAATCCATCAAAAGGGTCTCTGGCACAGCCATGCCAAGGCAAAACAGTGTCAACAGAGGTGCACGTAGGCTTTGTGATCCTAAAGTGAAGAGAACAGAGACAAGTGTCTGGGAGGATAACCTATGGTCAGTATGCAAGGAGACGAGATCTGTGCCATGGACAGACACATCCTTTCCTGCTGCTGATCATCCCTTTCTGTATTGCAGTGTGTCTGAGGGCTCTTGTGTTGCTTTTAAACCTGTACTTGTAGCAAGGACACTCCAGACAGTTGAGCATGCCAACAGGGTGAAGGGAAGAAAGTGGGCAGTCCTTGGCCAAGCATTCTTTCCTAAGAGTGTCACTGTAACACCCCAGTCAGACCTTGGACTTTAACTCCCCTCACTTTGACAAGGAACATTCACTCTGCTATTTACTTGACAACATTTGGTTTTGTGTTTTCCAGAACAAGGCTGCTGTTAAGTGCACCCAGGCAGCAAAGGGGTGTTCTTTAGCAAAGGTATGGTGCTCTGTAGTGCTCAGGTGTGTTGTGGTTTAACCCCAGCTGGCAGCTAAGCCACACTAAGCTGCTTGCTCACTACCCCCAGGGTGGAATGGGGGAGAACCAAAATAGTCAAATGAGAAAAAGGCAGAAAAATGAGATAAAGGCAGTTTAATTGGTAAAGCAAAAGTCGTGCACTCAAGTAAAGCAAAACAAGGTATTCATTCACCACTTCCCATGGGCTGTCTGGTGTTCAGTCACCTCCAGGAAAGCAGGGCTCCATCATGCTTAACACGAACTTGGGAATACAAACTCTATCACTCTGAATGCCGCCCCCCTCCCCCCTTCCTTCCTCTTCTCCCAGCTTTATATGCTGAGCATGATGTCATATGGTAGGGAATATGTCTTGGTCAGTTAAAGTCACTGTCCTGGTTGAGTCCCTTCCAGATTCTTATGCACTGCTGGTCTACTCAGTGGTGAGGTGCTGTGAGAAGCAGAAAAGGCCTTGATGCTGTGTGAGCACTGCTCAGCAGTAAATAAACTATCACTTATATCAGCCCCATA
The DNA here is from genome assembly GCA_026770055.1 of Myrmophylax atrothorax. NCBI lineage: Eukaryota > Metazoa > Chordata > Aves > Passeriformes > Thamnophilidae > Myrmophylax > Myrmophylax atrothorax. The sequence goes on along the minus strand of JAOXXN010000265.1, from coordinate 50,552,973 downwards.
CTAGGTAGCTACTATGAAGAAAATTAATTCTAGCCCAGCCAAAACCAGCACAGTCTGGACTTGCTCTTCCTGTGCCAACCTGTGCTCTCTGACCATTTCACTGAGTAGAATAACTTTTGTGACCTGTATTCATGGTGTTTCCACTGCTCCAGCACACGAGAGCTCAACAAACTCCAGTGAAGGATGCTTAATATTTAATCCCACTTCTGGCTTGTGTTACAGTTCCCTGTTTCAACGGGTGAGTGTTGTGCATGGGTTTGGCATGCATTTGTCAGTGTCAGTCTGAAGGAGCCTGTGCAATGGTGTGACACGGGGCCAGCCCAGTGTGCCCTTGGATGGGAGAACTGGGACAGCAGAGCTGAACCTGGTGTTAGCAGGACTGTGTGAGGGACTGCGAGGGCAAGGTGGGCTCTGTTGTGTCGGGATGGGGCAATGCTGCTCAAAACACAGTGCTCCATTAAGGGGCTCAGGCTCTTTCCAAAAGAGCTGGCACTGTCGCCTGAGATGGTACAGCAACGTGACAGGGTGTGTCAGATACAGGGATGGTTTAGATAGTTAGTGATGGAGAGGGCTAGCCAGAGGAGTCTTGACGGAGAGAGCAACTGGCAGAGAAGGGTTTCACTTAAAATTGCTTCAGCACAATGTGTGAATGTGGTTTATCATTTGTCAGAGCCATCACTCCTGCAGCTCTCCCCTGCTCCAGACTCACTAGGAGAGCATGGGCATGCTGTGCTTTTGCTGCTGATTCCTCATGGGATTTAATTTCTCTTTCTCCCCTTCTCTCCAGGGGTTCTCACTTGTGGCGGCCATGGCAGAGTACATCCCCCAGCCTCCTTCCACCTGGCCTGCAGGCCCACAGCCCCCTCACACTTCTGCTATCTGCCCACTGGAGCCTGTGGATCTGGGGATTTCAGAACAACAAACACCACCGGAGCAGCCGCCGTCCTCCCCGGAGCTGGGCGAGGATGAAGAAGTCACCTCCCCACCAGATCCTGATATCCCCTACCCCGACTTGGCCCCAGTTGTCTTCTTCTGCTTGAAACAGACCACCAGCCCACGGAGCTGGTGCATCAAAATGGTGTGCAACCCATATCCTTTCTGAGCTGCCCCTTCTCCCTCCCTGCCTCTGGCTCCCTCCTGCCCCATCTCTTCTTCACCCTGCCCTTTCCAGGGCACCTGGCAGGTAAGGAATGACATTTCCTACATATTTAATGACCTTCTTTGTTCAGCACTTGCATTTAAACAGTAGTCTGCTGTTTTAGTGTGAGATCAAAAGAAACTGATTATGAAAGAAGGGACTTCAGAGAGAGCTGCTGACAGTCCTAGGCACAGCAGACTGGGTGAGAGTGGAGGTATGAAGAGATGTATATTAGAAAGGCCTGTTCTTCCCCTTCTCAGCTCCCTTTTTGCCTGGGTCAGAGTATGAGTTGCTAGCTCAGGATCTTGCTGGAGGCTGCCATGAACAGGAGAGGTGTCTGAGTGTACAGGCTCATCTTGCCCTCGGTGAGGGAACCACAACTTGTCCTGTACCTCAATAGCTGGGATTGGACTGCTTGCCTTTCCATCTTGCACGTGTCACTTTCCTGCAAGTGTTTTGTGATGTCTGGTCAGGAATAAATGGGAGAATCTACTCAGAGTTTGATGCTGAGCTCCACATACCCTGTGAGAGGGACATAAGCACATCCTTCCTTTCCACAGATCATCAATCACACACATGTGTCACCAGTCATACTCACTGCCTCAATTGCAGGGAGGCCCCCTGCAACCCATCAGTGCAAATGATGACCACCTGCATAGCTTATCAGCCCGGAGCCTGCTGAGAGGGCAATGGCCTATGTGTCTTCTCAGCCTGGTGCTGTAAAAAGAACAGGTGGAGGGCATTTGCTGTTCTTTGGGCTGTGGAACTGTTCGTGGTGGGAAGCAAGTGGAGAAGACGAGTCCTCAGAGAGGTTAGTCTGAAATTTTATGTGACCCCTTTTTCAGCCAGAAATCTCAAGTGTTGGTGCTTTCTACCTGGGAGTTAATTAGTTCCTGGTTAGGTGGGTGTTATCCATAAGGATGCTTTTTCTGGTTTTGGTGCACTGGCTTCTAGGTTAAATCTGAGTATCTGGGCACAAACAGAGACTAGCAAAATTTTTCTAAGGATATTTTTAGCTCCAAGAGCCAAACCCTGGGTGAAGTCTTGAGGTGGTGTCGGAGATAACAGATAACCTTAGATGGTTGATGAATCTGGAGATTTGTTTTGATTTCAGGTATAGTTAAAGGTTCGTGTTTGAGTTCTAAGCTCTTGTCTTAAGGTTCAAAAGTCCTTAAAGAGGTGTTGCAGTCTCAAAAACAGGTTATGGCTGAGAACACATTGGAGATTTAGATTTTCTGCTTTCCTTTCTACTGGCTGCTCCATAAAATTTTAAAACTTTGTGTTGAATTATGCATTGCTTTTCTATCACTGTGTGTCTGTGCTAGTTATTATGTCCTGGGAATCTTTTCTCAGCATGTGGTGGGCTCAGAGTAAAGTATGAGACATTTGTATCTCAATAAAAAACTAGAATTGGGAAACGAAAGAAGAGTAATAGCTTGGGTTTGGAATGAAGATTTGCTCTTGAATGGGGGAAGGAGGTTATGGAGGAAGAAGATAAGAGCCTGTCCCTATTTCTGGCTAAAAAGTCAGTCAAAATATTCCCTCCAATTTAGTATCTTGCAATGAGTTTGATTTAAGTTGTCGGAGCTGTTATTCAAGGAGGGGCGCTATATGGCCATTTTAGTGTTTAAATGTTACTTCTGTTCCTCAGACAGATGTGCTTTTTGACTCAGAAAAGGAATTTCTCCTATTAAGGGCCATAGCAAGAAGGGAAATGCTTCAATCAGTCACCTGTTGATGCTACACCTGGCTACCGGTGACACCAGGGGGTGAAGGTCAATGGTGGGGCTGCTGCAAACCCTCTGAAAGGGTGGTTTCAGACCTAAGATTTCAGCTCAGCTGTATGAAGGTGGGAGATTGTATGACAGATGTAGGCTGAGTGAAGAGGATTGAATTCCTCCTTTGATTTCTGCTTAACTCCTTGTGGTCCTCATTTTGAATGGATCACGCAATAACTGGTTCCCCTAATTTTTTAATTTTTTTTTGCAAATAATGGTTTGTTTCTGGGCCCTGAAGGGTTCTTGCAGCTTATCATATATTCTTGGTATCACACTTACTTTTTCTAATAGCAACATAGAAAGGATACATATCCATGACCTGGTGGCAGATCACTTGCTGTGGCCTCATCCTTGGCTAGGAATGAGACCCTTTATTAAAGATGCTTCTGTGAAAATCAAATTGTGTCTTCTACAAATGGATATACTTTCCTGCTTTTTTTCTGGTCTTAAGTCTTCCATTCATGTTATACTGAGCTATTTGGTCTCCAGTGTGCTGAAGTTAAGCAGGGGCAGGCTGAGTCACGGTCATAGGTCAACCTCTGGCATTTCCTGAATATTCAGCAAAAAGATAGGGCATTAGTTAAATGCCTATTAATCTTCTCATTGACTTTTTACTAGGCTAGAGCTTCATGATTGCTGTTTTGGAAGTACTGTCAATGAGACTTAAAATGGAAGCTCTGATAGTTAAGGGCTATGTAGCAATTTTTCTAAGCACGAGGTCATTAACCACCAAATTTCAATTTAGGTAATTGCATTCTACCTACTTAAATCTCCCTCCCCTGAAGATTATTTTTTCTTTCATGAGCAGTCCTGTGATTTTGCTATGTGCTATTAAACAGCTGCCATATTGCTTTGCTGCAGTGCAGTAAGAGGAGAAAGAACCACTTATTTCTGTGCTTTAAAATCGCTTCTGGAAATGTATTAGTCTATAAATGTGGAATGCTGTCATTGGAAAAATTGTACATCTTAACTTCCTTTTGAGACATGGACTCTGCCCCATGTGAAACTTGAGGTGTTTGTCCCTGAAAGAAGTATTTACAGCGAATTTTGCTATAGTGGTGTGTGTGAAAAGGAGCCCAGTGCTTTGAAGCTTGGTGATTTTGAGTTTCTGAGATGGCTTTGCATATAGTGCCTATGAATGTTTGAATGGCCTTAGTTTACTGGGGAGCAGATTTGTTAGATCCAGGTTAGTGCTGTGTAATCAGCTGGTTATGGAACAATGCACACCTGGAGGCCTGGCTTGTCTCCTGAGTATTGTCCCTGTCAGAAAGGAGTAGGTGTGATGCAGCATGTGAGCAACCTGTCAACTGGCTTACCAGATTGATTTCTGTTTTGATGAACTGAAGGTTGGATGGCTCTTAGTTGTAGGCCATGGGGTTGTTGCAGCTACAATATTAATACACTCAATATCTGAGATATGATTAGGAGAATGGCTGTAAGATTTTATTTTTAGCTTTTATAAACCCTAAACTCTATGTCAATTAGGGTTTGAAATCAAACTTGTGTGGGGAATATGGTGAAAAGTATGAAAATGTTTCCAAAACAACTGCATAGCATTCACTTAAAATTTATAAAGCATTTGGGATTAAATAATGGGTATGCCACATGACATTTTACAAATGGATTCTTGTGCGCTCTTCAAATTATTAGAAGATTATGACAGATGCCTGGATGTCTGTAGCACTGTTTGACTCCTTGAGATTCCATAAAGACTTTACACTTCATCCGTCCCGAGGGTCAAATGCATTTGGGTTATCCTTTGAGTCTTTCTCAAAACTCTTCCCAGGAGGCCCAGACCTGCCTTTGCTGTTATATCTATAATATTGACATGACAGTGAGAGTTGGAGTGAAGTGTTGCCATTAAAAAACAAAAAATCAATGCTAAAACTGTAGCAGTAATGAGATAGGCTCTGCAGTTCACTGCTGTCATTTTCCTGCTTTTGGTTGTATACCAACCCCTCTGTGAATGAAGTGTGTTGGCCATTTGGGCTTCTGTTTTGCACTCAGGCAATGAAGTGTTGCATTTCCAGCTGATTTAAGTGGTGTGGAAGCAGCAGGTCAGGTCTCAGTTGCGCAAAAGCTTATATATGCACTTAAGTTTTAGCACTGGGAGCTGTGTTTTATAGTGTATTGAGCAGAGCGACTTCTTAATGCTGGTATGACTCTGAGTATTGAGGAGCTGCCTTGTAGCTCATTAGCTTTAAAGATCCACCAAATAGGGCCTTTAGCATCCTACCTGCCTCTGAAAGTCCTACCTTGTTTCTGGAGGTACCTTTCCTGTAACTTTTACTGGCAGCATTATCAGCTTGGACTATGTGCTTGGTGCACAGGGAAACAGGACTTGTCTTGAGCATTTTAATGGGAAAACAAGAAAACCTACAGATAAATTCTCTGTCTCCTCCCTGCTGGGTGCCACAGACATCATTTATGTATGAGTCAGTGGAGGATAGGATGGCTGCTGATGGCAGTGTTGTTTCATGCTGGCACTGCCCTGTGAGAGCTGAGTGGAGAATCAGATGTTGGAGGAACAAAGAATACGATGTATATGTGGATTGGTGGTTGATACTTCTCTTGGTGACACTGAGCAGGTGGTGCCATGGTGCATGGGGACTGTGGGCTGCCAAAGCCACTGCTTTTTAGGTGGTGTAGGGTTGAGGGGCCAACAAACCTTTTGCTCACTAATAAGCTTTGAGTGAATAAGTCTGTCATTTACTACTCCCTGGTCAAATACCAGTTTGGAAAATTTGTTTTTGTCCGAGTGAAATTTTACGTGCAGATTCTGTAGTATGTTGTACTTGTTTCTGTCTTAAGCTGTTGGCTTGTGTACTGTTACACCCTGGACACGGTTTTCATAACAACTGGATGTAGTTATTAAATAAGAAAACATGATCTGCAAATTTATTGCAAGCTTTCTAGCTGATGACTGTCTTAAGGTCAGAACTCTGTCATCTTTGGAGTTTTCTTTTTTACATGTGTATATTTGTTTATGTGTGTGTATAAATGAAAATAATAGTTCCTGCATCTCCAGTAGGCAGAGAGAAGTTTGAAAATGTGACTAGAAGGTATAATAGTATATCAAAAATTGAGTGGCTTATGGATTTTAAGCAACATCCATCATTCTTAGGGATCATTGGTTTGTGCTCTTGGGATCATCAGCATCAGCTTTTATGTGCGTACCTGAAAAACAGTTAAAATGTATGTTATTCCTGCATCTCCATTTTAAAGGCAGATCTCTCCTACCTCTTCTAGAAAATGTATCTCTGAAGACACATGAAGAGTCTGGCACTTATCTGAGAACTTGTGGCAGCTTTTGTATCATTCTAGGTAATCAGGCAGATGTTTTTGCTGTGCCCTTAGTAGTGTATTGATTTTTGTTGATAGTGCAACTCTGTAGACCTCCTTTCAGCCAAGGAGGGTATACCCAAGTTCTATCAAGTGCAAGATTTTTCCTCCCTGTAACAGATTATCTAACTCTTCTGCACTCCACAACATAACTAAATTAACTTTGCAGTTGCTCCTATTGCATGGGAAACTGGGCTGGTCCAGAGCTCTCCAGTGAACTTGCTGTGTCAGTGGTATTGGTGTTTCCCAGGGCATGGGTCAGAGGCTTTTCAAGGTTTAAAAGAGAGCAAGACTGCTTTAGGTAGGTCCTGCTGGGTTTTCTGCCAAGCTCCCCACAGGTAGAATGAAGTTTGCTGTTAGGAAATAAAGGTGATTTCTAATAAGTCAATCGTCCATTATTTAGATTAATATTTGAAGGCACTGAATGCAGTGGACCAATGCAGCCATCTTTTCAGGAGCAATCTACCATCAACTATTCTCCTCCTGTTTATGTTAGCTATGTGCCTTAAAGCAGACATTTCCTGTGCTTGTGAACTGACCCTTAATTTCCCTGTTAATTTTCCTCTTGGAAAGTTGGTTGGACTTCACCCCATCTAACTCTGAAAACCAACCATCCAGGTTCTCTCTGGATATACTTGACAGACTGCCACTGCAGCAGGAAAATCAGCATGCTTAATTTAACCTCTCTCTTCAAAAGGTAAAGGAGCTCTCTGAAAGGGGCTATTCCTCCTATTTTAGTAAAGGAGTTTCTGGATAGCAGGCTGTAGGGTTTGCTGACTAGCATTCTGGGCTGCATTTAGGGTTGCTATGCTGTTTGGTTTCCAAGATGCTCTGGATGAAGGGAAAGGTAGGGAGCAGGTTTAGTTTTGGAATTTGTGTAGTCTGAACATTTTAGTGCTTCCATAATGAAATCTTAGTTTTGCGGGAGAAGACGAAGTCACGTTATCCATCTGGACTCTGGATTGGGGGAAAAGTAATTCTGTAAATTCCAGCCCTTTTTTTAGGATAACAACTCTGTTTCCTGATTGTGATTGATAGACAGGTGACAGGGGGAGCATGATGGTGCTCAGGACCTGCATAAGTAGTTGCGAAGGAAGTTGTCTCTGCAAAGCTAGTGACAAGGAAGTGCCATTGCTGTGGGTCATTTGATGTGCAAATTTACAATGGGAAGTTCAGAGGAATCATTTGCACAGTCAGATGTGGTGTAAATGGAATTTAAACTCGTGCATTGTCATTACTTGTACACAAGGGATGGATATGTTTGAAGGGACTTTGCATGCTTGAGACCTGTGAGAAACTAGCTCGATTGTGTGTACGTGGTATCTATGCAATTCCAGGCAAGTGGGCAGATATAAAAGGATGAGGTCTAAATTTGGCTGGCTTGCAAGCTGGCCCTGTGCACCTAAGCATAGGTGCTGAAATAGGATAAATCCCTGACTTCTATCCCTTTAGCTTATTCCCTGGAGACTTCTTTTTATAGTTAGAAGTCAAAGACCATGGTTTGAAAATGAAACAGGATCTCAGAACAAACCAAACCAGGACTCTGACTGCCTCTGAAGATTTAATGTCCATAGGGTCTAACAAAATTGGAAATAAAGCTGAAAATTTTTGATGCATCCTTACTGTCTTCATTCAAAACTCTGAGAGTTTTTTCTGTTACTGAAAGATCGATTCCTACTGTTGGAGGAAGGGCTAACTGTAAAATAATGAGAGGGGCCTGTAGTTTAGGAGAGAGGTATTTCTGCTGTGTGTTTGTTGTACTGGCTTGTTTCCCCAATTTGTTTCAAAAGCAATAAAAGTCCTCCTAGACCTCCATGCCTTGGTGCTTCAGGAAAGTGGGACTAGGACTCTTACGGCAACAGCTTTTGACAAGGTGTCTTAATACAGTCCCTGAATTTATGGTCAATGAATGTGAAAGGTGCAGGGAAGCAGGTGAGAGTAGAAGATCAAAGTCATGTCATTGTCTGGTGTAAATCTGTGTTGTTCTGCTATATCTAGTGAAAACAGACCTATGTGAACCAGCTCTTCAGGTGATGTTGGGGAGATTGGTCTTGTCATACAGCACCATGTTATCCAGTGCAGACAGTGTAGTTTCTGGCAGCCTGGGAGCATCTGGTACTGCTCGGCTGGAAGAGGTGGGCAATGTGCTCAGCCAAGTGCAGGGATAGTAGCAGTGCCTGCTCTGGAGGACCTCCCCATCGCTCTGCAGTATGTGTTGCTGAACAGAAACAAATGCTGAAAAACCTTTCTGGAGCATATTGTGTTTATTCACTGGAATATATTTTGCCTTGGAGATGAGAACCATTTATTCTTTGAAAAATGGTCAGTTTGCCTTTTTCAGTCTTTGTGAACTCTGGAGCAGAGTGTGTGAGAGAGCCAGAGGGGCTCTTGTAGGAATAGAAAGGGCAATAAAAATACTCATGTTGAGTTCAAGACCTATAAAATACTCTGACCAGACCAGTAATTGCATGTCCTGTTATAACACCGTGAACTAACGCAATTAACCACTAACAAATTGACCAGCTGCCTATTTGAGGACTTCACACTCTTCCCACCCCAGACCATGGGAAAGGAGCCTGGAGCTTTGAGCTGTGAGCATAATACTTGACAGGAGCTGCTTCAGGTGAGGAATAGCTAACAGTTACAGGTCTCCTGAAGAAAATGGCCTGCAGCTGGGTCCAGGGTGGCTAAGAGGAAAGTGTATGAAAAACTTGGCCCATTACAGACCTGTGGAGAGAATAGGAGCAAAGAGTATGCCAAGCTGTCAGCCTTTATGCTGGAAAGATTTTTATAGTCCTAGGGAGCCAGTGTCTTCGGAAGAAGATTGGGGTAAGGCTCTTGTCTGGTGTGAGATGGACCAGGCTCAAGCTTGCATCCATTTCTGTCCTGCGCTTGCTTTGCCTGCTGGTTCTGGTTGGCTCAGTACCCCCTTGGTCAGCCCCTGCCTGGAGTGCCTCATACATCTCTGCTGCTGCCACTCCTGTGCCCCACTGTCTGCTGAAGGGCAGGGGTGAAGGAGGTCCTGTTGAACGTATATTTCTCCGAAATGGGGTTTGCAGCCTTTTGCTGGTGGGGGCAATGGGATAAGGGCTAAGTAGAGTTGGTAAGGGCTACCAGTCTAGGCTGGCTGTTCAAAAGGAGAAATCCAGTGGTGGATTGGGCTTGCCCCACTCTTGGTTGCTGCTGCTCCTTGGGCTATGAGTTTGTGCTGTGCTACCTCCTGTCAGCTGTGCTCCCCCATCAGGAAGGGACTGCTGCTGGCTTTGCTGCCCTACCTGCATCTGCTCCCTGGAGAGGTTTGCTGGGCTCTACTATGGAAATGAGCAGGAATCATCTCTGTAAAATCTTTGGAGGAGACAGACTAGCTGAAGGGGATGGGTTTTTATTCCTTCTGAAGGAGACATCAGAGTTGAGACCAGCAGTCAGGGAATGAGGCTGAGATGAGCAAGGAAGGCAGATGAGAGTGCAGGTGGACTTGTAAAAGAAGTGATGAAGTGTGATGATGAAGATTTAAGACAAACTGATGGGGAGTGATTAGTGGAGGTTATCTAGGTTGGGAACAGATGATGCAAATCCCTGCTGAGCTTGGCAGGCACCTCAACAAACTCTTGCAATCAGTGGTATCCAAGGCAGCTGACATATCTGAGACAATCAACATGAGTGCTTGATCTTTGACTGCCATCAAGGGCTGGTGAAATGAGAAAGTGGTATGATGGCAGGGTAAGTCTTCAGTTAGAAGATCTGAATAGGTGTTTGGATGGGTTGGCTGGTCTGGGGGCTAGTCTCAGTGCAGTGGTTGGAAAAGCTTTCCCTTTCCCAGCCCTTACTGCAAAGTCAGCTGGTGGGGATGGAGATGGAAAGCTTAGCTTGGCCTTCCTGCCTGAAAGATGTCCACCCCTTCCTTTCTCTTCTACATCTTTCTCTATGCCCATTGCATCAGTGCAGACTGGGGAGGGGAGCAACTCCCTCAGGCAGGACGGGGGTTGCACAGAGCTGTGATGTGAGGGACCATCTGTCCCCTGAGACAATAGTGCCATTTATGCTTACATACTGCAATTCATCCAAGAGGAAAGATAAATATGTCCTCGCTAATGATACAACAGCACACTCTTTGTTTATCCTTTCTTCCTTTAACTTTCTCTCCTTGTCATCACCTACTGTGCTTGAGTCTATAAAAGAAGCCATTGCTCCCCCTTCTCAAGTGTGATTTGAAGCTTCTGAGTCCCTGCAGTTCCGCTAGCAGACGCCAATGTGACTAGCCACCCTGTCTCTCCCCTCTCCTCTCTGTCTGTGGCCGTCTGTCATTTTTCCCCTCTGTTTCTTCATTTCCCTTGCTGTCATTCCTGGGTTTTGCTTCTAGCAGCCTCTCTGCTTTGATTGTTCCTTCTCTTGTATTGGCTCTTTCTGCAAAGTGGCTCTCTTGGCCAATACTGTGGGCAACAGGCTTCCTGGGGTCAGGTATCCTGAAAGGTCAAGAGTTATAGGGAAGATCTGGAGATATGATTTAAACAGAGGACATCACTCATTGGGCCTAGTTGGAATAAGAGAAAAGGTCAGGGCTCTGCTGAGATGTCAGAGCTTATCTGTTAAAACTGCAGATTTCCTCATACGAGGGGGGGATTGCTACGTGGTGTGGCTTGCTGCCTTCATTCCAAGCCCATGTCAGCCACTATTTTTCTGTGTCCTCCAACATGCAAGTGGCCTCCACGACAACCCTATCCTAAGTTGTCATTGTGCAGGAGCCTGTGCTCATCACTGGGTTGCAGAGTCCAAGGGATACACCTGTCCTGGGAGCAGGGAAAGAGTGCAGGTAGGTGAGCATCCCCTTAGCCAGCTTGGGAGAAACTTGCTGCTGGATCAGCTGCCCCTGATCTTCTTTGTGATGTAGCTGGCTCTCTGCTAATCCCTGCTCACCAGGGTGGGCTCTTGTGGGCAGATGCAGACAGATGTGCGCTCAGCATGCTGTGTGGGAGTGGTATGGCTGTGATGTTGTGGCCCTGTGCCCCAGCTTGAAAGCTGGACAAGGTGCTGAAGGGTTTCCTTACAAAACCTGAACCAGCACTGCTGTCTCAGCCATGTTCCTGACCCCTGAACCTGTTGTGAGAGGTGTTTCATCTTTCCATTAATAACTTGGCATTGTTTATCACTACCTCCCCAGAGTAGCAAAAAAATGCTAAACTGCCACAAGAGGTTTCAGATTGCTTGTAGCTTGAAGTAACTGGATGTCGTGAGAGGCAGAGTGAACTGAATGTACCTCTTGAGCGATTTCTCCTCTTAGAGTCATGGGTGAAAAGGGCCTAACATCAGTACAAATGCATCCAGGAGAAAGCTGCTGAATCCGGTGCTTATAATGCTAGCTATGAGATTTGCCTCAACAGAAAAGAAGGGAAAGAAAACACATGTTAAAATATTAACCTCCCTATTGAAATAGTCTGTAACAAACAACAGCTGTTCTGTTTCTCATGGCATAGAAAATGCAGAAGTTCAATATTTGAGGGTGGAGAAATAGTTTCTTCCATGCAGAGGTTGATAGTCTCTCAAGTGAAAGATCAAAAATGTCTGCTTGTCTTCTAAGCCCTGCTTATTAAGTGGAAACATACTGAAACATCACGAAATGTGCACTTGGCCCCATTATTCACACACCCCCAAAAGGGTGCGTCCTATCTTTACCTGTATCCAGCATCTTGCTTCTCAGCCAAAACCTCGTCAGTCTAGTGGCGCAGTAAGTTCCCCTATGAATACAATGTCCTTATTTTCTACAAAATGTACTATAGATTATTTACCAGCCACCTAGCAGATGTTGCTAACAAGAATTGTTAAGAAGAATCAAACAAAAACATATTTGAGAAAAGTATGCTTTGTGATGTGTTACAGTTTTTATGTAATTGTTTGTGTTCACATATTTACCACCTTGTGATGTAATTCTTGCTCTAAGTAAGTCTCTTGGTTTTGTGGATGATTTTGGCAAGCTCTGCTTTGTCCACATGTGAGATTCAGGCCAGGCCTTGAAAGTGTTTGTTGTGAGTGAATTATATAAAAAACCCCAGGCTCAAAGGAATGCAACAGTAATAATATATTGCCTTTGGTACTGCCTGATGTTCAGTGCCACTGGCCAACTGTGATATTTCTTAATGAAGAATGTGGTTTTCCCTCAAGGCAATTTTTTGCTTGCTTTTTTCTTTCCCTGTGGCTCCTTTCTGATTAATTTCCTTGATGGAGTAGAATCCTTCCTGAATTTGGATTTTGCTCCTCTCTTCTCTGTGCTTACTGACCCATTGTTTAGCAACCTCTGTGCTGCCATCTGCTTTCGTCATTCCATCTAGAGCCCTCCTTGGAAGTGAGATTTTTGTGAGTGGAGGAGACTCTAGATAGTAGCCCACTAGTTTTATACAGGAAATTTCCTTGGAGACAGCTGTCTTCTCACTGTTTTCTTGTAGCATTTTGTTCATCCCGTGCTGCAGCCGCCCAGTTTCCACTTTTTGTATAGGTTGGCCCTGTTGTCTTTCCCTCTATAACAAACTCCTTATAATGTTTTCTTCTTGCTGAGTACTGGGTAATGGTTTTTCTTTCTTTCCTGCTCAGCAGGATTTCTGAAGAGGTGGCACAGTTTGTACAAGGGCCATGCACACAAACGGAGCCAAAGAAATGGAAGACATGTTACATGAAGTGGTGGTATGGTTTTGGAAAGTTGTCTCCAGCTTTTCTGATTGTAACAGTCTTTTTATCCCTTAATGAAACTTCAATTTGAGATCTGAGAGACAGGGACCAGATAAAAAGCTGGGGAAGGATACTGGAATAGGGGACTGAGAAGCCCAGAAGGAAGATAAACCTACTGGGTCAGGCAGCCAGCAAGGATCTGAGGTGGAAAGCTTATCCACCAGGTATCTGGCCTCCAGCGTGGAGGGACTGGAGAGTGATGACATGAGGCAGCAACCTGGAGAGTGGACTGGATGGGGTGGGCTAATGGAGGGGTGGGTAACTGGGGTGTGGGAGGGGAGGGTCTGGATGGAAAGAAGCTGGTTGAGAAGGCAAATTCTGGGGCAATGAGCCTGAGTGGAGACAGGCTGTCAGGGCTGGAAGGCTCAGCCTGCAGTGAGGAGGAGTGAGGTGGGAGCATCTCATGGAGTGGGGTGAAGTTATGTCCCTACCCTAGAGCCTGCACGCTTTGCATTCCTGCTCATTTCTGATTTCCTGCTGTCAGCAAACTCCTGTAAGGCCCACTGGCTACACAGGTGAATGCCATCCTTCCTTGTGTGTGCGGGTATCCTGGGGAAAAAAAAACCAACAACCTCCCCCAAACCTGAACACATGAATGTGCAATAAAGAGTTGTGTTGTGAAGGTGGTGTGAGGAGGGGAAAACTGAGATTCCACATTCATCCTAAATTCTGTCATAATTTCTTGGATTGAGTCATATCAAAGTCTCTGCTGATCATATTCAAAGCACAATTTCCCCCCCATAACAGCTGCTACTTTATCTCTGTTTGGATGGATTGTTAGAGAATGATTGAAGAGGCCTTGGGTTACCCTGCTGCCCAGTGTGAAATCAGTGTATCAGTCATCCAGCAATAAGTCCTAGCAAAAAAAAGAAAATTCCTGATACTTATGCACAGACAAAAAATTATTTTTTTTTTGCAACTGTTGAAATTCAATTTAGTTTTTCACCATAGCAGTCATACCTGCCATGGAAATTTCAGCTCAAGCTGCCAGTTACATGAAGCTCTAAGTGAATGAGACTGGTTGTTGGAAGGAAGAGGAGTTTGTGGTAGGATTAATTAAAATTAGTGTTATCTGTATAGCTGCATGCAGCCTTCCACCACAAAGGTCAGCTCTTGCTGAAGCCTCAAGTTTCCCCTACAATGTAATAATTAACTATTAAAGTGGATACTTCAAAAAAACCATTCCTTCTGCAGAGAACCATAACCCAGGATTTTTTTCAAGGCGTGGAATTAATTGCATCCCTCACCAGTATCTTTGAGGTGCTGTTATTTCTTTAAAATGCATTTACAGCATATTGTGATATGTCACACATCCTTTAAATATCCAATAGCTTTTTAACTTTTAAAAATCTATTTCACACTTAGAGGCATGTCTGTAATGCATTTTTCTGGAATGTGTGGCAGATGTCTGGGGAAACTGTTTTCTCCCATGTGGGGGTTATTTTACTGGAAAATGAAAGAGGGTTGACACTTCATTTTATTTTTCCTGAGCTGTCACATTAGGGATTCTCTGTCTGGGTGAGAGACATGAATCCAGATCATATGTAGACTGCACAAGGCAATATGTACTTCCCTGGGTGAAAGGGAGCTTCCCGTGGAGGAACATCCTCTGAAGGCTACAAGGGGGGGAAACAGGCTGGGGAGGTCTGCTCTACATCCTGCTCCACGGGACTTCTGAGCATGCTCTGGAGATACAGAAATAGTATTAAGTGTATACTTGGACCCTCTTCTGCAAGGAGGAGGAAGGTGACAGCTTTGAGGTTACTCAAATCTTCAAGGAACTCCTGATATTTTGACTGAGGTTCCTGAGGTAGGAATAGAGCTTGTACTTCAGGGTTGTGTGTTGCTAATTTGACTCCTAGGGAGGAGTCATGAATCCTAGTGCTGCAGTCATTTAAGGTGTGTCAGGCCACCGTTGCATGGCTGTGGTTTAGGGACAGATAGAAGGGAATATGTCATCACTGCATTAGCCAAAAGTATCCGTGTTTTAAGGGACTTGATCTGTTTTTCTGTTGACTAATCTTCTCTACCCTGCTTGAATGCAGTTTTCTGTCTCCTTGTCTTTGTCTTGTGGTGGATCATGTCCATGTATTTTCTTTTTTTCTCCTTTTCCTGTTCCCAGGTGGAGCACTATGCTTGGGGCAGGCCCCTTTGTCATTTACCCTGCAACATCAGAAGAGAGGCAGGGATGGGAGTCAAGCAGAGGAACTGCTGCAAGCTCCTGAAGCTAGTGCCTGTGCCAACATCTCCCCTTTGCTGAGACAGATGCAGTGGGGATAAATACCAGGTGTCTTTTGAAGAGTAGTCAGATGCATCAGCAGCCCCTATTTTGTCATGTTGGGACAGAAAAGTCTTTTTTCCAGATTTACATTTCAAAGGATTGCCTACGGCACATGGCCTACCCCTCTTGCGCTGAGCCTGGGAGACACACTCCTCATTTTCTGTGCAATAAACATGCCCAGGGCTTATTTGGCTGTGGCAGCAGCCAGAGTGTCCTCACTGCTGGTATGTGTGGGCACAGGCATGCTGCTGTCAAGGTGTTTCAGGGCAGAGACTCTTAGGGACTGAGGAGCATAGCCCTGGGGGAAGCTGTCACTGTGGGCCCTGAGCGGGGAAAGCAGGAAGGTGCTGGATATCACTTGGAACAAAGATGTCAGCTTCTTCGTGGAGGTGAGGGGGTGGGCAGGTGAATAACCTGGGATGTCCTCCACAGGACTGAGGATGTCTGTGATCCCCTCAGCGGAAGCAAAGGTGACAGGTTAGACAGCTCTAGCAGGAGAGCACAGACGTGATTATTTTCTTCCCCAGCCACTTGACTTCTCTGGGTACTTCTTGAGTGAGATTAAGCTGATTAGTGTCATGCACTTGAGACTTTGTCTTGTACCTATGGTGTTTCCCATTCTTGTTTGTGTGCATGAAGGATTTCCTCATCCATTGCTGTGACACCTCTCCCTACTGGACAGAGGATTATTCTTTTCTGATGATTAATGTTTCCATGGGTCTCGGGTAGCTTTTCAGGAACATGGAGACATTCCCAATAGAGAATCTGATGCAAAGTCTTTATTTAATGGATCTACTAGCTACAACTGGAACTATTTCATCCCACTGAATGACCTCTTCTGAGACTCTGCTGCTTCCACCAAAAAGTATTGAAGATTTGTACTTATAGGCTTATCTCTGCACCTCTTCCTTACCAACCATGCTGCTTGTGTTGGTGCCCTCAGGTGCTTAGCTACATACTTGTGCTTGGAAATTGTTTGGAGGCCTCATGCACTGTCAGGAGATTTTTGTTGTAGTCTTGCCCCCTCACCCCAAATTTGTGTGTGCTGAGATGCATCCTGGGAGACAACTCTCATGGAGCCAGTGTGACTCTCAGCAGCAGTGCATGCAAGCAGAAGTCAGACCATGAAAATGCACTGAGAACTGTGCAGAAGAAAGTACAGGAACTGGTACTGTGATATTTGTATTGCTTTTATACTATTAAGGTCTATATTGATATACATAGGCAATAAAGATATTTGACAAATAGTGATACAATTACTACATATTCTAAATGAGTTCTTTATTATTCTAATTTATATGCATCTGTATAAATCAGAAGTGTACTTACCATTCCTTTGCCATCTCAAAAGGTACAGGAGGATTAGAAGACATTTGCATTGATGAGTCTGAGGTAAAT
Source organism: Myrmophylax atrothorax (assembly GCA_026770055.1). Taxonomy (NCBI): domain Eukaryota; kingdom Metazoa; phylum Chordata; class Aves; order Passeriformes; family Thamnophilidae; genus Myrmophylax; species Myrmophylax atrothorax. Next base: position 50,536,319 of record JAOXXN010000265.1, on the reverse strand, counting down.
ATTTGACCTACTAATGAATTCCTGTGCAATTACTTCTGGGAGAGGCTTGTTGTACCTTCCCCTGTGAATCTGTCTGGGTGATCCCAGAGTGATTCAGCAAGAAGGGGGGGTCCCTTTCACTGGTGTTTAAAATTCTGAATGGACTGAAAAGCTTTTGACAAGAAGCTGAGGATTTAAACTTGTTATTGTTCAAATTGTAGAGGGAAGACTGGAGTTATGAGGAAGAATAGGTCATGGTGGAAGAAATCTAGTGGGCTTCTGTATTTTGGGGCATCTGGAGGTCACTAATGGGGAGGGTAAAGACTGAAATGCATCAGACAGTCAAAATTGGTGAGCTCCAAAATGTCATTCAAGTGTGTTGGAAATCCAACACAAATGTAAGAAATTGCGTTGATGGTGGAAGTGGAGCCCTCACAGCTCTTCCTTGGGTGCCAATCCGTGGGCTGACACAACCAGGTAGCCAGTGAGAGATGAGAGGTATCATTTGGTTGAAAAAATAGTTGTGTTACAGGGACTGGATTCATACCCAGGAAACGGGCTGATAATGAGAACCTTTGTTTGGCATGGGGCTCTGTCTGCATGCAAGATATGCTGAGCCTCCAAATGTGCTGGTTTCAGTGTAGGTAAGTGCTCAAGTGTTTGAGTCATGCGCTAGGGTTAATAAATTGGCACCAATCCATTGACTTCCAGAGAGTTCTGTTTGTTAACCCCAGTCCAGGACCTCTTGGTTTTCTCAAAGTGGGGTGTAAATCTTGGAAAAGAGAATGAGCTCTCTCTTGCAAGACATTGGCCACTTCTCTTGTTTTCGTCAGGCTGAATATACTATAAAAAACAGCCTTTGTGCTGTTTCCATGCTTTGGTTTGAACAAGGCACTTACTGAAAGAAGATGAAACCTGAGCTAACAAGTTAAGTTTGAATTTTGGCTTCACTTGGCTTGTGCTTTGTTCAGATTAATTCTCCTTTCCCCCAAATGCTCGTACCTCCCATTCCATCCCCCAGACAGGGAGGTAGTTGTTGAGTTGTTGTTCCTCTCCTTTACAAAGTCCCAGTGGAAAGAGGAGACAAAGCAGAACATCATCTGCCTTCTCCTCTGATGGCAGGTGGGGAGATGAGCTCGCAGAGGAGCCTGTGCCTGGCTGCTGCCTGTGCATCGGTGGGATGATGCTCTGTGGGGATGCTCATGCAGCAGGTCCTGCTGGAGGGAAAGAGGAGGACAGTCCATGAGAGGAGGGGATAGGAAATCCAAGTGTTGTGAAGGTTTCCAGTTTGGGTACTTCACTGGTGCTCTGTGTATCTGTCTGAGAGAGAACTGCTAGGGAGGACCTCCTGGGATGGCTAGGCAGGCTGCAGCATGGAGACAGTGTGGGAAAGAGGACCTGGGGGATGAGAGAAAGAAGTGTGTTAGTGCCCCTAGGAGCTGGTATGTCTGTAAAGCTGATGTGTTGCCATGGTGTGCCTGGCAGTGAAGCTCCCTTGTTGCTTCTTTAATTCTGTTCAGGCAAGGAAGAACGGTGAGATTAAACAGAATGCAGAGCAAAGGCACTCTGTCTTCTGCTGTAGTGTGCTCTCCTTGGCTCCTGCACTGTCCACTACCTGGGCTTCTTTAGAACTCGCTACCCCACCTGCGTTGGGTAAAACAGCTTGTCTCCTACCTGCTGCCCTAGGCAAATATTGCTTTCCCACATTGTGGGAACTTGCGAGAATATCCACTCCAGCTTCTGCATGAACAACAAAACAAAGAGTAAGAAGGGACCTTTCTGGCAAGCCAGGAGAGTGGGTGCAACACTGGAGGCAGCAGAACTAATGGCAATACTCCCACTGAGATAAACAGAAGCAGAACTGTGTCGGTGGAGGTCTGGTGTTACTTGGCTTCCTTTTCAGTTGTTACTGAGTATGTTAATGGTCCTATAGTGGAAATGTCAAAAGATCCTTGACTACAAGGTGATATAGGTAACATCACCTGGAGAGATTAGTAGTAAGAAAAAGACACAGGATGCTTGAGACAGCAGCATATCATCCAGTTTCTTCCCAAGATGTGAAACATGGATCTGCATTTGTAAGAGCAGTATGGCAGTTCACATCGGAGAAGATTATGCACGGGAAGTCTGCATGTTGACATTGCCTCTCTATAATCCTATATCAAGATTGATATCAAGCTTTACCTTAGCTCTCCTCAAGTGTTGTTCTCTGGCTGTGTTCATTCCTCCCTCATTAGGAGGAATCCATGAAGGAGGAGTGAAAAATAAGGAAACCTGATTTGGCTCAGGAAGCCCTTGAGCTGAGAGTGGTTGGCAGCTGGAAGAGTGCCTAAGGGAAGTATTGTGGCTGCTCATTCCATTTTTACACACTTCCCTGGGCAGCTGTGTTGTAGCCCATTCTGGACAGATGGTTGGTCCAACTTGAGATGCTCATTTCTATTTATTTTTGTTATATTCCTCTGACTGCTCCCTGACTTGTGTAGGCTTTCTGAGAGTCTATAAACTCCTAGGTCACTTTTTTTTTTAAAAACATCCTTTCTGCTTAATCCTTATTGCCTTTCTTTCAAGGTACTTGCCCCTTTGATAGGTGTTCCCATTTAGGGGAGCATGGGACCTCTAGCTCTGGAAGGAACAGGAGCTGTTCTACTCAACGCTGCTTGGTGGGGATGTCATGCTGATGATCAGTCAGTGTTCAGATGGGGTTGGAGACCTGCTGGTGACCACCCACCCCATGTTTGCTTCCTGACTAGAGCCCTGAAGGAGCAGGCTGGCAAAATGTCCCTGCCCAAGCACTGTGGTGTCCTGTTCTCTATCTCTCCTGCTAAAAGCAGATCAGGAGTAAGATCTCCCTCAGAAGAGAGAGGGGTGAGTATGGGTTTTGATTCTGCTCTGCTGTAAAGTTAGATGCAAAAGACAAAAATAGATGAAAAGAGATGAGCTGTTGGCTTTCAGAGGGTGGGATACCTCCTAAGGGGGAGACTACCTCTGCCTTGATTGAACACATTAGTCTGACTCTGATTAACCTGGACACACTCAACTCTACTTCGTGGTTTGCTTTATGCTCATCTTCCCCCTCTCCTCCTTGAGTGTACATGAGCCTTTGGTCTAAAAATTTAATTACAGTGATCTTTTCCTTCTAGGCTCTGATAATGGCAGTTTCTGGCCACAAAGAAAGATCTAGACCAGCTTACTGACTAGTTGGAGGCTAAGTCACAACTTGAAGTTCATTTGCAGACAAACCTGTAGCACAGCAATCGAATACACAGGCAATTCAGCAACCTGAGGCTGCTGAAGGAAAGCACTGGCTGGGCAGAGCTTTGCATTTCAATGCATTACTCTTGCATTTTGCATTTGTGGCTTTAAACCAGATCTGTACTGTTTTCTGTACTCTCACAACAGCTCAAACTCCCACAGGTTGAAGTTCAGATTTAGTAATAACACCAGTATTTGTCAGCAAGAGATGCAGGTGATTTAAAGGAAACTTGTTTTGTTTCTGCTGTTGACTGGGTATTTGTGTGAAACACTTCTTATTTCTGACTTTCCTTTTAAAATCATTTTCAAAGTAAGTTAAGTGTTGTTTTATATGAAATACTACTCCTATCCTTGCAACCCAATGTTTCTTTAGTAATGGCTTTGGCTGTGGGTGCTGCTCCCATGCCAACATTCTTTAGACTCAGCATTGTATGCGGTTTTAAGACCTACTAAGCAATTTTCTAAAGCAATGCCTAATTTCCAGGACTACACCTAGTAAGTTACTACAAGAATGAAGTAGTCTGGAAGGAAAGCACAGGGATGAATAAGCACAAACTTTGATGGGCATCTAAGAAGCAACCTTGTAAAGAACTGAGGGTTGTGCAGGAGTGGTTATTTAACTTCTAAATGAAAAAGGTGAGAAAGTGCTATTTGCCTGGGTAAAGTCTACTTTCAACCCCTGGGAGCTGGTCCATGTTCACAGGTATTGCAGCGACAGTAACGCAGTCTAATGGTAAAGGAGACAAAAAGATGATCTAGGCTTTGGAGGAGTAGATCATCGGTGAAGCCACTCCACCTTCTTAATAGAAGCAGCCTGTGCATCTAAATAGGTAGAAGAGGAAAATGAAAAAATATTTGGATACAGCTGATGTTAGCAATTCTGGAGGGAACTTAGAGTGGGTGGGGGCAGGACAGATGTTGAAGACAGGGATTCATTAAAAATGACTAAAATGCCTAATTTGCCTAAAAGGTTGCTTAAAGAATATGACAATTTGTAAAAATTCTCTCTAGCATTTGGCTAGATTTCAGAGGGTGAAAACAACTGTTCAGCTGTTGTGAACACTGACGGAGTTCAAGAAGTGGTTCACTTGCCAGTGGGTGGTGCAGCCTGACGGGCAGTGGGGTGGAAATACCATTGATTTATTTATTTAGTATCTGTCTGAGCTCTCTCTTGTGGGTTATCCCTGTCTGGACAGAAGGCAAGATGACTGTGAGAGCACCCTGATTAGAAGATGAGAAAGAACGAACATTGTGTTCCTCAGAGAGGGAGGTTTGTAGGCAAAGCACTCAGGTGTATGTGCAACATTACCTTGAAGTCCCTCATAGTAGAATATAAATGTATTTACCTTCTTCCCAAATCACTCTCTCCATCTGTTTTGTTTTAGGCACCTTGGTTCTTATCTAATGTTTTATCACCTTGATAGCTCTTACCTTATTAAGTATGTCTGCTTCTATCTCTCTAATCTCTTCACATCACCTCCCCAGGGTGCTCTTTCTTTTGTCTCTTACTGTTCTCAGTTACTCCTTTACCTGATGCTAATTTTTTTCCCACCCCTCACTGATGCATTGCAACCTCAGCTGACATTTCTACTTTCCCTTGGAGCAGTGGTAAGGAAGCACCATTTGGATACAGGAAAGAGATTCAAAATGCAGCTGTAGTACCCTGGGGAGCTGGGCATCTGGTGTTCCCTGGGCTGGGGACTGACCCCTCCAGGCTCCCTATGTAACTAAAGTCTGCTCTGACCTTTGGTGGCATAGACAAATCAGACATGAAAGCCTCTGCTCTGTGTTCATGTAAGGAGGGAGTTTATGGGAGCCAGAAGCTTCCCACAATGCGGCAGGTGATGCCCAGAAATGTTGCAGTAGTGAGCCTTTTCCTCCGGGACTGGCTCTCCCTGGGTATGTTCGCCTCAGGTCCTGGTGCACAAGTGTAGTTTGAGTGGCAGTCAAGGGACAAGAAAACAGGGTGTCAGATGGAGAGAGGGCTTGATGATGAGAGCAGAAGTTAAGGCAACCTGAAAAAAACAGGTATTAAAGCTGTCTGGGCCCTGGGGTCAGATCCATATTTCCTAAGTGGAGTGAAAGGGAACTGGCCAAAGGAATGTGAAGCTGGCAGGAGGGCAGCTGATGATGGTGTTGCTCTGCAAAACAGTTTTTTATCCATCTTCAGCAGGGTTCACCTGTGAGCATCCAGCCTTACCTGAGAGGCAGAGAGCAGTCAGAGAACCCTAAATGTCTCCAGCTTGAGTAGGTCTCTTGTGCATGGCACCCCCAAGAGAAGTGCTAACAAGAACTGCTTCTATAGAACAGTTATTCCAAAAACCCTCATTGTGGAGCATCTGCAGGCTTGACAGTGAGTGTGCCCTAAGCAATTCAGCCTTACGGTGGCTCCTGATCTCAGGTGAGCACTGTGCTGGTCGAGCCAAATTGCTTCAGAGAGCCTGATCCCCTGGGAGTGGGTTTACTTGCCTGAGAGTTGATTTGTCAAATTCAGACAGGCCTGTCATAGGGAGTAAGCTGTGGAGGTGAGGTGTCTAAAAAAATAAACCTCTTTTGTGAGCTGTCTAGTTGCTGATATCCAAGGCAGGTGAGTTAGATGGCCCATGGAGGTGCCTGTACCTCATCAATAACTAGAAAGGGAGCCTGTTTTATCAACTCAAACTGCATCCCTGCCTTCCCATGGGCTCCATGTCTACTGGCTGAAGGGACACAGGGGGAATCTGAATCAGGGTGTGTGTGGGAGCTCTCTGCCATTATCCCTGCTGAAGGTGTATCATTTACATGTTGTCCTGCTCTGCAGCAGCAGCTCTGCATGCACGGTCTCCTAACAGCCATATTGCACCAGCTCTGTGCACATCAGTAATGGCACCCTGTCCTCATGGGGTGCTCTTATCAGGGATGAGACTGGCATTTTGAGTACCAGCATCCAAGTGCTTTGTTCCCTGGTGATGGTTTCTAGTAGGTGATGGGGCTGTCAGCAGAGCAACGTGTGTGTGTGAACACGTGGCTGCCCCTCAGGCATAGGGATGTGAGGAACACTCTCTGACTCCTCAGTTCTTTCTGCCACTGCCTTTTTTCTGTCTTCACTCCCCAGATCCTCTCTATTCTTTCCCTTGGCAGGAAGAGGTGTCCCAGTATGCTCAAGGAAATGGAAGAAAAATTGGAAGCGTTTCAGCTTTTTTGTGCATTTCAATTTTTCCTTGCAGTTTACAGCGCTAGACGCACTGGATCTTATTACATAAAGATGTTGTTTCTTGTCATTAATCCAAGGCACGGTGGCTGTTGGCACTTTCCTTCTAATTTGCAGTTCTCCTTGGTGAATAGCTATCTCATGGCACACACAGACTCGCTCTACTTTATCCCTATTCACAGTATTTGCTCCTTAACTGTAGGATCAAGGGAAGCATCCATTCCTTTTTTGCTCTGTTTTATTCTCCTAATTTTATTCATGATGCAAAAAATAACTCTGGCTGAAGCAATAGCAGTCCAGCAAACCCTGGGCTACTCTTTTTGGGGAGAAAGACTTTCTGGGTTTGCCCATTCAGGTCACGCAAGAGTTGCAGTGCTACATTCTGGATCCACTGGAATCAACTATTGGACCTACAAGTCTCAGTTTTGTCTGGAAAGGCCACTTTAAAATGCTGTGAGGATGGTTTTCCACAGAAAGAAAACCACTATCAATGCTCAGCTGTTCATTCTCTCATGACTTACTAGAATATGTCAGTGTTAATGTTTCAACATTTCTCCTTTTGTCTAAATCAGGATGCAGAAAGCATCATCATTACAGCTTTTTAATGTGCAAGCATGATCTTTCAGGCAAGGATCTGACTAGTGTATGAGCTGCTGTTATGTTTTAACCCCAGCTGGCAGCTAAGTACCAGGCAGCTGCTTGCTCACTCTCCCCCAGCCCCAGTGGGCTGGGGAGATGAATCTGGGGGAGAGGGGAAGTAGAACTTGTGGGCTGAGAAAGTAAAATATGATAATAATACAAATATTACTAATTATCATAATAATTACCGTAATGAGAAGGAGAGAGAGGAGTAACACCTGACAGAAGCAAGTGATGCACAATATGACTGTGCACCCACCCGCTGACCAATGCCCTGCCTGTCCCTGACCAGCAGTTGGCAGCTCCTGACCAACTCCCTGCAGTTTACATACTGGGCATGACGTTCTATGGCATAGAATGTCCCTTTGGCCAGCTGGACAGCTGTCCTGGCTGTGTTCCCTCCTGGTTTCTTGTGAAGCTCTTCACTGACAGAGCATGGGAAAGGGAAAAGTCCTTCATTTAGGGTAAGACAGTACCTAGCAACATATGTAACATCTGTGTGTTATCAACACGATCCTCATGCTAAATCCAGAACAGCACTGTACCTTCTACTAGGAAGAAAATTAGCTCTGTTTCAGCTGAAACCAGGACAGTTGTCCTACAGTGAAAGTTTAATGCTGAAATCGTCCAAATTCTCATCTTGCTTCCCCTTGAGGTTAACCTTACTTATGCTTCTGTAATTCTGTATACTTACTGCTCATCTGAAAATAAGAATAATTGTGCTTGACCACCTGGTGGCTAATTAAGGTCTCGAGTAACAGAAGAAGCTGGGACAAAGGGGAAGATGGAAAAATAGGAAACTGTTGCAGAACCAAATCCTCCACTGTTCAAAAGTGCAGAATTAAGTTGGTCAGTGTCTTTTCTTATGTGTTCACAGGCCATATATTTTCCCATCGGTCTCCTACTTCTGTCAGGTTCTTGAAGGATGGTGTTCACTTAATGAGCAGCCAGATTACACTTTGTTTTCCTGTGTTTGTTCAATGTGTGGCTCTAGGCCTTATTGACAATACACTGTTTTAAGTCCTGTCCTGAAGATGGGATTATTGATTTCCTCAGAGTTTTCTTTTTTTCTTTCTTTTTTTTTCTATCACAGTAGTATCTGAGTGCTTATCACTGTAGAACCCAAGTGCTTCACAAACATTAATTTATCTTCACAATGCTCCTGGGAGGAAAGAGCTTTTCTTGGCTCCCTGCTTATACAGAGGGGATGGTAGTGGGCACAGTTGAAAACAGAAGCATCCAGTAATTTTGAAATCCTAATTAGAGATACATGGGACTAAGTATTTTTCAGAGTCTATGTGGTATACCACTTGCTGTGTTCAAAGTGTGGTGCCTTTAGATGCAGAAGTGGGTTGTCAGTCATTCCTCAAGCTGGATTTGGGATTTCTGGTCTTCAGTTCATAATGAAAATACCAGAACTGATGATTTATTTTAGAATCATAGAATCCTTAAGACTGGAAGAGACCTCCAAGGTCATCAAGTCCAACCTCTGACTGAACACTACCATGTCAGCTAAAGCACAGCACTAAGTGCTATGTCCGGTTGCTTCTTGAACATTTCCAGTGATAGTGGCTTCACCATTTCCCTGGGCAGTCCATTCCAATGCTTAACCACCTTTTCAGGGAAACAATTCTTCCTAATGTCCAACCTGAAAGACCCCTGGCACAGCTTGAGGCCTTTATCTCTTGTCATGTAGCTGGTTGTCTGGGAGAAGAGGCTGGGCCCCACCTGGCTACACCCTTCTTTCAAGTAGTTGTAGAGAGTGCTGAGGTCTCCCCTGACCATCCTTTTTTCCAGGCTAAACACCCTCAGCTGCCTTAGCCACTCTTGATGTGACTTGATCTCTAGACCCTTCACCAGCTTCATTCTACAGCCACAGCTGGAACAAGGTCTTCTCGAGGTGCCCTTCTCACAGTAGTAAAAGCCATTCCCAGAGGAGCATGGACTCTGGGTGGTGTGGGGCTTGGGCTTTGGGTCTTGATGCTTCACACCACATTGGGATCATGTTGATGCTTTTCTCCAGGGGGTGTCATGGCTGCTGCTCCCTCAGCTTTGAGTGGCATGAGACCATTGGCTGTGTAGCTCTTGCTGGGAGCTGCAGCCTCCTCAGGGACAGCTAATCAGTGGGATCTTGCCTGGGCATTTGGTGGAAGCATCCCTCAATTAGTTGTTTTGGAGCCAAACACCTGTGTTAAACTCTTGCCAGTTTTGTAAGCAGGGAAATGTGGGCTCTGTTTTTCCCATATGGGGAATATTTGGAAAATATGAGAATCTTCTGATATAGTAAGTTTACTGTGTGGTAAATATGGTTCCTCTGAAGAAAGCCCATTTTGTCCTAGCTATGTGTTGGAACTTCTGACTGCTTTGTCTTGCATATTTCAGGTAAATATTAGTTATTTACTCTTTTGTACCTTTGTATTTTCACTTCTTTCAGGGAGCTTCTCATCACAACTGTTTTTCAATAGAAGGTTGTTTTCTCAATTTCATGGAAGCTTTGCCACGGAAAATGTCTCATTTTCACAGAAAAGGATTATTTGGGGCAACAAGCATAACACCACAGGGACTGCAATGCTTGCTCTAAGCCCGGAGTATCCAGGTTCTGCAGCATATTCTGGCTTACTATAACAGAGCAGGTCAACTGCAGGGTATGACAGCAACCAGACACCTGTTCTTATGATGGCTGGCTGTCAGGATTTGCTGCTTCTGGTTGCCAAAATAGCTGCCCTGTTTTACAAAAGGGATATGAACAGGGAGTCCAATGCAGAGAGACAAGTTTGAATGCTGAGTGAGTGGCTAAGAGTCCCCTGGAGCAACAATTCAGAATTCAAAGTTAATATGTTTTTCTGTAATCAGTATTTTAATTTAATGCTGAAAGTACAGAAGAAACGTTTTTCTGACCTGCTGTCCTCTGCAGTACATAATTGCATAGCTGTTGCAGGGCTAGCAGCTTTACTTTTGACTTCCAGCTCTAATTGTTTGATCTCAGCCATACTGGCTGATTGTCTAAATGGTGGTTTTATATGTTAGAGTAAAATTTTGGTTTATTTTGCCTCTTTCCCAGCTGTACTTCCAAGTCTGTGTTTTGCTTGTATTTGGATAGCTGATGTCTTACGGGGGATAAATGTACTTGTTTGTCTACTTGTTGACATCAGTGATAGGAAATCCAATCTTTCCATTGGTGTGTTTCTGGGATCCAGCAGAGACAGGCATAGATCTTTATTGTCAATTTTACCTTCTTTTAGTCACATATAGTTGCTGTCCAGTAGAGTATCTGGTTCTGTGTGCATCTTGATGAGAAGGTAAAAGGGTGAAATGAGTGTGTTTTAGTGTAATTCACAACCAAGAACTGGGCTTATGTATTTCTATTTGGAGAACATGATCTAGTGTGCTGTTTGAGCTTTTCTTCCCACTGCAAAATTAAATGAGTGTTACCTGCATTTTTTTGTCCAATGTAGGAGTGATCACTTTGCATTTGAGCAAGTGTCATCTTTCTTGATGTTGCTGGAGTATTTATCTTGCTCCATTTAAAAGAACATTCCCCTCACTGATTTCTTCCCTCAGTGGCCAATGCCATCCCAGTTTGTTTCTGCTGCAAGCCATCTTTGGGAAACTGCTGATTGCTCTTACACAAAACAAGACATCTCTTTGTCATTCAATGTGAAATGCTGCACATCTGGCTGTGGAGAAACAGCTGCTTTGCTAAGGCTATGACTCTGCCATCATTTGGCTGTAGACAAATTCTGATTGCCTGCACTTCGAACTGGCATTACCTGTGGCACTGAAAGCAGTAAAGTATGTTCTGCTGGGCTCAGTGCTGTGCTGGTGTGGTCATGGCTTCCAGCTGGTTCTGAGCACAAGTGTGGGGTTGTGAACTGGTTGCTATACACGGTGTGCACATCACTTCTGTATGAAGCTTCTCAGACCTGAGCCAGAACAAGACCAGGGCAGGTTTTGGTCCTCTCAAGGCTGTGAAAACATGCTTATGCAAATGCTGTTGGCTCTGAGAAATGTAATGGACCCACACACACACACTAAATCCTAAAATCCATTTTATGCTTTGGAGAATGCAGGTGCAATTCTTATTTGTTTGTTATAATGGTGCTAGTTTACAAGACTTTCTGCTGAAATTGCATTGATGAGAAACTTTCAGGTAGCAAGTTTTCTGATGAAAGCAGAGATGATCAGTTGTAACACTTGAATGAAAACTGCAAGTCCAACTGCTGTGAAAGTGCTCGCTCTCCCTGTGGGAGAAGTTGGTTTGCTGTGATCTGCATATTGAAGGATGTCACTCTGGAGCAATGCTGGTGTGTCCAGCTTTTTCATAAAAGCACAGAATGGTTTTGCTTGGAAGGGACCTTGAAGCTCAAGTTCCAACCCCTCTGTCACGTGCAGGGACACCTTCCAGTAGACTCGGTTACTCAGAACCCTGTCCAACCTGGCCTTCAACACTTCCAGGGACGGGGCATCCACAGCTTCTCTGGGCAATCTGAGCCGGTGTCTTTACACTCTGATAGTACAGAATTTCTTCCTAATGTGTCATCTAAATCTACTCTTTCAGTTTACAGCCATTACCCCTCGTCCAATCACTATGTGCCCTTGTAAAAAGTCCCTCTCCAATTTTCTTCTAAAGCCCCCTTTTAAGTACTGAAAGGCTACAATGAGATCTCCCCAGAGCCCTCTCCAGGTTGAACAACCCCAACTCTCTCAGCTGTCTTCACAGGAGAGGTGCTCCAGCCACCTGATAATCTGGACTCCTCCTCTGCACTCACTCCAACAGCTCTGTGCTCTTATGTTGGGGGCCCCAAAGCTGGACACAGAACTCCAGGGGGTGGTATCTTATGAGAGCCTTGTAGAGGAAGACAATCCCTTCCCTTAAGTGGGGGTTTTACCTATTTATATTCTACCTGGAAATAAAGGGGAACTTTTTGTTACCTCTGGCACACTGCTATATCTTCATTTTTAGAAAAGCAAAGTGGGTTTGTTAGGTGAAACAAGCTCCACCATCTTTTCTGCTTTGGCATCGTATATTGTATTCTAGGTTCTACTCCAAAGCACACTTTAAGAGGAGCTCACAGTCATCTGTTTGATATTTATGAGATTGTAATTTTAGATCAGGGATTTTATTATTCTGTATTAAAAGGTAGGCATAAAATAAACTAACCTAAAGGGCATACAGCCTTTCAAAAGGTTTTCAGCCAGTTTAAAGCTCTCTCTCTCTCTCTTCTATATAGTAGTGTGAAAGCAAGATTACAAAACACCTGGATGTGGTTTCTGTTGGCTCTATGTAGAGACTGCAATCCAAATGCAACTGGCTGCTGCTCTTGAGGGGGAAAAATGTCTTCTGTGTGTTTTTTTTCTTTTGGGGGGGTGGAACTCCTGGCATTGCAGCTGACTTATTTAATTAGAGTTTATAGTTGGCCTGTTGTTTAGTGTGTTTAGCTGTACTACACCCCTCCCAACAGCTGCTGAAGGCAAGCAATGTTTCAGCTCTTTCCTGAAGTGGTTTTACTGCTTAATAGCAGATTTGTATTGTTTTTCATTCAATCTTTATCACACGCACAAATCTTTGTGAGTATGCTTTGGTTCTGGTATTGCTGTTTCCCCAAAGCTTTTATTTGTTAATTGTTGGATTTTATTGTTGTTGGTGGTTTTTTGTTTGTTTGTTTTTTAAGCTGTCTTCATTCACTGCAAGTCAAATTCCCCACAAAGGGGGTTGATGCAGAGCTTGGCTGTTGCTTGGCTCCCAGATGAACATAGATTAAAAAATCCTCCTCCATAATATTTTTGGCTGTATTTCACCAGGAGCTTATGTGCGTGCGAGTTTGTCCTTAGCTGGGCTCTTGAAATGAAGATGAATTGTCCTTTATGTGCAGAGATGAACTGTTTGCCCTGCAGAGAACAACGCTAACAAATGTCCGTATTGTTTTCTGAAGCAAAGTATAGTGCTGGATCTTTAATCTCTGGCAGATGTGAAATGTACACTTAAAGCTTTGCATATAAATGTATGTCCATTTGTATTAGTTTTTCTGTGCACATGTGACCATGAAATAGGATTGCTTTCCTGTATACATGCAAGCTCTGTACACAAATATATCATGTGAAATATGCATTTCTTCACTTTGTTTTTTTTGCATGGATAAACACAGCTGTGATCAGCCCATAGCTTATGGATTTTACATGTGGGTTACTTCAGTTGAACACAGGGCAAGATTTAAAAGCCTGTACATCAGTATTGCAGCACAAAAGAGCACACAAGCAGACATGCTGAGGTTTCTCTACATTTAATGAGGCACGTGAGTGGTTATCCAGTTTTCCCCTAAAATCCTCTCCCCCACTAGTGAAGGTTCAACACCTCTTGGACCAGAAAATTTTGCTCCCCTGTAGTTTGAAGATAAATGGGAAGTGCTAAGTGAAGTACACCAAGCTAAAGCCATAGAGATTTGTTACTGTAGCAGGATACTTTAACATCTGCAACATTGATCTGTAAAGGTGAGGCTGAGTGACCTTGGAGAACAGCAGGAAACTTGTCTCTGGAAATCTCTGATGTGCTTTGGAGTTGTGCTGTTGGGTGGCTTGTTGAAAGCTGCTTCATTTCGGGATTCTAAACTGTGAAGTGCAGATGCTTTTTTCTAATATAATAATGCTTTTAATACATTTGCTAGTTAATGCACGTATATTTGCAACAAAGCTTGTCTGTAGGGTGCTCTTCACCGCTTATTATGTCGCGTTGTTCATGGTAGAATTTAGCAGAAGTGGAATAACATGGGGAGAATTAGGCCTTGTTCTCTAATTGTTCCTTTAATGGATTACCCTAATTAGAAATGCATTATTTAATAATTAAAATGCACTAATTTGTAATTCTGTAATGATCTAAGTAGTTAGTCTTTGCAAGACTTGAAGAGGAGATTTAAAACCAGGTAGAGAGCTCTTCCACATGAACATGCACAACATCATTAATTTAAGCTTAAGCCTTCCTTTTTGCCAAAATGCTTATATGTACCTGCACATATAATGTTCTGTGTTGCTTGCAAACCTGGCTTTTCTCTTCAGCAGTGGGTTTTGTCAGGCAGTGTTCACAATTCATAGCTTTATATAAATCTGATGTATCACTGCATAAACATTCATAACATGGCTTTTCAGTAAGAGCCATAGATTCTGGCCTTATAGGAAACTACTTTTTCTACAAATCTCCAGACTTTCTACACTGTTATGGTTTTTGCATATTGGGATAAATCCAGCTTTTACCTCTGTATCCTTAAGGAAAGAGTCTAGGTGCCTGCACCACCTGTCTCTTGCACTCTTGAAACTCCTTTTGACAGAGGACCAGAGGTCTCAGCAGAGCTACTATAGAGAGGCCATGTAGGGTTAAAAGACCACACAAAGGCCTCTGCAGCAGAAATCCTACAATGTGCACTCACCATTTATCAGATATCAGGGATTCCATGTGGCTGTTCAGCCTTGAGACACATGCATACAAGGGAGTCCCTGCTCCCTGTGGAGCCCCTGCCTGTGCCTTGGGAATTTGCTACTTGTCTGCATTCATGTTGAGTCCTGACAACAGAGAGAAATCCTCACCCCTCAGCTGCCTATGCACTTTAGAAGATGGATATTTGGCCACAATGGAGATGAGATTTCTTCCAATTTATTTAAAACAAATATTTTTCCTGGGTGCTCTGTCTATGAAATGGTTCTGACAGCTGACCTCCAGCCTGAAGGTTGCATCTGTCTCCTCTTCCACCTACTTGGAGTTTATTTTCCTGTCCCATCTGAATGACTCACCAGTGATTACCCTCCATTTTCATGCAGCTCACAGTGGGAGGGCAACTTGAAAGAGGAGCTCTGTGTTTCTCTGCAGGGCCTTGGAGACAGCTGTACCAGAAGACACTTGCAGCCAATGCCTGTGTCTGGCATTGCAGCGAGGCAGGCTTCCAGCCACACTATATTCATCTGTGTGCACTGGATTGAGAGTTGTCACCCAGTGCTACTGTTGCTTTTTTTTTCTTCTTTTTGAGTAGGGTGCAAAAAGTTATTTGCTCTTGTATTTAAAGTCCTGAATAAGCAACATAGCTTGCCTTAGATTTCTGTACATTTTCCTTAGCTATGCTATTTATTTTCTAGGATTAATGCTGCCCAGAAAACCAATGTCCAGCATAACAAGATAGAGTTCTGTTTATTCCCCTGAGCTACAATCATGAATATCCTAAGCTGGAAAGGACCCAAGAGGATCATTGATGTCCAGCCTCTGAAGCAGATTGTACTGTGGTCACTGCAATTACCAAAAAACATGTATCATTGTTCCAGTGCTGCCCAAGTGTGCAGGAGGCTTTGTCTACAGCAGTGATGTGACTTTGAAAAAGCATTTCTAGCATGTAAGCACTGATGATGTAATTGACTAAATGCTAAGTGTTTTCTGGCTTTTATTTCCCTGTTTATGTAAGGCTTGTTACAGCTGCGACAGAGGCACCAGAGGAATCTTTCTTGGCTGTGATGAGGTGTGATGTTGGCTCTTTGTGCTTCTAGTCTGAGGATCTGTGATTCCTGTTTTAGTTTTCTGCATTTCTCAGCTCTGTCTCTTTTTTTGAATGATGTCACCTGGAAAAGCTGCTTCTGCTGTCTCAGGCCTAAATTTGAATGTAATTGTAAAATGTATTTGCATTTCATAGAATTTGAAAAATCCCTCTGGCTTGGGTTAAGGTTAAATCAGATTTCCACATGAGGCTGACTTGCCAGTCCTTTTATATTCTGCGTACAAGCCTAATCTTTTCACTAAAGGAACTGTATTTCCACAAACAGACATATTTAAGCTAGAAGTCTGTCATATGCATCTACTGATTAATTTTTCCATTGGTGAAGATTAAAGGAGGAAGGTCGCACACCAGTAACTCTCTTGCACAGAAGTGTCTCCTTGCTTTGGCATCTGTCTGTGCCCTGCAGTTTGTTTTTTGTCATCCTCCCCTTCGTGCTTGCTGTGCTGGGAGCCCTCTGCAAGGAGAAATTGCAATGCCTGCCCTTAAACCCTGCAGAGGGTGAGCCACCCCCTCCGTCTTAATTTCATACTGCTCCCTCAAATGTCATGTCTGCTGTGATTTCCTTGGTGGTTTGTTGTGGAGGGAAGATATTCCTTTTTCTGTGCAGCACCTGGCATAAGGGCCCTGATTAGACCAGGGCATGGAACCACTGCAGTTGTGCAAACAATCAGTAGTTTTGATTGCAAGGTCTCAGGAAGCAGAGGAACACTTTGGAGCTGGCTGGCTGAGGAGAGGAAGGCTTTGCTTTGTGACAAGTATCTGGAAACTGTGAGTCTATCCTGGGTACCAGCAGTGCAGGCTTTTTGTGATGCTGTCAGCTTTCTTTTAACTTTGTGCAGATTCTTAGCACTTGTGACCTGTGGCATAGGAGGAGCCAATTTGGTTTAGCCTGCTCATAGTCTTCATTATGTGCTATCCCCAAAACTGGTGCCCTTCCTCTTGTTGGGGTGGCTCCAAATCAGGTCTGCACCTGTTGCAGAGCCAGCCCAGGGCTGTAGGGAGGGTTCTGGTCTCTTGGTGTCAGATGGGCTCCGTATGGGATGGGCTCCTCTAACCCCACATAACCTCTGCCCGGACCCAGTTGCTGGTCAGTCACTGGCTGCAGGTTTCTTCCTCCTTCCACCTCCCACCTCACTGGCCAAGGACATGAACCAGACCTGGCACACCTTGCCATTGTACCGTATGTGACTACCTGGTCTTGCCAGGTAGCATCCAGTGGTATTGGGTGGACCTGCCCAGAGCAGCAGAAATGGTTCCCACTATCTGTGTGAGATCATTTGCCTTCTTAGAGAAAATGTCCTCTCCTCCTTCTTCTCTTTGTTGCCCCCCCTTTTTTGCTTCATAGTTGTTTGCATTTTTCCACTCTCAGGCTCTGTCCTCTTTTTGAATGGAATTTAAAAAATGACCTTGTAAAACCTTTGCTCATAATTGACAGAACTGCCTTGACACTGTGGCACAGAGGATGAGCCTGATGGGGGGGCGGGGGGAGGAAAATAAATGGTATTCCTGTTCATCTGAGAAACAAAATAATTATTTCTTTTTCATGTAATAAGTCTGTGTGAAATGAAAAGGGGAAAAGACAAACCAGAAGAGTTTCAATTCTGCACCAGGGAAGATCTTGGTGCATTCAGTCCCTGTGCACAGTGTATAATTAAACCCAAAATAGAGCAGTGAACCGAGGGAGGGAGGTGGGCTACAAGACCAAGCAGGGAGGGGGCAGGGTTACTCACTTCAGAAGCACTATCCAAAAATAAGTTTCCATTTCTTTCCTGCTTTATTTGATAAATGAGCTTGGTCTCATTTAATCCCATTTCTGGTTTACTTTCTTTTCATCTTCATCTGCTCCCATTCTCTTTGCTATGTCGCCATAACCATTTATTGGAAGTATACTGGGACATGATGACCCCAGCTGAGGCTGGACCTGCTGTGCCAAAGATGTACCTGCAGTGAAGGAGGCTGGTGACTCTGTCTGGGGAGCACTGTGGGGTGGTGGGCCACAGGAACTCAGTCTGTGTTGCTTGTAGCTTTCTCTAACTTGTTATCTAATTAGCCAGGACTGGAGCATTTTTCTCTTGGTTCATACGTATTTCAATAACTTTTCTTACAACCACTGCACCCCCATGCCTTTTCACCAACCTTATGTACTCTTTTTTTTTTCACTCCTTTGTCTTATTTAGCTTTAATTTCTCTTCACTTTCTTTTCTCCTTTTTCTCTTTGTTCTATTTGCACATGTTCTTGCTTCTCCTATCTCTTTTTCCTGCTATTAATGCTCTCCATTGCTTTATTTTTCTGTTATTGCATTGCACTTTTCTGGGGCATCACACTTATAATATAGCCACAAGGTAAAGGCCAATGGGCTTGCTAAGGAAACTGCTTTGCAAAAAACAGTGAGAAATTCAGGTTAATTGGATGCAATCAGGTCAAAATTTAGTTAATCTTTGAGTGGGTGGGTGTGTTAGCACAAGGCTGTGTATGCATGCCCGGTCTGGGGGCTGATCCAGGCATATTCATTTCCAACTTTGTATGAATATGCACACTCTCTCAGACTGGAAGAGTGATGTGCATCTGGGGAAAACAGCAGGAATACAAAAGTGACATCTCTTCATGTCATAGAGAAATTTCTTCCTTCTCTGGCAAGAGAACAAGTCTGTCAAATCTTAGAGTAAGGGTAGCTGTAGAGCTGTAACCTAATAAGCAAGAGTGAAAGATCAAATGGAACATCTGTCCTCAGGAAAGGATGCTCTTTGTGGAGGACAGAGGGACATTGCCTGTGCGAAGAGTGAAGGGAGGAAAGATTCCCTCAGATACCTCTATTGATTTTTTTTCGTGTGTGTGAATAAGGAACAAGTTTAGTTATCCAAAGCTGTCCCATTTTGTTCAGCTGTTGAGATGTCCTCTGTACTTGAATGTCAGGATGGGATTGGAAGGTTGAGGAAATTGGTGCTGTAGTTTTGAGGGGCAAAAAAAAATCATTAAATCCTTCAGATTGGAAGGGTCATCAGGAGTCCAATCTCATGCTGAAAGCAAGGTCAGAATTGAGCTTGGGCCAGTCTGCTCAGGGCTTTGCCCAGCTGAGTGTTGAAAACCTGAAAGTAAGGGTCTGCACCACCTCTCTGGGCAATGACTGCTACAGCTGCACTATCTACATAGGAAAAGCTCTTTGCTTCTGTTTGATTTGAAGACTACTTTTTTTTCCTGCTGCGTGCTTCATTAAAAGCCTGGCTCCATCTCCTTTAGTGTATTGGATATAGGCTATTAGGTCCCTCAGATCTATGTGGGCTGAATAAGCATCTGTCCCTCAATCTCTCCTTGAAGGGCAAGTCCTTCAGCCCCCAAGCATCTTGGTAGCCCTATGCTGAACCTGATCCAGTTTATCAATATCTTGCACTGACAGTTCTGAAGCTGAGCCAGTTATCCATGTATGGTCTAGCAACTGCTGTATGAAGGAAAATAAACACTTTTTCCTTAATCTACTGGTTCCAGTCCTGTGGATATAGCCCTATATGCTCTCAGCTGCTTGTGCTGCTGGGTCAGAGTATGTACTCCTGAAACTTTCTTTGTTTTAAAGCATGCTGTCTGATTTGGCCAGTAGTGGCATCTGAATGGGGATGATCCTGCTTGACATTGACTGCCTCTCATGCTGGTCATGAAAGGAAGGGACATTGTCTTGTTTCTGTTATGAATTTGGCATCTGGAAGAGACAGTCTCCTGGTGGTGGTAAGAGCTCTGAAGGAAATGTGGAGCTGCTGACCTTGTCATCAGAAAAAAAAAAAAAAAGGATTTCATAGTGGCTAGAAGCTGTTGCTTTTCACAGTCATTCATTTGGAAATACTGGTACTTTGTCTTGTATTATTTAGTAACCTTAAATCAGACCCACTGCAAAAAAGTGCTTTGAATTCCTATGGCCAGATACTCATATGTCTGAACTTGTGTCACCAGGTACTGTGTAAACACTGGAATCTCATTTGGGTCTGGAAGGTGACTGTCACATCCATCTGTCATACAGGAGATCAGTTTAAATAATTTCAGTCCTCCAGCAGTCTTAGGCCTCTCTGAGTCAGGTAAAGGGCAGAAAATGTGCCTGCAAAAGTGGTGCTGAACTAATCTGCTTGGACTCTCACGTGTACTTTAAATTTTGAGTCCCACTGTACTGTGACAGACTTTAACCACTCATATAGTGGGCATTTTTCTTCATGCAAATGGGTGTCCTCATCTGCATGGCCTGATGCGGCCACTGAACTATGGGTTCATGAAAATATAACCTGCAGTAGACGTTCAAAAGCTGTTTTACTTCTAGTGCAGGTTTTATATGACCATGTGGTCACGGGTTAGAATTATTCACTTGTACAGCTTTGAGTCTAAATAGCTGAAATGTAATATTAATGAATTACAGGGCATTTCCTAAGCAATTTGAATATTTAGAAATACAGTAGAAAATCAGCAAAAGGAGTAACAGATAATTTGTAAGGAGAAGCCATTCAGAACTGTAAGCTGTCTCCTTTCTTTTGAATTTGGTTATAAATCATTCATGATTAGGCTCTGTAGGAGGATGCTAGAAAATGGAGATGTAGGAAACTTCTAGGAAGCTGGAAAGAGTACACTGTCCCCATGTAACCTGAAATTAATAAAAACTTTGCTTCAAGCATGTGCTCTATCCATATTTGGGGGAATCTCCAATGGAGCCAAGGATTTAGGGTTGTAATAGAAAAGGCCTCAGTAATGAATCAGCTAATCCAACTGGTGGCCCATGAACTGCATAAGTGCTCACAAGGTTCAAGTGATTTCCCAGTTTGGGTCTCTGTCAGAGAGCAGAGTTTGGATGATGGGAGAGCTGCTGGACAAGTTGTGGCTTCAAGCTGGGGTAAGAGGTGAATTGGATACCCTCCCTCAGCAATGAGAGGTACATGGTAGCTCTTGGCATTCTGATACAGCTGGTTGGCTTAGGAGCTTGGAGGTTGTCTGCCTCCATGCTGCAAAGGAAATACCCACTAGACACTTCAGGGCTGTGATGGACTTTGCTTTACAGAGTGATTTAAGGTTGACTGAATGGGTGATGGATTGTTGTTACTGGAGTCATTTTGGTAGCACCTTTGTAGACCAAAGACCCACAGTGCACCACCATTGTGTGTAAAGAGTGGAAAATCTCAGAGGCAGAGCCATGACTTCAGGGAGTAATGATTTGCAGCAGGAGATGGAGGGAAGAGGATGGGTGCAGTGATTCTCTCTGCC
Source organism: Myrmophylax atrothorax (assembly GCA_026770055.1). NCBI lineage: Eukaryota > Metazoa > Chordata > Aves > Passeriformes > Thamnophilidae > Myrmophylax > Myrmophylax atrothorax. Next base: position 50,515,501 of record JAOXXN010000265.1, on the reverse strand, counting down.
TTTGGGCATTTCCTGCTCTGTGTCCTGTTGATGCAGCCTGGAGAGACTCCCTTATCCAGGATTGAGGTGACTTTGTGTCATGGTGGGAACTGAGCTTTGCTGCTCAAGGACTGGAGCCCTGGTACTCTGTGCCTCCTGGTAGGGCTCTTAAGCCCCCAAGAAAGGTGGCAGAACGCAGAGGCAGAAAGGTGTATGTGATGTGGTATTGACGAGGGACTCTACCTTTTTTTCCTGTAGAGTCACAAGACATGCACCTGGACCAGAATAATAAGATGTATTGTAGTCAAAACAAGATAGAGCACCCAGAACCCTTGGAAAGGCTCCAACAGGGCAGTTCTGAGGGTGGTCCAAAG
>JAOXXN010000265.1:50410043-50515048 GCA_026770055.1 Myrmophylax atrothorax | reverse complement strand
AACAAGATAGAACACCCAGAACCCTTGGAAAGGCTCCAACAGGGCAGTTCTGAGGGTGGTCCAAAGGCAAATGGCTTTTGGGTTGGATCTGAAAGCTTTCATTAAACAACTGCCCTCTACCTTATCTATACTAATATTGTTTGGAAAGGTTTTTTCCTCCATTTTAGGCAACATCCAAACCCAGCCCTCAGGCTGAAACACTATTGAGCATCTTTATCTGTGGCGTGCTAAATGCTCGTGATTAGTTTTAATTCCAGCTATTTTCAGCTATTAAAGTACTGCTTTCTTTGCATGGCCTCGTGCTTTTAATTAGCCAAAGCAAACCCATATGCCACAAAATCCTTTCCTTCATCCAAAAGGAGGAGAGTGTTATCATTTCTGCCACAGCTCCTCTTTCAGACACACAAAACAGGACCCAGTAGCTGGGCAACCCCCAGAGCTGCCAGGAGCCTGTGCTGCTGCAGGCTGTTCCCCTGGCATAGGAAGGGGGAGGGGTGGAGACCCCTTTTGGTGCTCATATCAGCTCTGTTCCTTGGGGAGCACTGCCTGGGATGGTGGGAATGGAGGATCTGTGCCATCTCCTCTGGGCTGCTTGCTGTTGCGTGGCAGTGCCCACCTTGTGGCTTTAGTCCAGGTACCTTCACAGACCTCCACCTGCTGTTCCTGTAAGGTGTCCTTCTCTCCTCCTTTCTCCTTTGCTGTAAGCACAGATTTTTCAGATAAGTGATACAATATCATCTTATTTTGTGAGCTATCTGCCATGCTAGCTGTATTTTCTGAACACAATAGCACAAATTACTTTACATAACAGAAGTAGGCAATTCAATAATAGCAACAGCAGAGGGAAGGGGGAAATCAACCACTGAAAAAATGAGAGAGATATTTCCAGCTATGAGCTTTAATATTCACAGGAGTTAAATTCTATGCCAGATTGATTTTTTTTTTTTTTGTGGGGCAGTCCTGAAACAAGGGAAACACTTTGGTAGGGAGTGGCATGGGGGGAAATCCAGGTGACTGTTTTGCCTGAAATGCAGTGGAGAAGGTAGGAACACGCAGAATGGCCTTAGGCTAGATGGGTACTCTATCTACAAAAGCTGTCAGTGTATCTCTTACCAAATTGTGTAGTGTGATCATGGACATGGCTTTGTTTTACCCACCCTCCCCATTTTATCGAGTTTTTTGCTATCTTATTCCCTTTGAGAGGGTGACCAACACTGCATTTAATAATCCCAGTATGATTTCAGTCTTGAATTACAGAGGCTCAGCACAGCCTTTGTATTGCTTCCTCTTGTGTTCTGACATTAGCTGTGTTGGGTTTTTTATTTTATTTTTTCTGTTGTTTTTTGGGTATTTTTTCTTGTTTGGTTGGTTTTGATTGGTTTGAGGGTTTTTTTGCCACAGCTGCACAGTAAGCTGAGCTCAGCATTCAGCTGTTCCTATTGCCATCTCAATTCCTTTCTTTGGTAAGGCAGTTATTTCATAAATTTGAAAGATGTCTAAATAATATATAGCTTTCTCCTTTTTGGAGGTATTATTTGCATTTAGCAACATTAAATATAACTTATTATCATGTTTTCTGCTTAGGTTTCACTCAGGTTCATCCCTCTTCCTTCTGCTGCTGGCTACCTCACATAATTTGGTGTTGTCTGCAATTTTGTCACTCACTGGGTGTCCTTGTTTCCAGCTAACCGTGTTTAAGTAAAATGCATCAGAAACGTAGAAATTAGTCTTTATCCATCACAGAATTCACTGCCATAGTAAGGATTTTAACACCAATGGAGTATAAACATTGACCAATTTTATTCACTCACTAGTTTTTGTGTTGATATATTCGAGGGGTGGCAAGACACGATTTGCTTTAGTGTGTATGAAAAAAAAAGCATGGAATTTGTCATGGCATTTTCTTCCAGGTGTTTAGATATTATGGTTTTAGAGGTTATTTTATATCAATTGCTGGACCTAACTTGAATATTTCCTTGTATTGAAGTTTCTGGACGGGCTTCTGAGATGCTTTCCAAATGCAAAGTGTGGTGTGCTAATTCCCCAGTTTGGTTTATGTTACTGAATTTTTAAGTGGTGGAGTTGCCTCATACTGTAAGTCATTTAAGAGGTCATTGGCATAATTTTTGGGAGCAAGTAGCAGCTCTTTGGGTTTTACTGTATTGGCTTCTTCCTGAGCTGCTTGTCCCCCTGGCCCCTCAGTCTCCAGCCACATTGTTTTACTTTTAGTGCAGAAAAGGATGGAAAAGAGGCCAGAGCCAAAATTTTTTGAAGTGGTAAGTTAAACTAGATTCTTCTAAATGAATTGGAGATTAATGAAGCTATTCAAGTGCAAGAAGGATGATAGCTTTTCATCGTACAATGTGAACAGTAAGAGAGTGATATTGGGGGCATGGACAAGTGAAGTGGGACTTGAGGCAAAATAGGGAAATGGGTCATGATAAGGGGAAATGAAAGTGTGGATGAAGGTTGCAGTGAAGGGAGGTTGAAGAAAACTCTAATGATGATTAATTAGACTCCTCTCTGAATAGCTGTTCTCATCTGTACATCTAAAAGCTGTTCAGACATGCAGCACACCTTTAGAGAGTCCTACAGACAATAAAAGTAAAATTAGCTATGAACTTGCAAATCAAAGTATCGGAAGAAAAGTTCATTGTGGTCTTAAACTGCTCTGTTAATGCTCTTACTACTGTTATTTTTAGCTGTTTCCTAAGGACATCCAGTGGAGGTGATCGATGCAACTCTGTAAGAACCGGTTTGGCTGATGAGTCTCAGGTGGGTGGGTGGAGGAGAGCAGTCCTACTAATGCCCTCACCAAAGGAAGGATGGGCAGAGCAGGGACCTCACGTATTCTGCTTGGTCCATCAGCTGCTGAAAGGACAGTGAGCACCTGGGCAGTCAGCCTGCCATGCTGGATGGCCAGGCAGCATTTGTGCAGTGCAGGAGCAGCTGGTAGGTCATGCTGTGCTGAGTAGGGTGCACTGCTGGGAGCAAGGAATGGACCTAGGCATAGTGGCAAACTGTTGAGATGTTGGGAATGTAACGAGGAAGTAAACATTGGTGTGATACCGAGTGTGTAGAGTTACAGGAGAAGATGACCTGGGACATGTTGGAAGCTGGGCAAACCCAGAGAGGATGGAAAAGGTAGTTCTGTAAGCAGCAGAACTAATAATGTCTTGTGTTTGCATCTCATCCCTTGCAATATGCTCTCCCTGCAGCAGAGGAAGAGTCACCCTCAGGAGCACTGGGGAAGAAACCTGTTCCTGGAAAGGAGACTTTTGGAGGGCTACAACATAAATCATAAAAGCTTAATAAATTCTGCTGCTCAGAACACGTTGCTCTCACTGCTATGTAGTAAAACCAGCAACGGGTTGTGGTAAACCTTGTACAAACATAGAAAGAGGAAATGGTCCTGGCTTTAAAGATTTTGTTTAGGTGTACAGTAAGACATCGTACAGTAGACCTGGTATGTAGTCTTCCTTTTTCCTGTGTGATTGAGGTCACTACACACTGAGTACTCAGGGCTCTGGGGGGATTTTGAAAGGACCAAAATGGGAAAAGCAGTTAAAGAGAGAACAAGGGAAATACCAAAGGATCTGGAAGGATTGGTGGGGGTTTTGTTGTGGGTGGTTTTTTTGGTGTTTGTTTTTTTTCCCCATCCAGAAAGATAGAAAGTTTCAATTGTGGGGTTTTTGAATTATAAACAAGTCAAGGGGACACCTGGAAGTAATCTACAACAATAGGAAAATTTCTGTCACAGGGATGGGAAAGGATTTATGTTCAGGCTGTAGAAATGCTGGAGGCTTATGGTGGAGAAAAGGGACAAAATATTTTGAACATTCAAAAAAGCTTTGTGCCTGTGAAGGTGTTAAGCTGATGAATGCCCCATGGCTTGTGACACTTGCAACCCAGCTCAAACGCGCTAGAAACTGTGTTGCTAGGGTCCTTCAAGCCAGAGCCCAGAGAAAAGGCCTGGCTGCTGCATGTGACTCTATCTCTGCTGACTTGCATGTTTGTAGGGAGAGAACATCAGCTCAAGCATAGAATTAAGGAGGAATATGGTAATTACCAGTCAGTCATACTGGAAGCCCTATCATTGTTTTCTTGGCTCTAGCCAAATCCCTCAGGCCTTAAGAGTGTCCTAGACTTTACTGGGTGCCATTTTCAGGAGTGATAAAGACTGGGACCACTCCTATCCACAATGGCAGCAGTGTCTAGGTATTGCTGCAGTCCAGGAGGGACCACTTATGGTTTCCTTTTAAAAAAGGGAATGAGAAGACCACAGCAGGCAAGAGTGTGTATGAAGATAGCTCTACAGAGAAGAGGAAGAACAGCTGTATGACAAATTAGGAAAAGCTGGGCAGGAACAAGAGATGTCAATGCTGAATTCCAGGAGGATGGAGCAGTTCAACATTTAAGGCTGTGCTAAGGTCAGAGAGAATGAGCCAAGAGAAAATCTCATGGTTTGCAGAGGATGAGATCATTAGCTATCCCAGGCAGTTCCAGTGCTCTGACTGTCAGAGCCTGCTCTAAAAACAGGCTGGGTTTCTGCTGTGTATAAAAATGAAAGTGGCGTTTCCCCCTCTCCCTGCTTCCCTGAGAAGAGGGAGGGCTGCTAAGTGAGAACATGTCAGGGCAAAGGTGGAAATGTGCAGGGAATATATGTAGTGACATCTAGCAAGGTGGCAGGAGAGTCATGGAGGAGAAGAAACTTGGAATTGTTACACTGGGGCAGGGAAGTGGGAGGGGGGTGAAAGGAGTGGGAAGTGGTGCAAAAGGAATAAGAGATGAGGAATACCCTGAGTGATGTGAGAAGGAATAAATAATATCCTGGGAGCAGTAAAAAGCAGCAGCAGCAGGGAGCAACATTATTGAGATGTAGACCAATCTTACATTGAAAGGAAATTACATGTGCTCTAGCTGCTCCTAATACACGTGTGTAAGCTGCAATCCTGCATGTGCACACTTTTTCAATGATAAGGAAATGAGTAGCAAATTAATTAGGAACTGGGAGCACTGTCCAGATTGTCTGGCAATACATAAAGAAAAGATTGTCAAGTGCCATGACTGAAAAGGAGATTGGAGCTCAGAGAAGGCTTGGGCACTTGGCAGTCAAGTGAACTGAGCTAGATAAAGCATTGCAAAAAAAATTTGGCTGGCAAACAAATCTACTTATTCAGAAACTGGCTTGTGGCACTTCAGCATTTTTCAGTGCAATACTATCTTGTAGCTGCCTTTTCCCTGGACACAGTTAAGCAGACATTCCTCTGCCTTTTTAGCTTACAAAAGAAACTGATGTGAAGAGGATAAGTATGTGCAGCATCTCTAGTGCTACGCTAAGTCTGATATGTTTTTCTGGTGTCTCTGACAGTGACTGTTGGGGAGCGTGACAGCTGCCTGAAAGGTGTGTCTACCTTTTGGGTCTTTAAGTAGCATGAATCAGCAGCTGCACTAATGCAAATAATTGTTTTTATAAATTGAAAATGGGATGTTAAGGAGGGTTGTCTTGGCCTGATCTGTGAAGGTCTGACTGAAAATCATGAGAATGAACTAACCCTGGAAGGGGAAAAAAAAACCCAAATGAGCATCACAGAAGGTAACACTGATGCCCACTGCATCTGCTGTAACTCACAGCTGCCTACTTGCTCCACGCTCCAGCTCAGAGATGATACCTGTTGCTTGTCTGCCTATGACTCCATGATGCTTAGGCACTTCAAAAAATCAAGCAATAAATTTGATTGCCTTGATTATAAATGTCATCCAGCTCAGATGAAAGAGGAATGGCTGAGCAGGGGCTGGTCCAGTGTGTAACTGCTGCTGATTAGCCACAGCAGGGAGCACCTCACAAGGAAGTGTCCAGACCTTGCTGCAGACAAGTGTGGATTTATCCCATGTGTATGGTTTAGAGATTGATGTAAATGCTGGGGTTTGAGTCTCTCTAGTAATGATAATTCTGCATATGATTTTGTTTTCCTATGGATTGCTTGGTTTTGTATTTAATGATATGGGAATCCTGATCTTGCTACGTTTGGTGGCAGTGAGTTCTGCTGTTTAGTCATATATTGAAATTGAGGACAGGGGAAGGGAGGGAGAGGAGCAGAAGAATATTTCCTATCTGCCAGCATTGGATTTGCTGTCTTCTAATGACACTGTATCCTCTTGGCCTTGATCTGTGGGCACAGAATTTTCTCACTCTTTTTATTATTTGATATATTGCTATGATGTTTCCTGTTCAGATGAGCTCAGCACCAAAAAGAACAGCTGGAATTGTCTTACCAAGGATCTTGCCATTGTGAGCCACTGCACTGTTAAGTCCAGAATGAGCTGCCAAAAACATACTCTCATATGTCAGAGGCTGTGAAATATTTTCATGTGCTTTACAGCAGATGTAGGACCAATCCACTAGCAGATCAAAAATCTCCGAGTAATATCCTGTGGTGACAAGCCCTGCTTGGCATGAATCAAGAGTGTTGTTAATGTAACCAGTGTGGGGAAGAGGATTTCCATGGTAAAAGGGACCAGAAACCAACCTTAAGTTTCCCCTCCTTGGAGACAACAGTTCTTCCAGGCTGTCCATAGCCTTTCTCTGAGCACTGCCCCAGGTTCTGCAAAAACTGTTGTGATCTGAGATGACCACTCCTGCCTACAACCGCCTGCGGCTTTCCTCCTTTTAGTCCTTTTGTAGGTGGAGACCTTGCCTGACGGCACTGTGGCTGGCTGAGGAGTGCTGAGTTGGTTACAGAACCCCAGCTCATGTGAGATGACTTGTAGCAGCATTAATGTGGGTTTTCCAAGAAAATGAGTTTGTTTTTATTGACAGGGTCACTTACCATTGTGTTGGCCATCTGCCTCACTTTGGTTCAGTCTCAGTCCAACACCCAAGAATCCACCCTGGATTTGAGAGGCTATTTTGAACTACCTAAAATAACCTGTATCCTCTGCAGACAATGACCCCACCAAGAGCTCTCTTCCCACGACACCTAAATGTTATTTAAACCATCTGTACAGCACTTGCTTCCTTTACTCTAAACCAATGTCCTTCTGAATGACTCCTGCTGTTCTCTAAACAGTCTTCTAAAATTTAGTGTCATTTGTGTATCTCTTCATTCACTACCTCCTCCTAGGATATTGCACTTAATTAAATTGTGAACCCTATTACTTAAGGGCTAAGGTATTGTCACTTCTTGAATTAGCTCCTGCAAGTTGCTGAAAATTAAGTCAGGAATAGCTGCTTTTGCTCGTGAGTGCTTGAATTAGCTGTTCCATTTGTTTAAAGCACTGAGGAGCTGTTGTGTTCTTTGTGCCAGCTTACAGGTGAATTTCCTCATCTTCATTGTCTTTAAATTGTGTGTTTCTTCAAAACTGTACACCCAGTTGTCTTTAGCTGGAGCCCTAATTATACATGTGCAGCATGTGATTATAAATGTATTGCAACTCCTGGGGTTGTGAATTCCTGCAGAGTTGATGGTATGATCTTCTGCATGTAGTCTTCCCCTTTAAGAGTTTTAAGGTTTCTGAGTTAACTCCACAGAGGTATTGAAAAGACTGCATTATTCCTCCAACCCTTTGGCTTGAACCCCCTTTTCTTTATAACTTGCAGCCAGGTATTATAATATTGCATTTGCTTTTTAGTGTTCCACCAAGTTTCTGTCGTTTATAGTGTATTAGTCATCATCCATTGCCAGGATTTCTAGTTCAGCCCATTTTGAGATGTTTAAAGCTGGGGTTGAAGGGGAGAGAGAGGAGTAAAAGAACAAAAAAAGAGGCAGTAGTAGAAATGCTAATGTTGAACCTTCCTTCCTTATTTAAGACTGTTTAAGATGTTACTGTATCTGTATTTCCTGCTTCTGTCTCCTCTGAAATTGCATGAGTTGCTGAGGGAATGTGATTTCTGGGCTTCGATTTGCCGCCTAACTGGTTTGTGTTTTTTTTATCTGCTGTAATGAAAGCAAGCAAATTGGAGTCAGTAGGTGAGAAAGAACTGTCAGTAATTCCCCTTATTTCACTGCTGTGTAAACCTGATAGGTTTAAGGGGCTGAGGGCTATGGAACTTTGTTCTCTACCCCTACTAGCATGATACACTGTGCTAGGAGCAGGGCTGCCAGCCCCAGGGCATGGAAAATGAGTGCAATCTCCTGTCCCACACCACTGCAGGTTCCCCATGTCCTTCAGATTTGTCCTTTCCCTGAAGGTGAAGGTAGGCACTGCAAAGGGGCCAAGTCCAGTTTGCAAAAGAGGATTAGGCATCCTGGGGAATGGGGTGGCTTCCTCTGGGATGGGGGGCACACATCATAGGCTGTGAGATTATGCTGATCCTTGGCTGTAGGACTCTGCAGGGAAGGGGCTGAAGGGACCTCCCACCGATTAATCCAGTTAAACCATTCTTCACATGGCAGATAATCTGTGTCAGCATTTGTGAGTTCAGACCCACTGACGAAAGTTACTCTGCAGCCAGCTGGGAGCTGGATAAATAGAGCAGATACTGCTGAACATAATGAGTTTCAGCACTCTGTGGAAACATCTGAAAGCCAAAAAAAAAAAAGCTCAGAAAAAGGAGAAAAAGGGGCCCAAGTTGAATGCTTAAATCTGTCCAGATGTGCATAGTGTCTCAGATGAACACAGTGGACAGCATATGAGTTCCCACTGATGCTTCTGGAGAACTTTGCCCTGGAACTGGTTTCAATTGAAAATTGCTGATTCAGTGAAATCAGCATTAATTTGTTGTCAAACTTCCACCCCCTGGAAATGATGTGCATGTTTTAATCAGTTCAGTATGTTTCCTTTGGCTTTATATGCTAATGTAAAAGTCAACATGGTAATGGCGATAGTCAAAACCCTTAGGTCAAAACAATGTACTTCAAACAAGGCAAAGCAAAATGTATTTTTGAATATATTGTTTTGGGTCATTGCAATTTAACATGACACAGGCTTTTACAGCACATGGCATGACATTTGACTCCAAACAGCCTATTAGAAATCTGTGCCCTTAATGTCCAAACAAATTCAATATTCAGTTTATTTCTCTTATTTGTAACAGAGTTCAGTTTTGATAATTGCTGTGGGGCTGACAGCTCTGAAGAACAAGCCTTAATGCATTTCTGCAACTCCCATCTTTAAAGCTTGATATGTCCTGGCAACTCCTCTGTTTCTGAAGCTATCTTTTATAATTTTTCTTTCAAAGCTTGTACTGTTCCACTGCATCTGTCAAGGCACAAGTTTATCTGTGAGGTGGATGGTGGGGTCTGCAATGCAGCCTGTGTGGTTTCCCACACGTTGCTGGCTCCAAGCCCTCCCCCTGTGCAGGCTTGGAGGGTTTGTACCATGCTCAGGATGTCTGTGACAGCCCATCCAGACTGCACAAATGAGAAAAGGCAGTGCAGGGCTGAGAGTGCAGTACCTGGGCTGGCACAGAAACTTACTGTGGGTGCTGGGCTTTGCAGAAGGGCTAAGGATGAAGCCTAGGAGGGATAGTGGTTTTTGGATCCCTGTTCAACCCACCTGTCAAACACATGTGCTATGTTTTCAGTTGGTTTTGGATAGTAATCTGCTTGCAAGCTCATGTCAGAAATGGGACAACCCTGCAGGAAACAAGGAAGGGATGAGTCCCCAGGAAGGGTTTCATGCTTGTCCTTCTGCCATCCCTGCAGGAATGAAGAAGGCAGAGTGCTGAACATTCCTAGTCCTCCTTGCTCTTTTGTTGGTTGCTATTTCTCAGGACAGGTAGCAAGCCAGGGTCTGTATTGGGAACCAGGCGAGAGACAGGGCTGCTGTCTTCCCCCTCCATAACAGAATGGAGGAAAGGGTGAGACACAGAACCAAACATGTCAGTTGTCCTTGCTGGACATAAGCAAAGGTGTATCTCAACAGTTATCACAGAAGCATGAGCTTATTCCTGTAGAGCAGAGCCTGTACCACCCTTACTCCCATAACCTTCTCTATGCCAGAGCAATGTGGGGCAGCTGGGGGAAAGCAGAGTACAAGCTCCCTTCCAGAGCTGGAGTGTTGCAGGGAGAGGTACAAGTAATTGAAATTGAAATGCAAATTCTTCTTCTCAGTGGAGAAAAGGCCCCCATAAATCAGGAATGACAAGAACACAAAGACACCATCAGGATGCATTTGCACAATCAAGGGATGTTTCATATATCTGAGAGAACCAAGGCACAACCTCCTCTCCTGAAATAAACCAAATCCATTTTTTTCTTATCAGTGAAGCAGTCTCTGAAATTCCCTGTTTGAAGAGCAACAGAAAAACAGAAAGGAGGTTTGAGCTAAATTTTACTCAGATGTGGCTTGTTTTCTAATCCAGACAGGAAAACATTTGTTTTAAAGGGTCAGTGAAAAATAAACAGTTCCCCCCTTCCTACACATCCAGCAATGTGACAGGGATCTGCATTTTTTTCTCTAGACTTGATCATCTTCAAATAAATGCTACTGCTGCTGAGAATGATGATATCATTGTGTAGTCTACTCTAAGAAACAGAGTAGCCTTATGGTAGAGAAAGAGCAGAAATGCTCGAATCAAGACCCTGTCCACAGGACACAAGCAAAAGGAGCCTGGTAGCATAGAGAGCTTTTCCCAAGGCTTGAACATGTAGCCACAGCTAAATGTTTCACCAGCCTGTGCTGGAGGTGCTGCTATAGCAGGAGGTGGAAGTTTTAAACTGAAATCAGAAGTGACAGAGCCGAGTGATGGAATTTGGTCATTCAAGCCCTGCCCTGGATTTTAGCTTCTCTCTTCATCATTCTGTCACAAGTACCAAATTCATCTGTCTTGTTCTGCACCAGCTGATAAAACCCTGGTGTCTCACTATCTTCCATGTTAGAGTTGAGACAGGTCTTTCAGGCTTACTAACTGGCTTTCCTAACTAGACGATATGTGCTGGGTGTTTGTCTACTTCCATTTAAACATTCCCAAGGAGTCTAACTCCCATGGGTGATGTATCTTCATTCCAGCCTTGCTATGAAGTAGTTTTTCTGTGCAGTTTCAGTGTGTCTCAAAACCAGATTGATTGTCCGATGCTATCTCTGTATTGCAGAAAATATGATTATTTATGTGAAGGAGGTCTAATAAATCAACTGTAACAAATTTGAGCTCTGCTTTTCAGTGCAATTGTGTGGTCCTGTCCCATGTGTAGCATTGGGTTGCACTGGCAAGACTGGAGCAATTGCTATTTTCAGTTCCCTTGGTTTAAGGCTGTACTGGGTAAGGCCCTGAGCAACCCAACCAAGGAAGTGGTACCCCTGCCCATGACAGGGTGCTGGAACTACATGATCTTTAAAATCCCTTCCAACGTAACCAATCAACTAAGATATGATGCTATTTTGATTTGTAAATGGGGAACTCCACTGACTGATGGAGTTACAGGCAATTCCTGCCCATGTACAAATATAGGACTTGTCTGGAAAGCCATTGGGTGGTAAGCATTGGAGTTGCCCCAGTTTCTATTTTCTTCAGCTGAGCCATCATCCTCTGCTGTTCCAGCTGTAGAATGGGGATTAGGCAGACAGGCTTTTTTGACATGATTTTGGATGGATTAAAATTTACAATTGAATTATGCAGGTTCTATGTTAATAAAAGCTTTCCATCACATCACCACATGCTCTAAAGCACATTAGAAAGCCCCTGCATTGTGAAGGGCTTGAGGAATTCAGATCTGTTCTCCTGCAGCTGTTTTTCTGTTCCTGCCTGGGTCAGGTATATAATAAGCCATCAGCTTATAGCTGCTGGGGCTGGAAAGAACCATCTCTGTTCCTAAAAGATAGCCCACGATAACTTTCTCCAGTGCTAAACTGCTTTTTTACTTTTTTGAGCCATTTCACAACTAGAAGGGAAACAGGAGAATTGTGAGAATGTGGGAGGCTCCTTCCTATGATGTGTTTCATTGATTCCTGCTCTCCTCTGTCCTGATTGCTTTATCCCAGTCTTGTGCTGTGTCTCACCAGCCTGCTGGTGGAACTGTCAGTGGTGACAGTGCTCTGGGATAAGTGAAAAGCAAAATCTTGACCCAGAGTGGTCACAGTGTCTGGGTGAAAAGGGAATGTATTAGTTCTTCTCTTGCCCTAAACAAGCAGACAAACCTGAACATGCATGTGCACTATATGTATTATGTAACAAAATAAATATGAATGCCCAGATTTATGTACTATTTGAGGTTGAGACTGGAGGTGTGGTAGCTAAGATTTGATGTCATCTGAGAAGGGGAGCTGGAAATGGTTGTCTAACTCCGACTTAAGATGTCAAGGTCTTATTTGTGTTTGGAGAAATTCTCTGTGCTGTGGGCTGATGGGTGGCTGCTTTACCCAGGACCCTGTCTGTGCAGTGTGGAGGAGTTCGCTGGCTTCTGTGGCTTTGTTTTGGACCTCGATGGTGGTAGCTACAGGAAAACTTGCTAAAGGATCACAGCAGCTCCTTGCAGAGCACAGGATTTCAGTGCAAACAGGAGAGGGAATAATAATTTCTTATTTCTCTGTTTCTTCTAAATTAGGGTTAATTGCAAAAAGTAGGGGAATTCTCAAACATGGGAAGAAAAGGCCCCCTCTCAAGGGAGATTGTTTCCAAATGCGTATTAGTGGTTTAAAATAAAGGATTTTGACAAACAAATGGCATCAAAAAGCATGGATGTTCTATGTGAAGGAACAAACCACTTGACAGACCATCAAATCACCTGAATATACATGACTTTCCCAGTGAAAGACCCCTGTCAGCTGATGAATGTCTTATGCATGTGGCCTATATCCTTGCCTATGTTACATGTGTAGGTGCACTTCCTTTGAAAAGCTGTAACGCAGCAGCCTGTAATGGGCAGTCAGTTGGATTTCTTTTTTACCCACCTTCAAACAAAACCACCTCAGGCAGCATCCAAGAAGCTGAAAGGAGGAGTGTGAGAGAAAAGTGTGACTGCTAACAGGAGAGGAAAGGATCAGGCTCTGTGTGGAGTCTTCATGGAAATAGTCTTAAAGAATAGTGAGATAGAAGGGACCAGTAAAAGCTTTGTATGTGACAGTGCAGCCTGATGTGACAATTGTCCCTTGGAAATTTATGCCTGTGTGTCTGAACAGTTTTTTGAAGGGTGGCTAGCACTAGTTATCCTGGAGAAATGAAGCTAGACTCAAACAAAAAGAAATTATAATAGGGGTCACTATGTGCAAAGTATGAGTAAAAATTTGATTTTCCTTTGTACTCTCCTCCCCAGTTTTAGTGGCAGGTGGGTGGGAAGGGTGCAGAGTGAGGGACAGTGGTGTGGGGAAAATGGCTTTATCAGTCTGGTGCAGCATGTGGGGGTTTGAGTGTGTGGCTGGCTCCAGACCTGGCATGCTGTGGCTGCTCTGGCCCCATCACTGCCTGGCAAGGGTCCCTTACCCCCCTGCGCCACAGGACCTCAGCTATCTTACTGTTTGTTGGTGATTTGTCATCCTCCCTAATGGCAGAGGGTTTGCGAGTAGATGTGGCTTTAGGGACAGGCTGTTCTTTCTGGAAAAGTGATGGGAGCTCTTTTGTGCTCATTTTTTGAGATTTACTGTGGGTCCACAGTGGCTGTCTCCTCCAGGCGTGCCAAGTCTGATTTTACTCTCCTGACCTAAGCTCTAGTTTTTCCTTCCACTCACTGTCATAAATATGAAAGCTTTTTAAATGTGGTGAAGCTAAGTGGGCGCTCGAAGCGTGCCTGAGAGGAGGCTGTGCTTTACATGTTGTGGAAGTGCAGATGTCTACTGCTTCAGCCTCCTGCTGTAGGAACAAGTATGGCAACTCCTCTTCCAGAAAGAAATGGTGATGCAGAGGAGTTGTCTCCATTTTGAAAGAGGTGCTGTGGCAGGACTATTCTTTTTTTGTCTCCTCACTGATAAATGATGACCGCAACTACCTGAGGGGAGAATGTTTTTGACCCTTACCCAACTCAGACAAAAAGACATCCTTCCTGCACAGCACAGTGTCCTATGGGAATAGACAAGTGAAGGAGTGTGTATCCTGACAAAAAATGGATGGGTACTTGGGGCATAGGTCCCAGCAACGCATTCTCACCCCTCAGGCCTCTGTGTGCATCCTGACTCTCTAGGAAAACTCTTCTTCTCTGCATTTCTTTTCCATGTTTCTTGTGAAGTCCTGTCATTGCCAAGTTGTCATTTCCAGATAAGGTGAAGTAGGACATGCCAAGGACTGTGGTCTACTTGGAGAAGCATATGTGATAAGGAGAGTTATTAGATATGTGACTAGAGGAGAGGACTTCTTCCCTCCTACTCTCAACTTTCCTCTTCAGAAATCCTATTGTTGCTGATGGTGATGTGCTTGGTACTGTCAGTTTGCATCTCTGCTGCTTTCCCTGTCAGCACATTCTGGATTTAAGGGATGTCAGCTTGTGCAGGGGTGCAGACAGCTTCTGGTCCACGTTTCATAGTCACTATATTGGCTGTGTGAGCTGAGCAAGTGTGATGTGCAAACAGGTTATGGGGGGAGGAGATAATGCTGTTGTCTGCCATACGGACAGCTGGGAGTGTGATGGCCAGGAGATGTGTAAGGTGATTTGTCTTCTGGATAGAGGGTGTCAAATCACATAAGGTATATGAGTATGTTAGAGACAGCTATGAAGGATCCTCTGGTCATAGTATAGCTTAGTGTCACATAAGGCATATAAGAATTTGTAGATCTTGAACTATAAGGGTAGATTATTAGCAACAAAGCCTAAAGCTAAAGCTTCTATGACAGTCTTTTCTAGCACACCTCTGGCTCCATGTCTGATTCTATGAATAAAAAGGTTGCGGAGAGAAGATGAGCTTTGTTAAATCATTGCTAAATCTGTTTGGAAAAAGGATACTGCATGTAAGGGTTCTGAGAATAAATTTGCAGAAGTGGATGGGTCTGGTAGCTGCAGGTATCCTGGGTCTGGTAGTAGCTGGTGTGTTGTCTCAGCCACTCTAACCCAAAAAGAGTGAATTTATCACTTATATCTGGTCCCTGGTGGTCTCCATTGACAATGTCTTGCAGAGCTGGGAGGGTTGTCAATAATTGGGTGTCTCTTTGCCTTGGTGATCTACTGCTCCAGGGGCCAAAATGTTGGCATCATGATGCAGCCTTCCCTGCAGTGAACCTTTTCAGGCTGCTGAGACCCGACTTGAGCCTTGTCCTCTGGGTTAGGGGAAAATGGCTGCGTTTTGTACTCTGCTTACCAACATTTTGTATTAGTGCTGTCCTAGAAAAAAACAATCATTTTATTCCATCTTCATGGTCAAGGCCCTTTATTGTAATAAGTGAAAGGGAAGCATTCTGCTGGAAATGACCTTAAGTATCGTAGTTTGGGTTTAAAGAGACCTTACACATCATCTTTTTTCAACCCCTCTGCCATAGGCAGAAACACCTTTCACTAGACCTGGTTGCTCAGAGCCTCATCTAACTTGGCCCTGGACACTTCCAGGGGGATAGGACTGCTTCCTGGGCAGCCAGTTTCAAGGCCTCACCACCCTCAGTAGAATCATAGAATGGTTTAGGTTGGAAGGGACCTTAAAGATCATCTAGTTTCAACCTGCTTGCAGTGGGCAGTATTGAATTAGTATGTACTGTGGAGAGGAGGTAGGAATCTGAGGGCAGCAGACTAGTGAAGGTAATGGAACCTGCATAGGACAATGGAAATGCACATGATCCTTTGGTGCTCAGTAATTAACGTGACAGAAGATGGATGTCTGTGAGACAGTGAAGAGTAATCCAATAAAGGAGCAGCTCCTGCAGAGGCCCACAGAATTGGGGATGGTTGTTAAAATTTAAAACAAAACCAATAAGCTCATCAGAGACTGTGAAAAGAGAAAGGAAGATACTTGGAATGCCTGGAAAGGATGGAGTAATGGGCTAGGCTGCAAGTGGTATGTCCGAAATGAAATGGGTTTAACACATGTCCATATTTTGTGGCTGGAAACTGTACAGAGAAAAATAATTTAGACTGTAAACAAGAGGAAGAAGCATGTATTTCCAGAGGCTGTCAAAACTCTAGAATAAATAGAGTGTGAAGTTGAATCTGTATGAAAACAAATAGGTCAGAGGAATACAAATGTGGTACCAGTCCTAAATCTGAAGAGAGATGATGAGTACAACAGACAGAAAGACATTAGAGGAAGCAGAACTATGCTGTGCTGATGGTGGAGGCTTTAGTCAGCCTGTTCTATTAGCAACATGCTGTGTAGGAGCTGCCTTTTTTGGAGACGGCCATTCTGCAGTCAAACATACTGATAACTTGTGTTTATATAGCAAGCTTCTAACAAAGGAACCTGGAATGCCCTTGGAATTTAGCAAATTCTTTGGCAGATGGGAAAAGAGAAAGATGTGTGGGTTTTACACTGGTTTTAGTGTTACACTATCGTAACTATGAGCTGAATTTTATCTTGAGGTCCCAGTGAAGGTGTCAGTGGAAGATGGAGGTAGAGAGCATATGTTTTCTGGCTCTTGCCTGCCCTTCCACTGCACACCTGAACAGCCAGAGACCTCTCTGGGTGCTAGGGAGCTCTACATTTATGGTAGTCTATATGTAATACATTACTTGTCTCTACAAAGTGGAACTTGGACACTTTTCCCATTGTTCTTGGGAAAGATTTACAGGAGAGCTGTTCTCCCTGTGAGCACTATCCTCATCAAATGCAGTTATCATTGAGACAGAGAACAATCTTAGGTCAAAGATGCTGGAGAACAATTTGGGAGACTTTTGCTCAGTTCCCAGCTGTGCCCCATGTCTCCTGTCTGCCCTTGGGTAAATGCACTCATTTCTGTGCTCTTGCTTCTTGTGTGCAAAGCACAGATCATAATGCATCGTTAGCCTGTCCTGTTCAGTTAGATTGAAACCTCTTCGGAGCAGGCAGTGTGTTTTACCGCATGTTTATGTAACATTTAGCACAATTTGATCTTGGCTAGCACCATCTAGGACACGTGCAGATACCTCATAAATAATACTAATAATATTTTAATATTGATAATACTTAGCACATTCACAGCATTTAACCTCCCCCTAAAACAGCACTCAATACTGTTGACATCGCAGTGATTGAGCATGAGTCATGTTGGCTCCTTTCCCTGGCATGGTGCAATCTGTCAACTAGCCAGAAAGCTGAGGTCTTTAGTGAGCATGTAGTGGGTGTCAGGAACACCTGAATCTTAATGCAGTCCCAGGCAGTGACTTACTGTGTCATTGCTGGGTAATTTTTTATTTATTTATTTTAAGCGAACTCTGATCTTTGCTATCTGACTTGAGATGGTGACAGCCAGTGTATTGGAGTTTCATGAATCCTGTTAGCTGTGTTAGAAATTAAAAGTATTGCATATTCCTGAAAATCAGTCTCTAAGAAGCTCATGCATTGGAAAACTCAAACCAGGGGACACTTTTAAAAAAACCCTGCTCCTCTCCTGCTTGCCTTCTTTTCAGTAACAAAGTGGAAGTATTTATGTACCTTAAGAGGTCGATGTGTTAATTTAGTGAATTTAATGCAAGTTTATGCAGGGGGTTTTTTTAAGAAAAGCACTATACTATTTATATAGTCTCATTTTCAGTGACTGATCTTTTGTTGCAGGATGTAAAAGGAGGGATGAAAAAGAACGGGACCAGATGTACAAGGAGAGTGCTGACACATCTTTTTATCCACCATAGGGTCCCTTTTCCTCCTCAGATGAGAAGCTTAAATAATGAGAATCTCTCCTACATGGATACATCAGGACCTTCCTTTTCAGGAGTCCAACCGTAGCCCTTTTGTGTCCTCGAGGTTCCAGCAGCTGCTGTGAGCCTGCATGCTGGCTGAAGCTCCCAGCTTCCAGTTATCTGCTGAGACAGATTGGCTCAGTCATTTGCAATCAGTCTTTTCTTCAGGCACGTGTCCTGTGGGCCATCAGTGCCAATTCTTGCAGCATATTCTGGGAGTCACAGCTGAGGGGCCAGCTACAAGCCTTCAAAAAAATCAAAAACTGTTGGGGGAAAAATCTGTATTCAAAATATGGGGTGGTGGCAAATTAAACTCTGAAAATTATGTTTTAATTACAGCCAATAATGAAAAAAGAACAGGAGCTCATACTCAGCTCTTTCTGTTATTGCCCTGTGTTTTTCTTAGACTGTGTGCAATTTCTTCTGAGTGACCTTACCGAGCACTCCCTACACTTCTGAATTAATCTTTATTTACTTTACTGCAAAGCTTTGTCACCACATGACTTTCCTTTCTGCATTCATCAGTAAAGCCTACTAAGCTAAGCACCAAGCATAGGATTTAGTGATGCTGTATCCTCTGAAAGCATCACCTAGCTGGGAGAAGGGAGAAAGCAAACTGGCTTTATCCTGTCTTTCTGTCCCTCAAATGCAGGGCTGCTATGGGAGTCAGAGTACCTTTAAGATAATTTAGCCTTGGAAACTGGCTGTCTGGAGGAGCAAAGTGCTCGCTTCCACATCCTTCACCCAGCGATGTGCTGGCTTACAGGATATTGTCCTGACACTTGCAGAGAGCAGAGCCCTTGTGCAGAAGGGCACACACACTTCTTAAACCTGTGAGAAAGTCTGTAATCTGTCCTCTGTACTTTCATTGTCATCTTCATATTCCTGCTAGGCAAGATGGCCTTTTATTAAAATTACTATTTATTATTAAATAAAAAATTATTATTACTCCCTTCAGACATATTTGAGTTGTGTGTCCCTCTAAGATCAGCTTGAACTCATGTGACATTTCACAGGGGTAGGTGGGAAGTTGGAAAGAGTGGAAAAAGCAGTCCTTAACATCTGAAAACCTAGTGTGGACTAGAAAGACAATTATGAACAGAGACCAGTGCAAGAAAAAGGGACAGGTACACAGTGAGTGTTTGTTGGGCTTTAGACTTTCAGTGCTGGTAAGGCTTCTGCTACTCTTTTTCCTTTTCATGGAAACAGCTTCTTATTCAAAGACAGATGTTTCTATCACTCCTTTGTACTTGCAGTAAATTGAGCACTCGGGACCCATATCTGTCTGTCTTCCATGTGTCTCTGCCTCTAGTCTTTGTGGAGGTGACTCCTAGTGCTCCAGGCCTGGACAATTGATAGGCAGCTGCATACTTGCTTCAGGAGGTTTATTGGAATATCCTCTTCATGCCCCACAGACTGTTCCCCAAGGCCCACTAAACCTGAAACCCACAACAAGAGAACAAACTCCACACCTATAAAGCATCAGAAAGTAAGATGAGAAGATAACCTTTTGCTAAAATGGAAGTAGTCCTTGCCTTGTGTGTGCCCTCTTTTCACCCATTTGAGTTTGTGAGCTACCAGAGAGCTCATCTCATAGGCTTGAGGAGCACAATGCGGTCTCAATAATATCCGTGGGGAGGCAGGGATCTGTATGCTGTAAAAGGTCCCACAAAGTGTTCCTATGCATCCTTAAGGGTCTGCATGTCTTCCAAAACCTGGCTCTTTGTTTCTGAGGAAACACTTATTCCTTCCTTTATGTTGTTTCATTCCAAATATTTAAGCATTTCTCTTCAGGAGAGTGGAGAAAGAGATACCAAGGCTGAAGGGAAAAAAGCCCAAACAAACCAGAAAACATTAGGAGCAGTAGAGAGGGATGAAAGCAAGACTTTGCTTTTCTTTTTCTCTTCTCTGCCCTCCCAAATCCATCATCATTTGTTCTTTCCTCTTCCCTTTTTGAAGTTTGGTGGTTATGTCTAGTGGGCCCACTCAAGGTAAGGGTCCCATTCAAACCTATCACAACATAAAGACAAAAGAAGGGACTTCAATACTACCAAACATGTCAGGATTGTTGCATCAGTTTAACAAGAGCTGAAGAAGAGTTACCCAGCTTTGGATGGAGTTGCTGGGAGGTAGGACAATGAAGCACAGAAGCAGAGGGAAGATTGGGAGATATTTTGATTTTTTTTTTTTTCTTTTCAAAACACTTGAAAGGAGATTTCAACAAAGTAAGCTTGGCCACATCTGGATTAAATCTGATAAATTGTCAACACTCATGCCACCCTCCATGGCTCAGGGTCTGGTATGAGAATGGTAACTTCACCAGTCTCTCTGATCACATCACTTCCTGGGGTCATATATGATGGGGAATATATATGTATCAGAGCATTGAGCTGCACTGTTCAAATTAAGATTTTGTCACTTTGGAGCACATTACTAATTCAAATCACTCCTGGACTGTGAATTTCTTCCTGTTTTGGCCTGCCAAGTTCAGCTGTTCTCTAGAGCAGAGGTCCAGCTGAGTCCAAAATCAAAGACCAAGTCTTCTAAGGTCCCTGTTTTGCCACTGTTGTCAGTAGGGAATTGCCTCTGTTAAGTGAAATATCAGTAATAAGAACTTTAAAGTTTGGATCCCAGTTTTGTGGTTCAGGGGGTTTTCTCAGGAAGTCCTTCTCTGGTGTTTGTTGCCCCCACAGTTCCATTTGCAGCAGGAAACAACTGCTGAACCTGCCACTTTGACTAGAAAATTTTGGAGCATAATTCTTTAGCAGTCATATAGCATAGTAATGTTCCAAGCTGCAGTCCTATTGTCTCATACTGTGACCTTGTTGAAGCTCCTAATGTGAAGCTGGGTCAGGTTTTGGAAGGCAATCTCCAAGGCAGAGCCAGAATGCTGCAGGAGGCACCATTTGGGAGTCAGCAGGAGGTGTGATTCCTCAAGTCAGTCTTGAACTGGTTCCACAGCATGGTGGAGTATTGCGTTCCTGGCAAGAAAGACAGGCAGCTGCAATCTCAGCCATCTGAGGATATTAAAAAGCTCTTTCTCCAGGAACAGTCATTACCTCTAATACCCTGCTTAAGTTTAAATTTGGGTAATTACTTTCTTCTGACCTAAAAAAAGATTCTTGGGTAATTTTTTTTCTAGGTACTATATTTTTTCATGCATTCTATAGTAAACAGCTCTGCAGGAATGCTACACACTGTTAAACAGATGCTCTGCTGCACTCTGAAAGCTAGATGCAATTTGGAGGTGGGTCATTATCAGTGGAGAAGCTCTGGGGCTTAGCTGCTACAGGCAGGAGATAATCATTAATAGCAGAGCTGTGTAGTGGCATTGATGAAGATGCACGGTATCTGTGAGATATTTGAATAATTAGCAGTGGGGCTGCATACCTCATCTGAGGAAAGCACCAGGTTGCTTTGGAAGACCAAGGTGTATCCACCCAGGGGCCATGACAACCAGACAGAATCCTTGGTGTAACTCGCCTGGCTTTAGTACCAGTGAGTCCTGGGGTCACTGTGGTGAAGAGCATTTTAAAGAAGCTTTGCTTTCTCCCTGGGGCTTCCCATTTGATTAGGGGCCTGCTGTGGCCTTCTGCACTAGGTCAGAGATCTCCTGTTGTCTTCCTATGTGCAATATCTGAAGACTTGTCTCATTGTGTTAATACATCTGTTTATTTGTTCTTCAGATTCCTTCTTAGCCTGTTAATTTTCATTGTACATTTTTCCTGACAATTTTTTTCTATTTTTAGTTTTACTAGACTTGAGAGTTTAATGGATGCAGTTAGAAGATCTGAATAAATATGGAAAGAGCTTTAACAGATGAGAGATTTGCTTCATTTTGTTTCTCTAATGAAAAAAACACCTAAGAAAACTTTTCAAAAGCCATCTTCAATCCTTGCCTAACTTTGCAGGGGAATATGATGTGGTGTATAAGAAACAACTGACTTAAATTCAAATTTAACTTAGAGACTAATGAAAACTGAGCTCTGCAGCCAAAAGCCCATATAGGACCCACTTTATGACCAGTCCTTGGAAGTCAGACCAGAGAGGCTGACCTATGGTACTTTGTTTTGTTGGTGTTTATCTGACTTAACATTGATACAACAGTCTTTGTCTTTCCTAATGAATCTGTTCTTGATAGGAAGTCCGTTCCAAAGGGCAGAAACATAGAAGCATTGCCAAGCATTTAAAATTTCTCTACTGCCTCCCAAGTAACACCGTCACAAGTTAGTTAAGACTTCCCTAGTGCCTCTCAAATCAACACATAGCAGTCTTGCTGTTGTTTGCAACACTACAGTCCTTTCCTTGGCATCAATATTATTGAAGACTTGAAGACCTTAGTGATACATATGTCAGGTGTCTAAAGTTCTTCTTTCATGAGAAGAGTGTGTGAACAATGATGTGATGAAAGCAAATGTGGGGAACACCTAGAGGGTGCCTACCTTGAGTGCTTGCAAAAAGGCTTTGTAAATTGCTCCTGGTGGCTTGGCAACCGTGAATTCCCAGCATTCCAATGCTAAGTGCTGGCATTTAATTTCCAATGGACTCGGAACTAGAATCCAGAGTGTTCTATGTAGGTCAAAAAAGCACAACCTTTTTTCTGTAATGTTGAAATTTTTCTTTGTTCTAAAAAAGACAAAGAAGAAATGCTTCAGTTTCCAAAATAAGATTTTTAAAGCTTTTTGTTCTGAGAAATGTTTTGATTGTTTTGATCTATTTGAACACAAACACATTTTGAGAGGTATTTTTCTTTGAGTGAACATTAAGTGTTACATTCAACTTTTTCTGGTGAGTTAGCTTAGCAGATTGAGGCTGAAGAGAAAGAACCCTGTTGATTCTGTCAGCTTGTTTTGTAGAAAAAGACAATGAAAGTTCTATGTATCAGCCTAAGAGCAAGAAAACCGCAAAAGCTAAGTGATGATAAGAAAAAGTGGGAGGGGGCAGAAAATGAAACTTGCCTATGAGAGCATTTGCAACAGACAAGAGCAATGAAGTAGAGAAAATGAACACTTCTTTCCCTAGAGTTGGCAATTTCCCTGATCTTCACAACAGATCATTCCTTCTGCTATAAATGAAATACTAACTGTCCTGCTGCAGATACAGCATCCCACTGGCTTCTTGCAGGACAATCACAAAGCAGGAAAGGAACACAGCTCTGTCCTTAACTCGTTTCAGAAAGGAGGGAAAGAAAATGTAATCACTGCAGACTGGAGTGACAGGGTGAAGCCACTCATCTGATGGGAAGGATGGTGAGATGAGAGGTAGGTGTAGAGGAGCCCAAAGGCGAAGCAGAGAGGAGTGATGGAGATGTGATTTCTCACCTGTACAGTGCTCCCAGCTGAGCTTGCCTGGCACCACCCTCAGAGGCTGGAGGCCACGAAGAGTTGTATGAATGAGTGGCTGGTGTTTGGGATGCATTGCACAGGGCTTCATGCTCCTGCTTCAGTCACTGCTCTTCTCTCCATTTTGGGGCAGGGACAGGTTCTATCATGATTAACTATACCACAGGGCTGGCTTTTCCCTCTTTAAGTGCTTTCTAGTCAGGCATTTCTACTGCAGGTTAAGCAGGTCTGAGATACTCAGGACCTTAAGTGGCACAAAGCATACCCTAGGAGCAATTTGGGGACAGCAGCCGGAAAGACTGAGGGATTGTAATGCCTGTAAAGCTTATATACTTTCTGTCATCTTAGGACTGCCAGCCAGTGGGGAGCTCTTTGTACCTGGTTGTACTCTTACTGTTCAGCTGATGATGCAGGAAGAGGAGAGGGAACCCGAAAGCACTATTTTATTTTGCTCTGTTTTGTTTTTGTCAGTGATAGAAAACAGAGATTAAGGCCAATCCCAAGAACCTTGTTGTACTCAGTTTTTCAGGTGCAAGTTATTTACAGCTCCAACGCAGCAGACATTGCTTCTGCTATTTGTTGTTCAGGAATTGAGCCCAAAAGCTTTGTCTGTCTCCTATCACCTGTTTCTAACATCATCTTCCATTAAGTATAGTCATGTTATCGAGCACTACCACAATATGTCCTTTCCCAGAAACACCTGTATATGTCCTTAACTGTCATATAACTTGTGGGGTTTGGCATATGCCAGATGGTTTGTGGTGGATGATGGGCCTCTCTTGGGGTGTGCTAGTGATGCATGTCCCTCTTGAGTCTCTTCCCATCCCAGACTTGCCCTGTCCATTGGAAGCCATGGCGGAGAGTCAGTGGATACATGATGTCTGCCCCTGGCTAGCAGCTGCTCAGGCCAGATCCTGCTCAGGGTGCAGAGGACAGGGATGGCACCCAGCAGCAAAGGAAAGTGTTGCTGCCTCAGGCAGGCACCAACTGTAGAACCAGCACAAGTATTTTAGTCAAAATACAGTTAACCTACATATGGGTCTTGATGTTATAAGACAGTACTTGAAACAAAGAGTTTCACAGGACTTCTACAAGGAGGAGATATTTATGTGAGGAATGAGAATAGCCTATTGTTGAAGGAGTCAGGAAATACTTTTTATTGGTTTTCTGTTTTTCAAATGAGGGCCATGACCCTTTTATCTGAAAGGGCTTGAATCAATTGTGAACTGTCACTAATAGGGGAAAACATGCCCTTTAAGGGCAAGTTACAACATAGCAGATTGCTGGCACCTTCCTCCGAGGTACCTTCTGGTGGCCAAGAAGAGGAGCCGACACAAGCAGAAATTGTGTGGGTCTTCCATTTTCCAAAACCTGTTGGAGGCCCCAAATCTCACTGGGAAAGGTGCTGGGAGCGAGGCTGTGGGAAGGGAGAGCAGCAGTGAGGAAGGGCTGAGGTGGAGAGAACATGTGCCTGGGTTCCTTGTAATTAGGAGATTTAAACTTGAAGGAAGTTAATTAATAATGAAACTTCTGACTGAATGATGCAGATTATGAAGACTGGCTTTGTCAGCAGCTGCAATTAATTACAGGCTCAGGCACAGGGAGAAGGAGGAGGGGTGAGGGATGTGGGAAAGGGAAGGCATCACCAAGAGAAAGATGATAAACCTGGCTGCAGGCTGTTGCTGTGGTGACAGGAGGCAGTAGTTATGGTTGAGAGCAGTGACAGATTGAAGGCAGCAGGTACTTCTAATTACCCCCTCCACCAACCCAAGCAGGCAGCAACCCCTCCTGATGAGGGGCAGGAAATGCTCTGGTTTTCTCCTTGCGCTTCCTCTCTGCTGCAGGTTGGATGTGCTTTTCAAGGTTCCCCACTGCTCCGAAAGGAAAACAGTGAGGCAGTGGCTTTTCCTAACATCACTATGCTAGCCTGGGAATGACCAGAGATCCAGCAGAATCCTTTGGAAGCATGGGCAATGTTGGTAAAATTTGAGAGCTGATATTCAAAAAGCCAAGAAGGAGAAATCATGTGTAACTGGCCACAGCTTTTTGAGCAAGAAGATGAAGGCCTTGCACATCTGGCCCAGGTTTTAACCTTTCTGGGCGTGCTTGCTATGACTGGTTAGGCCTTGTACTTTGGGGTTCTTGCCAGCTGCCCAAAGGCACCTTGCCCTGGTCTGCATGGCCTCAGGGGGACAGTGTAAGGGGAGTGAGAGAAGCATGGGAGAATCCTGACCACCCACACAGTGCTGCTGCCAAAGCATGTGGATAGAAGTGTAGATTAAATAAAAACTCCTGACTTTCAGCCCCTTTGCCTGAATTTCCTGAGTTTGGCTGCAGTCAAAGAACATACTCTGTCCCAAGTTCTCTTGTGTCATGTTTTCTGAAGAAAAAAACAACTGGCTTTTAAAACAATTTCTGCTTCTCATTTTTTAATGTATTAATTTCATGCAGGGCTGCTCTAAAGCCCTGGTTTTGCCCATACATCTTCTGACTTTCTTATGCCTAGGGAGAGAGACTTTTGCAATCACTGGCTTAGCCCACTCTGACACTCCCAGCCTGCAGAAGAATGTTATTCGGCACTGCTCCATTCACCAGGGCTTCCCTGGTGCTGCCTTTCCAGTAACTGTCAAAATACCTGCTGCAAAAGGAGAGGGTGAGTGCTGGAACTGCTCAGCCTGGAGGAGAGAAGCCTCATCTATATGTAACGGGAGGAGTAAAGGATACAGACTGCTCAGCTGTGCTCAATGACATGGCTAGAAGCAGTGGGCACAGACTGAATAGTAGGATGCCCTATTTAAACATAAGAAAACACTTTTTCTCTGTTTAAATAGTCAAATGCTGGAGCAGGTTGCCCAGAGAGGTTCTGGTGCCTCAATACTTGAAGATGTTCAAACCCCAACTGTATCTGACTTTGAGCCATCTGCTGCAGTTAATGCTACTTTGAGGAGGGAAGTTGGACAAGATAACTTCCAGAGGCTCTTCCAACCTCAACTATTCTGTGGTTCTATAATTCTGTGAAAGATGATGCCAAATAGATTTTGATTAGTCTGGAGGAGACATGCTGTTTTATCCAAAAAACCTGTGTGAGCTAATGGAAACCTCTCAAACTGATTTCCTGGGCTTTGGATCAGATCATTAAAGTAACTTGTAAGAGAAGAGAGAGGAAGGTGTAAAGCTGAAGTTGTGTTGTATGGAGCCCTGAGGGAAAATACTTTATTTGTGCCCCCATTTTGGTGCAGTCCTCTGAGAAAAGGTCTCTGGTGTCGAAGCCTACATCAAGGGTGGGCTCTGCATGCATTACTTTGTACAGCACTTGGGATAAACTTAGGTAGGGACAGTGATAACACATTCTCAAAATCACCTTATAATGTAATTGGCACAGTTGAACTAGTGCTCTGCTCCTGTCTCATTTTGCAACCAAAGGTAGCTCACTGAAAACCAAGCGGGGGAGAAGATAAAGCATTAATAATCTTCTAGATCAGATTGTGCAGGTTAGTCATAAATCACTGTCAGACAATGAGCATGGAAGACTTGCTCAGAACAAACCATAGTTGTTGAGTGTCTTTCAGAAGTGATCAAAGATACAGGTCACTGTTTTAGGTTCAGTACTGCAAGGACTGAAAAAGGATGCACTCAGCAGGTTATATTTTAAGTGGATAATTTCACAGGTCTATTATTTTAAAAAGATATAATAAATTTGTCTGACAGTGGAAACTGGGCAGATATGTTGCTGAGAGGTGTGTAAAACACTTGAAAATGATGGTTCTGATAGAGGTTGGAGGTCTATTCTCTTCAGCTCTACATCACCTCTTCAAATGGGAACACTGGAAAAAATATCACAGAAATGTGCCTGCTTTTAGAGCTAAAATCCTGTAAATGAGTTCTTGGATAAATGTCTATCAGGCCTTAAAACTCCCTCAGGAGGAGGAGGGATGGTGAGGAGTGGGCAAGTAGAGGGTGGGGAGAGCACAGGAAAGGTCAGACAAATACACCATTTTTATCCTCTCTTCTAATATATAAATGAAGTGGCACTTGATGAAATTAAAAGGAGACAAATTACAAATAAATAGGAGGGAACAATTTTTAATGTAAAGTATAATTAGCCAAGTAGCTCACGGCTGCCAACTATTATTGAAACAGATATTTTAGCAAGATTATCAACAAAGGAGTCAAATGAATAAGCAAAGCATCTGTAGGGACACCAGTGTAGCTGAGAAAACAATTATAAGAGCTCTCAATCCTCAATGTTTAGGCCATAAAGATATCACCAGCTGTGGTCAGAAACACAATTTCTCCCCATAGTTACTGAATAACTTAGGCACATTGTGGAGTTTTATCCACGGTCTATCACTGCTGGAAGCAGAATAACCAGATGGACTATTTACAACTCTTTACCCCCAAGTTCCTCTTTGAAGGGAAGAAGGAGACTTCTTGCCTTGTGTTGTACCCTCTTCTCAGAAGGGCAATAGTCACTAGGTTCAGATGGAGATCCTTAGATCTTAAAGATCTCTGATGCATTTGGGTATAGGTCACTGCGGGAAGCCTCCTCGATGTATTTGGAAGATTCATTAAAGCAATGAGAGGAGAGACTCAGCCAACCAACAGGAGAGAAGCAAGTGTGTCTTCAACTATAGCAATAATTTGACTGTATAAATGCATTAGGTCTTTTGTGCTACCTCTACATTCCCTTTTTTAAAAGAGTTTTGGCTTAATCAAGGAGTGGAGTAGTGAAACCATGGAGGGAAATTTAAGAATGTAATAAATCAGCTTACCAACGCTTCTTTCCCTTGATCTTCCTGTTTTGTTACCTCAAGCCTAGAGCAAGCTTATCTCAGTCTTGATGCTTTTGCAGAAGTTTTCCTTGACTCTTTTCCACCTGGTTCGAGTGTGTCAGCATGATGGTCATTTTGCTAAACTGCGTTACCCTGGGAATGTACCAGCCATGCGAGGATATGGACTGCCTTTCTGACAGGTGTAAAATCTTGCAGGTAAGCAGACTTCCTTCTTCTTGTGATGGTGTTTCAGTTCAAGTCATGAATTTTCACGGATCCTTTCCTTCAGCGTGTGAGCAATACCTTCCCAGAGAGGCTGGCAAGATTGTCCCTGGCAGTAAGCTATCGTGTTGTAAAATGACAAAAGCTTGCTTTGAGGAGGGCAAGGGGGTGAGAAAGAGGATGAATGAAGTCTACTTGTGACCATGCAATACAGAACAGTTGCTAATCTTCCTGATCCTACACATAAGCAGGTGTTTCCTGATTAGACAGCTACAAGATATGTAGGTGAGAGTTCAGCCAGGGGAAGGCAGGCAAAGAGAACAGCAGTGCCCAATGCATTTGTTGGTCTGCTGAGAAGCCAAGAGTATAACTGATTCAACAGGTACTGTGGCACTCAGGATGCCCAAAGGGAGAGGAAATAAAAGGAATTCTTAGAATGGCCGTGAGTACATCTAGATAGCTGTGCTTACTCTTTCCCCAAAGAGGTGGTGTTGTGGCTGAGATCTCAAGATATCTGAAGCTTCTATCTGTGTTTGGTATGTGCTGTTCAAACTCTGCCTGAAGCTGCGCTATGTCCTCAGCTCAGGCATGTGCAGGAGGGGTATCAGGAGTCCCTCCTATGGGACCTTGGAAGAACAAAGTTTTCCTGGCCAGGTTTGGACCTGCTGGTGCTGAGCCAATGCCTTCTTTCAAGTCTGTGTAAGGAGTCTCTGAGTCTGCACCAATTACTTTACTTGTGGGGGGAAAAAAAAACTATAGAAAACCCCTGTGAACTTGAGCAGCAGGATGCTATGATTCCAGGGCTGTGTGGGAGAAGCTCTTCCAGCCCTTCTTCAAACTCATTTTCAGAAGTACTTAAATTTGTATTGATATAAATTCTGTGTTTTGAAGTCCAAGGCTGAGAACGCTTATCAGATGTTCTCTTGGGTTTATGTTTGGCAGGTATTTGATGATTTTATCTTCATCTTCTTTGCCATGGAAATGGTCTTAAAGATGGTTGCCCTGGGGATCTTCGGCAAGAAGTGTTACCTTGGAGATACCTGGAACCGCCTGGATTTCTTCATTGTTATGGCTGGGTAGGTTGATAATTTCTGGGTTTATTTGTTCTGTGTTAACTAGAGTCTTGCATGGAACAGAAATGATGTGACTGAGGGGAAAGTTTCTACTCTGGTGCAATTTCAGTATGTCTGCCAAATGGGAAATCAGGCATCCCAGGGTTAGCAGTCTATGGAAGCAACAGTAGAGGCAGGGTAGCTGAGCTCCCCAGCTTATGTGCAGCCATCTGTCCAGCTCAGTTTCAGTAGAGGGTGTTAATTTGTATCACTTGAAGAGCTGGCCCAGAAACTTTACTGGGGTTTTTACTGTTTTGTTTTTAAAATGTCCAAGTAGAAGAGGCGCAACCTTTACCAGAACCAAAGTAAAGGTAGTTTTTCTGTTTCCAACAGCAGCCTTTCAAAGGTAGGAATGTAATTTTTGTTACTCAGGGCTTTTTGTCTTTGTATTGCACCAGCGTTACCCACAGTACTATGGGGACAAGCTGACATTTGAGTATTTTTTTTACAACAAAGTTGCTATGGTGAAGCTCTGATTTTCCCCTCTGCTTATATGAAGTGGAAAGTCTAACAGGATTTGCCTTCTGAATCACAGCAAAATGTCCATTTCTGATACCAGTGGGATGTGCTTTTTTGGAATTCTAATTTTCAATTAGAATGCCTTGTGGTATAATAATAAAAAAAGTCAGAAATAAATATGTAACATTGCTGCTCTCACAGCAAAAAAAATGAATATATTTTCAGAGAGGAACCCTCACTTCTCTCTTTACCAGCATCCACTGTTGCCTGGAAGTACATGTATTACTGACTGTGCCAGCAGTGAGTTTGAGCTCACTTGGCAGAGTTTTCCCCCGTGGTGTGGAAGCAGCACTGTCTTTATATTTGCTTTTGACACAGTTCTTCTTACAGCAAGGCTTGAAAGCCATTCCCTCTGGAGGGGCATATAATTGTTTGCTTCTGGGAGGAGCAGAATTTCAAACTCAGTGCAGTTGTAAAAGTTTGAAGGCTGATTCTCGGTCATGTAGTGCATGAAAGGAGGACAGGCAGTTGAAAGCCATAGGCTTTTCTGAATTAACGTAATATGTGTGAGATGGGAAGACCTTTCTTGTAGCTGAGCCTGCTGAGATAAGCATCTGATTTAAAATGGCCCGGCATGAGGACTGTGAGTTAAAACACCTGATACACAGGGATGAGAAGAGCCAGATCATTGTAGGTTTTAGCCCAAGATCCTGGTGGCAAAATTGCTGGAGACTGGATGCAGGGAAAGCAAGACCCGAACACAGCAGCCTTTGAGAACTGATGTACTTGAAAAGCAGACCTTGGAGTCCACGATACGCCTCTGTGTGGGTGGCATGCTTTGGTATGTTGCGAGAAAGGCTGCTCCAGATGGGCACAAGAGCACCAGCATATGAGGTAAAAGGCTTAGGAACTTAAGATTTTGCTCTGCCTGGTGTTTCTGCAAGAATAGTATGTGAGTGGCTCTGAAAAGATGCTGAAATCAGTGGGGCAATGCTAAAGGAAAGAGGGTGAGCTCCAGTACTTACCTCATGCAGAAAATAAGTGAAATCCACACTACCTAGACAAGAAGAGAGAACATTCAATTTTCGTATTTTCTTTTCATTTCAGGTCCAAAACTGAAAGAAATTTGTTTCTTGTTATCTGTGCAATCATCCTCATGAGATGTCAGGCTGAAATGATAGTAATCTCATTAGAATATCTGATTTCAAAAGACGCCTACTAAAGAAAGATTTTTTCCATTTAGTTACATAGAACTAATGACTATATAATGTATTTTGAGTTATAAAAGCTTGTGGTTATTAATTCATTATTCCTTGAAATTCATTAAAATTGTCTGCACTGTTTAAATCAAGTCCAAGGCTTAAACTTACCCTTACACACTGTAGGTTTTTATTTAACCTGAAATGTGAGCCATAACCTTTATCCTTATTAATCGTACACCTGGATCACGGCTTCAGCTTACTCAGGTCCAGATGCTGGCCTTAGCTCTCTGACTTAGAAAGGAAAGCCTGCATCAGGTTGTATGTTTTCTCCATGCCAGTGTGTAAGACCCTGATCAGAGGCTAATCAGTTTTCTCTAGGAGCCTTCTCCTTTTCATAATCCTAGATTCTCATTTTCTGCAAGGGAGATCATAAACTTGGCTTCTAAGAAGATGTCCGCAGTGTTGGGCAGTAATGGCCAGCATAGAATACATGCAGCTTCTCTCAGTTTCAAGGAGGACTGTAGTTCCCAGCCCTTTCTTTTCCCTTCTCCCTTTCCAAATAAACACCAACAAGGCAGCAAAGGTTGAAATAAACTGTAACATGAAAAAGTGAAGTACAGGCAAGGAACAATTGTCAGGCATTCCTGGCCAGTTGAGGTATCTCTCTCTGGCTCTCTGCTTGACAGCACATTTTAACAAAGAGCATAATGACAATTCACTGCTATTGCCCAAGATGGTGTTTTTGTTACATAAACAATGTATTCAGGCAATCATTTGTAGTTTTTCCTCACTTCCTTGTAAAACCTAAAGCTATAGTTTTTGTAAGCTGAATTCCCTCATGTGCCCCTGCCCTGCTTGCCCCTGCTCCCCACACAACCCAGCAGCTCAGAGAGGAAGACTCCACTATCACTAAAACTGTTCAGTTTTCATAGAGGTAGGAGCTGACATCACCAGAACTTTCTCCCCTCTCACACACTCCTTCCCCCAGCCACCTTCAACATATTTTTTCTGAAAGGATTAGAAAAAACCACCAAAACAACAGTTATAAGTCCATGTTCTACCTCATTATTCCCCTCAGAGCTCCTAAAACCACACGAGACAATTTGGTTTGAAGAATGACAATGCTCTTGTGTGCACAGACAACCAGGGCTGCAGATTCAGTTCCAACTGCTCGCTGGTGACAGGAGGTCACAAGTTCCCAGACATTTCAAGCAGACTGTGTTCATCACCAGCTGTCCTGGTGGGAGTCCCTCTTCCCCTGCATTTGTGATTAGATCTTGTCTGTCATCATTTGTTTCCCACAGCGATGGGTGCATTTGAAGAGCTTGATCTGAGGCACCTTCAGAGGGCAACTTGCTAAAGTTGAGAGCTGACTATATGTTGAAAGTTGAGATAATGTGAATACTAATCACATTTGAAATGTCAGCCAGAGTCTATATGTGTGTGAATTTAGGGAAAGAGCCACTTATTTCTGGGCTCACACTCATCAACTTTTTAAAGCAGGCAGTTCTCTAGCAATAAAAAAGTGGCAATTTCTCCTACTTGTTCTATTCTGTGAGACGGTTTTGTTCACATGTGGTTGGAGATGATGCCACTGTTCTTCTGGGAAGGGAGATATCATCCCTTTATGTCACCCTGGCTTCAGGGGCATGAATTCCAGAGGGAGTGGTTTTTCTGCCTCTGGTCAGCCAAGTGCTGTACTTAACCATCTATGGTGGAAATTCTCTGTCTTTGCCCTCTTCTGTGGCTTTCCTGGGACTTGTCTTGGTATACAACTTACTTGTGTGAATAGGTGGTTAGGTACTTAGTTAGGTTAAGGGGGAGAGGGCTTTGCTGCGTGGTTAGAGGGGACAGTTGTGATTACAAGTGTGTTCCCCAAATATGCCCAAAATATTTGCTTAACTAGTTGCTCAGAGTCCAATGGCTGAGGAGAGGCCTGTCTACCTTTCAGAGAATGCCCTGTCCTTACCTCTCTCCATTATCACAGTGGAGTTTGCCATGTAGATCCCAAGCTGCAGTCAAATCCCATCCTGACCTTGCCCCTGATGAGAGGAATGGCATTTTGGATACTCTGACATTCTGAGATATGCTTTCAGTGGTCTTAAACAACTTTTAAAAGTGGTGTACATCAGAACAAGACACAGTACCCTGTATAGCTGCTCCAGTGCCTTTGGTGGTAATATTGTCTCTGTATTCCAGCCTGAAATTTCCTGGTTCCTACAGCCAAGTATTGCAGTAACCCATCCAGTCATTCATCGCATCCCCCAATCGCTAGTTCGGCTGCTTTCTTCATGGGCTCCAAGCTTTATTCCCTGGGATTTTTTTTTCTGTCTCCTCTTCTGAAGAGAGAAAAACCCTTCCTATTAGTAGGAACAGAAAATTGTGTTCACAGATGATGTTGGTTTCATTTGTTCACACTGGAATATATATTATTTGCATTTCCAAACCAGTTAATGCTGTTCTATCACTGACTTGTCCTCTTCATTTCTTTTCTGTTCTCCCATAAATATGCTTCAACTGCAAAATCCATCCGTGACTGTTTTTAGTTTTCTGTCAGGTTGTGATAAATAAATAAAGAACAGAGTGGCAAGAATTGTACATTACAGAAGTACATTTATTCACAAATGAGTCCTCATTTAGTGTTGCCTTTGAGGTTTATTACTTAGCCATTTTTTTTCTCCAGCTAATGTATGTCATGATGATTTCATATCATTCCAGCCATATCAATATAATTACTTGTGTGAACCAGGCTTGTAATCTTGTAAGAAATTATAGCACATTAGTTGGATGATGTCTATTTTTCCTTAAACTTGTGTTGATCATGGTTAATTTTATTATCCACCTCTAATCCATCTCTCAAAGCTGCATATTGGTGTTCTTTACTGTATTATGATCAGCATCAGTCCAGTCAGCTCATTGAGATCCCTGTGTACTGGCACAACATCAGAATTCCTTTGACCCTTGGGTGCTTTCCCAGTTTTCTGAGTCTAATAAAAAAATCATCAGAATTGGTCAAGACCTTTTCTGGCCATCTCTTCTAAAACTCTTGCATACAAATTGTTCAGGCTTGCTTATCTTAGGATGTCCCTATTTAGGCACAGCCTAAAATACTTGATCACAGCTGGAGCCGAAATTAGCTCATGATGATCTATGGTGTACATATATCATCTGACCTTCCCCATAGAACTTTTTTGAATTGATGTTTTCTGTATTTTTACACTGTTCGTGACAGTTCTGTTTTCTTCTTCCAGTGATTAACTTGTACCATTTTATATCCTCATTCAGTTCTATGAAAAATTTTCTACAATTTCCATCTCCTAATTTATACTTATTGGTAACAACTTGCCTTCTCCTGCTATTACGTTGCTGCTTTTGCTTTCACTTATGCTATACTGTCTTTTTAACCTGTTCACCTCTCTTGTCTCTATTGAAGCACCTTGAATATCTCATAAATAATCCCTCAATACCACTTGACTGTCATGCACAGCTATGAATTGAAGTCTGACCGGTTTGATACCTGGAAGTATTTAAAAGATGTGCAGATGTTACTGGCTCATGATGCAGTGGTGGATTTGGCAGTGCTGGATTAACAGTTGGACTCTCAATGATCCTAAATGTCTTTACCAACCTAAATGATTCCACAATTCTATGGCTGTTTGTGTCATTGCAATTTCATGAATATAGCCTCTAATCTGTGAAATATATCCAGTACTTTTGATGACCTCACTTGATTTGTACGTAACACATGTAACCAAGTTTTAAGTTCTTTAATAATTTTTTTAAAAAAGAAAGTACTTAATAGGCAATTTCTCTATCTTCCAACCTTGAAAACGATTCTCTGTGAGTTGTAAGGCTGGGAACTTTCAAGGAAATTTATATACCCACAATGCACTGCCCAAATTCAGCTCTTGGAGATGGATGAAAAGAATGCTTTTCCTCTACAATTTACAGACCAATCACACTGTTTTCTAGTGTGATTTGGACATGCCTAATCACATTCATAGGACCATAGCTAATCAGGGTTGGAAAGGACCTTGTGGGATCTTCAGTCCAATTTCCTTGTTTAATGGAGAGTCAACAGCAAACTCAAGTTTTTGCTCAAAGTTGTCCAGTCAAATCTTGAAAACCAAAACAGGTAGAGACTGCACCACCTCACTGCAGCCCCACTGTTGATGTATCATTTTAACTAGTCTGAACCCTCTTTCCCTCTTTGGATTTATTTCTGCTGTCTTGTTCTCCTGCTGTGCGAGATTGTGAAAATTCCACTGTGACGATTTTGGTGTACTCTCCTTACTGTGACTGCCTTACAGGTATCAAAGAACTGCTGTTAAGTCCCACCAAAATCATCTCCTCTCCAGGTTGAACAAGCCTGAATCCTTCAGGCTCTCCTCACTGGGCCAGTGCTCCAACCCTTGAACACCTTGGTGACCTTCCACTGAATTTGCTCTAGTTTATCAACACCTTTCTTTAACTGGAGTGCCAAAAATGAGTGTGCTACTCTAGATGCGGTATAATCCCTCCCTCATCTACCAGCTGCACTCCAACCAGCGCAGCTTGGTATGTCATCAGCCTTCCTGGCACGGGCTGTGTGTCACTTGCTGTGCCTCAGGACTAACGGGTCCTTTTCAGCAGCACCACTGTCTCTCAGTCCTTGGTCAATGGGTCAGTCCACCACACACACAGGACCTTGCATTCATCTGTTGAATTTTATGAGGCTCCATTTCTCTAGCCAGGAGAAATTCTGTTCTTTATATGGCAGAAAATTAATGTGTAGGTACTCATTTCCAAATTGTCACTGATTCTGTACCAGAAAATGCCATTTTTGACAGTGTGATTTGGACACGTCCCCCTCCCTTTCTATTTACCTGAGCCTTCTTAGCTAGGTTAAAATTCTTGATTTTAATATTCCTTTATGTACATTTTCTCACCAGGGTTTTCTAATAGCATTTCAGCTGTTTATGCTCATAAAATGGACAATTTGTATTCTCTTTATTACTCAGGCCCCTGGCACTGGTGTATAGATAATACTATTTTTCTCCTCTTTACATCTTTTAGTGCCTTGATTAGTTTTGCTTTTAATATGCAGGTTCTGTAGAAATAACTTTTTTCCTAATTTCACCATTTTCCCCTTTGGTCTTTCATTTAACAATCTCCTGACTCATGTCTCTCTCTTAGTTTTCTAAAACCTAATTATTCTTCTAATGAATGCTTGTTAATATTTCTGCACAGATTAGCCCAGTGCTCTGCAAGTCTCACGCACTCTGTGGCTGGCCAAGTCAGCAGTTTGTTACCAGATTGCCTCATCACCTTTTTTGCCTGTTGGCCAGAATCTGCCACTAAGGAGCTCAACTGAATATTTCTTGTCCATCTTCTTCAGAAATGGACATAAATTGAAGTCTATAATATGTCATATATCTATCATGATAAGGAAAACAGTTTCAAAGCACAGAATAATAATGGGTAAAAGCTGTCCTTCAGGTCTGAAAATCCTTCCTAAATTTGCTCTTTAAATTTCATTTCACTTACAATATGGCAGCACAGCTCTCCTGATATCTTAATTTCTTTTCCAAAGCACCCTTTCTGGGTAGTTATGAAGACTTTGGAGATGATTTTCTGGCATGTTTATACAGCTGAATATCTCAGGCAAGCCTGATAATCCCTTAGATTGAGCAGAACATTTCTTCTCGCTCCCTGTGCCTTTTGGCTAGTCGCTTCTTCAGGAGTGCTCTATGCAGCTTTCACACTGGGAGCCTGGAAAATATTTCTGTTAATGGAGATATTGTTTTTACTTTCTCTTTCTGATGGTTATCTTCTGTCATTGATTTCTGCTTCCCCTAATTCATTAGCTGTTGCATCCTTTGTCCTTGATTTCCGCTTGCCATAATTCCTTAGACATTGCATCCTTTCCTTAAACTTGCAGTGATGATGCTTCCCAAGTTCATCCATCCAAGCTCTTTTCAAACCTGTGCAGCATCACTGTGTGTACCTCTGAACACCAACTCTGTCCTTAAATGGAAATCACTTATGGCTCCAAGTTCATCCTCCACATTTCAGCCCAGGAAAGGGAGCTGGCAGCTCTCTGAAGGATGCGAGGTACCAGCCCCCAAGCCTTAAATGCCCACCTGTTCCCAGGAAACAAAATTGTCACAGTGTGGTGCCCTTCCATGCTGGGAAGATGCCACTTAGCCTGAAACACACTGATTGGCCTTAATCTCAGAAGATGGAGAAGTGTGTCGCCAATCTTCAGCTTTTTTGTTGCTTTAATTAACTGCGCTTCTTCAGGGACCTGGCCAGAATTTGCATAGTTATGACTTCAAAATCTCAGATCATTAAATACTTATTAGCAGCAGTGTAAACAGCAGAATTCTCAGAAAATCCTAGTTAGCTAATGTTCAATGCCAAATAAAATTTTCTATAAAATTATGGCAAGTTGAAGAAAACGGTAATAAATATAGCAATTAGGTGTTTCAAGTAGTGATCAGAAAAAGATGGAAACCAGCAAGCAGCAGGCTAAATAGCTTCCTAACCAAAGGTAGAAATATCAGCAGCACAGTCCTCCCCTCCAACAAGCACTCATTTTTTTCCTCCTTAATGATACTAATTATTTAATTTGCTTTCTTCTAGTAAACTATCCCTAGATGTGCAACATATTGAAA
The DNA here is from genome assembly GCA_026770055.1 of Myrmophylax atrothorax. Lineage (NCBI taxonomy): Eukaryota > Metazoa > Chordata > Aves > Passeriformes > Thamnophilidae > Myrmophylax > Myrmophylax atrothorax. The sequence continues at coordinate 50,477,617 of JAOXXN010000265.1, read as the reverse complement.
TGAAAGCAGTCATCAAAAAGAAATGAATCACACCAGAGAAGAATCAAAACAAGGAGGCAGTGGTACTCTGACTGTGTAAAGTGGAGTTCTCAGTTGTTGCCTCTGGTTTTTTTTCTCTTCCTAAAAGCTAACTCCCTACTATGTGAGTGTTAGGTTTATTTAAAAAAAACCAAAACACACATAAAAACCCCCAAACCCTAAAAACCAGGGTAAAACTGTCAGGCTCACAGGACCAAGATGCAGACATCCTTTTTCTTTTCCTTTTTTTTTTATTTTATTTTATTTTCCCCTAAGCAATGAAATACAGAGCTCAGAGCCTGTATTCTGACTCTTGGTTTTTAAAAGTGAGGCACCATCACTTGTATTCAGTCATTTGAGCTCGGCGACTCCTTCTGGCTTTCTTATCACAGTGTGAAACCTGCTTATGTCTTCTCGTATCATGTCTCTGAAACTATTAAGAAACTCTGACATTTTTTCTTAGTACACAGTTTGGAGAGAAATCTGAGTGTTCCAGGGTGTGAAATAATCACATTCAAGGCAGCAAGGGACCAGTCTCACAGGCTCTGGAAGCTTTCAGCAGCTTTTGCTTGCACAGCAATATAAAAAAAAAATCCCATGTTTTGTACTGGAGAGGAGGGACAGTTGCAGGTTATTTTTTTAAGAATACAAAGCATCACAGCTCTGGAGCTGATTGTGTAATTAGCAATTGATCCAACACTCCCTGAGGAAATTTCTTTTTACTAACAGAACTGTAGACACCTTATTATTTTTAAAGGGGGAAAAAAGGACATAATTTTTGCAGTCCTTGTTTTACTAGCAAGGGGTCTTTTTTTCTTAATTTCTATCTTTCAGCTTTTATGTCAGCATAGAGCTGTCATTTTGCAGTGTAATAAGCTCCAAATTTAAAAGAGATAAGGACTGCTTAACTCAGTACACTGTGGTTTTCAGAGCAGTGTGGAGGCCTGCTGTGTAATATGTGGCCAAGTCCTGTGTGATGTTACCCTATTCTTTCTATGGCAGGTGTTGAAAGGAGTTCAGATCATCCATTTATGGTGGACTTTGAAGCCTGACCCCAGAGCCACCAAACTGGGCAAAATGGATGCAAATGCACAGTTTGTTCTTCAAGTATGTATCAAGTGAGCTGATAGCAGGGTCAGTACTGGGGACTGCCTGGCAGGCCTGTGTCTCCTGCACAATGGAGCAATCAATGTCCAGATAGCAAAAGATCAGGTCCAAATAACCTGTCAGTTGGGAGCCAGAGCATCCATGAAGACAACATTTTTAAGGAGTAAACCATGGGTGACTGCAGCCCTGATGTGCCTTGGGGTCTTCATGTGCTTAACACAGTCCATGCAGTTGTGCCCCACCTGCTCTCAGTGCACCCAGTACATGTTGTGCCTTTTTGCAGCTGTGAGCAAGCAAAGGCAATGGTAGTGTGGGCCACGACACAGAACTCTGAGCAGGGGAAAAGGGACAACTAAAAAGAGTTAACTTCTGCCAGAGTCGCCGGGACCTTTGAGGAAAGTAAGGATGTGCTCCAACTGGAGAACAAAAGGGCAGATGTGGTGCAGAAACCTTAAAAAAATAGCATCTGCCAGGCAGACCTGCTGGGCTGCCAAGTAACCTGTTTGCATCCACTAGTGCACGTGCATCCTGTAGCTGCAGACTTAGAGTGGAAGCAGTTGCCTTCCTCTCTTACCCAGTGTCTGGGCAGGCCTAGTCAAAATCTTCTGGCTCTGCTTTTAGTATGTTCAGATGGGTTTACAAGAGCATGGATTCATCTCCTGCTGTCCTTGTGCACAAGCTCAGGCACATCCAACCTTAAGAATGACAGAAAATGCCTTGAATGTCACAAATGCCTCATGCTGTACCTCTTCAGCTCTATGTTCTTCTTCCTGCTTCCTTGATGTTGCTCCAATGCCAATGGTCTCCACTGTCCAGACAGTTGTGGACACCAGAAGGCAGATGTTACTGCCTGCCCTCCCTTCACACACCACAGATTCAGCTAATGGAGTCTCTGGAGGGGTCTGGCCAGCAATGTATGCATGTTGCTACATCTCCAGCCACAGAGGACCAGGACTGTGTGGATCTAGCAGTGCACATGCTTTTTAATTTCCTTTCATCAAAATGACTGAATAACATGAGAGTGGAGATACTCTTGGAGTATATTGTCCAGTGAGAATACTGGCTTTGCTCCTTTGCATTGTAGCCACAGTCTTTGAAGCCAGAACAGAGGCAGTGAGATCTTCCTCTCATCTTGCTGCATATAACAGAAGTGGGAGTATTTAGGGGTAAATCAGTCTCCCATCAACCCAAAAACTGTAGGTGGGCAATTAGAGCTGTTGGATGGCTCATATATCAGGGGGGTGGACATTTTGGTAAAAGGAGACATGTCAGCTCCACCTTTTGGCATAGATATCTGAATAAAAAATTCAGTCAGGGAAAACTGATAGTCTTAAGTTGTACCTATGATTCCTATGTTCTAGATCTTCAAAGTGGTAGAAATTCCAGTTTGTAAAATTTGATGGCCAAATGAAGTTGTTGAGTACAGAAAGGCATATTCTTGTACTCAGAAGACATCGATTCAATCCTACCTAGTAATTGTGTAGGTACATGTTGGTCTTAGACTCCTGACATAGCTAAAAAGCTGAAGGAATTCAGAGCAGAGAGCACTTAAAGTCTTCTGCCTTGTTCAACATCATGTACTCATAGATGCAAGGGCCAAATGAAGGTCCACAAGCAGAAAAAGCTTCACTTCCCACAGACACTCATAGCAAGTCCAAAATCACGGCTAGGAAGTCACAGCCATGAAGTTTTTTGCTTCAGCGTCAACCCCAAATTTATTTAACAAAGAAATGTGAATTGATTAACTTCAGTTAATTAGATTTCCATTGAAAACTCCTATCAGAGAAGAGGAATTAGGCAGCTTTTGGATTTGACAAAAACATATTGGCCTTGTGTCATAAGAAAAATCCTGCCTTGGTATTTTTCATGAATGCTTCCAGAACACATTTTAAATACTGTTTCTTGGCTGCTACTTTTTAGCAAATAGAAGTTCAGAAGTGAAGATTAGGAAAGTTAATGAGTATTTAATAAAGGTATAAGGAGATGTAAATATGAAGGGGTAAATGGTAATGTTTGAACTGTTGTAATAATGGATTTCATTGAATGTAATTGTGAGGTAGCAGTTAGTCAGGCACTGCATAAGTACATCATCTTGGGTTACATGTGAGCAAGAAAAAGTCTGAATTTTCTGGACTCCTTACATGTTTTCTGTGATCTTACTGTGTCTTTTTTAAATAGCCTTAGTTTTTATTCCTCCATCCCTCTGGTTGGTCTGGTCTCCTCTGCCTGGCACAGAGCCACCTTGGCCATGCATTTCTGCTGTTGGACAATGAGCACTGCTCTTCTCAATTGCCAACACAAGCCCACTCTAGAACTCACAGGTGCAGAGGAAGAAAATAAGTGCCAAGCTGTAGCTGATGAAGCTACTCTGCTGTTGTTGAGGCCTCATGAGCACTGAAGGTTTGTATGGCAGGTTTGTGTGCCCCTTAGTCCCTGTGTACTCCCTGCCTGCTCCAGGCTTGGCATGGGATGGAGGTACATGAGACCAGACGCTTTCTGGACAGAGTCAAAGTGCTAATAAATTGCTCACTCATTCCCTGTGCTAGCTTAGTCTCCTCTCTGTTTAACTTGAGGTCTCCTGTATGTTCAGCTGAGTAGGCTAATGTTTATCAGCAAAGCAGAGACTAAATTGAAGGAGAAAGCAGAAAGATGACAAGTAGGGAAAGGGATGAAAGGAATAAAGAGGAAGATGGAAAAGGAAAAGAGAGGGATTGGGAAGGGAATTGAGGGATGTGAGGAGAAGTAGAAAAATATGAAGGAAAGTAAGGGGGCAAATGGGAAAACTTTAAAAGAAGAACAAAGATTAAAATGTGAAGTGGAAATGTTGCAGGGAGGCATGAGTCATAGTGATGTAAAGAGAGAGAGGGGATAGGGATACCTTGAGAATAGGGAGGAAAGCAGAGCTTAAAGAGAACTGTTCCCTAACAGGCATCCCCCCAGTTCTGTAGGATGAGTTCTGCACGTGCAGATGGTGTCCCTGTCCCATTTCCTACCCTGACAGTGTTCCCAACATGCATCAGTCTCGAGCTATGTGATGTGGGGATGGTGCATGTGTCAATCCCCTCTCCTTCCAGAAGAGTTTCATGTGAAAAGTTTTGAAGAAGAAAATCTCTAGTGGGGGAAGTAAATTATTTTATATATTCAATTATCTTGACTGCTCAGTGCTCAAATTCTATACAGATCAGGAGCTTCTGTCTGATTTAGCATAGTTTAAGCTTCTGAACACGTCCCCACACTCAGTCACCCACACTGGAGGCCACAAAATACTTTAGTGGTGCCAGAAATGAGCTGCTGTTTACCTCAGAAGAGATGCATTCCACTCTACCCCACCATGAGAAAGGGAAAGGACTCACAACCACCACCCCCACCATCCTAGACTTTGTCTGATTGCCCCTGGACCTTAAAGATACCAAGGTGTTTACAAACAAGACGTGCTTTAAGCAGCCAAGAAAGAGGGGAGGACTAAATGAAGGGTAGTCAGGTCATGGGGGCCACCTTTGCTCATGGGACTGAGCTGCTACAAAGCAAGAATGAGGAGCCTGGAAATCTCCTGAAGTTCAACAAGGTGGCAACAGTTCTGTATTTTGTACTGGCTGTAAAGCTTCCTTGCTCTTGGTTTACAAACACTGAGCAAAGGCAGAGTTCCACAGGTTGCTGGTGTGATAAGGATCCAAGCACCGAAGGGTGAGTGCCTGCATGAGAGTCCAAATAAGCACAGTATGCCTGATCCACCATCTTGGAGATCTTTAGACACATCAAATGAGAACGTCCTGACATAAGTGTACTGCCAGTTTCTGACTGATCACTTTCTGTGACAAGCCCTTTTTTTGCTCTGTCAACCTGACACCACCTCCATGTATGGATGTAGGAGACTGGGTGCAGCCCAAACCTACAGGGGGTAAAGTGTCTAGTGTTCCCAGGCAGTGGGGAGCAGGGCTGACTGGAGAATGATAATAACACATGGAGCTAGGATAGCAATTCCTCAAATGCTGCAGATACCTGGAGGCTCCAGCAGAGTCACTTAGAGATCCCATTTTGTTAGAGGGAGGAGGTAACATTTGGATTTATCAGTTTTACCTAAAAAAAAAAAAAAAGTGTTTGTTTTTTTTTTTTCTCTTAATCAATAGAGTTTCATTTCACCTTGGTCATCTGCATGGTATGGGCATGCTACTGTTGGGCAAAGAGAAGCATGAACATAGCTGATGCTAAAGCATCACTACGAATGAAAAGACAAGAAGGAGAGGCTCTAATACAAAAATATACTGGAATTGCATCAGAGTTGTTTTGGTTACAATTTACGTGACTACAATAGGCAAGACTCATCCACGGGGATTCAAGCCTCCTGGATGTTCTCTGTTATTACGGCCAAGACCAGGAGGCCTCAGGAAGAACTGTAGGCAGAAGGCGTCTGTTGATCGAGCTGAAGCCCTGGGGCCTCCTAGGGCTCAGTACACTTTTGTTAGAAGTTGCTCTCTGAAAAATTTAGCAGTTGCCCTTTTCTAACCCATCCTTTTAAGCAGCCCACTGTTTTTGCTGGCAGTGTTATTGTCTGCTCAGCCTTTTTTGTGTAGCTACACTGGAATGTAATTGCAGCAAATCTGCAGCCACCACAGGCTGGGGGAGGCTGACTTGCTGCTGTCTGAACCACACAGTTGCAGCTAAGACAGCATTTGTCTTGCACTGAAAGGACCCACAGTCACTATTCTGATGATTAATAATTTTCTAGTGAGACATGGACTGTACTCCATAGGTGGCAAACTCATTCCAGCTAGGAGAAGGCAGTGATGTGCACCTGGTTAAGGTTACTCCCATTGTAATGCCAGGAACATGGCTGCAGCCACAAGAGAACAAAAACCAAATGGTTTGTAAACAGAAGTTCTGTTTTTAAATTAATTTTGCCTAGTTAAGGCTAAGAAAAATGACACTTCTGCCCACTGATTTCTTGCCTGTGCTTTTTCCCTGTACTTGGTTTCTGTGAGAATCACCATGTTACTCAGGACTTCTCATTTGGTTCCTTGCAGTTCAGAAAGGAACAGTTTTTGAATTAGATTTATTTTGGACTATTTGTGCACCTGGCATTTGACTGTTTCAGGTTGTTCTGCTATTAGTAAAAAAGAATTTTTTGGCCTTCAGAGGTTTGGTCTCAACCCAGTGAGATGCACTTTTTTAGGAGAGGAAAGAAAGTTCTGTGAGATTTCACCAAGCTTGGAAACCTTTATATTTCTGTGCATATACCTATACCCTATAATAGACTGCAGTGTAGGGACTCCTTCAGTCACGAAGCTACCACCACAAGTCAAGCCTCTGCGCTGTGAAGAGCTGTTAGAGCACATCTTGGGAGTAATACAACTATGCCTATATGGTGTTTCACCCGTAACTGTAGTTCTAAAGTTTTAGCAGGTCTAATTCTGGAGTAACAACATGCTGATGAGGCAAATCTTGCTTTATGGTTTTCGAGCAAGGTTGGTCAGTGCTTATTCAAGGTCTTTTACACTGTGTTCCTTTGAATCACACAGGTATGTCTTTTGTATGATGTCCTATAGTCACATCTATGCATTTATATCTGTGTTCATTCCCCTCCTTTCATATCCACTTCACAGTTTCATCTGACTGGATCCTAAGCATCTGTCTATCACTAATATTTTCTGTAGGCTAGTTGAATATTGCTGTTTGCTTTGAGGTTGATGGGGCTTTTGGGTTGTATTTTTTTGGGGTGTGAATATTTTGATTACCTGCATGAAATCCCTTGTCTCTTCTTTTACACTTGGTATATGTGGAACTGACAGCTCCAGGGAGGTAAATGAATGCCACTGCATTTCAGAGGAAGAATTATTTCATGCAATTACCCTAAAAGTGCATGAGAGAACAGAGTGAAAGGAATGAGGGAGAGAAAGAAAGAGAGCATGAGAGACAATAATCACAACACTTCGACAGATTTACCCCATCATGTTTGAAAATCTATCACTCTGACAAGTCCCCTTTGTGAAAGGTGTAGACAGATAACCAGGCATTAGCTCTTCTTGAGAGCTAGGTCCTCTTGAGTGGAGGGTAATCAATAGAATGACCAGTCCATCAGTCCATTTCACTAAATGCCTCTCCCTGATTTTACTGGATGTACCCCACTTCCCTCTCAAAGTCTCACTTTGGCTCTCTCACTCACTTCTCGGTGGTTCCTGGGCAGACAGACCCAGGTCAACGTTAGGTTGACTTGTGGATCTTTCTGTATAAGTTATAATGATTTTGCTCTGAGAAGGGGTGCAGTAACAAAAGGCTGTGTCCCCAGTCTCTCCCTGTCCCTTCAGTCTTGTCAAAATGCCAAGGAAAAAGGGATTTTTGTAGCTTCGTTATTTATATCTGAGAAGAGATTCAGTAAAAGCAGTTCCTGTCCTGACTTTGCTGCTATTTCACCTGCCAGCTCTGTCACCCTCTTGATCACATTTGCACATCAGGGTCACCCAAGGGAAGCTGGTGATAACAGCTCCTTCTGGAGGCCTCATGCAACTATGTTCACAAAAACAAATGAAATGCTTTTTGATCCTCAAGTGGAAATTGCTGGCCAGGGTAAATTGTTAATATAATGGCTTCTCACCATGCTTTCAAAGAGGCAGGACATTTGCAATGCTGGGTTTAAGGGATGCTGGGCCAGGTCACTTGTCACTTGCACCTGCTGCTCTTACAGCAAAGCCAATGTGTTAGCCACACCTATTGGCACTTTGAGGGTATTTAAACAGCATGTTGTTGGGTTATGAAAGCTAAGGTCTAGCATATATCGTGAAATTAGGCTTTCTCCTTTTTGGTTGGTGTCAAAAGGACTGATTCTCAGCTATGGGGAAAGTCTCCCCACCCAGTCAAAGCAGTTACTACTTTAAGTAAGAGAGTTTGTTTCTATATGAGATAAAACAGGTGAGCTGAAGCAGCCTCCAGGGACCATATCCTGCAGTGTGAGATGAGTGGGACACAGGGACCATCCCATTGTGCTGCGGGTAACACTCAGCAAAACTGGCTACACAGCCCTCTCCTGCTGGCCTCATGTGCAAGGGCCACCCCACATGCATGTCCTCACCAGGAGCTCATGCTTCTTGTCAGTGCATCTTCATGCAACACCTTCCCCTCCTGATGGTCACAGCAAGTATGTGTTATTGCATCTCCTGGCCTGCATCCTGCTCTCTGCTCTCGCTGCTCACTGTGTGTTCTGCCAGAGGAGCTATGGGCTCTGGTCTTGTTCCCAGAGGGCTCATGGAGACTTCATTTTGCTTCCAAAAACTCAGGCTTCATCCCCATGACTTCCAGAAACTCTTCAATGAAAAAATGATAAATCTGTGGCTCAAGCCAAAATTCTGGATTCTTTTAAACTTTCTTTTTCTCTCTTTTTTTCTCTATCTCTTCCCTTCTGCAGGATGGTGGAGTACTCCCTGGATCTCCAAAACATTAACTTGTCTGCAATCCGTACTGTCCGTGTCCTGAGACCCCTGAAAGCTATCAACCGTGTGCCTAGTAAGTTGTGCTTCCCTCTCACACCTGCTCAGCTCAGCTTTTGGGGAGTACACAACCAATAAGGCTGTGTGTGATGGTGTTCTCCAGCCAGGGTTCAGGTACAAACTGAGTGGAGGCTTCTGCAGGATGTGTGCAGGCTTTTCCCTGTCACAGGGCCAAGAGATGTTGTTGGATGGGCAGGAAAACAAGAGTCTCCCAGCATATCTTATCATGGGCATTTTATGCACAGCCATTTTGATGGCTCAGGAGCTGAAGCTGAACAACATGCAGTAAAGGAAAGTGGGTTTTTTCCCTCTTCACTGAAGGCCATTGCAGGTTTCTGCTTCAAAAAGGACTATGTGCAACATCTGGAGAGGGATGAGCTTGGGGAAGCTGAAAGAATTAGTTTGCTCAGGCCTTCACATGGTTTTCCAGATCCTCTCCTCTGGAAAATGCCATTACAGCTTAGGGTCATGTAATACTGACTGTTTTTTCTTTCCTCCTCACTTTGTGCTTTGCACTCGCTCTTTTGTGCCAACTATCCCTCCTGTGAGCTGTTGTGTGTATGAGCCAGGCTGAGCAGCCCTGGGAATGAGGCTGCCAGGGCTGCGCCTGAGCCTGGATGTGTCAGCAGCCAAGCTGCTGCTCACCAGCACAGCTCTGGTCTGAGCCACAGCCCCCAGCTCAGGTCTGCATGGAAACCAGAGGTGCTGCAGCCATCGGGCCATGTGCTATGCACATGCACTGCCCCCACAGTGGAGGTGGTCCCTGCATAATCCTCACATCTTTCCTTCCTAGAGGATGGGGACAAGAGTACCCTCCTCACCATATCATATTTCAAAGGTTTTGGTGGTGCTGAACTTCTTCCCTCACCTTCCCTTCCTTTGCTTCTCCTTGTTTGTTGTTGGGTTTTTTTTCTCCTTCTCATCACTGTTGTTGCCCTGAAGCAGGTAAACAAGCATGGCTATTGTTATTGAACTGCAGGAAACAATAATGGGGGTGACTCAGGTTTTGCAGTGGTTGCTTCCAGGTGTATGGAAGTGAACCGGTGGAGAGGTTGCATGCCATTGGGATTAGGAGGTTGCAAGAGCACTGAACTCAGCCTTCTGTGTCACTCTGATATTTCTGGCTCTTCCCTGTGCAAAGGCAGTGGTTCCTGCATGCTGCCCTGTGGGACTTCAGGCATTTCTTCTGTAAGTTTCCCAGTCTTACAGAATGGCAGGAAGTTTGTTTGCTCTTCCCCATAATCTCCTTGATTAGGTTGTCTGCAGTGGCTAAGACCTTGCCAGAGCTCTCCTAATCCTTCTCTCAAGTTCAGGTGCTCCTTTTTCTCTTGCAGTTCTGATGAGGTTTGCTCAGTTGACCCATTCTGCATCATATGTTTTTCCTTGTGCTAAAGTCACTTTCGTGATGACACCTATTTCCTGAACATGTTGTGGAGGTGAATTTCAGGATCTCTAGGTCCATGCAAAGTCCCCCTAGAAAGAGGTCTTCCTCTTCCTAGGTGTACTTTTATGTTTGAGTAATCACCATGGACAGAGGGTGCCAAAAGGTGTGATGGAGAAACTGAGGCACAGTCTTTTGTGCCAACATGGCAGGAGGGTGTCAGGCAGAAGAGTAGCTGGCTGGGGCACTGAGAGCACACCCAGGAATGTAAGAGGTCCATCATGGAGTGATAAAAATGGGACTCAAGACAAGCTCTTGGCTATTCACAGTCAGCAAAAAAACTCCCTCTTTCTCACTCCATCTCTCTGGCCCTTCTCCAGAAAGCAGAGGGCTGGGAGCCAGTCCCAGTCGTGGCAGTAGGTATGTACTGTAGTGTCAGGGGGCACCCTTTCCCTGAGGGGGTGGGCCAGAGCTTGTGCATGGCAGGCTAGCCCCTTCCAGGAAGTGTATGGCCAGCTATGTGAGAGCAGCACCATCATCATGTTATGCAGCCTCCCTGCCTCTTTGCTTCATCAGGAGTCCCACAAGTTTGTGCTCAGAGACTACTTTGAGACTGATCTCTATTACAGGGTAGACTTAACCTTGGTGGTGAGTAAAAACATCTTGAATGACATGCAATTAACTCCTACAGGTGTCTGCCATTTTAATTGATGGACACTGGTGGTCAGGAGCAAACCTTCTTTTATTCCTATTTATCTCCTGGAACAGCCAGGGCTGCCCCAGGAAGGAGTGGTGTGAGCCACATCAGAACTGACCCACCAGAGACCTGCTCCTTCCATGCAGAGGCACCAGAGATGTTTTCCATCATCTCTCTTGACCTTTGCAGCACACAGGACATTGAATTTTCACTGCCTGTCCCTGCCATGACACTACCTTTTTGCTCCTTTTATCAGTATAAAAATTTACTGGTATGAAATTGGTGCTATTTCAATTTCCAATCTGTGGTTAAAACTTTGTCTTTTTCTTGCTACATAAATCTGTAGTTGTATGCAGAGAATGTTTTGGAAGAAAGATATCCTGTCATTAATTAAAAAAAAAATAAAGAAACTGGATTCTCTGTGAGAGGAAGCATTGACTGGAGGGCTGAAAACTGGCGAAGAGGCTGTAAACAAAGGCTGCTGATAAATGGAGCTGTGTTAGAAGAAGGTGCCTAGTGGGGTACAGCAAACATAATTAATGGGACCTTTGGCCACAAATCTTTTTTTAATGTTTTAAAGTTCTTCATTACTGATCTGAAGCATGAGGAAAGTCTATTAGTGAGATGTACTGATGATACCAAGCTGGAGGTGTTACAGATGCTAACAAAGAAAGGGATAAGTAAGACAATAGGAAGTAGAGGGATGTTGAGGTCATGGTTGTGAGTGTGAGATATCTGGGGAGAGGGGTTAATCCCAAGGGCAAGTATTTGGCTGTGTTCAAAATGCTGCAATGGGACAGTGTGGCCCAGTGTTCACCAGTGGGTGTTTCAAAGGCTTCCACATGGGCACCCAGGCAAGGACTGATTTTCACAGAGGAGTCTGGCTGTGTGGACTGAATAATGGCAGATTATTATCAGAAGGATGGACAAAGTGATTAGGAACCTGACTGATTACAGTATGAGTGGAAGAGTGCACAAGTGGTCTGTCAGGGTAGATCATTTAGCATTCAAAGAAGAGGTCCACTCTACTAATCAGCCAGTGTCAGAAAAGGCAACATACTGAAGTGAGATATTTCTGGAGAAGTTTGGAAGAAATTTCATACTACATGACAGAAAAGAAAAAAACCAAAAAGCAATACCAGAAAATTAGGAGAGGAAATTCAGAAGGAATTTCTAAGGAAACAGTAGCAACATGGTAGACGGAAAAGTGTCACCTATTAAGTAAGTTAAATAAACTTGTTTTATATTCTTGGCAGGTGGGCAAAGCTGAAGTTTAAATGCCCAAACTGGATATGTCTAAATTCTGCTTACTCAGGCTTATTCCTAACATGTTACTGAAAGCCCTTCCTTACAGTGAGACTTCTGAGGCTTTGAAACAATATCCCACCAGGAGATGACAAATGCTATTTGTGTGTGCTGTACTCATTATCTCTGGTGTAAAGAATGCATAGGCTCTCTGAATCATACCAGTAGAAGAAAAGGATAACCAGCGTAACCAGAAGGTGGTGAATGTTCACTAAGAATTACATTCTCCGCCCATTTCATAATTAGGATGTAAAACTCACTGCCTTTGGAAGTCCTTCCAGTTTCAAATCAAAGAAGTAAAATGGGTTTTGGCCGGGGAAGACCCATCCCTGGAAGTGTTCAAGGCCAGGCTGGATGGGGCTTTGAGGAACTAGTTTAGTGGAAGTTGTTCTTTTCCATGGCAGGGGATGATCTTTAAGGTCCCTTCCAACCCAAACCTTTCTATGATTCTATGAGAGCTCACATGAAGACATTTCTAGATTTCACACCTCATTTCTCCAGGGTTAGAGCTGATCTTTAGCTACTGGTTATCAGCAACTTACTGCATTTCTTGCAATTCTCAGCAGGATGTGCTGCTGATCATTTCAGATTTCCCTTCTGGATGAAGAAGCCTGGGCTTCTCCCGCACCTGATCATGCCATCTGCATTCTCATGACAGGTTTGCAGTATACTAAGTGTGAGGCGCCCTAGTTTTCTGATACGTATCACACCATCATTAACATTCCTGCTTATCTCTTGCATTCTTGATTACAACCCCAGGAACTTTGCCTTTTGCGTTTTTGGGGGGGGGGTTTTTGAAGATGCAGGGAGAAAGAAATCAGAGATGGTTCTGGTCCTGTTACCATGTTATTCAACTCCATGGCAGTGAGCTGGTGTGACAAGCTCCACAATTTACTGAAGAAGTGCAAAGAGGATAAAAAACACCTCCAGGTCTTGTCAGGGGTAGTTTCTTTCTACTCTGGGCATGTCTGTGTCCTGGTCTTGGGGTGAAAATCCATATCCATTTGTTGTTGTTATCATTTCTGTTTGCACTATTTCTTTTGTTGCTTCTTCTCATGGCCAGGGAGAAGATCTGGAGAGAAGGCTGGTTTTGCTTTATTTCTGCCTGCTTTTGAGCAGGGAGTCTGTAGTCATTTATGATAATTTGAATTTCTTGTGCTTCTGTTATTTTTTTTTACATTAGAGCAGAAAATGTTTTTTCAGTTTACTCTTTTTTGTTGCATTGACCTTATGCAAAGAAGAGCTCTCACACTGTGCCTGATGTCTTCCAGTTTCCACTTAAAATTTGGTAACTCATTCCTCATTTGGAAGCAGATTACTTCAGCTGAGCATGCTGTACGGAAGTGAAGGAGTATGTTGCAGTGTTGCATAGCAACTTTATTGAGTAGAAAGAGTATATACATGTGCTAATACTTGGTGTGTAAGCGCAGTAATACTTATGTGGAGTTAAAAGCATTAGAAATATAATATTATATTCTTATTACTAGCTGTGCAGGAAATAGAATTTCAGATTTGTGGGATGTTCAGCTTTTTCTAAATGTGGTTTAGTTTTAGTCACAACAAAAATAATATTTTCCCATCCATTTTATTATGGCCTTATGCTGCCTAGTTTTAGGTGGCTTGTTTGGTTTTCTGATTATTTTTTTCCTATACTTGGTCTTGACAAATAAGTTTAAAAATAAAAAATCCTCAATCATACCATTCTAGTATAAAAATGCTTTTCTCTCCTCTTGTCCTCCTTTTCCTTTTGCTAACTGTTTTAATTACTATTGCATCATTTTTATTTCAATGAAATAGCATTTTTAGCTGGTAAAAGTGCTGTGTAGGAAAAACTTGGTCTAGTTCCATTTTTCTTTATTAATGATTGTAATTATAGTAGCACCATGAGTCCAAATAGACTGGAGTTTTCTACTTTTCTTCTACAGATCTCAAAGACATAACCCAAGAATTTTTATTTCAGTATTTCTCATGTTTCACACCAGGTGAATGAGACTCAACAATTGTCATTAGCAGACTCAGGAATCCAACTGACATATCTTAATTCTTAGCTCTGCATTCATCTTGCTAGACCAAACCACTAATATAAAATTAGTCTAAAGCAGATGAATCCTGAAATGGGAAAAGCAGATGTTTTGCATTTATATGCCTGCCTTAATTCTGTATTCCACACCAAGCTACCTGTGCTTGGTGTTGTAACAGTGCATAAGACAGAGCAATCTGGCTATGAACCCTGCACTTGTCATGGGGGAAAAGTGATGACATCTACTTCTAAATGTATTTAAGAACTAATTTCACTGATGAGCGTGTGTGAAATTAGCTTCTGACTGAGGTAGATTAGGCTGTAAAACAGTCTCCTTTGAAGCTAGATTGGACAAAAAACAAGTGCATGTGACAGGCACAGTCCTGCCCTAGCAGCTGGAAACGCAAAGGGATTACGAGATTCCTCTTCTAAGCCCCTCCTCCTCAGGGTCTTTGCTTTAGATGCTTTCATCTTTTTGCAAGAGGACTGTCACTTGCTTGTTCACTTCCAGTGCTGATCCCCTTTCAAAAACGTCCTCTTCTATTTGACTCTTTCGAAAGTACGTTTTCCCCCTTTCAGCTCTATTTGTGTAGCAATAACTGAAACTAGAATACTGTTGTATTTTCCAAATATTTAGACTTACCCCATTCACAGTTCTTTTTAGAAGCTGCTCTGTAAATATTTATTATCACATCCCAGTGGCAAACAAACCACACTTACAGCCACGTGCAAATGTGTTTACACACAATTTATCCACAGGCAGCCAAGGTCCTGAGCAGGTTAGTGCAGGTACGGAAGTGATCTTCTCTCACAGCACCCATACACAAAAGTCAAGAGGTCACAAAGCACTTTCCATTCCCTGCTCAGGCTGTGACACCAATGTCTTGAAAGGCAAAGCCGCCAGCTTTTTGCAGGCTCTGTCTCAGGCGGGTGGGCAGTGAAAGGATGGAGAAAAGTCAACAGGGTATGGACTTGACTGGTGGGGTGAAGTTCAGTCTGTGTCCTCCCTTCCCAAACCAATCTCCTAGCCAAATGGAGCAAAGCACTGAGTAGAGCAATACGATTTATGTCTGGTGCAGGCCATTAAAGGATGTTTTTCCTCCAAGAAGGGGAGAGATCAGAGATGGAAATCTATTCAGAACTGCAGTATCATGTATGTGCAGCTCTCTATGAAGTCAGTCAAGCTCTAAATCAGGATAACCAGGATACAGGTAGCAGTGCAAAGGTGAGCAGAGCAGAATGGCCATCAATAGAGACGAGAGCAGAGAAAGGAGCGGGGCTGGAAAGGGGAGTGCACAAGAGGCAAGCAGTGGAGTTTTCCAGGCACAGCACATGAAGGTGTGATGCACCTCTCTGTGTAGGATAATGCTGAGACAGTTATGGGGGTGGGAGGGGAAGGGGAAGAAATCAAAAATGAAACAAAGTCAAGGACTAGAATAAAGAAAATCTATTGACTCTCAGATAAATACGTTGGATGGGTTTGCGAAGCAGTGCTTCTCTGGAGCTTTTTAAAATTGGTCTGTAACAGGCCCACATCTTCTAGTGCTGGAGGAAGTATTGATAGAATCACAGAATGGTTTGGGTTAGAAGGGACCTTAAAGATCATCTAGTTCCAATCCCACTGCCATGGGCATGAATACTTCCATTAGACCAGGTTGCTCAAAGTTCCATCCAGCCTGGCCTTTAACACTTCCAGGAATGGGGTATCCACAACTTCTTTGGATGTTTCAGTGCTTCACAACTCTCACAGTAAAGAATTTTTTCCTGTGTCTGATTTAATTGTTCAGTCACTGAACACAGGCTGCAATTTTATTTACTTATTGTCTGATCTCAGTGCAGTTTTTCATGGGGATTCCAAGTGTGCAATATATTGCTAGGTGATAATGGGAGAAAGCAATCTTTCCCTCTCTGAACCAGTTCACTTGATTTCACTATTATTAGCAAGTGTTCAAAAGTCACAGATTATGTGCTTGTAGGTTGTCTGACAGGTTTAAAACCATGAGATTTGGAAAAGGAAGAGGAAAACCAATCACAGTTTATTTTTCCCATGGCTTTCAGACCCTTAGACGTGTGACTCAGATCTTTTAGTCCTCTTTTTTTTTTCCTCCCATAGTGTTTGGGAGTAGAAACTTCTTTTTTTTTTTTTGCTGTAACCTGGGACTGTCAAGTCATAACAAGACTTCACACCTGGAGGTTTCTGCCGTGCATCCCAAGGCTCGTGATAGAAATCACAACAGTCAGTAATAGCATCTTGGAGTTTGTGTTATTGGAAGTAAAGCAAGCCTGGAAAAAACCAAAACAGTCATAAAAAGACCTTTGCTGGAACCTTTATTTCTTCCTTCTCCTGTAGGAGAAGCTGCACAGCCAGAATTTTAAAAAATGCTCAGTGCCAAACAGCTCCCATTGTGACAATTTTGCTGCCTGTTCAAACAAGCTCAGTCTCCAGTGTACACAGCACTCACGAAAGCCCAGCCATGTATTTTGCTGCCTAAATGGGAGCTGAGCTGTTTTGCAAAGTTTGTCCCATAGGACCTATCAAGCAACGGATACCATGGAAATGTGAGCAATAATGACTGTGTATTATGAGGTGAAAGATAATGTCATATTACACTAATGCAAATTACACTTTGTGGGAAGGGCAATTTACAACATAACCTTAAATTTCTCTTTGTGTATTTTGGGCCTGATTCTCTTGTTCACATTCATTTCACCTAATGTCATGTCACTGCCTGCAGTAGAAAGAAACAAGATTCATGCCAGTGACAGCAAGAGGAAATTAGCTCCCTTAAATCTTAACCAGAAGTTGCATTAACACTGTTTTACATAATATTTTGCATTATTCTGTCCCACTTACACAGCACTAGAGATGTGTAAAGAACTTGAGGATATTTATAGAGTGGAGACAAGTAGCTTTCAGGACAGCACTGGAGTCACCTTGCCTGGTGTTGGGTGACCCCAGCAATTCTGAAAGAAAAGCTGGCACTGTATGATTTTAATGGACTCTTTACTGAAAGTGAATGCAGTCATCATTTGCAGTGATAAATGGGGAAAAAAATGAGATGATCAGTGAATGAACTACTGTAGCAGGTGGTAGTAGGTGTTGCTTATTAGATGTTCAGTATTACAAAGAAGAACAGAACGACAGCAATCCCCCAGAGAGACACCGCTCTAAGAATTAATCTGACACCTGTCATCACTCTGCAAGACAAGGTTGCTTAACAGTCCAAAGCTTGCAAGGCGATAATGGAGAGAGAATGAAGAAAGGGCTGCTGACTGAGACCTTTGCTTGCATTTGTTTCTGCTCATGTCTTGGATTATGTGGCTACCAACCATGCTATGGTGGCACATACTGAATGTGAATGTTTGTGGTGGAGTTGCTTTCTGTTGTTATCCCTGAAAGCTCAGCTGGGCTCCCAGCATCCATAACCACGTGCAGCCTGCTGCAGAACTTGGGTGTCTCCTTTTTGGAAGACAAAAGAACATGGACTGGAGCCACTCTGTTTCCAGAGATGTCAGCATTTAGGTTAGGTGTCAAGGTAAATGAGCTGGATTTTGCTGTCTTTCTCAAGGCCACTGTAACCCTGGGGTCATGTTTGCAATTAGGAAGCTTCACTTCTGAGTTTCCTTCTTCATAGCACCTGGCAGCTCCACCTGAGCCCTCTCTGGCAGTCTGTGGCTACGCAATGCCTGTGTGTTTATTTGCTCATCTTCCCCCAGTCCCTAGAAACAGAGCTTATCTCTGGTTTCATCTGCACTTTTCATGGCAGTTATTTTAGCTGCATATCTGTTGGGAGGTGTTCTAAGTGGTTTATTTTTTCTCCCCGCTTACTTTTCCTTTGGATGTTCATGTTGATCTGATCCATGTCTTGCTCTTTGACTGAAAAGAGGTGAGGTCTGTGTTAGTCCCTGGATAAGCAAGTTTCTATGGCCTTGGAGAAAGCTTGAGAGTTTTCTCTTCTATAAGTACTCTGAAAGCTCTGTTGTCCCAGCAGGGTGAAGCTCTGGCCAACAGTGTTTTTCTGGAGTTTTAGTTTCTCTTTTGGCTATCTCAGGCTTAAGCTGAAGAGTACTTTGAAGGTAAGGACTGAGGACACTTAATGCTTAACTTGATTCAGTATTCTAAGGAAAGTCACTGTACCAAGATGAGGCTTGATGTGTCCATGCTACTGAGAAAATGAACAGCAGCTCTTCGTACTGGCTGACGCTTTAGAAGTGCTGGAAATGTCATATTTTGATCTTTTCTGTGGTCACACTGAGGAGTGACAAAGATTTAGATAATTTGAGGTTATGTCATGAACAAGCTGTACAGGATGAGGTGTCTGAGCCAGTCAGAGGTGCTAGAAGGCTTTGCTTGTCAGTAAGGCAAAGGTGGGGAGCTGGTGTCAGGAACCTGACAGAGCTCCTGACCTATGGATCATGCTGACCATCTGCAAGTGCAAACCCCCTATTTCTAAATGTATCTTTACAAGGATACATGGCAAGGGTGACAGCAAGCACTAGGAACCTGACAAACAGCTCGTTGGGAAGACTTTGTTTGCTCTTGAATGAGCTGAATGAGACCAGTGTGTCTGGGGCAGTTTTTCCTCAGCAGCAGAACTGGCTTAAGGTCTCTCACTACCTCGACCATGAACTGGACCTGTCTTTCCACAGAGTTCATTTAATTTGGGTCTGGCCATCCATCTGAGTGTGGTCTCTCTTGCCTTGGTGCAAAGCAGATGGTGATGGTATGCAATGTGAGTGAGGTTGGCTTTGCAGCTTGAGGACAAGGCATCTGGAGCTGCACGCCAGCTGTTCCAGCTGAGCTCCTTTTGCTTACACTTGTTTACAGTTCCTCCTCAGTTAGGAGGAATACAGCAAAGGGAAAAGACCTGTGTAGTGAGGAAAGCTGTGAGTTATAGTATTGGTGAGCTTGGCAATGTGTCTACTGTTGGACACACAGCTGATTGGTGTCTCTTAGCAGTGGCCTGGCTCCACGTTTCAGCTGATGTTCAGGCATGTAATGTGTGAAACGACAGCTAAACCTCAGATCAGAAAGAGATCAGTGAGAAGGGCCAGAAGTTGGAGCACCAGCTTGCAGCGTGCACAAAAAATGGAATTATTTTAACTACAGGGGTTGGCTGGAAAAAAAGCAACACAAAAAACAAACCACAAAAACCCACAAACAAACAAAAAACCACCTGCATCTCTTTCTATGTACTTTCTGTGCAATTTATCTACAGGAATAGTTCATCAGTTATGAAAATTTCCATAAAGGAGCTTGCACAGGAAAATCCTGCCAACCACATGCTAGCTGGATGGACTGCCATGTGTCCTGGGGCAGGGGAGGAAGGAAAAGGGCACGCTTGGACAAGCAGTCTGGCTGAGGAATATGATGACACTTCAGTCTCTGCATTCTGCAAAATGTCCTGCCAGCTGACAAGGGATGAGGGGAAGGAGATTTGCTTTTGCTCCAGTTAAAATGACAATTGATGGCTTGGTCCATGGTGGGATGGGTGCTGAGAATTATGTTCTCTTCCATCTGGTTTACTCTAAGCAGGGGAATGATTGCCTCAAACAGCTATCTCCTTTTGACTTTGCACGCATTAGCTTTGTCCCTCACCGTGTAGCTGGAGAAGATTTGAAAGCCTGAGAGGTGAGATATAAGAAACCAGAAAAACCAGGATTTCTCCCCCCCTCCTGACCCAGTCCCCCATTCAGATCACAGGGCGATTAGCGCTAGGGAGTGAATCAGCTTAGCTGTCGGTCCTCATTCTTGGAGAGAGGCAGGCGAAAAGAAGGCGCAGTGACAAAGCGATGCGGAGGAGGGGGCGTGCCTTGGGGCACACCTGCCCTGCACAGCTGGCTGCGGCTGCCCGGAGCATCCTGCTCAGCCCTGCCCCGGCCCCGCCGCCGCCGCGCTTTCCCCGCGGCGGGGACGTGCCAGACGAGTCTGCTTGGCTGTGGTGGCCAAGCTAATCAGGTTTGATGGCAAGTGTCTGGAGGGAGCGAGGGTCACTGTAGAGTCTGCAGTTTGTCAGGAAGGGCCTCTGGATGCCGCCGGGGTGAGGCAGACGATTTCCTTTTCCCAAACCCAGGAGGGAGCTCAGAGACCCCGCTCAACCCTGTGCTTCCTGCTCATAGCTCACTTCCTGGCACTCCTCTTACCCTCGTATCATTTCTCATCCCTGTGTCGACATACTTTTGCCCATCTACTGCTGTGTTTGAGTGGTGGATTTGCTTCCGTAGAATATTCTGCCAGGAATACCCCTGCCAGCGAGGTACCATCGAGCACCCTTCTCTACCCCTCGCCCAAGGGCGTGGGTAAGCAGCAGGGAAGCATTATGTGAGCATTGTTTTGTGAGGATCCTTCCTTGGATGCCCGCAGCTGAGGCTATTTAATTTCTTCCTTTCCACTGGTCTCCTTGTGAGGATGAGTGGAGAAGAGAAAAGACCTTTCAGAGCCCACACCTGGCACTCATGAATATTTAATGTTTCTGGCTTTTCTCTCCCTTGAAGAGCAAAACCTTTTTACATTTGATGCCCTGGAAGGCTGTTTGGTTGCTGAATGTTACTTCACCAATGATCTCCCTCCCTGCTTTTCCTTCAGACCACCCAGCCCTTCTTCCTTTCCCTTCTCAAGCAATGCCTCATTTTTATAAAGGATGCTTCAGAAAAGGTCACTGTCCCTTTCATATCCCCTCCTTGCTGTGAGTCAGCGTGGCTTCTGCTCTGCCAATGGTAAAGGACAAATGGGGATGTGGTGAAAGGGCACTGGGAAGGGAGGCCAGGAAACATTTGCACATAAGCTCAGGAGCAGCACAGAGGCAGAGAGGAGTTGTAGGCACAGCAAAAGAAAAGTAAAGTAGCAGAAGGCAGGAAGGAGGCAGCATCAGGAATTTGCCGAAGAACTGGTTTTCCAGCACCTTCCAGAATTTGTCATGCAAGATGCCCTGGTGTTGCTGTAAGTGGCAGCTTGTCCAGAAAAGGCTTTTTGTCTCTCTTTGGAAAAGGGAGGCATCCCAGTTCCCCAAAACAGAATTGTCCCACAGCTGCACTGACAAATATGTCTTCTGCCCATTTCATTGCCCAGCAGTTGCTTTAAAGATCTTGTCATTTTGGCAATGAGGCTCTACAGTAAATCATCCCCTGCTGTCCTTATGCTTTTCAGCCTTTTTCTCTCTTTTCTCCGCACCCTATAAGTGCTTGAGGAACCAGGGACTGTTTGCAACCTGCTTCCAATTAGGCTGGGTAGACCCTGAAGTACACTGCTCTGTAAGTCCTGCCTGAGTGGGGCTCATTCCCTCCTGCCCATGTTAGTGTTCAGACACCTGGCAGTGAAGGACCTTCCTTGGAAACCTGCCACTGACGCGTTAGCTTGGCTGCCAGGCCAGCCTGTTCCTCCTGGGGGATGGGGGACTGCAAAGAACCAGCCACAGACAGACTGGGCTGCTGACTCAGGAGGGAATAGGGAGGCTGAAAAACCTTCCTCACAGAGTTCCCATAGCGGCACAGAAACACACCGCCAAAATGCCATAGTAGAGGATGGGGCTCAGGGACTCCAGCCTGAGTGTTGCAGGCAGCGGAGGAGGCTAACAAGGAAGGAAACAAAGATATTGAGCTTGTGTTTACACCGTGCCTTTCATCTATACAGAAGTAACAGCTGAAGTACCGACACTAACTGTGTCAGCTTGGCAAAGAAGGTCCGTCTGACGGACCAAACTGATGCCTCTGGTGAGAAATGAGTTCCCAGAGCAATTGCTTTGTAGTTTAGGGAAGGAAGGAAAAGAGCCTTTGCACAAAGTAAAGTGCTGGATTTGTTTTAGAGATAGTTGGCCCATGGAACAATTGAGATTTATGTTTGCATGGGTGTAGCTTCAGCATTACTGCTTTTGGAAGAGCCAGTTGTATCCACAGTCAGCATCAATGGGAAGAGAAAGATAAATCTGTTTAAGAGTGACATTTAAAAAAAATAGAAATTTGGTTTGATTTAGGCTTAGAAATGGAACCCATCAATGCTGAAATTTTTTGTGATATAGAAAAGATGCCAAGTGGTGGGGCCACCTGCCAGTTCTTGGGTCACGGCCCTATGTACCCAAAGAGCCTAGTATGAGGGCAATACCTATGATCTTGGAGCTGTGGATAGCATAATCTTGTACCATCAGTAATCCCTCTGATAGTCAGGATGGAGAACGTATGGGCAGGCAGGATGTTTCCAAGAAAAAGGCAGGCAGTTTTGCAAGTCATTTGTCTTCTCTTGGAACACGGACAAAATCAATTTTTGCAAATTATGACCCAACAAATGTGTTGTCTGTAAAATTCTGGTGCAAATGTCTGTTTTATCTGTTCCATGTTTCAGCATAAGGACAGGCTCCTTCTTGCCATTATCCAGCTCTGGAGTGGATCAATCGATCTAAAAAACATTACCCTCTCTTGCAGCGCTACTGGCACAGCTTCCCATGTCACTTGGCTCACCCTAATGTACTGACCAGGACAGTTTATGGGAACTACAGAGCTGGTGCTGTGAAGCAACGTTAATGCTGGGAAAATGGTGTACTGCAGTGAGGGTGCATGGTCTTGAAGTCAAAGAGCTGTCCAGAGCATTTCTGCAGGGCCTGGCAGGTCACAGCGACCAGCAGCAGGGCACTGTGGCTGTGCTGTCGGACTTTATGTGGTGAGAGATCAGGCAGCTGTCAGTGACTCATGGCATGTCCACAATCCCCAGCGAGTGGCTGGAGCTGTGCCCTGCACTGCTGAGTTACTGATGTACTTGTCCAGAAGCTGTCTTACGTGGTGACTAGTGACGCAGCTGGGCAGTCATGCAGCAGGGCATAACTACTGTCCGTAGCCTGGCCTTAGAGCTAATGCCGTTACTCCTTGTCCTTCATGATCCCATGCAGCCACCATTAAGCATCTTCACATTCCTACCTGTAAATACCACTCCTGTCTCTTCCACCTCCATCTGTCCCCAAAATTTTCCCTACTAATGTAAACCAGTCTGATGTTCCACACCTGGCATGCTTCTCCTTCTCTCTTCAGTGTGTGTGCATCCCCTGCATGCATGCCCCACTGCAGGCACCGCTTCCCTGCCCTCTCTGTGGCATGAGCAGTCTGGGGAATAGACATGGAGCATAATGCATAGCATCATGCGGCTAATTACATGATGTTGGGCACACAAGGGGCATTATCTTGTGCCTCAAAGGGCTGTCAGAGAATCCTAATCTTATCCTCCCTGCCTTTTTCCCTTTCCACTGCCATCTGAAGTAATGAACTGGTTATAAATACCTAATTAGCTAATTATTTGCTGGCCTACATGGAACTTCTTCAGTGAAGGAACTCCCTGGGCACCTGAGGGAGGGACCTCCACGAAGGCGAGATGACCTCATGGGGTGTGTGCAGTGGTAAAGGCAGTATGGTGGTGCTCACAAGAATTTCCAGACTTTTATCACCCCTGGAGAGCAGACGAAAAGTCATTAACTCCATGGAGAAATGAGCCTATCTTTACCTCTGCTTGTGGCTGTGTGAGCTGGAAAGCTAGGGGGAAAATTAAACCACAGAAATAATTCATTAGGTAATTAGAAATTGGAAAAAAAAAGCATTTTTTGGAAACATTTGCACTGGGCAGAGGTTCTGTGCTGGCAGGATTTTGAGCTGTGCCTGCTACTTTTATGCTTCAGTCCTGTTGGGACAGGAGGACTAGCCAAGGGTCTGCCTCTTGCTAATGTTGTCACTGAGAAAACCATCTTATGCCAGTTTATATGTGCTGGAGAGGTTCCGCCCACTGGCAGGCTGGCCTTGGTCTCTCAATACAATTCTCACAGGTTGCAGCAGGCAGTTATTGATCTGGAATGACTTTCAGTCCAAGACATCTGAGGATGGGGACATTGAGCTGTCACGCGCCTTTGGGACAGTAGTCACTCTGTTGCCTTTCTGCAGGGAAAGGGAAGGGAGGGATGTCAGTCAGCTGATGGCACTAGAAGTCTTATTCCCTTTTCTTCTCTCTGCTGCATTTGGAGGCCTAGGTTAAATGGATCATGGCATCACAGCAGCTCTGCTGGCTGCCTGTCAGTAGAGGTTAGGACAAGAACTGGCAATAACCATAAAGCTAGCCTGGTTTGGATAGTAATTGATTTCTGACACTCTGCTTTTATCTTTGTGTGGCCTTTTTTGTGTGTGTGTGTGTGAGTGTGGGTCTCATAAACCTCTCCTTTTCTTTTCCTTCCCTTCCTCTCTCCTTTCTCTCTTCCACACTTGCTCCTTCTGGCTTTCTTCTCCCCCTGCAGGCATGCGCATCCTTGTGAACTTGCTCCTGGACACCTTGCCCATGCTGGGGAACGTCCTTCTTCTCTGCTTCTTTGTCTTCTTCATCTTCGGCATCATTGGGGTACAGCTGTGGGCTGGCCTGCTCCGCAATCGCTGCTTCATGGAGGAGAACTTCACAATGTGAGTGACTGGGGGACAGTATCTTCTTTTCTTCCGGGAGTGTTTCTCTTTCCCCTTCTCTGTGCTTGTCTTCTACTGCCTGGCTCTCTGTATATCACTGGCTCCAAACAGGTTTAGGGTAATAGTGTGTAGAGTCTTGGTCATATCTTGCAATGGAAAGGGAGGGCAGGCAAAGACAGCTGGTTTTCATCTGCCTTCATGGTCCACAGAAAAATGAAGCTGGGCTCATTTGGATTGAATCAAGGCACAGGTTAGCATGGCTGCCTCCTCCAGGCATGCCCAATGATACAAGATGATGCTTCTACACCCAGGAAGAATTGAATCTCTGAAACACCAGCCATGCTGCTTTTCTCCTGAACTTGCTCCCTCTTCAGAAAGCAACACTCAGAGGAGGCTTACAGAAAACCGTAGAGCTGCCCAAGGCATCCAGGGTCATCTTTGGCACCTCCAAGATGGAGCTGAGGTCACTGTTTGGACAGTAATGCATTACCTTTGGAGGCCTTGAAAGGATGGGGAAGTTATTGGAAAACTTCAGGAGTAGAACTGCATGTGAGTGGTGCCATGGGGATGGGATGGAGGGCTGGTAGGAGAGGTATCCCACAGCTGGGTTAGTGGAAGTGTGAACATCTGAAAACAAAGAATGTCTGTTTGAGTGGGACACAAAACTCATGGGGTAATGTGGGCACAGTTCAGGCAGAGAGCCTGAAGCCACGCAGGTGAGTCTGCAGAACACAGCTTTACTTCTCCCTGCAGGCAGTGGGGTAGAAAAACTCCTCCCTGTCACAAATTCTCAGATTACCCAGTTTCAGGGCACAGCCCCTCCAGTTGACTTTTTGGCTTTAGCAGATCTCAGGCTTTAAAATGTTTTCTTAAAACCCTATGCTAATCCCAGGTGTGCTATCAGTTTAGACTGCTTTAAAAAAGCAAAAACTGTAGGTCAGTTTAAACTGATTAAACAGTTCTGAAGCTTTAGATCATCTCAAATTGGAAAAAAAAGTGTGAGAGTACAATCTGTAGAACAGCAATGAAGTTGCAGAGTAGGAGCTGCTTAAAGCAGGCATTTCCTGTGTTTATTTATTCCTTTGGGAAAAACTAATGCTTAAGTTGATTGTCCTTTATGTAAATCAGGAGTAGTACTACTTTAATGACTGTAATTACATTCATGCAGAGTTGATGTAACTGAGAAGTGAATTGGTGCCACAGCCTTCTGAGTGACAGATATCAGAAAATGTTTGGCTGACCATTACTGGAAAAATCAATTCTGAAAGTACCCAGTTCTCCAATTATGAGGATGAACTATGACGTATCTTTGTGGTTTAGTCCTGCTTAGTTTGGAATCAAAGACTTTCTGTCTTTTTCATCAACACCTATCTTCTTCCAATGACAGTGCAAAAGTCTGCATTCATGAAGTGTGAAAGTTGTGTATTGTAGCACTGCAAGGAATACACCAGAAAAAGTTTTATCAAAAATTTTTAATCTCCACCTTTCACTTTTCTGATCATGAGCTCATCTCTAGCTAGGCAAGCATAGGTTATTTTAATTATTCATGCATTTGGAAGGTGCTTGCATTATTTGGAAAAAAGCACATGAACTTGTCATGAAACATTGCACCCATAATGTCATCTGCCAAGGAGTCAAAGTTAAGGTTAAGTCAATTTTAGCTTTGCATTTCCAGATGTTAAGGCTTATCTGTACAACCTTAGTTATACATGAGCTGGATTTTTTTCCTTTTTCTAGAAGTACAGAAGGTTCTCTGGGAAATGTTATAAAACATGTCCATCAACAGTTACATACATGAACACATCACAGTAAAGCCTGATGAACTACCTTAATATCATTGCATCTGATTTAGCTTGGATGCTAATCAGGGAAGTGATCAGACCGAAAATCTCTGCATTCCAGCTTCTCATCATCTCCACGCAAACAGATTGCTTTGGCTTGGGATGATCTGATGGCAGACAAAACTCTGAAAACTGGAGACTCACCCTGGAAATTTCCTGGTTTTCAGGAGTCTTGTCTTCCTTTCCCTTCTCCTGAGGCAATAAACCTTGGAAATCCCTTACCCGGTTCAGTCTCTGTGTCAGAATGGGAGCTCCCAGCTTTATCAGTGTCACTGACAGGAAACTGTCTGTCATAGGAAATTTATGACTGTGGGCTTTTTTTACTCTTACAGACAAGGCGACATTGTCTTGCCTCCTTATTACCAACCTGAGGAAGATGATGAGATGCCCTTTATCTGCTCACTGTCAGGAGACAATGGAATTATGGGCTGTCATGAAATACCCCCACTGAAGGAGCGAGGCCATGAGTGTTGTTTGGACAAGGATGATTATTATTATTACAACTCAGTCAGACAAGAGTTCAATATCAGTGGCATGTGTGTCAACTGGAACCAGTACTACAACGTGTGCCGTACTGGCAATGCCAACCCACACAAGGGTGCCATCAACTTTGACAACATTGGGTATGCCTGGATTGTGATATTTCAGGTAAGCCCAAGTTAGCCTTCTAACAAGGCTCAAGCTATTTTTCTGTTTTTAAACTCAGTCTTTCTGGACTCCAGTGGTAGTGTCTGTAAGGTGTGATGCAGATGCAGAGAGTAAAGGGCCTTGTAACTACCCCAGCAAGACAGACAGCGGGAACATCTTCAACAGCATTCCTGAAGATGGGGAGGGGCATAAAGCAGTTACAGCTGCACTCTTCAGACTGACTTGTGCAACTTTCCCCTTCAGTGCAGACCACTGTAGTAAAAACAGTCTTTTTTTTTTTTTTTTTTTTTCAAATTCCCAGCAAGTGTTGCAGATGGGAGCTAAAATCCATGCCTTTTTACTTTTCCTCCGGCTGTACACAGTGTCCAGTCCAAGGGGCACAGAAACCTGCTGCGGGTTTTCCCCTGCTGTGAACCAGGGAAATGAACTATTTTAATGAAATATTCCTGCTGTGGACTAGAATGATCTCACAGGCTTTGACAGTATGCCAGTGTCACCAAGTACTACCATGCTGATTTCCTAAAATGGAAATTTGGCTTCATTGAAACAAATTGTTGTTTCTCACCTTCCTTGAGTTGCAACAGCCCTGACAGTATCTGCCTGTGTACAATGAGGAATGAACTCTGGAAGCCCACTTCCCTCCTGTTTCTTTTGTTGTTTATCTTTGCAGGTGATCACACTTGAAGGGTGGGTGGAGATCATGTACTATGTGATGGATGCCCATTCCTTCTACAATTTTATCTACTTTATCTTGTTGATAATCGTAAGTATAAGACTTGATGGATGTCAGCAGTGCAAGTTAAGAGCCTACAAAAGACAGGTCTTAGATCAACAGAGATACTGGGAAACCAAACTTTTAGGAATTTCAGAAATCTGGCTAGTTGATTTTCACCAAGAGTTTGTGGCAGAATCACATATGTAGTTGTCAGCTATGTTACTATCTTTTACTCATAAAATATATTTAGGATTTATTTCAGAAGTTATACGTGCCCAGTGTAGGATAATGTTCTCATTGGCAGATCTTTTTGCAAAGTAAGTTCCCCAAACCAGTTGGCTTAAAAGCACAGAAAACCATTTATTTATCTGCCCTTCTACTTGGTCTTTTTATACGTTTTAAGCTCTTCAGTAATTTTTGAGCCATGTTGAGCCAGCAGCTTTTGGCAGCACTTGGATTTCTCTGGTTCAGAGACTCAGATTCACATTTTGTTAGATTCAGGGTCTGTCATGGTGAATTACTTCCTCACCATGAACGAAAAGGAGCTGCTGCTCCAAAAGTGTCAGCAGTCCAAAATAAACTGGCTGTATGAGATCCCTTGTGGATGGAGGGGATGGAAAAAGAGAAATGTGCCCATGATGAGAACTTAATAAACAGTTTATAAGCTCAGTGGATGTATACAAATGAAGTTTGAAGGTTAATTTTCTATAAGGAGGTTTGTTGTCCTTACCTGGGAAGAAAGGTGAGAAACATGGTGGTATAGTCTCTCCATTCCTCAAGCTTCCTCTCCGTAAGTATGTTTTCTTGGAGGGAATGTCCTGTTTCTGACAAGGAAGAATTTTGTTTTTATGAAGGCTCTTGCACTTTTCTCACAGGAGGATCACAGTCAGGAGTAGTAGGGAAAGACATAGGATGAATTATGGGAAGTATAAAATTTGGGTAGATGCAATTTAGGGTAGATGCAATTTAGTTCTAGGTTTCTTAGTAAGGGCCTCAGTGTGTATTTCCAGGCCTATATGCATTTGGATGGGCTGGGAAATGGACCTGGCTAAGACTGAACTTCATCTAATACTTGTCCTATGGAGTTGTGCCCTCCTAGAAAAAGGATGTCTAGAAACAGTCACCTAGTAACATTAACAGACTTACCTAATACAACATCTAGTTTAAATTCAAGTTGACATGTAATAACTTAAGAGAAAGGAAACTAACTGAGAAATTCTGCTACCTGTACATATGAAGAGTGGCACCAAAAAAAATCTGCTGACCCATTCAGTTCAGAGAACTTATGAAAAAGTTATTATATCCTTGATTTCACTCTGCCTTATGGTCCTCTACCATCACAAGGGAAAGACAAGGAGAGAAAAACAGAAGGATGACCTACTCTCTGAGGACTGTGCCCCTGAGCCAGGACAGCAGAGGTGAAATACACCTTATGGAACGTAGTTTTTACTTTGAGTCTGGAGAGTCCCAAAGAGACAATGCAGGGATGTGATGGCACAGGATGGGGTGGCAGGGGGCAGTTTGTGTGTGCTCTGTTCTGAATACCCACTGCTTTTTGTGAGTTCAGAAAATAATTATCTTCCATGGTGTTTGTTCATATATCCCACAATGCAATAGATACTTAGTATACCCACTTGCCTTTTCACTTTGAGCAGCAAGCTGAGTATACCCAAATTTGTAGAATGTGGAGTTTGACACAGAATTTACTCCCTGTTCCAGAGCCAGGAAGGACTGTGCAGGGTCAGTGTTTAGCCACTGGGGCAGGTGTGCCCATTCTTTTGTAGGCCAGTTCCAAAAACTGCCCCTCGTGTCCCATTTCAAACTACATAAATTCTGTCAGTGTATTTTCAGTTTCTAAGTATCCTTCTAGTACTGGCTCACCTCATGTGGATTCACACAGATTCAAACTAAGTCTCTGAATTTACAGGCACTGAAAACCCTCAATTAAACACTCCACCTGAGGTTTTACTGCAGAGTGTCATTGACATTTCTAGACACTCCCTCCTCATTTGCAGAAGCCATATGGGTTTATTTCCATCAAACACAGGAGAATATGAATCCCAAGTTACTTTGGGGACTGCTCAGAACAAAGGAGGCATATGCCAGATCAGGTATTTCCTTTACCTTTGGTGGAGATACACCAAGAAAGTATTTATCCTTTCTGTTACCTTCTTGGTGTGTATGATGCATCTTTAGTAGCACACAGCAACACCTCAGTGCAAACTTGCTTTAACTTGGTTGCATTTTCTTTCTGAGTGTTCTCCATGGCTGAAAGGCTGGAGTTTCCAGGCAGGAGTGCTCTGATAGTCATACTTTAAGCCCTGACTGTTTGGTTTTCCACATACATTCTAGCCTTGGCTCAGACTTGGTCTTCTGGGCCTGGATCTCTGCAGCTTCTCTTTAGAGTTGTGCTTTCATCTGTTACTTCTTCCCTCAAAATGATATCTTCAAACACTGACATAAGGGCATTACCTGCTACTGCTTATACAGCAGGAAGAAGGCTCCACCACCTGGATATATTCCAAGGACAGTTAGAAATCCTGTATAAATGTGCTACTCTGAGACGAAGAGTGCTGGCTGACCCTGCCACTCAGAGTGGCCTTGTAGAACAACCTGGTTAAAAGAATTTTACTTATTCAGCAGATTTTAAATAGCTCCCCCCTTGACCAGAGGTCAGGGAGGTGACATGAAGGAGGGACTGCTTTCTGCTCTTGGGCCTGTTTCAATTCAGTCTTCCTGCTTGGGGTCCAGCTGTCTCTTTGTCACCTCTCCAGCTACTTGGCCACTGCTGTGGATCCTGGACTAGAACAAGGTATTCTGAACTCTCAGACTGGCATCTCCAGGGCAGCACTCAGAGGCCTCCTTGAAGTGCTCTGTGCTTACACATGTGGCCTTTAGAAGGCAAGCTGGATATTCAGACATAAGCAATAAAAATAATTGACAAGTAAGTCAGGATCTGCAGCACTAGTCAGATTTAGTTAGATATTACAGAGACAAGGATTGAACCTTGGAATGATTGAGGCCAGGATCTGCTTAACCAAAGCAGAGCTTGGTCTCGGGGCTCAATGGGAGCCCTGTGTTGGGGCTCTGAATCAAAGGTCTCCATCTGCGTCTGTCAGATGCTTTGTCTGACTTCATGTCAGACACTTTCCACCTCCCTGCTCAGCTAGCTGAGATGGGTCACTCAATTAAGAGCCTTTTGAGACCCTTCCTGTCCTTCTCCTAGCGGGGATGCAGTGTCAAGCACAGCAGAGCGTGAGAGTTTATGGACTTGCCTGTGGCCTTAATTAAGGATTAACCAAGCTAATATGTTTTGCATTTTATGTTCCTAGTTAAAAGGATAAGGATTGAGGATTAGTTGCCATATCCAGTCCTCTCACTCCTCCCCTTTTTGGTCATCTGGTGGGAGATCAGGGCAAATGTGCCTGTGAGGACAGGGCTCTGTGATGGGAACCTGAAACTCACTCTAGATTCAACCCCATATCCTGATGAGGGTATCTTGTTGTCTTCAACTCTTCTGCCTGTAGCCTAGAGAGAAAGTGTTCCAAGTCTTAATTGCTTGTTTTTTTGTGGAACTGTTGGAAGTTGCCAAGTACAGGGCAGTGTCACAAGTAGTGTTCCAGAAATGCTCGTGCAGCTGGTGTCCAGCTCCCAATACTGCCTCACTCAGTGCAAGCAGCAGGAGATAACTCAATGGGAAAGCCCATGTGAGTGTCATATGTTGCTGAGGGGAGTGCATCAGAGGAGAATTTAGATTCCCAGTCATACTCTCTCATCAGTTAAAACATGCAAGATGTCATAGACTAGGCCAAATCTTGGGTGAAAATGAAGGAATCTGAATGAGGCAGTTTTTTTAATTTTCAAGGCCACATACACAAGCTGAAGGGAAAATAGGATGAAATAAGGAGGCAAGGAGAGAAAAGTTCAGTGATGAAGTGGAACAGAATTAGAAGGGCTTTGAAAGGTGCTGAGAGGAGGAGAGGGGGAAAAAAGAAAAGCACTTTTTATTTTGTGATAGTTTATTGTCCTTATGTTGAATCTGGTTGGAAAGAGCTTCATGTTTCAAAGGGTTATTGAGATGCTAGCAGGGACACCTCCCCTTTGAAATACTGACAGATGCTGTATTGAGCCCCTGGACAGAGTTGCTGGGCACCTGTGTGCAAAAGCAAGGGACAACCAGGGAGAACAAGCTGGTGGGGGGATGGCAAGGGCTATGAACTGAGGGCAAGGTTGCTTGGATAGGTAAAACAAGCTGGAGTACTTGCTGAAATAAAACAGCTTTTACATGCACAAGGGCTGGGATCAGGTTACCACCATCTTTGCTTGCTCTCTCCCTTTTGCTAGAAAGTTTATATGGGGGAGGACACATGCATGAAGACAAGGGAAGGACTGAATCTAGCTCTCTTTCAGGGCTGTTTTCTTATGAAGGAGAGACAGTGAAGTGAGACTGGATCCTGTGTGGCTTCATACAGCAGAAAGATGGTGTGAGGATGTTCCTTAGCAGGGATACTCACTGATCCAGGGAAGCAGAAAGCTTGACCCGATGCCTTTTTCCCATAGTGTCTGTTTCAGAGTGGCACAGACAGGTGGTCCTTGTTCAGAGTTCAGACTCTGCAGTTTATCAATGCCCTATTGACATTCACAGCTCTACGGGGAATAGGGAGCAATCAAGCCATTATAGCGTTTGAAAATTATTTTGCGTGTGGTTACCAGCCCTTCTGTGTATGAAATTCTCATCATAATAAAGCCCAAGTTTTATCCTAAATCTATCTACCTATGGATAGCTCTCCTAATGGAGTTTCAATTCTAATTTTGTAATATGTACCACAAAGTGAGATAGTTTTACCCCCAGGTCTCTCAGCATCAAGAAATTATTGCTCCTTTTCATAGACAGAAAAACTGAGGCTTAAAGGAACATACAAAGTTGTAAAATACATTTGGTAGACATTTTGCTTCTGTATGGGCAATAGGGAGAACCTGGACGTTTTATTTGGTTTTGTTTCTAAGTCACTTCTGGGGGAGTGAGTTGTGTGAGTTTTTTGTATTTGAAATGGAAAGACTGCCTAGGCTGGAGAACAAGGAAAATAAGAGCTAATATAATATGTCTTGTACCAGAAGAAGAGAAAGTGAGCAAGGAAGCATGGTTTTGCCAGACCATTCAGTGTCCTTCTCAGAGTCATTAGTTTTTGTAAACTTCTCTTGGATTTCAAGAGCTCATCCATTCCAGAAAAGTGTCATCTCCCTGTATGGTGAACTAAGGTGTAAATGTGGAAATTAATAATATGCTCCAAGTACAGTGATGTGTCCTTAAAATGGTCTGAGAATACTGACATGTCCTTCAAGAGCTGAAGATCATAAATAGCAGTGCATGATTTTTCTAGTAGTAAATTAATAACCAGAGGAGAAAGAAACAAAACTACCAAGCTGGTTCTCTGTTTCCCACCACCTGTTTAACATAAAGGAGAGGGAAAGAAAAAGTCCAGTTTTCATCAAACCCTTTGTATGTACTTTCAAAGTGATTTGCTAAAGGTCTCAAAGCCTACCAAAAAAGCTGGAATTTGGACCTACATTTCCTGAATTTCAGTTCATAGATCTAAGTTTTGCATGGAAATGATGTCTTGTGATGTCTCAAAACCAAGCGCACATACTCCTGGCTTTCTCTGAACCCTCTTCCCCTTATGCAGAGGTTCCCATTCCTCTGCCTCCAATGCATTTCTCCTGTTTTATTCTTGCTTCCATGCGTTCTTCCTCATGCTGACACTGACCGTTCCTTCTTCTCCTTTGCTATTAGGTGGGCTCTTTCTTCATGATCAACCTGTGTCTGGTGGTCATTGCCACACAGTTCTCAGAGACCAAGCAGCGGGAGCACCAGCTGATGCAGGAGCAGAGGGCCCGGTACCTCTCTTCCAGCACTGTCGCCAGCTACATGGAGCCGGGAGACTGCTATGAGGAGATCTTCCAGTACATCTGCCACATTGTGCGCAAAGCCAAGCGCCGCACCCTTGGGCTGTACAACAGCGTGCAGAGCTGGCGCCAGGGCCACGTGGAGCCCAGTGATGCCAAACCAGGCACGAACAGGAAAAAACAGAGGCACTACAGTAAGGATTGCATGGGTAAAGCTGGAAATGCCAGTAGTAGAAAGATGACAGTAATTGGGAGCATCTCCCTATGCCACCTTTCCCAAGGACCTGTGCCTACAAAGCACAGAATTAGAATTAGCGTTGGCCATTGAGCACGGTACCATGGCCAGCACACCAGAGCAGCAAGGTGGGGACAACAAGCCAAGAATAGGAATGAAACAGGGCGGCCAGCAGGGAACACAGCTAATCCAGGTCTGAAATCCAAAGACCACAAAAACATAAAGTTAGAGGCCCTGTCTGAGACTTTTAAAGGGTTCCATGTCTGGTATAGCCAGGTGATGATAGCACTTTGGGAGAGAGAAGACTTAGGGGGATATGACAAAGTAGGACAAAGGATTGGACTTGGTGACACTGCAGGACCCCCAGAGCTCTTCTCCCAAACTGAGTTGCTGTGCGACCTCAAGAGAGAGGCAAAGAGAGTAGAATTGGAGTAGGGTGTTGCCTGAACTTAAGGAGCAATGCTGAAGAAGCCTGTTGGAGATGTAAGGGCAGTGGAGATAATTTCTTTTGACAGGAGCACATGCTGTTGTGCACAGTATCACATGAGGTATCATTTAAATTGGATTCCTGGTCAGAAAAGTCACTGTAAAAGTAGTTTTATAGAGTTAGTATTAACTGCCTGCTAACTCCTTTTCTAAATTGTGCTCCCATTAACAAGAAGAGGCAGATTTTCCTTCAGCTGGTCTTGAACACTCAGACTTTCATTTTCTTTGCTTGCTGGGCGAAAAGCTTCTGCAGGCTTCATGCACTGTGTTAATGAATTAATTGCTTCATTCCCCCAGTGCTCATTCCTTCCAGACCCAAATGGAGGATCAAGGAACACATATTTAGTTTTCTCACTGAAATTAGGAGATCTGTTCTGATGCAAAACACAAACTATCAGAAGGTAGTGTTCTTATGCTACCTCTTCTGGCTTTTTTAGCTGACTTGCTAATGTAGTTTCCCTAATTCAGAGAGTTCAGCTCCGCCTGGGGGTTCTCAGACCCCACTTGTAGCAGTTCATGACAAAACCATCTCTTGTGATTATTTTTCCCCTCAATTCCCATTCAACACAAGCTACTGAATCTCAAGCTGCAATTTCTACATTAAACAAAACAATTCTTTCCCTGATGGACATGAATCTCACTTCAGCCTGATCACTGGCAAGCTGAACAGTGCCATGCCTTTTGGAGACACAGTCTGTCACCATAGAGCCCCCAACAGCAACAGCTTCTGTTGCTGCGCTTGAGATGATGTGTCAGTGTTTTATCATCCTTACAGATAAAAAGCCCAGTTATCCTGCCTAAAAGCCAAACAGGTGTCCACTTTCCATGTCTCTTTCAAAGCTTTCCCCTTTAAACACAACCATTTCTCTTTCCAGGGCTTTGCCAGCAGCACAACTCTCTTGGCTGCCCTCCTCAGGGCTCGGTACAGCCCATTGCTGTGACAGCAACCTCCGATCCCACTAACTGCCCCCGATGCCATAGAGGGGAGCATGAAGCAGCCAGAAGGCTCTCCGTCCTGGATAGCACTTATTCAGACCAGGACAATAGAGGAGCCAGTGAGGGGGAGGGAGAGGGCAGCAGAGAGGACCAGGGTGCCTCAGCATTGGAGAAAGAGGAGGAGGTGGAAGAAGGAGGGCGGCTGAAGATCTGCAGTGACATGTGGCGAGAAGTGAGAGTCAAGCTTCGAGTGATTGTGGACAGCAAGTATTTCAACCGTGGGATCATGATTGCAATCCTAGTGAACACTATCAGCATGGGCATTGAGCACCACGAACAGGTAAGGCACCTCAGAGCACAGAGCGGGCAGTGTGGACTGGTGAGTCCTGCTGGGGGTTATGGCCTTGCTAAGCAGCTGATGTAACTCAGTGGAGGCAGAGATTGAGCAATTTGGACCCCAGACTGCAGCACAGATGGTCCCAGCATGGCTTTGGAGAAAGCCTCAGGATCTTGCAGGGTCTCTTACTTCCTTATTCCTGCACTTAACCACTTTCGCTGTCTCCATGTATTTTCCTCTCACCTCTTTTCAATCTCTTTCTTTTCCTCCTCCCTGCTCACTCATTCCTCTTTCTTTTTTTGCTCTATCTTCTTTTCCCCTCTACTTTTCTCTCGTTCACCCTCATCTCTTCCATTTTCCCCATTTCTCTCACTCATTTCTCTCTTCATTAGCTTACTGAATCCTTAGTCTATTTGGTTAATTTAATGTGCCCTCTGGGGATGTCACAGGCACTTCACCAGCAGCTCAATTCAAATCCATCAGCTTTCTAGCCTTCCCAACTTAATTAAGAGATGCCTGAGCATACAGGAAGGCTAGGAAAGACACCATCTCCCATCTCCAGTCATGCTGGGGGCACAGGCAGCTTGATCCTTTCTTTTGCCCTGAGAATAAGAAGTGATAGATATGTCAGACACAAACAGCAGGTGTGGGCACAGGTTTGACTTTCACGCCAATAGTTTGTAGGCAGCTCTGAATCAGTCATGCACTTTATCCTAATGATAGACTTGTAAGATGGAGGAGAATTGTGTGCCCTTATTTTATAGCTGGGAAACAGAAACTGTGTCTACTGTGATGTGCAGAGCCAGCGACAGAGAGTGTTTAGCGTGTCCATGACTTTGCATCTGTATTGCTGGCTGGTAGCTCTGCTGCACTTTCCTTTAACAGAGTCCATGCTGTACATCCATGTGTTAGACCTATGCTGCCAGTCTGAATGTGACCATGGTTCATTCCAGGTGCCTACCCAGAACACAAAAATAAGAGATCACTGCACTACTGAGATGCTAATTGTATTCAAACTTTGTAGCCAAGGTGAAGTCTAGTCCCAAATATCGGGAACAGAGGCAGGCAGTGTATCTGGTTCAAGCAAGGCACCCAGATTTGTCACGTGCTGATCAGTATGGAGATATCTTGAGACTCAGTGTCTCTTACATTCCCTGTTTGAGGCAACATGGTGTGTGAGTCAGTATTTGAAACCTCAGATGTCTGAATCCCACCCATGTACCAAGCTTTAGCTTTAGATTTTTCATAGCCCAGCTAGTTTCTGATACAAGGATGGGAAACCTTAATTTGATCACAGAATGCAAAACTATACTGGATGCTTCAGCACCAGAAAAATACTGGCAGGAGCTCAGAGTAGAGGAGAATGAAGAAGAGGCTGGAGGGGTTGACTCATGGAAATAGATAAAAAAGAGCAATGTATTTATCACATAGCAGAGAGATGACTAAGGGCTGGAGCTCAGGACAGTTTCCCCACTGATGTTTTAAAGATGTGAGTGCCAAGCAGGGAGAGCCATTGTTCCTTCTGGTTTATTGGAGAGAGCATGAATTAACAGCAGAAGAATATTTGAGCTGGAGGTGGAGAATTCAGTTTCATGTTCTGCCTATTTTATGTGCAGATTTAAGCCCTTTTAGGATCCCTCTGTTGTGTTTGTACAGCCTGCAGCAGAGTGGGATCTGCCTCTGCAGTCTTGGAGTTTCTAGTAAAAGGTTCTTAATGACACGTCCTTAAAATTATGCTATTACTTTTTATCCATAAGTATCTAGGAAAACCTTGTGACCCTGCATGCTGTTTCTACTAGAGGAGATGTCAGTCAAACTGATCATAACTGAAAAATGTGGTGCAGCTTGTTTATTTAAAACATGTGCACTGAATTCTGCTTCTCTGGCACAAGAAGATTAAAAAATATTTAGATCATACCATGAATTTCAGGTCCTTTTCATTCAGCAGTAAACTCAGAGGTACAAAGACATTTGTACTTCTCTTTGCTCTCCTTCAGTTTTTCTCAAAACATGCTATCAGTACATCTCAGGCTGATGTTTCATTGCCTCCTTTTCTTTTCTTCCTTTCTCTTTTTCCTGCTGGTTTTTTCCTTCCAGAAACACAAATTTTCACTGAATTAAATCCAGAAAAGCCCCTCTGCCCACCAATATCTGTGATTTTCAGGGTGACACCATCCTTATGGCTGAAGAAACTTCTTTTGCTTCAGCTACTTCATCATATGCATGTGCTCTGGCCCAGAGCTAATGCATATAGAGACTTCTTGAGCTTCTATTTTCTGGTGCATGGGAGATTGCAACCTCAGCCACTCCCTGGGGACATATTCAGCTGGGCAGAAGGATGTGGGAAGCTGTCCCAGGTTTGAGCAAACCTGGGAACAGCTCATGGCATGTGCATCAGCTCCTTGCTGCTGCACTTTTGCATGGACTATTCACAGGCCAGCTTACCAAAGTACCCACAGCCATCAGGCCAAGGGGTCAGGAAGACTGCAGGAGTGTGAGGCAGGAGGTTTAGGCTCAGAAACACAGGAACCTGAGGGACAGAGCCCATGTGTGAATCTCACCTTCAACTCTCAAGTCTTGACCAATAGACAGAAAAACACTAAACACTAATTAAAACTATCTGTTTGTTACAATTCAGGGGTTTAATATTCACAATGCTTTTCTTGGAGGAGACTTAACAAGGCAAACAGCTTTACTTGGATTCAAATCACCTTGGAATTTGGCTTGGTTTTTCTTATTCATCCAGTCCTTTGTCCTGTCCTGATTATGTGGCCAAGGCAGCTTCCCACCTCCTTATGTATTTCTTGTGAGGGAAATCAACTCATTTTGGAGAACCTGCACTGCTATGAGTCATTTTTAATCCATGAGCTTATCAAGTTATCACTTTTAAATAGAAAAGTTTATTCAAATCCATCAGTATGCAATATAGCATGTAATATTCCCACTGTTAGGCCTTCAGATATTGCTGAGACATTGCCTAAGTCAAACCCCATGACTTCAAGCTTTATCCTGCTTGAAATATTTTTTGCAGCTCTTCAGATCTGCTTCTGTTTGGAAGTGCCTATTTTTAAAATCCAGTGTAGAAAATATTAGATTGTCCAGAAGGATCCTTTTAAGAGGCTTACTTTTTCCTAAATATTCACAGTGGTTTTGGTCCTGCCCAATTTTCTCCCTTATTCAGCATGAGGATGAAAGGCTGGTCCCAGGCTGAATTTCTTGTCATGTGTTTCTTGAACGGCCTATTGGACTCAAAATTCTTTGCCATTAGCAGCCATTTTAGACTATTGCTGAGTAACTTGGTTTGTCTTCTCCAGTATCTACTTACAGTTTTCCTTCATGCATCACATCAATACTTTATGAGGTCTGGCTATGTGGATTAGAGGATGATCCCTTGTTTCCTAACTAAACTTGCACTGTGGATCAGTGCCTTCATATCCTTTAGCC
The DNA here is from genome assembly GCA_026770055.1 of Myrmophylax atrothorax. Classification (NCBI taxonomy): domain Eukaryota; kingdom Metazoa; phylum Chordata; class Aves; order Passeriformes; family Thamnophilidae; genus Myrmophylax; species Myrmophylax atrothorax. The sequence continues at coordinate 50,438,646 of JAOXXN010000265.1, read as the reverse complement.
TGTGTGGTTTCCCTTTATACCAGCATTTATTGCATTCACTAGTTCCTATTTTACAGCTATTGCTTCTCTTTCTACTATTTGCTGCTTGTCAGAAACATTCAGCAAATGTCCAAGCCAGCTCATCATACTGACATTTAGTAAATGATGGAACAGTCTCCCTGGGGTGGTAGATGAAAGTACATTACTTCAGTCTTGTAAAACTAGGGTATATAACAAGCCATCATGAAATCCTGCATTGGTTGTGGGATGGTGTTTAAACTAAGTGAAAGCCAGTGGGTAGATTCCATGGCTGATTTCTACAGCTTTTCTGTTTAGTGTCAAGTGACTTTGAAATTGTGAAAATAGGCTGGAGAGACCTTTATGGAATATTTTTCCTCATATTCTCAGAGGCAGTGATGTGCAGGTGCAGTTCGGGGGGTTGGTCTGCATAGATCACATCAATTACCCTTCAGTGTCTAGACATTTGCAAATTTACTCCTGGTTAGGAGAAGCTTTTCCTGCAGGGGCTTCCTGCTGATCTGCATCTTCTTAACCTTTCCTATGGTACAGGACTTTCTGGGGGTTGTCAGATAATGGACTAATTACATTTTCAGTCTAATCTGACAAAATAACTCTGAAAAGGAGGAAAAAGCTGAGATGCTGCCCTCTATTGCCCCAGTTCTAGTTTCTGATCACTGGACAAATGTTCTGGAGTAAATCTGACTCATGTATTTCACTCTCAGTATTTGATCTAGAGATGAAGGACTTTGTACCACGAAGATGTGAATTAGATAGTTTCATGGCTCGGGAAAGAGATCTGTACACAGAGTAAGTGAAACATTCTGGTTAAAACTTGCTCCCCTTCAAGCCACCCTCTTTACCCCAATACTCAGCTCCCACAGTTTTGTTCAAGTTTCACTCCTAGTGTGATGGGTAAATCAGTGTATTCTGTCTTGGCAATATGAACTGACTGCTTGTGGGGAAATTTCTTGTGTTCTTTGGGTTTTCTTGGTCTAGAATAGCCTGGAGTTCAGGCCTTTCCTTGTAGATGCTTCACTTCACTGTTTCTAGGTAAAGCTAGGAGGAGGAAGGCTTGCTAAGGGTTTTGATGACAAATGCCTGAGTGTTGTCTGTGCTAGCCTGGAGAGCCCTCACATATATGAGGTGACACATCCACTGTGTTGGAGATCCTGTATGTCAGTGGAAAGAAAAGGAGAGAACCACTTCTTGGTGGTTTGCTTGTCCTCTTTATCAAGTTTGCACTTTCCTGGCCAGAGAAGAGTCCCTTGGACCAGCTGTGTCCCAGCCACCTACCTCATCCATTGTCACTCATGGCCACACTGACCCAGGAACAAGGGCATCCCCACACAGGACACAACCCTTGGTGGCCCCCACCCTGCAGCCCTGCACCCCAGCTTATGGCTCTTTACACTCTGTCAAATCACTGGTATCTCCAGAAACAACTGCAGAGCTGGATCGGCCCTTAGCCAGCGAGTGTGCTTCTCCAGATGGCTCCTCTCTCTTTATCTCATCTTTTTTTCTTGACTTCATTTCTATTGTGTTGCTCTTTCTTCCCCATCCTATACTTCTTTCCTACTCCATTTAAAGCAAGTCTTTCCTTCTCTACTTATTGTGGGTGCCAATGAGTTTATTTTTTTCCAGCTTTGTTTTTAGATTTCTCTTTTCCTGCCTCTTTCTCTGCCCATCTCTTTCTTTCTCTGCCCAGTTTTTCCTGCCCGTTTCTCTGGGAAGGATGCTTTTCTGGGGCTGATCGATGGCCTATTAGAAACAAATTAACATGTGAAGCTTGACTAGTGAAACAGATGTTACAGAAGGAAGGAGAGACAGAGGAAGAGGTGACCTTTTCCACAAGCAAATGCAAGCATGGCTTTTCAAACATCAGTTGCTCCCTACAACAGCACAATAGAGAATGCATGGAAAGCAGAGGGGAGGATAATCCACCATCATAACCTGTTGCTTTTTTACATTGCTCATTTTCACTGACAAAATCATTTGATTCAGACTGAAATTGGCATCTCTGTTTAGCATATAGACCTCATGTTCTCGGCAAGTGTCATTTACTGCCTGAGTTTCTGTGAAGTAATCTTCATTTCTCCCTTCCCACGTGCACTTGCTCATTCTTTCTTTCTCTTCATTCTTATCTCCCTCCTTTCCATGCCATTTTCAGGATGGTATTGTTATTCAGATGTAATTATGGATGGAAATTGAGCCACCTCCCCTTTTTTCATTTTAAAGACATGGACTATTTTGTTAAAAGCTGCAATGAGGAGTGCAAGAAATTAGCAAAGGGCATGCGAAGCCATAGGTGTCAGGAGCAGATTTCAGTGAATTTGCTCACCTGGGAGGATCTGGGCCCCTGGGGGCCTCAGAGCAGGAGTTAAAGCAGCCCTCAGCTTCAGGTAGAGGGTCAGAACCAACCAGATCACCAGACTGCCTCAGCAGTCTCATGAAGTCTGAAGGTTATGGGTTTTCTAGCCTGGCCCCAAGATGCCACCTGTTGCCTTGGGAGGAATTTTTTTCTCACTGTGGCAATATTTTGTACCTTGCCATTGCTGTGGTAGTCTTCCTGGGCTAGGTATGTGTGTGTCTGTTACATGCAAACATGGGCAGACTTGCATGTCTTGCCCCTCGCACATCTGATCCTGTGTGAGATCTCAGCCCTTGCTGTTTTGCCTGGTGCAGTTCTAGTCCCCGGGTGAGAGGTGCTTTGAGCACCTATGTCCATCTCAAAATCAGTGCAGGGAATGCCTCCAGTTCACAGCGGATGGCAGGTTGCTGGCATCCCTCACCAATGACATCAGCACAGCTTCTGCTTTCCCCATTTCAACATTCCTGAGGAAATGGTCTAGACCCCTTCCTGACCTTGTCAGAGAAGTTTCCAAGGCTGCACGCAGTGAAGAAAAAGTCATTAATTCAGAAAACAAAAGGAGGAGTAATTTAATTTGTTCAGAGTTGTTCCACTAATGGAATCATTAAAACACTTTCTCTTATACACGCAAACACACTCATCTCTGCTGGAGAAGACAGGGAGTGAAAGACATGGCAAAGATTTAACAGGAATAAAAATGCCCAATGCAGGGTCAGGTTGTCATTTTTTTTTTTTTTCAAGAGTCATCTTGTGTCATCCTTAGAATTTTTCACCTTGTACTCTTGCCTTTCTCTTTTTGCTGTCCATTTTTCTCTTTTCTTCATCCTGTCCTGCTCTTCCTGTCCCTTACAGGTAGGTTTTAGCAGTGTGCCCCTCCTCGCTGTTGTCTTATTCATTTAGCTCAATATTCACTTGGATAATTTTGAAACCCCTTGGAGGATACAGGCATAAGAAAAGACTGATAGAGCAAAACCGGCAAACTAATGCATACCAAAGATTTGATGGGGATGGAAAAATGGGGAAGTGAAAAAATAGAAGGGAAAGGGGCAGATAAGCATGGTGAGACTTAGAGGAAGATGGGGAACTGTTTTCCTGTCATTCAAATGTTTTCAGAATTTCAGCAACAAAATGTGCCAGCTACCTGTGGAAACGTCAGAGTAAAAAATTCTTGACAGAAGAGGCTGACCACAGATCAGCCACTTTTGTCCTGCTTCAAAAAATACATTCTTTGCACAAAATAAAGGAGCTTTAGCTGGGGGAATGGGATATGGAATAGAATGTGGGAGATATTTGGTTGGCCTTGTCTGTGTGAATGGCTGTGGGTTTCCTGACCACCTCTGGTAAAAGAATTTGTTAGGGACATAATTCACGATGAAGGCAGCAAATATTCAAAGGAGTCGGAGTGAATGTGGCTCTATTCAGCTCATGCCAATCTCACCAAAGGAAGTTTAGCAGCTCCCAACAAACTCTGTTCTCTGGGAAGGGTAACACATTAATTCCCATAATTTTAGGGCTCTTTCAGTTCTGACTCTCTGAATTTGCATTTTCTCCAGCCAGAGGAATTGACCAACATCTTGGAGATCAGCAATGTTGTCTTTACAAGCATGTTTGCTCTGGAGATGATCCTGAAACTTGCTGCTTTTGGTCTCTTTGATTACCTTCGCAACCCCTACAACATCTTCGACAGTATCATCGTCATCATCAGGTGACAAGAGCCTTGGGGATCAACTGAAACACACATAGAAAAGAGTACCACAGAGCTTGCACGCCTTTTCAGAAGGGATTTAGCAGCTCTACTAGGAGGAATCTGAGCTGATGCACAAGGCCAAGGATTGGGAGACAAAGATGTCTTTTCCCAACACCCGATGTCGGTGCAACAAAATCTACAGAGCACTTCTGTCCCTCAGTTCTCTCCTCTGTAGAATGGAGGCAACAGCAACTGCCTCATTAAGTCCATAATAAATACTAACTGTGAAATCTTTTTAAAATGCACAAATTGAGGAAGCTACAAAGGTTTAATATGTGATAGATGAACTTCTCTTGCTGGAATTTAATGTTGAAATCCTTTCCTCATTCCTGCAAAATGCAGGGCCACATTCATGTTCTTAAGGCATAAATGCAGCTTTCTACACATAAGTATAAGCCTATAGTATATACTTCTGTCTTGCTCAGACAGATTTTCTTTCTCACTCCTTTATACTGACAGTGCAGATGTGAAAACTTAGCATTGTTATTCCTCACTCTCTTCTGTTTGTCCACTTGTCTTTCATTTTGTCCCTCATGCTCCCTGTGCCTCTCTGGACCACAGCATTTGGGAGATCATTGGCCAGGCAGACGGGGGCCTCTCTGTGCTGAGGACTTTCCGCCTCCTTCGGGTGCTGAAGCTGGTGCGTTTCATGCCTGCGCTGCGCCGCCAGCTTGTGGTACTGATGAAGACTATGGACAACGTAGCCACTTTCTGCATGCTCCTCATGCTCTTCATCTTTATATTCAGGTGAGGAGGCAGCTAGTTGGCTTACAGTGTTTTGGAGTGGCACTGCATGGCTCATGGGGACAGAGCTTCCTTCAGACCATGATTGCATAACTCATCTTGCCCATTACTCTAGGCTAAGGCAGATTGACAACCATTTATTTGTTCATAAGGGCTGAAATTACTCTTGCCCTAAACTGGGTTCAGCAGCTGAAGATTTTGGCCTGGATGGGGTGGCAAAATAGTGCTACCAAATGTGGATGTTGAGCATAATGTCCCATTGCAGGATAAGTGAAGCCTCTTGGTAATCAACACTGGTTAAGGGGAGCAGTTCAGTCTGGAGGCTGACTCTGGCAGGAGGAAGCAACCAAGAAAGTTTCTCTGTGCATCCTATGGATGTACTGATAATGAGATGAAGAAATATGAGAGCAAACAAGAAAATAGAGAGAACAGATCTGAATGACAGGTTGGAGGGAATATGTGAGCTCTGAGTCAGCACAAATGGAAAGCAAATTTTTTTGTGAGCTACAAGGGTGCAATATGCAGTTCCTTCTTCACAGATAGGTCCCAGTGGTCTGACTGTGTTGTTGTACTCCATGCTGTTGTGATGTTATATTAGATTTTCATGAGGAAAAGAGAATTACTCTGAAGAGCTCATTGTGGTGGCGGAGATATTTATATTTGACACCATCTCCCCTTCTTGCCCCAAAGCATCCTGGGAATGCACATCTTTGGTTGCAAGTTCAGCCTCAGGACAGACACAGGAGATACAGTTCCTGACCGAAAGAATTTTGACTCCCTGCTTTGGGCCATCGTCACTGTCTTCCAGGTGAGCCCACTTTGCTCTCTATTTGTCAGCCAGGGCAAAGTGAAGAGGATTGGATGATGCTTTTTCCTCATTGCAGAGTGCTGCACTCATTCCTGACAGCATAAAAGGCTGTATAAAAGACTCCCTCATGATATTTGGAGGAAGAACTGATCCATATCTTAAACAGGGGAGTTCCTTCCTTCCTAAGAACAACTTGCAAAGGTCACTCCTTTTGTGGCAACTCCCAAGTTTAACACTGTCGTCTCAGCACGTGACTGCCCTAATGGTTGCTCATTTCCTCTTGCTCGGCTAACATTTTTGGTGCAGTACCACAGCTGGGTGATGACAGTGGGTGTGTGGTTACGGGGAAGTTAAGAGGCCTGGACATGGTCCTGATGTGTATTCCTTCACTGTCTTTTTCTGGGAATCCCCTTCATGTTCTTCTTTCACGTTTTTCTAACCTCTGCTTCTGGTTGCAGATCTTAACCCAGGAGGACTGGAATGTTGTACTCTATAATGGCATGGCCTCCACCTCGCCATGGGCTTCCCTCTACTTTGTGGCTCTCATGACATTTGGCAATTATGTACTCTTCAATCTGCTGGTGGCCATTCTTGTGGAGGGGTTCCAGGCTGAGGTGAGTTGCCATCAGAAGCAGGAATAGAGGTGCTAAAAAGGTAAACTTTGAGACACACTTTGAGGATATTGGACTGGATGACTTTCAAAGTATCATACCTCTGTCATTTCACTCCTGAAATTAGGGTGCTCTTTAATTAAAAAAAAAAAAAAGAAAGAAAAAGTCAGTGTAAACCCTTGCAAGGAAAGAGACAGGCTCTCTGGAAGGGAGTTCTCAATTTCCATCCTGTGATCCCATGTAACACAACACACCCTACCCTAGGATGAGTTCTTTACCCCTCTGAAAGCAAGAATGCAGTACATCAGCCATCCCAAATCACACAAGGACCACATACTGGATGTGTGACTATCAAGGACCATTTTGCAGTTTGAGGTCAGTCTTTCCAGATGCAGAGCATCTCAAATAGAGGAGATCCCATGGATCAAAACATCTACAAGATGAAACAAGCTTGTCAAGCCATTCGGAGAAGACAGCCAAGATGCTATTTCACAGAATAACAGAATGGTTTGGGTTGGAAGGGACCTTAAAGATCATGTAGTTCCAAACCCCCAAGAACGCTGTTGCACATTCTTATACATTAAGTGGGTGTTAGGATGTGGATGGCTTCAGGAAGGAGATGCTCTATCCAAAATACTGTAGATGTTTCTTAGACACGAAGAAATGATCTTTTCTGTTTGAGTTCCCAGATTCTAAATTTTTGTGTTCCAGGGTGATGCCAACCGGTCATACTCAGATGAAGATCAGAGTTCATCAAACATGGAGGAGTTTGATCAGTTCCAAGAGATCCAGGAAGGCCCAGGTACACTAGCTCCAACAGTCTTATTTGCTTATGTCCTGTTGATGTTCCATGAAAAATCTAAAAGCGGATGCTGGAGAAATTCTCTCCCATCTCCAAGAACTTACCAGTTTTCATTTTGAACTTTATGCTGGTTTGTGGTGCTCCCTGTGGAAAAACAGAGACATGTTGGCATCCTGAGGAATGTGGTGGCTAAGTGGAGCTACTGGAAGTCAGAAGCGAGACTGTCTCTGCTTTACTTCAGGGGCACCATTTCAGGACCATTTCAGGACCATTTCAGGTCCAAATATGGGACCTACATTTGGAGAGGGAGTACCTAGATATTAAAAAGGACTCAGACAAGTTTGAAAGCCTTGCCTCAGCAAGAGACTAATGAAGCTCAGAGAAACCAGAAAAGTGTCTTGATCACTCGCTCTATAGTTGTAGACCATAAAGAGAGATTCCTGATGGTAGATAGCTCTTTAATTGAGCAGAAAAAAGCATAATGAGATCATAAAGGCTGGAAGCTTAAGCTAGACAAATTCAGGCTGAAAAAAGCCACATATTTTCAAGGAAAGATAATTAACAGTTGGAACAATCTGTGTACAAACTGCCTGGTAAGGTCTCTGTTCCTCAAAGTCTTTCCTCAAAGGCTGCAAGACTTTCTACAAGAGGTATCACACTTCAGACAGGCCTTGGTGACAGGGAGTAGCAAGAGTAGCTTGCTCTACAATGCATGGTGAACCAGGAGCTGAGGGCAACGGAGAGACAGGCAGGAGAGCAGGGACCACACTGACAGTACTTGAACAGGGTGAGCAAAGTAGTCCTCTGACACTAGCAGAGGTCAGCCAAAGGTTCAGTGATTACCAGGCAAGTCCACAGTAGTGAGGTGGGTCTGAGGTCAAGCTACAAAGTCCAGTCAGTAGGACAAGATCAAGATCAGAAAAATGCAAGAAAAAGCACAGGCATACTCACAGCACAACCCAGGCATGCACCACAGGCACATGTCTGGGCTTAAATGCAGCCCGCACAGCACGGAGCAGTGGCTCCAGTATCGGCTTGTCACAGCTTTTCCCTGCAACTTAGGTCTTTTCAAAGCAGTCCAATCCTGAGTTACCTGGCTGCACCATCTCAGAGCTTGCATTGAATGTAGGCAGTAAAAACCCCTGAGACAGAAGATGGGGAAGAGGTTATAGAGGTGTTGGTGCAGTCATACCTGTGATACAGCTATGGATAGGTGACCTTCATTATGCAGTAGTCAAACAGGAATGATAGTTCCAGTCCTTTCAGGCATTAAAATTCAATACCCTGTCTTCTCCATGCAGCTCGACAAATGCTGATGGTCATCCACAGCACTCAACATATCCCTCAAAAATGTCTTGGATCTTCAAGGTCAATGATCAGCCATTTGATGAAGCACAGTGTAGTAGGATAGACTGGGATACAGCATTTGTTTGCAATATGATTGCAGGAATTTTAAGGTGACCCTAATACATAGATGGCTGTGCCTATCCCTACATCTTGGTTTCTTGCTCTGTGTTTCAGTCAAACTGCTTTAAGTAGCCAGTCTGACAGCTGGTGGTATTTGTTCAAACCTGAAGATGCTGGTGCCTGTTATGGGCTGGCAGAAGCACACCCTCATCCCCTTGTTAGGGTTCAGCTTCTTGTTCTGCCTATTGGCCTGAGGCTGCCTGACCACCACTTTGCTCATCTGTCTGTCCCCAAGGAGAGCTGCGGTCAGTTTTGGAAACTGAGGAGATTAATGTCCTCCAAGCTTGTACTGCTTTTGTCACAGCATCCTAAATCAGGGGAATCGGTGTTGATTGATGCTAAAGAGCTAATATCCTGTTAGCCGCTGTTCATATGCTAAACTGCTTAGACATTGAAGTAGTCACTGCATAGTGAGGAACCCACATTCTTCTTTTCTCATTCTTTTTTCTGTATCTTTCCACTCAGATCCCAAGCTCTGTGCAATTCCTGTAACACCTAATGGACATTTGGACCCATCCTTGCCCTCTTCCAACCCACCCACAGCTGCTGGGGGTGTAACCAATGCTTCACGCAACTCCCTGCAACTTGACCAGATCCGTGTTGCCGTTGGCTCCCGGAAGAGCAGTGTGATGTCCTTGGGGAGAATGACCTATGACCAGCGGTCCTTGGTAAGTGAGTGTGTCATACCCTTCTTTTGAAGGCCAAGCACTTTGTTGTCTTTCTGTCATCCCCTGGGGATTGCCGTGAAGGATTGCACTGCTGCTGTAGGCTTCTAACAGAAGTGCATTGCCTGTCTTTAGAATCCAGATCAGTTCACATTATTTATCTAAATTTTCAGATTTTTGAAGTTTATTCCCAGGTTACTTATCTATATTCTGTTGCGTGTGCAATTCCATTCTATATCTCTGTCTCTCTATATATTTATAGATATCTATGAACATGTATATCTCTCTTTCATTGAGTGTGAGAAAGGGAGAACACCAAAAGACAGTCTCCTTCTTAGAGCGAAACATATTGTGTCTCCTTGCCCTTTCTTTGTTTTCCTTGAGTGCAGGACACAAAATGATGCCTTGAGTGTGTTAAGAGCATAGAAATATCTAGGTAATGCCTAGTCCCATTACAGATGTGTTTTCTGGGAGCTTTTGTAACAATGCAGAGAAAAATCTTAATTTGGAGCTCCCCAGAGCAGATCCTGCTGCCCCATGACACTTCCCCAAGCACTGCAGGTGGTCTAACCAGTGCATCTCAGACCTGTCCACCTTGGCACATCAGTTTCTGGGCTTTCTACCCACTGATGTACACAGCTCTGGGGGATGCATCAGTGCTTAAAGGGTTCATGCCCCTGTTATTTCTAAACAGGGAGAGCTAGCAGCCACATACTACATGATAAGTTGCTGATGTGGTTGGATTAGACTGTTACAAACAAGCCTGCCTCTTTTATTTCTTCCTTTTACTAAGACTGTACTCAAAAGACAGTGTATCAGATTATCCATCACCCTGTACCTTGTGTTATCCTTTACCCCAGGGCAGCGTAAAAAGCTGCCAATCAGATTTTTTGAGAGCTTTATTCTTGCTCTGTGCTGGTGTAAGTAACAACATGAGGCACCTGGCCTTTGGCTTTATTACTTAACTTCACCAGAAGTGCTTTGTACACAGGTGGTGCTATAAAGTAATTACTGCCAACACCATTTCTAATTCATTATCAATTTATTGTCAGACTTACAGAGATTGCTGCTAAATTCCCACCATGTAACTTGCTCAACATCTGATGAAAGGCAACCTTCTGGTTTAGGGGCCCGGAAGTCTGTAATCTGAAACAGGATCACATGCTCCCTCCCTGTGCTCGGAGTCACTGAGTCCCCACCCCACTCTCTTGCAGTCCAGTTCCCGCAGTTCCCACCATGGTGCCTGGGGCCGTAGCGGAGCCTGGGGGAGCCGTCGCTCCAGCTGGAACAGCCTGGCCCGGGGACACAGCCTGAAACACAAACATCCCTCAGCCGAGCATGAGTCCCTCCTGTCTGGGGAAACTCACAGAGCAGCAGATGGGGAGCCGGATGGGGCTGTAAGGCTGTTTCATCACCGCCGGACGCTCTCTCTGGATAACAAAAGCTCCTGTGACCTGCTGGAGTTGGCCTCGGTCCCATCCAGCCACAGAGTGACCCATAAGCTGGGAGCACTGCCTGGGGCCAGCGAGCATCAGGACTGCAATGGCAAAATGCCCAGTATTGTCAAGGAGATCTTCCCAAAAATGAATAATCGCAAGGAGCGGGGAGAGGATGATGAAGAGATAGATTATGTGAGTATTTGATAGAGGGAATCTGGGATTACACCACAATGTTGTGGGAAAGCCCACATTCATCTCCAGGTTTCTGTCTTCTTGATTGTGGATAGGAGAGCTTGCAAAGATGCTTTAGGAAAGCTGGAGGATAGCACTGAATGCAGATGGGACCTTCTTGTCACAGACAAGCTGGAACCACATTGTCAGGCTGCCTGCAAGGCAACTGTACAGTTGGATGGTGGGAGGAAGGCAGATGTGAGATGCACATATGGTCATTTGGGGACTGTTATTTCAGAGTCGTGCAACCAGTGATTTCTACAGGACAGGAGATTAGGCTGTGTGAGCAGAGAGCACTTTGCATGGGGAACAGCAGCAGACCAGAACAGGAAGCACAGGCACCAGAGACAAGGCACGTGGGTTTGGTGGTGCCAGCCTGGGAGATGGCAATGCCTAGTCTGTGAGCAGATCAAAGGGTGGAAAAAATGGAGCAAGAGTCAGTAGAAATTTGAACAGATATATATGGTGTATGAAATCTCAAGCCCAAGTGCCAAGAGAAGACCTTTTTGTCCTGGCTTCTCATTTAGCTGAGGTAAGAACAAAACCTTGTCCTCATGTAACAAAGGCCCTCCAACAGCTCTGAGAAGGTATCTTGGACAACATCCTGATCTAGAAGTGACATCAGCAATTTTATTCGTGACAATCTGGGGAGGAAATCAGATGCTGAGAGGTTAACAGGCCCTGGCAAAGCAGCTTCTACCTTTTTTTCTGTGACTTGTTGCCTTTGAGTTGATTTCCTCATTTAGGGGCTTAGAGAAAGGCAGGTAGTGCACTTGGCAGACTGAAGGTAGTGATGTTTTTGGTTCAGGTGTGAAAGGAATAGTGTCTCAGGTAAACGGGAAGGTAACCAGGGCACTTGCTTCTTCTGCACCCCTACAGAGCCTGTGCTTTCGCATTCAGAAGATGATGGAAGTCTATAAACCAGACTGGTGTGAGTTACGGGAAGACTGGTCCATATATCTCTTCTCTCCACAGAACAGGTTTGTGCAGTTTTTGCCATGAGAGGTTGAAAAGATGGGGCAGAGTCTTTTGCTGTACTGGCCACACCCCCAGATGTTAGGTTGTGACTTTAAACTTAACAGCTGGGAAGTATTTTCTCCTCCATTTTCCCTTCTACAGCCAAACAACTTTTCTTTTCTTAGATTCTGGAGATGAAACAGAGGTTGAGCATCCTAAATAGCTATTGTGATCTTCCCTCCCTTTGGAGCATCCCAATTTTATTTTGTGTAATCATAAATATTTATAGCAAAGCAAGGTAGGGAATACTAATGTTAACCCAAAAAGGATGAAGAATGTATTATTAATGACTCCATAATACTGATATTTCTCCCCTGGTACCAGAACAGTCTCTCCATTTCATTTACAGTCCCAATACCAACTTATCAGCAGTCATACCACACCTTTTAGGGTAAAGTTAGAATTCTTCTTGCCTAAACAAAAAGAAATTTGTATTAAATTCTTCCTGCTAAAGAGGTCTTCCCACCAGGAAAAAGTGTCCATGTACCCCAGCCAGCAGTATTCTCACCCATGTGCATTGCCTCTTGAAAAGAAAGGGCTTTCATTATAGGTCATGAGGGAGAGCTTTTTGCTCTGACAGCTTTGTTAATGTGCCCAATGTCATTCAGAGTGGTCAGAAGTGTCGTCCCCATGACTGCTAACCTACTTGCCTCTCCTCAGCTTTCAGCATGTAGCCTCTTTGCTGGGGAGGTATAAAGTTTGAGTTTGGGAGGTGTGCTGGTTTAAAGGTAAACCGGTAGGAGAAATGAACCCAGCACAAAAGAGATTATAAGTCAGAGTTACAATTTAATAACAACATAACAATAAATGCAATGGCACAAAGAGAAATTGGTTTTAACCCACAAAACCCAGACGTATAACCCAGCACCCTGGGGCACAAACACAAGGGTGTTTGCTAGCCCCTGTGCAGAGACCCACGTGGTCCCCCCGAGTCCAAAATAAGACGAAGTGAAGAACCTGTTAGTGCAGATGATGGTTGCGGTGTGGTGAAGAGTGGTGGTTGCAGTCTGGTCAAGAGTGGTAGTTAGTAGTCTGACTAACAGTGCTGCATGCTAGAAATGATTCTGCTACAAATTATGTATGAGTTCCCATGTATTTTCCTATACAAACATTTAGGGTAACACCATAGGTCTGTTAGGAGGGGTCCTGTGGTGTAAAGGAGAGCACTCCGGATTCTGAATCCCAAGGACCTGAGTTAGAGTCTCAGTGGGGACCCTCCCCTGGCAGTTAAATACCTCCCTGACATCTGATCCCATCAGCTCTCTGATGCCAAGCAGGGTCAGCCCCGGTTAGTATCAGGTGCTGTAAACAGTCCCAAGGACTTCACTGTCCCTGTCCAAGCTCGCTCGGCTGTGGCAGATGGACCTTAGGACTTAAACGGTGGGGCCAGATCTGTACATGCTGTGCCTCACCTAAAAAATCCACTGCCCAGGCTGGAAGGGCACACCCGCGTGGGGAGAGCCCTTCCCAAATCTTTGTTCGCAAAGTCTGGCCATACATACATACAAACATACATACATAGGTCTGCTATTTCTGTGGAGTCAGACAACTTCAGCATTGTCTTGCTTCTAGAGAATAATTATTTTCAGTCGAAAAGTTGAGAAAAGAAGAAGAGCTATGGTCAGGGGTACAAACCAATCAAGACTAGCTATTAGGCTCTGCCTAATACATGTCCAGTTCAAAACAGCCACTGGTTAGAACTGGTCTCTGAGATGCAACTCTACTTTGCTTATGCTTTCAAGTTTGGAAAGTATCTGTGTCTATATGAGACTCCAGGAAGTAAATTAGGAATGGAAAATCAAAAAGGTGCTGAATTTTTAGTGCTTCAACCAATCTCTGTGTTAAAACCTTCTCTAACCCTTAACAGGCTGGCCAGAACATTGGATTGACTTCAGTGAAAACCTGTTTGTGCTCTTTCCAACACTTTGCCAAGAGGATAATATTTCCACAGGGTAATCCACTTCCTGTAAGTTGGTATTTTCTGTGGGGAGAAGTGTCCTAATCAGGTTTCTGACCAGACTGATTGTGTGTGTTAGCTACTGTGAGACTGATGTTGCAGGTTATTTTAGCAGCTAGGATCATCCACAGAGAGTATCACAATTGTTGTCAGAGGAACTCCGGGTTGCTTCCTCATTATGGCAAGAAGGCACTAGCGCAAAGCTGAGGGAAAATCATGAGTTTGTTGTGATGATCTTTGTGCACAAGTGCTATGAAAAGAATCATAGGGAAGGACCACTTTAAGTTTGTTTTGGTGAGATGCAATGAGTTAAAAACAAAGTTGATTTTGGTTCTCCAGTACTGTAGAGAAGCCCAGAATAAAATCTGTGGGAGGTAGTAAATACCTATTTAGAAAAAGCACACAGTGATGTTAAACAGTCCCATCCTGCAAGAAGAGGAATGTGAGTTTTACTGTAGTGTTTGCTACCACTGGCACAGAAAGCCATGCTATTGGGACTGGGGGGCAAGCACTGGAGAAGATCAGGGCACAGCCTCACACTACAAATTCAGGCAACTCTGACAAATAGTTAACTCCTCAGGAAAGACTCTTTCTAATTCAGACTTACTGTTTCTGTGACATAGCAAACACTTCTGTCAGAAACTAAGTTACTTGTAATAAACTAATCCCTATCTTCTGCTATCCTGCATTTTCTCCTGGCTGAATGTCATTTTTCTAACTAATTTTACTTCATTTTTTTTGCTACAGAAAATTGCAGGAAAAAGCATATTGCTGCAGAACTACCAGTGTAACTTTCCTTGTGAACGTCTGACTTGGGAAGCAGCTACTCTCAAGAGAACATGTCTAATTTATACAGCAATTAACAGTGTAAATTAATGCTTTACTCTTCATCCTGTCTCCAAAGATTTTTAGTGCCAGTGGAGATTTTGTTCTGAACAAGGATGAAAGACTTCAGAGCAGAGCAGAACAGAAGAGAAAACCTTCCCCCCACCTCCAAAAAAAAAAAAAAAAGCAAGCATATGAGCATATGAAATGCCTTGAGTGCAACTTGCTGTAGCTGGTTTGGATTCTCTCCTGAATTGTCCTATTTCCACATAGCTGGCAGACCAGGACAGAACTAGCTAGCAAACAGGTTTTCTTCATTTAATAGTTTCAGATTTCAAAATCTCGACTTCCAAATTTGTATGAAAAGCCAAATAGTTTCTACAAGCCTGAAATTCCAGTTTGACAAGTTCAAACTCCTGTCTGATTTTTGGACCTAGAATAGGAAAACTAAGGATGCATCTGTATTAATGTCTTAGTTCATATAAGAAGTGATATTCAAGCAAATCTCCCAGTTAGACCCACTTTTACCATGCTTTGAGTCATGCCACAGAGCTCTGAAACAGAGCAAACAAACTGGACTCCTTTTGGAAACTCATTTTTTTAAGTCAAATCAAAAGATAAACTCTTAACATGCGCCAAACAATAGTGAGCCTCTAGTCCCCAGGATTGGACTAGTACTAGTCTAAGTAAATGTTGGAATATGGAGTTCATAATTGTTTCATTTTACATGTCTGCTCCTACTATGGACGTGACTCTTCTAGGTGACTCAGTCTAATAATCATCACTGACCTTGTTTTTCTATGCACTAGTGCATATACATCAGGTAAATGTAAGAAGAAAATTTTCTGATTAGCAGAAGCGAGGACTGCTGCATAAATAAAAACCTGAAGGATGGAGCAGAGAAATATATGGGAGGGGGAAGAAGAATGAGTCTCCTCAGAGCCTGAAAAAGCATTGCAGATCTTAGAAGCATTTTGTAGTGACATCCAGGTGTGGTGGCTGCCAGATACCAACAGCCTAGAGTCCTTCTTCTATCTCTGTAAGTCACCCAGGGTGTTTGGAAGGTCCCTGAAACAATGGCTGGCACCTGAGCTGCCATAACACTTGCTTCATACCAATTCCACAACCAAATATTTAGTCCCACAATCTCACCAGAACCTTGTTTGGTAAAAAAAAATGAACTGCCTCAAATTTATGGTAGTATGACAGAACAATTGCAGATATTGGCTCTTAGTGTCTCCTCTTTTAATAATAATAACTGCATTTTTTTCTAGGTTCCTTAAACACGGAAAAGGATATGCACACATTTTTTTGATAACACTTCAATATGTAAGACCTCCCAAATTTCTTAAAATGAAAGATCTGGAAGGTGCAAGAAGGAAATAGGAGAAACATAATAATTACCACAAATATAACACTTATTTCTTTGTAGTAATTCAAGAAGAAAAGTAGATAAACCTTATTTTTTATTCAGCTGCAGTGCTACATCAGATTCCTTTAAAGCACTGCCTAAATCATGCATAAATATGAGAATCTGCTTCTGCTATGTAGCTTTCCTTTAGGGTGCATGGGTGGATTTATATCAGCAGTGATGTTAGACATAAGTCATAATATCTGCGTTTATCTTTGTTAATGTGGGATTTAGATAAAGTTGCTCTATCAAATTTTTGCTAATAATTTAGTAAACTTTATGTCATATATTGACAGTTAAGCTCTTTGAAAGCTATTATGATAAACACCTTACTTCTCTATATAGGCTTCTTTCCTGTAATTCAGCAACAAGTTGCTAATGTTAGTTTATCAGCATGTTTTATCTGCACAAGACTATTTAGCTTTGCTTCATTGATAGCTCTGTAATAACAAACCTCCTTCCATTGCCTTTCACAATCCAGCTTGACAGAGACATGTGGTAGAAGCTGCATATCTGGATCACAAACAACATTTCTATTAACAGCCTGTCAGAATTACATGAAAGATTTACTTATGAGATTGTCTTTGAAAAAGCTGTGTTTAATTACCAGTAACCTGAAATTGTTTTGCAGAACAAACTACCATATATCAATATGAAAAAGACTAAGCCACTCATTATATGACGTGAAAAAGTAAGCCACAAATAATGTTTTATGATGCATGTCACTGTAAAAGCAGGTGTAGATTTCTTCAACTTGCAGAGATGATTTAGATGATTTGTTACTGGTTTCCTAGCAGTCATACTCAGTACATTATTTCTCAGAATCTTCTAAATTTTCATATTGCTTAAAGCTAAATTTGAAGTCATATCTCTTAAGCAGGAGAGGTATCCAAATTCAGTGTGAGGAAGGAAATTAGATGTCCTGTCATATATTTTAAGCTTTTCCTGTAATCTTCTTTTCTTTTCATGCCTTTACTAGGTATTTTCTTCCCTGGATACGTGTTGATTTTAAAAATCACAGAGTTCTTGAAACCCGTTTACTTCCTTACTATATCCAGAGCCTGATTTATTCTGCAATGATTTGAAAAAAGCTGATGGTGGTAGAAAATTTTCAAATTGACCTCAAGGATATTCTACTTCCAAGATTATCCAGAGGTTTTCAAGGAACTGACAAACAAGAAATAAACATGATATAGGCTAACAACCTATAAAGGCATTGAGAACTGCAAGAGATCACTGATCTTGGTCTGTTCTCAGACTGATCATCTGTGCATTTAGGATGTGTTTAGCATTGGTTAACATAAAGCTTCATTTCCTTTGCAAACAAATGACACAGAATTAGAAAAGTGCCAGTTGTTCAGTCTTCAAATAGCAAAGGTAGTTTTACAATCTCTTCTTTATTATTCCTTCATCTTTCTCATGATTTCTCCTCTGGAATTCAACATAATCTGTGGTCTGGTTACATTATTAGTATTCTTCTAACCAGAGATTTTGTACTTAGAAATGGTGATTCCAACATTGTTTTGAAAATACTTTAATTGTAATGAGAAAAGTCTTATTTCTAATTTTCCATTGCTGAATTATCCCATTATCTTTATCTTGAGAACGGGTAAAATGCACAGCTTATGGCACCTAGGGAGAGTTTTGGGGTTTTTTTTTAGAAAGGAGGATAATTTCTTTTATTGGCTGCTCTACAGACCTGGGACTATGGCAAAGTGCCAGTTTCCCTGACTCCATTTTGCACTGGTTTTGCAAAATTCTTATGTATTTTGCATTGGGTTTTTGTTTTGTTGTTTGTTTTTTGTTGTGGGGGTTTTTTTGTTGTTGTTGGGGTTTTTTGTTGTTTGTTTGTTAATGGCAGAGTAAGGCTGTTTCTAGTTGTGTTGATGAATCCTTCAGGGAAATGTTGCTGAAGGAAGGCTGGAAAATAAAATCAGTTTTCTGAAACAATTAAGAAATCATCTACATTCTTATTCTGCTAAATGTAGAGTGTCCTTTCTGCAAGATCAAAATCTATATAGGAACCAACAGTATCATATACAAAACATTTAACTCCTTTTAAAGAGTGAGTTTCTAAGATTAATATGATCTATTATACTTAAGAAAACCAAGAACAATCCATACTTGCTCTTTGTCCATTTTTGTGAACAGAACTGGCAAATATTTGTGGGTCTCCTCTCAGGAAAGAACTGCTAATGTGTTTCCATAGCCACAAGGTGCAAATTATTTCTGTAATGTGATTTCCCTACAAGAAATGGAAATATTAAAGTGAGATAGAGCTTTTCCACTCTCCCACTGATTGTTGATGCATCTGACCAGGAAAAGGAAAATAATTTCTCCAACAGGCCTGGGGCACAGGAGTTAGCTGGGGTGTAGCTCATACTCCTGGCTACAGTAGGAAGTGGGTCTACAGTCCTCTGTGTCAGCTACACAGAAGCAGGGAAAAGAAAGCTGAAAGTTCTTTTCAGTAGCACCTCAAAGGGGGACAGGAGACAAGACAAAATCTTCTTTAAATACTGACCCTCAGTCTATTTTTAGACTATAAACTTGCCTATTAATTCTGACTTAAACACCAGTGGCTAAGAAGATCTTCCAGAAGTTGTCAGAAATAGGACTAGGAGCAAAATATTTTTTAAAAATATATAGATTTCAACTAAGGTTAATGGTAATAACTCACCATGTCTCCTGAAAGTGTCATAAAGAATCTCCTATAAGAGTGTATTAGCACTGTATATGCAACACAAACTGAGTCAGGATACCACACGAAATATGAAAGATTTATTAGAATCAAATACTATTAGAAACAAACTATGAAGAACACTGAAGTTTGAACTAGTCTGGCACTTTTCAATAAAATCTTTCCCCAGTCAGTGTTTTCCAGCAAAAGCAAGGAGCTTTTGTAGAATTAATGTACTCTTAAATAAAATTGACACTAATGCCTATTGAGGTCCAGAAGTGAACTGCTACCTCACCTGCCTTTTCCAATGCAGTGTGAGGACCTGAATTACTATGTTTGTGTGCACGTATCTTGGCTGAGCAACACTGAAAGCTTTTGGATTTTGATTAATTTCTGAATATCAGAGGTAAACATAAAACCACAAATGGTTTGTGAGGATGTAAGATGGAGAAATGAGTTATATTCCTGTAATGGCAAAGACAGGATGAAAAAAAAAGGAATTACTACACAGAGTACTCTGAATTATCCAGAGGTGTCAGGTATTTACTGTTGGAGTACATCAGAAAAGCAGCTACAGAGTTTTAGGAAATGTAAAGTAGTGACAATGAGAAATTTACCAAGATATATTAAGATTTTTGTGAAGACCTGCAAAAAATACTTTGTGCTTTCCAAGAAAGTTTATATACTTTGATCTTTTTTCCATTACCAACAATCTGAAATGTGTAATACCAAAATGGATTGAGCCAGCTCCTAGTAACACAGGATATGATTGGTAGTGAACTACTGTGCTATGACAACAAGGGTGTGGTTTGCCCCACTTCTGAAATTAATTATTCTAAGTGTTTTTTCAAGTGACAGACTGATGGAACCTAAAGCTAAGTTCTCCCCATATCTGTGCTGCAGATGCATTTTCTGTGAATATTAGTACTGTAACTAATGAATCATGGCAGCATGAGAGCACAGTCAGAGTTGGAATTTCTTGTCTTGATAACTTTGATTTAGTATGAAATTACATTAAAACTAGATTGATACACAGTTTGCCTGGTAAATTTTAATTGTACAAGTTAAAAAGCAGCAAACTTTTGCTGATGCTGAAAAAATAAGTGGGCCAATTTAAATATTTTTAAATGCCTCAAGGATTAAGTTACTGAATTACTCACAAGCTCTTGAGATTCTGCAGTACAAAACCTGTTAAAGCTTGGTCTGTAGATGAATAAAACACCACATTTCCTGTTCACACTCCAGGAAGTCTTGTCTAGTGGCTTATTTATGCTGAACCTCTTTAATTATAAGGTCACAGATTTTTATGGTTGCATGCATCAAATAGAATATTCAATTTACATCAAACACTATTCTACCAAAAAGGATGAATTAAAATGAGCCGGTTTTCTGCCTGAATTAATACTAGAAGAAAAACTATAAAATACGATCTCTGAAAATCAGCAAAGGTAGAAACAGAAGTAAATCTGTCAGCATATCTGGGAACAGTCCCAGAAGTAAATGAGGTCAAGTAGGAGGACTTTAATGGGTTTCATTGCATTTTGGATCAAAGTTCTTTGTTTGTCCCTTTTATCAGTGAATTTTCATACTTTCTGACTGACATCTTGCTTTCAGGTCTCCATACCTTGCTTCTCTCTACATAAAACATCCGAGTGAGATGACATTTGAATAGTAGCATCTCCTGTAATGTTTCTCGCCAGACGTGGAAAGATCCTCTATTATTGCAATCAAAATTTATGCTCCAGAAAAGTAATCAGACTAATCTGACCTTATCTAAAGTAATAATTTAGATTTTAAGGCATACTACTTTTTCTGAAATTTTGCTTTTGGCCACCATGGAATAGTCAAGCAATTGGGTGACTGGACCAGGCCTGAATTTCTGTCAAACACGAGAACTAGGCCTGGGGTTTATCTTTCCTAAATATAGATGTCTACAAGCTACATGCCTACATCTGAAATTATTTTCTCAATTGGTAGATATTTACAGAGAATATCTCATCTGACATGATTTACATGTCTACTTCAAGATGTTTGTCTACTTCATCTGATTCATCTGTGTTTTTTTACTGATTCCTAAAGAAGCCTTATGTCCCCATCTCTGATATGTATATTACATATAAATTTAAGTGTAATGAATTTTGTGCTAAATGTCATTTCACATTCCAAAATGCGGGATTAAATATGACAGAAATACACTGTTATATATTTAGGAAATATCTACCATCTGAATAGAAAAGAAGAGAATACAATAGAGTAGAACAGAATAGTTCCAGCTGAAAAGGACTTATACTAATAAGCTAGTCAAACTGCCTGACAGAAGTTAAAGCATATTATTAAGGCCAATATCCAAATGTCCCTTAAACACTGCCAGACTTTGGGTATCAACCACCCCTCTAGGAAGTTGGTTCCCATAGTCAAACAGCTAGAGTGCTTACTCAGTCAGCTGCATACATAAACCTGTTTGCACTCTTTCCCAAAGGAGAGTTGAACTCATGTTTTCTGCCTCTCAGAATAATACTGTCAGCTGGATATAAACAAGGCATATCTTTCTTTTAGAAAATATTCCATTTTATTAAATGAGACTCAAAACTTGATGGCTAAAACAAAATGTGAATCTTGACCCTATGAGGAGATGGGCTTGCTTTATTCCAATTTCTGGTTGGAAGTCCTTTAATTTATGTACATAAACAACACATTCAAAGGTCATGGCAAACCCCTTCAGATTTTGGAATACTTTGGAGGTCTACTGTAAATTTCCTTGCTGTTATTTCTTTGACACTACCAGTTGCATTGCAGGGAAGAAGACAAAAGGCCTGTGAAATACCTACTTCCATCTACTGGCACATAAAGAATGCTTTTATAAAGACTAGTTGTTTCTATCATCTGTGAGCCTTTCAGCAAGAACATTTTAAAGACTTGAACATCCCTCTGCAGTATAAAGATGTGTTTGCATCATGCCATTGCTTCTAATTTCAAACAGTGCTCTAGACTGTTAATCTCATTCAGAAGTCTTAACATGTCGTTCACCATGATGTAGATTATGATCTTCTCCTTTTGTTTCTTACCAATATGAACTACCTTCACTTCAGCCTTTCTTTCTACTAATCAATCCAATGAGATTTCTTTACATTCATTATCATAGACTATTCTATGATTTCAGAAGCAAAATGTTATGCCAGATGCTCCTCTCAAAAGTGCATACTCTTAGAAGGAGTTAGCAATGCAGTAGCTTTCTTAATTCATGCAATTTATTCCTATGTAATGTAGAAATAAATTCTGAGATCTATTTAAAGATGATATTGCAACTGAAGAACAACCAGAAGCCTCACTGGAAGGAATAAGTGAAAAAATGTTGAACAAAATTATATATTCCTCTGGCCTGGACAAAAATGGCTTTGAATATGCAAGTGCAAGGTGGATATGGAACAACAACATTCCTGTACTCCCAAAATTTGAGCAATTTGAGGTTAGGTCATTCACAAGTTTACCTAATAAAAGTTCATAAACAGTTTCAAGGCCATTCCAGGTCAAGGAATGCATATGTTCAACTATGGCTTTGCAAGAAAACATAAATCTTAGAAGAGTTGGCTGAGGGTAGGCATAGTTGGAGTTGGGGGCTGAGCCAAAGGATCACCCTCCAAGATACTTCCATCAGCCCAGACAACCATGGCTCCCACTCATAGCAGCCACAGAGAAGTGTGGCAGAAAAACCCTGTAAAAAACCTCTCCCCCATCACCCCATCCCACCTCCTGCAATCCTCCTCAGCCATTAGGTTGGAGTGCAAAAGCTGTCAGCCATCCTTTTGTTAACTGGTTCTAGGAGCAGAGAGTGAGGGGTTGGGACTCCAGGTCCCACACCACTGTGCTGGTAAGGAAGAGGAAAAAAAAATCCATGAAAGATTTTGAAACTATAACAACAATGTTACCTATATTCAATACCATAAAGTATTGTGGGGAATGCCAGCAAAATAAGATAATTAGGTAACATGGTTTTAAACAAAATGCACTATAAAAGAGAACAGAGCAATGCATCTCAGGAAGAAGGCCTGCTTAGTTGTAACATGTCACAGAAAGAGCTAAGTTTTGTTTCTTCCGTGAAACAGAAATATATGTGTATTTAGACCAGAAATAAACACAAAAAGTGCTGTCAGCAAGTTTATAACATTAATTCAGGCAAAAATAACCAAGAATAAAAAAAGTGAATGCTCAATTAGAAGGGTAGATATTGTGCATATTCTAAAACAAAACTTTAGCAAGGGCTACATTATTTTGATGGGAAGGATGGTTAAATAAGAAGAGTGGAAGGGAAAGCATTTTTTATCTCTAAGAGTGTGGATACATTTGTTCCAGAGGACAGCAGGAATGCACTTTGAACAGCTACAACAGGAACACTGTAATCTGGAAGGAAAAGTTATTTCTTTAACTGAAGTTCCTGTCTCTCTATACAGAATGGCTACTCCTGATTTTGTGACAAGGATACACAGATTTATCCTTTGTAACTCTGGGAATGCAAAGAAGTAAGTGTAGGTTTCATGATATACTCTCAGATTGCTGTCATTTTTTTTTTCAATCACATGGTAGGCATATTTACTTTCAAAGACAGCAACCAGACAGTTACTGACCCTTGCAATATGTACCTTTATACTTATTTTTACATATATGCATTTTTCACATATTTTTACATATACCTACACTTAGTACAGGTGTGTATATATGTATACTTCTATTTCAATGTTTAGAAACTTTCTATATTTCAGTAATATATATGAAGGTCTGATGTCTCAATTTGCCTAATATTTATTATGAATAGGCTATTTTTTTCCCCGTTCCTGTTAGCTGTACTAGTTAATTGACAGAAAAGTGGACTGGAGACTTGGAGGATTTATGCTTTTTCATCAATGTATGTTGTATGACTTTTCCTGCTGGTTGTTTCATCTGTGTTCACTATTTTATACTGCTTTGCTGTGACTGGTTCTGAATGTAGAACCTGTAAAACCCCTGAATCTGCCAGCACTTTAACTTTGCAAATATTTTATTTCCACTGAAACCTATAAAATTACAGGGAATGAAAACCTGTAAAACTGGTTATAATTTTGATTTCACTTTGACAACAGGCTTTATTTTGACTTGTAAGCCATCAAATGACATCTTTTTCTACATTCAAGGTCATCTGCTATTCCCTAGCAGAGCTTACAAAAATATACTGTGTAGAAATAATGCAGTTGTGTGCTATGGTTTTCTTAATAGTGAATTTAAAAGTACATAAAGTAAAGAATATACATAAGGAATAGAATCCCAGAATCACAGAATGTGCTGAGTTGAAGGGCCCACAAGGATCCTTGAGTCCAGTCCCTAGCCCTGCACAAGACCAACCCCAAGAGTCATAGCATGTGCCTGAGAGTATCATCCAAACAATTCTTGAGCTCTGGCAGGTTTGGCAGTATGATCACTTCCCTGGGAAGCCTGTTCCAGTGCCCAACCACCTATAGAGTGAAGAAGCTTTTTCCAGTATCCAGCCTAAGCCACAACGTCAGGCCATTCCCTCGGGTCCTGTCACAGGTCACCACAGAGATCAGTGTCTGCCCCTCCTCTTTCCCTCACAAGGAAGTTGTAACTGCAATGAGGTCTCCCCTCAGTCCCCTCTTCTCCAGGCTGAACAGATCAAGTGACCTCAGCCACTGTTCATACAGCTCCCCCTCAAGGCTCTTCACCATCTTCATTGCCCTCCTTTGAACACTCTCTAAGAGCTTAATATCTTTCTTATACTGTGATGCCCAAACCCACACACAATATTCAAGGTGAGGCCACCCCAGGGGAGGATAGAGTGGGGCAATCCCCTCCCTCACCCAGCTGCCGATGCTGTGCCTGATGCCCCCCAGGACACAGTGGGCCCTTCTGGCTGCCAAGGCACTGATGACTCATATTCAACACACTCTTGACCAGAACCCCCATGTCCCTTTCTGCGGCACTGTTTCCAGCTGAATAGATTTTGAAGTTTAAAAATGCATACAACAATAACTTCAATCAAATCTTTCTTTGCATGGCTCACCACTACAACATAACTAGAATTGCTGTAGGCAGCGTATTATCCTGTGGTGTCTTTACAGAAACTGTACCATTACCAGAAAAGATGGTATGGAATATTTTACAGGATGAGAATACTGTTTAGCAGAATGTCAATAGCATTGACTTGGGAAGATGACTGCATACATTAAAAATGTACAGAGATTATACCACAGTGAAACAGGCAATCTTTAGCACACAGAAATTATCTTAGTTTTGTATATATCACCATTGTGAAGTCAGTGGAGTTTAATCATATGAGGATAATGGGATAGAAACAGTTAAGAAAAAAAAAACAAAGAAAGGAATAAAACAGAATATGTAAATTCTCCCTCTCTTTTAGTAACAGAAGCCTGGTTCTTGGATTTTCATAGGATTTTTGCTTGGCAAGTAACCTAGCTCTAGGGAAGTGGTGGACCACCCTACCAAACACTTCATAGACCAGCTAGAGCCGTGCAGGTACTTTTGTGCTCTCAGCTCAGCAAAGTTTATTAGGCTAGAGGTATTCAAAGAGAGGAGAATCATATAAACCAGTGACCAAAGCATTAACTTGTGGCATGGAAAAAAGATGTTATTAATTTCTCGCCTCTTATGATTACTTCTAAGGCTTTTTGGCAACAACTGAAAAAGTGAATAAATAGCCATTTTTGTGTAAAAACTGGGAAATATAGGCCACCTCCAGTTCAAAGTCCAGCTGTCACTGAGAATTACCTAAGTTTTAAATTTGTTTTGCACTGGAAAGCTGGAGCTTGCCAGGTTTGATAATGTACCACGGGCATCATCTTCGTCACAGGGCCTGGATTTTGTACCCAGAATTTCAAAGCTTTTGGGGCCACCTCAGTATTACAAGGCCCAAGGGACTAAAATGGCCTATTTTCAGGTGTTTAAATTAAAATACATCTAAAAATATTCCATTAAGAGAACCTTAAAATTACAAAGTCAAAGACCTAGAAAAATAGGATGTGCTAGACATTAAGGTTATGCAACCTTCATCAGTTTTATTGTGAACACACTTTAGGATGCTGCCCTCAATTGAAACTATTTCAACTGTCCCCATTCCTTTTCTTTAGCTCCCTTAGGCATTCCTGTGATGATTCTTTGACTTCATTCTTTGTCCAGAAAGGATGTACTGCACTCTTGGAGAAGCTACTCTTCCTCACTCACAGCCTTCGGGTTGCTTGTCCAGTTTCAGGTTCCTATTCTCTGCATGACTGGGAAGAAGGGTATCCCTCCCGCTTTGCTTGGATTGGGGGGTGTATTCCACCTAGGTTATTAACCTTCTTTCATAAAGGAAAGAATGTGTGGGCTCACGCATATCAGGCAGTCGTCCACTCAGATATAGCTTCTGTATAGCTTCATTTGTTTAAGTGAATGCCACAAGTGGGCAGTAGCACCAGATGTATCAAGCTACTACAAGTTTCATAAAATTCCAGTACAGAAGAGAGACATTCTTAACACAGGTAAGGGAAAAAGAATCAGTATTCATTCAATTCTTACAAAAAGTCAGGTGATGCATTTGACATACAAACTTGCCACACCATATATCAAGTGGCTTTACTGCTCACATATCAGTGTGTTTACCCTGGACAAAACAACTTTTTCTTCTTCTTCTCTCCCTCTTGGAAATAAAACGTAGTCTGGAGCAGACAGCCACTATGGAAAATTTGAGCCTAAATGGTTAATTTAATTTGGCAACATGATAAACAACTCAGAACAGGAGCTTAATAACAAGCAGCACGAGAGACCCACCTGTAATTATCCGTTATGTCCCAAGTGAGAAACCACTAATTGTTTCCTTGAGATGTAGGAAAAATAGCCGAATCTAGGCAGTTTAGGGTTTGAGTTGAATACAGTCAAAGGTATTGTTTACAGACAGACACTGGTTAGACAAGGATCTGAAAACTTTCTGTGGAATAGGGAGGAAATGTGCTAGCCATACAACTGTCAGCAGAAGTCTCTCATCTTCAGCCTAGTAATGATACAAGCACTATTTCTGCTTTAATTTTATATGAGACAAGGTTGGTTTAGTGCAATAATTATATACCCTTGCAACCAGTAATGCTTTACAAAAATAGAGAAGGAACCAATTCCCTTTTCATGGTAAGATAAGTGCCCAATGTTTTCAGTAAAACCAAGATGACATTGTGGATTTCAGAGAGTATCTGACTGCTCACAACTCCAGATAAAACTTGGATAGATTTCAAACCCATGGTTTCTCACATTGGTGGAGGGATGTTATGATAGCAAAATTTGACCTACTGCTTCATGTTGCCAGATATCACTAATGCAGCAACATTTTAAAATTTTGTAGATTTTCTTTTAAATCTTTCTCACTAAGAGTGTTCTCAATGTTCTTTATGCAAATTTTCTTTGTGGCATACTGTACTAATCTTTTGCACATGTTCTTGTACCCTGTGCAATTACATTTTGGTCAGCATTGTTTCTGTCCTCATGGTTTCTATAACACACTCATTGAAAGATGTGTCCTGTTCCTTACAAGAGAGGGTGCAATGCTCAGAGTGGAACTTATTAACCAAGATAAAAGCAACATATTCTTGTCAGGTCAGCAAGAGGCAGGGCAAGGGAGATGGAAGGGAGAAAAGCAGACAGCTCAGAGTTTGCTCTGGCACTTGAAAAGCATAAATGAAGAAGTCTTTTAAAAAGAAACTTCTAAGAGGGTTTATTAGTTTGGGTAAAGTACAAAACATGAACACAGTTACATGGGTATGATTTTGCTTAGAAGTGACTCAGATTCAGCTAGTTCAAGGTACAGTGGTTTAAAATGAGGCCTTTTTGGAAACCTTTGTTTTTCCAGATTTGATGTATGCCCTCTTTCTGTACATTTCCTTAAGAACCACAAAGTAACCACCCTGTAAATTAAATACTCTAATCATTTTCAGTCACCAGTCTGTGATCTACCTGTAAAGATTTACTTTAAAAAGCTTCATTAAATTTCCAATTTGGTGTGGATGACATTGCTAGAGGCCCAAAAATTGCAATAGATTTCAATCAGTGCAGCAGTTATGAAGATTTAAAGATGGTTTTGTCAGACCTATTATTTTCTTTTTATAAAGTCCTGTTTAAATTCTTTTTCTCATTGACAAGATAAGTTTATTATTCTGTTTCATGTCTCTGACATTCAAAATATGACATACACTTGCACTGTCCCACTCTGCAGTTGGTTTTGAATATTTGTGTATAAACACTGCTATTTATTGCTACCCTTGAAATAAACAGGGTGCAGCAGGAGTATTTGATTTCCTTCACTGATCTCATTTATGCAACCCCAGACCTGTGTAAAATCTTCTGATGACAGCCATTACAGGATTCCAGTGGCAAAAACCAGTTTTGTGACTAAGTTGGTCTTGCTACATCGCTGCTATCAGTTCTCCTATAAATTGCGTGGCTGTCTGGGTTTAGCTATACTGCAGTCTCAGCAATCCTTCCCAGGGAAGCTGAGATGCTTTCTGATATGATATTGAAAAATAAATAATCAAAATACCCATATTTTAACAAGTTTGATTAGCAATTGTTTTGCTTTAGCCTCAGTCTCTGCTTAATCTTATTTTTTATTTTGAGATAAACAAACATATGAAAACAACAAATCCAGCAAAATCACAAATGTCAATCCACTTTCTTTACAACCTATTCAGCTAGATAGCTATTTAGCTCTTTGCAGTACATGAGTCAGTGCCCCATGCTTCCCTGATCAGCATACATGCCCCAGCAACTTTGATATTAAATCAAAAAACTCAGTGAGAATTCAGATCG
>JAOXXN010000265.1:50385937-50404866 GCA_026770055.1 Myrmophylax atrothorax | reverse complement strand
AAAAATATTAGGCATATACCTGATATCCATTAAATTTGAATTCTACTAGTGTCTTGATGATGATGGTTATTTTAATACCTTGTAAAGCAGGAACTGTTGGGCTGCTGCCCATTACATCCCTGTTTCTCTACGTCTGAGACAATGACTGCCTCTCTTTTCCCGCTTCCTTCAGCCAGTGACCAATAACAACCCTTGGATGCTCCTGTACTTCATCTCCTTCCTCCTCATTGTCAGCTTCTTTGTGCTCAATATGTTCGTGGGGGTGGTGGTGGAGAACTTCCACAAGTGCCGGCAGCACCAGGAGGCCGAGGAGGCACGCCGGCGGGAGGAGAAGCGCCTGCGACGCTTGGAGAAGAAGCGAAGGAGTAAGGCACAGCCTAAGTGTTTGGTTGGTTCGTAGGCCAAGGTTTTCTGAGAAAAACCTTTTCCTCTTCTTTTTCTTTCCCAATGGACTGGTCTCCAAAATACATTGCTTGTGGCCGTGCTCTCAGCCTTCCTCCCTGCACCACTGCCGTGTCACTACACACCTCACTGGGGTGGTCTGGGGAAGAGGGTTGGCTGACAAAGTCTGCTGGGACTCCAGGGAAGCCACTGGGGCTTTACCATCCTGCTGCTCAGGAGATAACGTACCAAAAATACCCCTGTGCACATGCTGGTGTGCACTGTTGACACTGGGCATGCACACATTGGATACACCTCCTGGACTTGGGATAGTCCCACCTGGGCTTCCTGCAACTCAGCTGGCAGTTGAAGGAAGACCTGGACAGACCATCCTGTGTGTCCAAATCCAACTGTCAAGAAGAGAGAGGGAAAAAAAGAAAAGAGGAAGATCTCTGTGTTTTGTTCCTCGTTCTTTTCTGTCAGTGTTGAAGTGTCACTCCTTAGGATCCAAATCCTCTGTGGTGAAAGAAACCCTCTTTTCCTGGTGTTTCTGTTCTGTTCTGTGTTACCATTAGTCAAAGATTGCAAAAGCATACTTGCCCCTGGAAATCATCCCTACTACACAGACTGATGATTTTCTTCCTTTCACAGCCTATGGCCATGCATTCCCTTCCTCTGCTCCAGTTTTTCCCCTCTCTCCCGTGAGACCCCAGGGCCTCTCCTTGAACCATCTGCTGCCTTTTATCAGAAGTGATCTTAATTTGTCAGGATATGAAACACCAATTTAGCACCATTCCCACAAACATAGACTAACAGATTTCCTTCCTAGCATTCCTTTCCCTGTCTTTTTTCTACTTATTTTTTCCCCACTTCTTCTTTCCTTTTTTTTTTGCTTTTCCCCCCCTCCTTCTTAAGTCCCTTATCTTTTTCCTCTTCTTTTCTAGTTTTTCTCTCTCCCACCTTCATTGCTTCATTGCCTTTTCTTTCAACACCTATCACCAGTCTTATGACTTCTCCCTCCTCAATATTTCTTACCCATTTCTCTCTTTCTTCCAATTTCTTCCTAACTCTGCCCATATCCCTCTTTCCACTGAAGAGGCGCAGCGTTTGCCGTACTATGCCACCTACTGCCCCATACGCCTCCTTATTCATTCGGTCTGCACCAGCCACTATCTGGACATCTTCATCACTTTCATCATCTGCCTCAACGTGGTCACTATGTCCTTGGAGCACTACAACCAACCTGTGGTGAGTGAGATCATGGAGATAAGCCCTGTCTGTAGACATTGTTACTTTGCTATGGCTCTCTGATGACCACTGCCCACCAGCATAAGTAGGATACTTGGGTCTCTAAAAACTACTGTTAAAATTTTGTCAGAGTTAATGCAGTAGAAAAAGTTGGGTGAAGAGTTTCACATGTATCCAGAAAGGTAGTTCCTACTCAGACATTTGTTACACATTAAAATCAACAGGGAGAAGGCATCTAAGCCAGAGTCAGGCCCCTAGAAAGCACAGTGCAATTAAGTCTCTGTCCTTTATATTAGTAAGTGGGTATGTGGGTCACCCAAATTTAGCTACCTGCTCTGCTTTTTATGTTCCCCTGGATTATAATAGGAGTGGTGGAAGCAGCAGTGTCCTGGGAGCTTCAGACTTTGCATCAGTTTTTCAAATATCAGTCCAATTCCCCTGCCATTTGGCCTGAGCTGAGAGAACTAGAGTGGCTGGTTGTGTGTCATGGGATGGAATGTCTTTACCAAGCCACCTTTTTTTAGTAAGAAAACTTGCAGGGCCAAAGTGCTGAGCAGAGCCTCTCTCTCAGCTTCAGGGGGTGATTCCCAATACAGAACCTTGGAGGCCAAATAAGTTTTACACTTTGGGTGGGGAAGACCATGTACCTCTCAGTGTTCCTGGCAAAGCTCTAGATGCCTTTGATGGAAAAAATGTATGCTGCAGATATCAAAGGAGCCTTCTGCTTCCATATGTAGACAAAGCATTCATCATGGCATCTCGCCGGTGGCATTTCAGTTTTCTCTTCAGTAGACCCTTGGATTAGGTGACAGCTCTGTTGTCTGAACAGGTTGTCCGAGGCAGCTTTGATCAGGAACTTAATCTGTCCGTCCTCATTCAAATCTACTGCCAGGCTCCTCTTTTTCTTGTGCATCTTGTCCAACTGCCCGGCTTTTATCTTGCCCTTGATGGTGCCCAGTTTTACTCTGCAGGAACTCTCAACTTTTATCTGTTGGCATCCTCACATCAAGCCTTTGTTCCTGAGCAAGTCACTCCTCTTCCTTACTCCTCAGCTCCTTTCCCTGGAACACAGGTCCAGCCACGCGAGCCTGTTGTCAGGCTCCGTTAAACAATGTTCTCAAAGTTCTTCAAACCTTTCCAGTTCAAAATGCCACTAAATGCTACCCACTGCTCACACTGGTCCTTGGTGGTGGAGAAGGGGCAGCATGCAAAAGA
The DNA here is from genome assembly GCA_026770055.1 of Myrmophylax atrothorax. Lineage (NCBI taxonomy): Eukaryota > Metazoa > Chordata > Aves > Passeriformes > Thamnophilidae > Myrmophylax > Myrmophylax atrothorax. Next base: position 50,402,022 of record JAOXXN010000265.1, on the reverse strand, counting down.
AGCAGAATCCAGATGGCTCAAAGGTGTGACATATGCTGGCTCCAGACCAAGGTACAGCAGGATTTCCTCCCATCAGAGATGACCTGTATCATCAACTGGAGTAACCTCTGTTCTTCACTCCTGGTTGATGGATATGCCAGTGCCACTAACAAGGTGCCATCCAGGTGGCACAGGCTACTGGTGGAAGGAGAAGGCTGATAGTATTTTGTGAATTTTCTTGCAATAGCTCCCTCCTTCCCATTATGCTGAACAGTACAGGAGAAAGGAGTATAACTGATCATGAGAAGAACATGGGGCAGAGGGGCCAGCTGGTGGCTGCCCTTAGTAGGCAGCCTCCACATTCAAGTAGGTTGGAAGCATGGGCCAGCTTCCCCACCTCACAATGAATTCTAGCACTTAGGAGAGTCCCTGCACAGTTCTGTGCTTGATGTTGCTTTTGCCTAAATTCTTTATCTTCTTTTTCTGCTGGAAGTCCCTGGAGACTGCCCTCAAGTACTGCAACTACCTGTTCACCACCGTCTTTGTGTTTGAGGCAGTCCTCAAGCTGGTGGCATTTGGTCTGCGGCGATTCTTCAAAGACAGGTGAGCAGAGGGTTGTCAAACGTGGCTGTGGGACAGCTGGGTTTGGGGTGGAGCTTTTGAGAACAGTTCCCTATCTAGAGTGTGAAGTGGCGGTAGAGTGCCCTGACTGCTCCCAGTTCTGCACAGCATGGACCTAACCTCTGCCTGCACAAGTTGCAATGCCTAGGCAATACTGAGGGTCATCTAAAAATTGCCTCTTGGTTGGCATCTGGTGGTTAGACTAGACAGCAAAGGAGATGAGGTTAGAGAGACTTTTTTTTTCCTGCCCTTGAGGCAAACTGTGAGCATGCTGAAGCAGAACATATATAACAAAGTTGATTTGAGGTAGTAAGGCCATAAAAAGTTGAGCCCATTAGTCAGTGCATAGCACCATAGTAACACAGCTCCACGCTTAAAAATCAGGCTGACTTGCCTCTGGCTGCTCAGGGTGTGTGCAAAGTGTATCTCTGTCTGCAAAAGCCCATATAGGCTGAATCAGAGTGGGGTCTTGAACTCATATATAAAGAAATGTTTAGGTTGAAGTAGAAACAATTCACTTTGGTTTTCAGGGAAACGGAAAAACTGTATCTTCCTTTATTCTCTCCATTTTTCTTCTTAAGGTGGAACCAGCTAGATTTGGCCATTGTGCTGCTGTCTGTCATGGGCATCACATTGGAAGAGATTGAAATCAATGCTGCTCTCCCAATTAACCCCACTATCATCCGGATCATGAGGGTGCTGCGTATTGCCCGGGGTGAGAGAGGCAGGGTACATGTGACTTGGTGCCATGACTCATTGAGCAGTGGCTGTAGAGTCATGGACTTGCCCTGTCCCCAGCCCTGGAGGAGCCTCTATGGTGTCCTTTGTCGCAATCCAACAGGGATCCTGCTGGGATGTGATGAAGGGCACCCTAGAGGATAAGGCTTTCTGGATCCCTTGGAGGGGAAGGACTAGGAGGGTGGACAGATCATGTGAGAGCTGAACTTTCTCTGTTACTTGTTAAGGGGCAAGCATGGCAATGGTATGTGGAGAAGAGGCCACTAAGTAAGTTGAAGTTTGCACAGGCAGGGTCCTGAATCCTCCTGGTGGTGGCCAAGGTGTGCTAAGCCAGATTAATGGTGATAGCTGGAGAAAGAGAAAGTGGTGGATGGAAAAATCAAAGCAGAGGGACAAGTGGGGTACATATTGCTTGGGAAAAGAACACTTGGTTAGAGTGCCTGGGTGAAGCAGAAGAAACCCAATAGGCATGGGTGGCAGAAGCAGAGTATTTAGTAAAAAGGATAAGAAGGAATAACTGAGGTTGTACAGTCAAAAGGGAGAAGAGGGATGAGGGGGAAAACCCAGTTTTTCTAGGGTAAGGGGAGACAGGATATCTGTCTTATGCTATTGTCAATAGTAGGACACACAAAGGACAGACCTTCTGAGCTCAGTCTGAACCACACTTCTCTTGTGCTTGTTGCAGTTCTGAAGCTACTGAAGATGGCCACAGGAATGCGAGCACTGCTGGATACAGTTGTTCAGGCCCTGCCACAGGTAAAACTGACCAGCTTCTCAAAAGACTCTTCTGTCTCTTTTTCCAAAGGGCTGATTCTTGTGGAGTCTCAGAGATGGTGTCTACTGTGTTAAGCAGACTGTCTGAAGGTCATGTCTTGGTCTTCTTGTCATGCAGGGAGACGCAGCTCACCTCACATCTCTGTTCTCCAATGGGTGAAAGAAATAAGGCTTGATGCCTGGATTAAGGGCAGGTTTCTTCCCATCATGTCTAGCTAGTGTCTAACTGTTTGCAGTAAGTCCTCAGCTCCTTTCTCTTCTCTCCATAAGAAGAGAAGAGTGACTGGCAGCCATTTCAGGAGGAAAGGAAATCTTTGTGTCACTGTCCCTCTCACCCTTCCCTTTCCCCTCCATCTTTCATTCGCACTCTCATCACTTCTTTTCTTAGCAAGTGCCTCCCCCTTCCTTCTTTTTCTTCTTTTCTCCTCCTGGATCCCTTTGTGTTTCTGAGCCCCTCATGTATGAGAAGCAGTGACATGCTCTCTAGTAGCTCACACAGCCGAGAGTTAAGTGTCTACTGCAAGACAGCTAGACAGAAGGATTTCATGGGCTGTGAGCGGCAGCCGTTCCCAAATGAGATGCTGACACGGTGCTTTACACAAGCTTCAAACCCACTGTGAGTATCCTCCATGATGGATGAGCAGCCAGGAAGTCTGGTTCCCTTCCTTTTGGATTGCTGAGAGAGAATTGTTAAGCAAGGAGTAATGGCACCAAGTGGCTCTACTGATCATACATCAGACCATTCCCCTGGCAGACCCTGAGAAGGCAACTATATTGCATGATATCAAAATGCACAGGCATTTGTCAGTTAATTTATCAGCTAATGTGCCAGTGCTGGTGAGTGATGATGAGCTGAGAATCATTCTGAAAACAACATCAGTAGTTACCCAAGGAATTCACTTTTGATGTTGGTGACAACAAATGCCAATCTGAATTAGAGGAATCTGATGGCAAAAAAGTGAGAGGGGAAACTCTGGGATCTTTTATGGATCTTGAGCTCTGTCTGATCTCCCATGCTTTTTATTAAACAATAATTATTTGTGGTTATTAATAATAAAAACAATAATAATAATTCATATGTAGCATATAATATATCATTCAGGATAGTTGTGGGCTGAGATACACTGGACAATAGAGGGAAATAAAGGATGTTCTTATAGCAGGAAACTTCAAACCAGTAACATCTATTAGTTCTGGTTCTGGTGGCCCAGTGAAGCTTCTTTGCATCTTGCTGTTTTCCATTCCGGGAGCTACAAGAGGTGATTTTTTTCAGGCAAGGATCTGGAATAGAGCAGGTCTTCAGATCCAGTGTCTGCATGTCTGTAGCATGTTTATTCTGCAACCCAGATAAATGCACACAAGTATTAAGAGCTGGATGAAAGAGTATCCAGAAACCCTTGGTAAGGGGACTCAAGTTCTATTCCCAAAATATAGACAATAAATAAGAGAGGAGGAAATATTCACATCCCTGTCATGTAGATGGAGAAGCTGAGTCATCAGATGGTGAAGTGCTTTGCTCAGGATGAGTCCCTACTCCTGGTCCTAGCCACAAACCACAAGTATATTTTTTCATACTTTATAAATTTTGACTTTTCTCTCTCCCATTTACCTACAGCTCCTTTGCTAACCAAGTTGGTAGGTCAGGTCTTTTGGAGATTACTAATCATCATGGCTGAGCTTCGCGAACGCAGATTTGGGCAGGGCTCTCCCCACATGGCTGTGCCCTTCCAGCCTGTGCAGGGGATGTTTTAGGTGAGGCACAGCGTGCGCAGAACTGACCCCACCACTTAACTCCTAAGGTTCATCTGCCACTGCCGAGCAAGCTTGGACAGTGACAGTGAAGGCCTCAGGACCAGAACCTACAGCCCCCAGTATTACCAGGAGGTCTCCCATCCAAGTACTAACCGGGGCTGACCCTACTGAGCTTCCAAGATCTGATGGGATCGGGCATCAGGGTGGCATTTAACTGCCTAGGTCACTATTACTTGCCACAAAATAAGCAGATGTCTGAAGGTTTGGTGTCTAGGTATTTCCTGGGAGGTAATAACAAGCAGTACTTAATCCCTTCAGCATCAAAGCCTGTGATCAATGCCCTTCCTATTGACTGGCTTTTACTTCCTGCTGTAACAGGTTGACTTTGTTTAATAAGATTATGTAACAGGGATAAAAAAATCACTTCATAGTTAAAGCTGTGTAAATGTCTACGCTTAAAGGACTAACACCCACCAGTTTCACCATTAAAAGAATAAATTTAGTCTTCATATTTTACACTGGGTCTTTGGGGGACAAGTGCATTATCTGCAATATTATTCTCCAAGTTATTGGCTTTGCCAAAAGAAGCAGTTTAAAATAAGCTGTCCTTTCCCTTGCACTTTTTCCTCTTCTTAACCTTTCTCTTTTTGTTCCTAGAGCACGGACTCATATCAGGGATTTTGGCTTGCTAATGGCATACAAGGCATCTCCAGTTGTCCTGTTTCAACTCCCTTCCTGTCTTTGTTATAATGCAGCAATTCTTAATAGTGAATAGAGCTTTAATTTTAAAGACCCCTTTGGAAATGTAGCCCTTAGCTAAGTTTTATTAACTTCTTTTTCTTAATACCCTGTAGACACAGACCCAGAGGTATGTGTTCACAGCATTTACTATGGTGTCCAATTTAGTCATCAGAAATAATTTTGTCCACTGAAGGGAGCCAGGATCTGGCAGCCCCGGGGAGTGGGAGGGCTGAATCATTTATTTCTCTCCTGAATTTGGATGACACAGCAATTGAAATGACTAAATTAGACTCTTGAAGTGGATGATCCTAACAAAGGTCTGGTGACCACACACATTCAGACCACAAACTGTTCAGTTTTTCAAAAATACCCATATACCAGTTAGGTACTTAATTTTTCCATTGATTTTCTTGTTCTACCAACTCTGCTAACCATTACTGGTATTTTCTGCTACTGTTCAACCTACGTCTTCCAAAACCCACTCCTGTTCCTCACATATAGTCTGACTGCCCCCCATATGGGGAGGCAGGAGACTCAGAGACAAGCAGTGATTTGGGAGAGTGAGGTCTGGGTGGCAGTGCCCATGTTGCTGGTGGCACTGCTGCATTTTTGCACCATTAAGAGGCAATCTTCACATGGGGAGGTTTCCGAACAGCAGCCACTGAAGGTCCAGAAATCAGGCTTTGACCTATTATTCATGAGATGCAAAGGTAGCTCTGCTTCCTCTCTTGACTCCTTCATAGTCTCCTCTCTTCTCCTCCTTCTCTGCACACATCTTAAAAGTGTGTCTTTATCCTTCTTTCTTCCCACCTGCCTACTCCTCCCACAAGCCTTGATGTAACCTCCACTTGTAGCTGATACTTTGCCCCACGTATTCTTCCAGGTTCATGGCAGGAACTGGTGTACCTGTGCCCCTGTCTCCATGGAACACTGTTCTTGCACTCTTTGCATGATCATAACTTCAAGGGATTTAGGCCATTTGGAGGGACATATAGCACTGCAGGACATGTCTCTGTGCTGTGACTCATAGCTTGCCCTTCACCCAAGCCAAGCTGGCTTCACCTTCTGTGCCTCTGCTCCAATGTGCTTGTTTTCACCTGTCCCAGGAACTGCACACTTTAGTCAGCTCTGACCAGAGCTTGTGCTGGCGTGGAGACAACTAGGTAAAGGGCATCCTTCAAGTCCAGTTGCAACTGGAGCCACAACTGATGATTTCCCCAGTGCTGAGCAATTGTTTGGTTACATTTGTACATTGGGAATTTGCTGCTGTTCTCTTCAGACTTTGAAAGGCAGAAACACTTGACTTTACAGATAAAAATGGGTTTTGGGATAAGCTGACCTTGCTGTTTGCTTCCAGGTGGGAAACCTTGGACTTCTTTTCATGCTCCTCTTTTTCATCTACGCTGCTCTAGGAGTGGAGCTCTTTGGAAAACTGGGTAAGTCTCAAGCAGGCCGTGTTCCTGTGTAAGCTACAGACCTGTTGGTTAAGGTTGCTCAAAATCAGTACTCTTCGATAAAGAGACTGAATTATTTGATCGACTTTATTCTTGCTTATGCATAAGGGATGTAAGAGGAATTTCTCTCTAAATTTTCATGGTCCTAATATTCTAAGAAAATAAAAGCAGCCTCTCGTTTCTTTTATATTCTTAAACATTTACATTTCTGGCACTGTCTTCCTTGATGTTGCCTTTAAGTTTACAAGGAAAAGTTGGCTAAAGTTTATTTACATCTCTTGCCATGGAATACTGATCAAGAAGAAAGACAGCACAATGACGTGTTAGGAGGATACCCCCAAGCATCAGAGTACACTGCATGATATCCCAGGGCTGGGCCATCAGGGATTTTTCTATATTGATGGCCAACAGCCAATTGTTGGGCAGGGTGCTGATACCATTGCCTTAGGTCTTCAGGCTGTGAGTTCATATTGTTTATCTCAGGGCTGGTCATGTGTCCTCCACTGAGTGCTGTGATCTCCTTTTTTTCAGTATGCAATGATGAGAACCCCTGTGAAGGCATGAGCCGTCATGCCACCTTTGAAAACTTTGGGATGGCCTTCCTCACGCTTTTCCAGGTGTCCACAGGTGACAACTGGAATGGGATCATGAAGGTAATTAGACCTTTGGGGCAAGAATTTCCTACTTGTGCGGGAGAAGAAATTCTGGTGCGTGCCCTGTTCAGCAACGCTTGGGCTGGCAAAGGGAAGGAGCGAGTACAGAAGCTAGGTTGATAGATAAGGTCCCTATGTGGTCCAGAGTCTCTCTCCACACTATGGTTACTCAAACCTTGGGCTCATCTAATCCTAGAGACATCTGATTGAGAAAGTGTCAGTTTTTCTTGGGAGGAACAAGAAGACTTTCCAGGCTAAGAAGAAATATCCATTGTACTAAGGTCTGTTGTCAAAGCTGAGCATAGAACATGTGTGCTGGACATGGCACCCTTCTGTAGAGCATACCAGGAGAATCCAAAATAAATACTTTCTTCAGAGGACATAGAGAAAAGAAAGTTCTTTGATCACCTTTAGTGCTTTTGAGTCTGGAGGGGAGAAGGCAGTACTAGACTGCTCATTTTGGGTCTTGCTCCCATGCGCGGGGCTACAGTGGCAGCAACCTGTGATGACCTGAAAGTAGTTTGTTCCATATATCTTTGGATGCTTTTGCTCTGAAGCAGACAGCATATGCACAGGTAGTGTCCCAGATTCTTCAGGGACCTCATTATCCCAGAGGGTATGGAGTGATAGAAGTGTTCGCCTTGTTCTTTCTGCTGGCATCAGTGGGTTTTGACAGAAACAGCAACCAATATTCTATTCTTACTTTAGTTTTTCCTTCCTTCCATCCTTCCCTCTCAAACTCAACTTCCCCTCAAGGATACTTTGCGTGACTGCAGCCACGATGACCGGAGCTGCCTCAGCAACCTGCAGTTCATCTCCCCACTGTACTTTGTCAGCTTTGTGCTCACAGCCCAGTTTGTCCTCATCAATGTGGTGGTAGCTGTGCTCATGAAACATCTCGACGACAGCAACAAGGAGGCCCAGGAGGATGCAGAGATGGATGCTGAGCTTGAGCTGGAAATTACTCATGGGCTGTGCTCCCTCAAGTCAGGCTCTCCAAATTCAGGACAGGGAAAAGGAGCAGGAACAGGAGGTGGTGGTGGTAGAACAGATCCTGAAGGACATCTGTGCATGAGATGTTACTCTCCAGCCCAGGTGAGTACATCTTTGAGCTTACTAACCAGACTGCAGTAAGTAGCTGTGGGTAGAAGCTGGGCAGCCTAAGTGTCTGAGGGCCTAGCAGTAGCAGTCTTCCACTTCAGGGTGAGAGGTTTGCTTTCAGCAGTAGGCTTTTGAGTTGGTAGCATGGTGTAGGGACAAGGCTGTGACAGCAGTGTGTCCTGTTCATTGTCATCATGGTACAGGAGCCTAAGGGCCAGCAGAGGAGGGATGGAGCAGATTAGCTAAAGGTGTGACATGAGCAAATTTGAGAGGGGAGCTCAGGAGGAGAGTGCAGGGGAAATGGCAGATCAAGAGTGATGCACTCCAGAAGAGCTGGAAGGGAGGCATGAGCAGTGCTGTGGTGCACTGAAAGTGAGTGAAGACTGTCCCTCATTTTCTTTTTTTTTTTTTTTCACATTGAACTCTGGCACCTTTACACAACCTATGGAGCAAGTGTTCCCCCAGTGACCCTGTGCAAGTACCTGCAGAACAAGATGCTGCTCCAGATGAGTCAGGGTGGAGAACCCAGCCCCAAACTCACATGAAACTTTAAAGCAAAAAACTCGACATTCTTAAAATGATCTCTCCCGTCCTCCCCCCTTTCTTGTCCCCTAGGAGAACTTATGGCTGGACAGTGTCTCTTTAATTATTAAGGACTCCTTCGACGGGGAGTTAATGATCATCGATAACCTATCGGGCTCCGTCTTCCACCATTACTCCTCGCCGGCCATGTGCGAGAAGTGTAACCATGACAAGCAAGAGGTAACCTGCGTACGAGGATGCGTGAGGGGACTCTCCCCCCAAGACCTGCACACTCACACCCACATGCCCACAGGTCGTCTGATGTGTGCTCCTGACTGTAGATTGTGTAGACAGTAGAGCTTGTGGACCTGTGTTTGTTGTTTGTTGTGAAGTGCTGATACTGCCTCTAGTACCAGCCTGCCCTACTCAGCCACAGGTGGATGTTTGAGGTGGTGGAAAAGTGAGACGTAACAGGACACAGGTCAGGAGGACTGAATGACCTGTGGAGAAATAATTATGAAGGCATCCTGGCAGCTCTTGTTGTGCTCAATTTGGCAAGAAAAGGATAAGTTCAAGCTCATGTTGTACAGAGGACTCAAAGGATCTCACTCCAATGACAGCACTCAGGAGCAATTCCGTGGGAGATTTAAGCATGTGTTTTGTCCTAGTTTTAAGCATATGTTTGCTTATCCCCTGTTGAGGTTGATGAATTAAGCACATGTTTAAATGCCTTGTTGAATAGAGTCACAGTCTGCGAGCAAGGATTGGTTTGTGGTGAAAACCGGTTAATTGGTTTGAGCAAAAACTAAATAAAAATGGGCCCACTGAGAAAGTTTGTTATCTGACAAATGGGTTGTTGTTAAGAGTAGGACACCAAATGGCTTAGACTTGAGCTTCTAAAGTTGGTAGATGCTTTGGAAAACTACTTCCTAAACTATTAGACTTTTCAGATTGTGAAACTTCAGAAAAAAAGTAGTCTGAGAGAAGATAGGTTATTTCTGAAATTTTATTTCTGAAATAATTTTAGTGGATTTAAGTGCTCCACTTTTGTGTGGTCAGATTCGTAGCAGTAGTGTGGCTTATCTGACAGTAAATTGGTACATCAGTGGACAGTCTTCATCTTCTCCTTCCCCTTAACTAGCTTGATACGTTGCTGACGCTTATGAAGACACAAGGAAACTTGGAAAATAATCTCTTATTGGCAGATTACTCTATTCCTGTTTGAATAAAACAGTGTTTTGTTTGGCTTCAAGTGCCTAGTTCTGATGCTCTAATTTTTTTCCAGTTTTTCAGCTATCTGCTCATCCCCATAGCTTCCCTTTGAAAGCATCAAAATGCAAACATTCCTGTAGTTTATCATTGTTGCAACACTTCACTAATGGTTGCTACCTTAATGCAACCAAATAACTAGTTTTCAATTAAATGCAATTTCCACTCTTAAGTCCTTATGTTCTGCAATTGATTCTCAGCTTTCTCTGGAAATGAGATCTCCTAAAGCATTCCAGAATGATTATCCCAAAGTTAAGTTATTTGCAGCTACTTTGCTACATTTTAAAACCTTCCAGTGGTCAGTATCCCGCCTAGGACTGAAGACAACCACACATTTTCTTAGCTTTCCAGCAAGGAAACTAGATAGCAAAATCTTCAAGAGCAACTCGTAGCCACAGCAAAGGGTGTTATCTAAAAATCTCAACTGAAGAATTATTCTTAGATCATATTTTCTAATAGCTGTTAGAGAGCTATAAATTATTTTTCAAAATTGGCAATTCAATACATCTCAAATGTAGATTTGAAAAGAAATTATCTATTATATGCAAGAATAACTTTAGTAATAAAAAATGTAGATATGTTATTTCTGATCATATGATTTGAAATTACAGTTCAGGATTTTAATCATGATTGATCATGATCTTGTCTTCATATTTCATATTAAAAAAAAAAAAGAGGAAATTTCCACAGGAAAAAACTATATGTAGACATAGCTAACATCAGGAACACAATAGTCATTGAATTAGAGTGTACTCTGCTGCATCAACATATTCAAATAGGTATGGTGCACACAGACAGAATTGTACAGTCTCAGAAGCAACTGACAGCAACTTACATAGGCAAAACAAGTTTTACATAGTCCTCTTCAATACATGTGTATTAGAAAAAAAAAGTGTACTTGCTGTCCCCTTTATCACCCTTAACTCTGCCCTTGTGACAAAAATGACTTATTAGCCAAAAATGTTCACTCATTTCATGGGTAGTTTAACTCATCAAGATGCTGAGCACAGTGGATGGACAAAACATTTAAACCCATGCTCAAACTCATTAATATGTGCTAAGCTTTTCATGGCATTGACCAGAAGTGCTCAGTGCCTTTCCCAGTTATGCTCCCGACACTCTATTTTCAAACCAATTATTTATACAATTAAGAATTTTTGTAATCACGGATCTGTTTATAAAATTACCTAATATATGCAACTAGTTATTTTCTGAGGGATATGTGTTCATGGTTCACTGTCTCATGCTGATGTTCCTGGCAGTTTTCATGGATTGTGATCTAGTGAACAGCCCCTTCTCCTCCCACTGTAATTTTTATAACTTTTTTGTTCCCCATCTTCAGTCAGCTGAGTTTAAAGTATTCTACAGAAAAGGAAGCAATAAGGACAAAATCTCCTTTTTTCATGGTGCTAACCTCTTCTCTTGTCGTTGCTAGCCTTTCATTCTTGGGATGGTTGATGGGCATCTATTTATTGGTGGCTGAAGTGTGTTTATGTATGGGTAGGAGTTTGTCAGTGAGTACCAGTGAAATGTGTTTCCACACCTGCAGTTTATCTATTCATGACTTTGTTGATTATGTTTTTTGTGTAGATCCCAGGGTGGTCAGAATTTGCAAGCAAGCAGTACAGTGACAAACAGGCTATTCTGGCTTTTGTTGAAACCTTTTTTTATGGATGGAGAAGGTAGTCACAGTTGTTACCACTGTTTCATGCTCATGTCTCTACAAGTACAGCTGTGTAAGGTTGTTCCGGTGTAACAACCTCTTAGGCGAGTAATAGATGAGTACACACGTGAAGTGGGACTGAATGAAGACACTGTTTCTCTATACAAGTAGTTGCTGACTGGTGGTTGTGTAGCGTGTTTGGTATGAGTTCATTGTGGGCTCTGTGTGTGTTGGCACTCTGAGCAGCAGTTGTCGGTGTTGAGCTCTTCATGTTGGAACAGCACGATATGCCTGTGTCAGAATACTTCAAATAAGGATATAATTTGTGCCCTTTGTTTAAATCCTGCCCTGGTTTTCCATCCTGTTTGTTTAAAGTGCATTATCCCTCAGATGGAGACCTCTTCCACTCTCTGGCATTGGCACAAGCCACTACACTTCCAGCTCAAAAGAATCTTCTCTCCAAATATTTCACCTGCTGTCATGGCACAAAAAATGTACCCGCCTCTTGCAAACAGAAATACATGGGCCAGAAAGATACACAGCCAAAATCAAGCTGTCATCATTGATGCAACACAGAATATAGCTCTCAAGAGTTACCTGCTGTTGGTGTGAGCTGGTGGGACTCTAGAGACCAGTGACAGAAATTCAAGCACAGGAGGGACAGAGCAACTGCTCAGTCTAGTACAAAATGGAGAGGCTTTTCAGGCATTGAGAGAAACAGTTGTCAGACAGAGAGGGTTTGAAAGCTTGGAGGAAAGAGGATGGGAGAGGGACACATTTAGTATGAAGCAGGCCAAAACATTAAGCAAAGTCAAGCAGAGGACTGGAGCAGAGGAACAGGAATAAGAAAGATGCAGTTGTCAGACTTGTTTTCAAAAAGCAAGAGAGTGCAAGTATAAAGTGGGTGGGAGCAGTAAATTTAGGGAGAGCAGAATGGGAGACAGTGTTAGGTGAGGTCTTGGGTAGATTAGAGGGGAGGGAAGAGGGTAGACTCAGGACAGCTGGAGGGAAACAGGGTTTCAGTAATGAAGGTAAGAGAATATGAAACGCATGATACTGGCATGGACTGCAAGAGGCATGACTATCCCTGGAATGAAAGCACCTTCATGTTTAAGCAGGACTGTCTGTGTTGCCTTCAGAGAGAGGGGTTCACTCCTCATCCCTCAGCAGAGCAGGCTGCCTTGTTACTGGCCTGAGGGAGCCCTCTGCCTGCTTGGCCTTACTTGCAGGGTCTTGGGCCAACTGTATGGCTGTGAAAAATTCAAGACTCATTCCTCCAGTTCTGGCACTAGAGGAGCATGGACTGGTGGTGGGCTGCTTGCAGATTGTATGCTCAACCTTCTTAAAAAAATGAATTCTCCTGCCCAGCCCAGCTTTGGGTTAGGCAGTTCCTGATGTATCCAAGGAATATAACCTAAAATTGAATTTGGGTCTACAGGCTCTCACTTATCCACCATGAACAGTGTGACTTCTTGAATTGTGGATGCCAGGCATGACCTGTGATAGCTCCTTTCTCTTTCTGCAGGTCCAGCTAGCTGAAATGGAAGCGTTATCCCTCAACTCAGACAAGTCCTCTTCCATCCTTCTAGGAGATGAGTTAGACAATCGAAATACTTCTCATCTGAGTCCTAAGGAGACCAAGGTCAGCCCCAGGTGGTCATGGGCATATTACACTATGCACTGTATTTATGCCCCTGCTCGTTTCAAGTGCTCTGCATCCATCCAAGTGTCCCTTCTGAGGAATATAATTCTGGTCATTTTTCAAGAGCTTCTCCATAGAGACATACAATGGAGAAGGATTTGAAGAGAACAAAACGATATATGTTTCTGAAAGTTCTCTTCACTACTGTTAATAACATCCTCTGGATGAGTCTAAATTTAGGAAATTTGGGTGGGAAAACTGAGCATCTCTTAGCTAGCTTGAAGGTATTATCAGAATGAGCTCTTTTTAAGACTGACAAGTCTGCTCTACCATCTGCCATTAAATTTCACAAGGCTTTGTCCTCAAATAATTTTTTCCAGCAGGATGGCCAGGACAGCCCCGACTCCAGTGGGGCAGACAATCTTGGGGAATGCTTGCTCCCAATATCCAGTGAGGATGGCTCTACAAACCCTGACAATTACCTGTGTGAAATGGAGAATACTTCTTTCAACTCAGTCCAGTCTTGGCTAAAGCATGAAAGTACCAAAGGTGAGCACAGTTCTCATCATTCTCCAGGTCTGCTGAAAGTGTGGGTTGGTTCAGCTCATCTGTCTTTCCTCTGCCTCCCCTCTGCCAGGAATGGAGTTAATGTGACATGGGGTTACACTAAACAGCAATTAGCTTTCAGTTTTCTGGTCTTCAGGAATGGTGTGAGGAGCAGTTCCTTCTTTAGCTGCTAGATCTTATGTCTTCCTTCAGACATAACTATGTGAAGAACTGTAAAAGCTGATCCCCATTCACAGTAGTGTGCCCATGCGTGGTCAGAGAAGAGTGGGGACATGCCAGCTGGATTAACTGTGCTCACTCAGCGCAGTAAAATGCTGCTGCCTCCAACAGCAGGTACAGGTTCAGGGAACATGTAACACATGCCTGTCCTTGGTGGAAGTGCTCCACTTCTACTCTGGTCTCCCATGGTCCCCAGGTTTCCCGAACCACCACTTTATTTATCGCCCTTCACCCCTTGCCTTGCAGGATCTGGAGTGAAAATCCTTTGGCAGTAATACATACTTTGTGAGAACATTAGGGGCAGGCTGGGCTGTTACTTTGTGACTCTGAGCTGTGATAGGTCTTCCGGGTCTGGTGCACATTTTTGTGCAAGAAGTGGGATCCATGGTCTCAATACCAGACTGAGGTTTCTGGGTCAGGAGTGCATGTTGCTGAATATCCTTTGTACACTGGACTGGAGGACCCTCAGTGTAACAGCACCAAAGGCATCAAATCAAATCAGAGGATTCAAACTTTTTTTTCTTCTATTTCTGTCCTCTTCTCCTTGCTTTGATGTTCTGTCAGTCCCTCCCAGCCCCTTCTCTCCAGGTGCATCTTGCCCTCTGTTACCTGTACCAGCAGAATTTTTCCACCCAGCCATCTCTGCCACCCAGACAGGACCTGAGAAGGCCTCCAGTCCACACAACCTTCCTAAGATCTCTCTGCAGGGCTCATGGGCATCACTGAGATCTCCAAGTGTGAACTGTTCACTTCTTCATCAGGTGAGGAGCCCTGCCTCCCTCTCCTAGGAAAACTCAGTTATCACATCACACCCAAACAGAAGGGGCTGAAGGAGGAGTAGGAGGGCAAAGGAAAGAGAGGGGCAGCTGTGGTCATGGGCTGGGTAAACCTTGATCTGTTGGAGGAGCATAGTGGACTGCAGAATGCAGGAGGATTGGGAAGAAGAGAGGGTAGTATAGCAAAGGGGTGTTGTATACCTTTTACCCCATCAAGTCATACATTCTTGGGCTTTGGATCAACAAATAGTTTGACAGCTGCAGTGAACCCCACATGAAGATGAAATCATATCACTTTGTAGCTCTGCCCTGGGTCCCTGGCACTGAGTGTGCTGCAGACACCTGCATGCACAGCGGCCATGGTGTGAGCCAGGGAGATGACAGCTGCACAGCCTCCTCAGGTCCTCTTGGCACCGTGACTCCAGATCACTCACCTTGGCTGAACAGGCTTTGCCCCACCTACACTCTCCACAGCCCTTAGTGCCACATCCGCACACTATGTCTCTAAGCTCACTGTTTTCCCCTGCCCACTTAGCTCTCACATCCCAGAAAGGTGCTAACTCTTTCTGAAAAAGCAGCTATTTCTCACTAGTGAAAAAGAATAAAAGCACTGGGGGAAAATCAAGTGTCTCTGAAGAGCAGAGGAGAGAGAGATGAAAGCCCAGTGAAGATTCCTGTTACTGTTCTTGGAAGATAGTCCATGAACAGGGATACTCCATTCCAGATAAACTAAAAAATAAAATCGGATGTTATCCAGCCATATGTGACAGACACCGTTGGTACAATACAAATGTGTATAAATTCACCAAGGGTAAATTAAGCCTTGATCTGAGACCAGTTCGTGTGTTGAAACTTGTGGTGTAAGTTAAGACAGGAAGAGGAAGAGCTCTGGAGCTGGCTTACCACTGGGACAAAATTACTGAATTGTTGTAAAAGGAAAAATCGGTAAAATTCTAGATCTAGATTCATCCTGGATTGGAATGAAATCAGTCCAAAATACTGAAACCTTTCCTCCTCCTTACCTAGAAGGAAATCTCCTAGGCAAGCTGCATGGCTGGTGCTTCATAGCATTGCTTAGGTGATTTATAGCTGCCCTCAAGAGCAGAAGAGAGAGAGAGAGAGAGGAATCAGAGTTTTTCCCCCTTCTTGTAGTTTATTTTCACACCCCAGAGTACTTGTAAAATAAATTAGGCAAAGTCTCTTGCCCACTGTCCGTCTTCTTCCTGAGACCTCTGTTTTCATATTCCTGCTCCCCAGCCGCCTGAGAGTGACACCTCGCTGGACAGCCGGAGCAGCAGCTCAGCAGGCAGCCTGCAGACCACACTGGAGGACAGCCTCAATCTCAGCGACTCTCCCCAGTGCACCCTCGACCTCCCAGTGGCTCTGTGTCCCATGCCAGCTGCGGGCAGCCAAAGACCCCTGGCAGCGCCCCTCTCCCCTGCCTCCCGCCGCCGCAGCCTGCGGGGCCGGGGTCTCTTCAACTTGCGAAGCATGTGTCGTCATCAGCGCAGCCACAGCAGCGGTGGGAGCACCAGTCCTGGCTGCACTCACCATGACTCCATGGACCCCTCTGATGAGGAGGGGGCGGGCAGCAGCCTGCGGGGGGGTGGCAAC
>JAOXXN010000265.1:50348329-50372984 GCA_026770055.1 Myrmophylax atrothorax | reverse complement strand
TCCCTCCCAACTTGGTGTCATCAGCAAATTTGCTGATGATGGACTCAATCCCCTCATCTAAATCATCAATAAAGATGATCTCCCTATTTTTCCTTCCTCCACCTGCAAACCCTTCCCTCAAGCCCAGTCCTGTCTCCCTTTTTTACTCATTCTCCTTGCCTTTTCAGTAAGTGAGGAATTAAATAAGCCTCTGTGGAGACAAATCCAAGTAGCCCTTGATTTCTTGGCTAGGATATCAATGCAACCAAGGAACAGACACTTCCTAAGGACACTGCATTTATTTTTATATCAAGTCCAGCATGTAGCAAGTAAATGTTTGGAAGTGTCCTTAGAGCCACATGCATCCTTGCAATGCAAGAGCTCACTGTGAAGTCTCAGAGCACCTACACACCCAGGTACCTACCACCTGAAGTGGCAATAACCACATTCCAAGCACTGCCCCACACACAGGACTGGGGAAGGTGGAGTCTAACGAGCTCCAAGGGCTCCCCATCACTCAGACGAGGCCCACCTGCAAACAGTAATATAGAGGGGTATAGGACACCATCCTCACAGTCTTTGCATTTAGTGGATAATGAAGAAACCTGAAGGTAGTAGGAGCAACTTAAAGTAAGAAGGATGCAGAGGAAAGGTTTCTTCACTTAACAGGATGTTGTTGGCTGGGGCTGTCCCTTGGTGCTGTTGTCTTGTATCTGTGCTGTCAGAGTAAATAAGCCTTCTCTTGTAACGGCTGACCTCCAGCTATGTAGTAAATTCTGGTGCCAGCCAAACCTACATTCAGTTGCTTGCAGCAGTATGTTCCTTCTCAGTGTGAGGCTGCTGTATTGCTTTCACCACAAGCACCAAGGACTGTGCGATGCTTTCCTGCGGGACTCAATTCCAGGTACAGTGCAGCATCTGGCCAAATTTATTATTGCTTGTTCTCACTCCTCACATTGCAAAAGCAGCAAAGTTTCCTGCTACATTTTATGTCATGTTTCTACTTGAGAGCTGACTTAATCTTTGTGTTTTCCTTTCCCTGTTAATCTCAGGATTATGAAAAAGCTGTGGAAGTATAAGTTGAGCTTTTTGAAATATTTTCTGCTTTAAAATTAAAAAAAAAACCTGCAATGAGCAATCCTTTTATTTAGAACTGAATTAATGAATTTTAACTGAAGATGAGCATGTTTGGCATTAATATATGTATAGTTATGCAAAACCACTGTTATGCCTCTAATGAAAATTAGATTCTACCACTGAGGCTGTGTTTGGTGATAGTGTATATCTTCATTTGTGCTATATTTATTCTTTTTTCCTAGCTGCATGACCTAGGATTACAGTTGCTATGGTGATAAGACAGTTAGTGAAGGAAGGAGTGAAAGGTAAGTTTGTACGTCTGCCTGTGCTGCGGGGGTGGCAGGGGCGGGGGCTGGCAGTCTCCTTCCCCCATGCTGTGTCTGCCCCCTGCTATTGCTGGGACTGAAAAGCACTGCTGCATAGGCTATGGTATTCCCTCTAACTCGGGGTGGGTGGTCAGGCAGCAGTAGCGAGTGGGGGGTGTCCCCAACCATATACATGCATGGCCAAGCCATGGGATTGCTGAGCTGGGACTGGTTTTTTTAGTGGGATGGGAGCAGCCGGTCCCCTGCATGCATCTCTGCCAATGGCCTTCGAGAGGCCTAGATGTGGGGATGTTTGGGCTAGTGTGGCCCAAGTTAAATCCTCTGCCTACTCTGCTGTGTTTGCTGACCTGCATTTGTGATCCTGTATGCCCTGGGCTTGGAGCTGGAGATGCTGAGTGTATTTAAAAGATGTGTAGCTGTAGCTGACTTGGCAGTTTTCCAACCTAAGTGATTCTATGGCTCTAAAAGATCAGCACTTCTATTTCCCCCCCTTACCTTGAGTTACATTACTATCCCTTCTGCTGGGGTTTGCTTCATGGTGCTTGCTGCAGAAGAGGCAGCACCTCTCAAAACCCTTTCAGCAGCCAGTGCCACCTCCAGACCTGAGAACAGGCTCCGGAGTGGAAGTGTTGTTTTCATAAGTAATTGACAGTGGATAGTCTGTGCTTAGTGCTGCTTTCTTTATTGACAGGGAACATACACAAAGTCATGCTCCCCTGAACACAGCTGCCTAAAACTCCAAGCATCCCTTCTAGCCTGCACTCTGCAGCCAGACCTCTCCCTTAGCTTGCCCTGCATGTGGTGGCTTCCTGTCTGCCTCTCTCATCCTGCTGCCAGTGTCCATCTCTGCACTCCTCCGTCAAAACTGCCCTCACCATTTGCTTTAAGCTCCTAGTGGAAAGGCTTACCATGGAAACCCAGGCTGACCAGCCTTAGTGATTGCAAGATTGATTCAGGAAGACTTTTTTGTAGTTGTCTATTCCAAAGTAGCTGAACAGCTTCTTTCTGTCTTTCCTCCTGAAAGAACAATGGCTGCTACCACCAACAACTTAAAAACTTTTCATCTGATCCTCCCAGCAGCAATGCTTTTGCCACTCTGTGAAGCTCTGGGTCATGTTCTTCTCTCAAGTACATTATGAATTAACATATTAAGGGCTGATGAGTAAGTCTCAGGCTCCCACCAATTGGTTTCAATAGCCCTGAGAATCTCCTTGGGCTTGCTAAACTTTTAATTAGGTATAGATTTTCTGCCAGAGATCTTATAACTGTTTAACAAAAGACAAAAATGATTTAAAAGGGTCTCTCCTCTCCTGCCATGCTTTGCATTTTCCCTCACGTGAATTCGTTGCCTGTTTGCAACTTAACAACAGTGCAACCACTTCAATGCAAGCATACAGTGCTCTCCTGCTCCCATGGACAGGGGTAAGGAAAATGAGCCATCTGACAGAGACAATCTTGTGCTTGTACTGTTGTCTCCCCTAGAGGAAAACTCTTCCAAGCCACTGAACCTCTGAGAAGGGGTTCTCTTTGTGCTCAGTCACCCACTCACAACCATCAGCATCCATCAGTGGCTGCACAAAATGCCTGTGCTCACAGGGGAATCCACAGCTGGGAGAGAAGGTGGAAAAACCCGGTAGGCAATGTTCAGTGGTGACTAGAGAGCAGGGGGATTTGCTTGTCAGTCTCAAGGTAAGAGTGGGAGCTTGAAGGAGCTGCATTTCAGCCTGTTGGAGAGTTGTTGCCACACTTCCATGGGAGCTATGGCTTTTCTAGTTCAGAAGTTGGGGAGAAGCTGCTTGTGTGCTTCCATACCATGAGTGTCCTCCCTCAAAATCCCAAACATCATGGCAGGTGCTGAGGGCAGAACAAACCTGTGGGCTGCTTCCCGCTGCTCCTGTGGGACTGCTCAGCAAAGTAAACCTGCTTGCATCTTCACCAAACCACAGGCCCCAGCAGGGCAGTCTGCCCAGCTTTCCCCTTGAGGACTGTTTCAAAGTGTTGTTACGTGTAGCCTGGAGATCAAGAACATGCTTCTGTGTGCAAAACCTGAAAGAGCAAGAAAGAGTAAAGAGTTGTACAAGTGGATATGTAGCTAAGACAGAGGAGAGGGAGCAAAACAAGCTCTCTCACATTTCTGACTTCCCTTCCTGAGGCAGGGAAAGCAGCAAGGTGGGAAAAGAAACAGCTGTTTCTCCTGGGAATCCCTCCTGGTTAAGTCCTTCAACTTCAGCTGTGCTATATCTCAAAATGCCCTTGCACAACAGGTACAAGCCTTTGCAAGTGGAACCAAGCGATAATGAGGGATGATGGTTCATCTGCTTTGGAGATGTTGGTGTGAGGCTGTCTGCCTATGGTTTGGATGATCAGATTGAGTTTGCATTAAGTTTGCAGACAACATCAAATTGGACAGGTGCGTTGATCTACCTGAGTCAAGAAGGGCTCTACAGAGGGATCTGGACACACTGGAGGAAAGGAGGCTCCGGGGAGCCCTGATAAGAGTGATAGCTCTCTACAATTATGTGAAAGGAGGTTGTAGCAAAGTAGGGGTTGGTCTCTTCTCGTATGTAACAAGCAACAGAACAAGAGCAAATGGTTTCAAGTTGTGCTAGGGGAGGGGTAGATTGGGTATTAGGAAAAATTTCTTCACTGAAATTGTTGTCAATCTTTGGAACAGGCTGCCTGGGAAAGTGGTAGTATCACCATTCCTGGAGTTATTTAAAAGACATGTAGATATGGCACTTGTGGAGGACTTGGCAGTGCTGGGTTAATGGTTGGGCTTGATGATCTTAGAAGTATTTTCAAACCTAAACAATTCTATGATCTCATCTATGAGATTAAGCTTTCCAGAGAGTGA
This sequence comes from Myrmophylax atrothorax, assembly GCA_026770055.1. Lineage (NCBI taxonomy): Eukaryota > Metazoa > Chordata > Aves > Passeriformes > Thamnophilidae > Myrmophylax > Myrmophylax atrothorax. The sequence continues at coordinate 50,368,748 of JAOXXN010000265.1, read as the reverse complement.
TCCTCTTGCAGCCAATGCCTGAGGTGAAGGTGAATGCCCAGTAAAGGCAGATTTATGGCATCACCCCTGGGGATTTTGGTTAATGCATCAGGTTACTTTCTAGTAGTGAAGTGTCAGATGATAGCAATCCTTTGAGGGGAGGCATTAAGCCTCTCAGACATAGTTATGCTGTGGGTCCAGTCCAGGTCAGCAGTATAATCAGTCATGAACACCAGAGTGAGATTTGGGAGGGGTCTAACAGCTTTGGACTTCAGGTTAGATCTGCCAGTGCCAGGTCAGAAAAATCAATACAGTATTAAGAAGTGTCTTCATCATCCTCTGACTTTTCTGATCTCCTCTCTTAGCCTTCTGCAGCTCAGTACTGAGGTGGGTGAGACGTGTGTGTGCATTCAAACTTGCAGTGCCTCTGCCAGCTGGTGGGAGGCAGTCTGGGTGCTGTCAGACTGGTCTCTTCTCTGGAAGAAAACCTGCTGAAAAAAATACCAACAGATAATTTCATGTTCCCCACCACCACCTTCTGTAAATATTCATCATAAGCAGTTAAAAGGGAGCAGCTGCAGAGGATTAATCCTGAGTTGTTATTGTCCTTTGTCAGAAGGACAGAGTAGTTAGCACTCAATCATCCTTCCCTCTCTCCAGTCCCCTGCCACCTCCATGTGCTGCATCTTCATGTGGTTGGGGGTTCCTAAAGAGCTTGTAGACAGGGGTGCAGCAAACATGCTGTGCCTGTAATCTCAAATGAGCTAAGTGTTTAAAGACAGAAGCAACTACCAGGGTAGGAGCAGTTGGACTGATGCAAGGTTTGCATTGCCACAGCAGGTTGGGCCTCTTGGAGGGAGTAGCAGGCAATGGGATCAGAATAGATTTCAGTCCGTATTGACATAGATACAGCAGCATCACAGTCCTTGTGTTCAGTCCACGTGGGTGCCATCAAACACGGGCATGTTGCACAGAGGGCCAGTGGGTAGCCAGGAGCTATGTAGATGAAGCCATGAGGGTCCTGTGTGCTTGGCAGAGAAATGAGAGATGGGAAATTCTCCTGGTTGCAGGACAAAAGGAAACAGTGGCATGTGGAAAGGATGCAGCTGGCCGATGGATTGCCCACCTGGTTCGTGATCCAATGTAACTGCAGTGTTTATAGCAGGTTATTAGCCACAGAACCTATCAAATAGGTGGCAAATTGGGGTGTGGAGGTGTTTTGGCATTTTTGCTTTATTCATTTCAAGAGGCATGAGATGCTGTAATGTCCCTTTACCTTTGCTCCCAGGGTATCCCAGATCACGAAGCTTTCTCAGACTCAGCTCTGGACCATCAGGGATGTGTTATGTCCTCACCCCCATGGGATGGTAGGGAATGGGTGTTGGTAGAGCGCTGCAGTGGGTTCTTAAGGAAGGACAGACAGTTGCTGCTGCATAGTATCTCACTGCCACAGCACGGTTATTCTCTCCTGACAGGCTGTGCTCCCTTGTGCATGGGTGGGTGCAATGGGTAAACAGATGCAATGGGAACGTGGCTCTTCCTGGAGAGCAGAGGCAGTGTCCAGTTCCCATGTCCTGGCTAGTATTCTGCTGCTCGTCCCCAGTTTGACTCTTGGCAGCTGAAATCAAACCCAGAATGGCCTGGTGTTTTTAATATGGAGGGCATAGCTTGCCTGCCTAAATCTTTGCCTTTGCCCAAGAAATGATGATTTCTCTGAACTTGCTGCCAAGAGTGCTGGATGAGTCTGCTCTGATCACCACAAGGGAAAGTTCACTCATCTCTGTAGCTGGTGGTATCCAGAGGCACCCTCTCTCGAACCTGTGACAAAGTCATATGCACCTATTTTCCTAAGCTCAGCTTTTCCCACTAAGGTTTTCTTCTCACATAAAATAGGGTGAAGAAGGGTGTGTGTTTTCTGTTTGGTTCTCCTTTTTGTCTGGGGGTAAAGTTCTTAGGCTGCAAGTCTGCTGCTAGGGATTTCATCTGCAGGGACTCTTTCTGTGACTGGGTGATGATGACCTCTAACAGGAAGCTCTGAAAAGCTTCCCCAAGGGATGGCAGCCCTTCAGACATGAAGTTTTATTGTTACATAGGTCATTTTGATACACAGCTATTGTGGATATGGCATCAGAGACATCTTGCACATCTTTAATGGAGTCCTGTTGCTGATTTCTTGTGTACTTGGTTTTGCATTTCTTTTCCTTCTTAGTTGGATGGAAAGAAGTAGCTGCAATACTTCAACCTGTTGATTCTTATAGTGCATCCATTTTCCTTCTCATCTGGAGAGTGGGCAAGAAGAAAGGGTTGCAGGACAGACAGATGGAAAATGAGGACTGTAGTCAGCTTTAGTTCTCTTTCAGTAGCAGTTGATGAGCTAGAGCAAATGCTGTGGTTTTATTCTGTTTCATGAGTTTGTGATTTGAAGCACACAGATCATTATTTAAATGCTGCTTTGTTTTTAAAAATTGGAGTAAAGTTAAATCCATGTGAAAGTTGAGAAGCCTTTTTTATCTCTGAAATCAAGGGAGAGGGCTCACAAGTGCCCACCCAGTAATGTACCATCCAACCCTTATACTCGCCACTAGTAATAGTATTCAACACCCTGAGACTCCTACTAAAAGCAAATAATTTGTGCTTATGTGTTGATGGGTGTTGGAAGCATTTGATATCTCTTTTTGTGTATCCTTTTAAAGCTCATTTTTAATTTGCTCTTTGGATCTTGTGTATCAGGATAAACTGTAGTGGTGAGCTTTTCCAAAGGTGAGAGAGGAACAGCACTTCAGCTCTCCTGACATCAGCCTCTTTGGCATGCATGAAATACAGCACCTCATTCAAAGGACATCTGATTAAATTAAAAGATTGTAAGCTTGGAACGAAGCTCCAGATCATTGCTAAGTAAAAGCATACTGTAAAACTAACTCCCTGTCCCAGCACGTCACCAAAAGCAAGATCTCTGCAAGATCAATTTGTACTGGACATGTGAGAGCTGAATGAGAAAATCCAAATATTTCAGAATAAATAATATTTATTGATATTGTGCTAAACCCTATGCTTCAGTTCCTTGGGCAATTCTATTTACTGGGAGCATGATGATAACACTAACATAGAAGATCGATGCTTCTGCATCACTTACCTTCTCTGTAAGGTCTGGTAGTGGCCACAAGGAAACTAAATTGTATAAAGGACTTGAGCTGGGATGGTAGCCCCACACTTTGCCAGGGAGTTGCACAACTCCTTCCCTTGCTCCCTCTGTACTTGTGCCTGCCAGTGATGTTTGCAGGAAGATTAAGTGAACTGGAGAGTTGACTGATCCATGACGCGACTTAGAGCTTCCTGTTTCACATGAGTGAGCAGCTGACAGAGTAAACAGAGACTGTAACGGGACCTGCTGTTGGCCAATTTGTACATCTCACCCTAAGGGGCAGGTCAGAGTGCCTGAGGAACCTTTTCAGACTTGATGCTGCTCCCTATACCGGCTCTCAGCAGCTCCCTTGGGAACCAGAAACTGCTTCCATGCTGGCGCACCAGGGACATTTCTTAGGCAAGCTTGACCCCACCAGGTCAAAAAGTAACCAAAACAGCCTGTAGTCTGTGATTCCTCTAATTCAGAAGGGAAGGCTGAAATAACTGAAATATCAATGGCTCATTATGAGGGTCCTGAAAGGTGTCTGTAATGATCTTACACCAGTGAGGACAGTATGAGGTGTGGGAGAAGGGGGGGAAGGAAGATTGAGGGTGCTGAGAGAAGATACAAGCTGAAGTAATGATGTGGGGCTGAGCGTGGGAAACAGAGCCTGCAGATCAGCAAGGGATTAGTGCCTTATTAGACCCTGGATTAGTGTCCCAGGGCCAGAGACTGCAGATAGACTGTATTGAATTATTCCGTATCAGTTGGTGCCGACTGACTTGTCTGTCCCAATAAGCTCCCTGGTTTGGGGAAGTATTTTCTGTGTTCAGGATGGTATACCATAGCTTGGAAAGGGATGGCTTTTAGGAACAAAAAAAAGCTACATGGAGATGAGAAATTATATGAGGACTTGGAGGTGAAAGAATCACACAGTAGTTGCTTTTCCTTAAATTGGAAGGGCTCCCTTATATCCAGACCAAGTCTCTCAAGACATAGCTGGAGATCTCCAGTCTTTGATTGCGATAGCTTTGATTCCAGCACTTTTCCATGTTCCTATTTATTCTTCAAAGGTGAATTAAAACTAGTCAAATCTACTTTGACTACAGGTCTAAAATGTCTGGGGATATAATTTTAACCACAGAAAACAGTCACTTTATTAATATATCTGTGAATGAGGAAGAGAAACAGACTGTAAAGAAAAGCGTAAGTATACCTGCAGCTATCTTGTATTTGTGCTGTGAGGTTGCAGGAGGCAAGGACAGAGATTAATGTGGCAGAAAGTGATATTGCTTCAGCAGAGGATGCACCTCACTATGAGCCAGCAGAAGTTACTCAACAGACAGGAGTGTGGTGATAAAACACCAGCCCAGGGATCCCATTCCCTTCTTGCCACTGAATATGCAACTTTCTCTGGGAAAAGGACATGCAAACTGATTTGCCTGGCAAACCTCTGGTTGGGAGGAAGGATACTTTGTGTTTCTACTGTCCTATGTTTCTGCAACCTTCTGAGCCTGCTGAAGGTGTAAGGAGGCATGAGACTACCTGTAAGAGGAGGTTCCAGCTCTGTGGCAGGCCATTGAGAAGTGCTGTGTATTGTAAAGAAAGGAAATTCCCGGTGCAGGGCTACTACCCTAGGTATGTGAAATAGCTTTAAGTTCTGCAGGTGTTGCACTAATGTTTTTAGCTTTCGTTTGCAAAGGAAAACCTCTATGTGGGAACCAATTACAACTCAGTGCACTTTGAGGCTTGAAGTGGCAAATCACCAGAATTAAGGCTTTTGTGCAGAGCTGACTCCCCCAGATATCCATCATCAGAGATTTGGAATAAATGCTAGTCACTTGAATATGTGAAATTTGTTATGATGCAAACATTTGAGAGATGGGCACTTGCAGGCAATGAGGAAAACGAAGAGCCACTTAAGAGCAAGGCTCCTGCCTGTAACCTGCATTTTGTGATGGAGACTGCAACAGTGAGTATCTATATGAATAGCAACAATTAGCATTGTAGTTTTGCATGAGTGTGGCTGCCTGTCAGCAACCTTTGTGCAGATCTCCAGGCTCCAGTAACTAGAGGGGATAATGCACCTTTATTGTGGTCCACAGCTGGAAATACAGTCCTACCTTCTCCACACAATCACAGTGGCATATGAGGGACCTCATTCTCATCATGCTGTTAACCACAGTACTTAGAATAAAAGCAGCCATATCCTGTAGCCTGACTGGCCTCTCTCAGAAACCCTACTGAGTGCTCCTGGCCTAACAGAAGTGCTAAAAGCAGTTTTGTGCTGGGGTTATGCTTCTACTGGCTCTTGAGAAATATTAATCTTCACCAGGGTTCAGTGATTGATGCTCAGCTGGGAGACCTTTGAGGAAATGCAGGTGATTATCACTCATTGGGTATCACTTGAGCCCTCTCTAATGCTAGTAGACATATTTTGCTGCCAGAGGTACTATATTTTTATTTAGAGGTAAACCCAAATGCTTAGTTGTTAGTGATGCTGCAATGTCTTCCACAGGGGTTTGAAGGCAATCCTCAATGTTCCTCTAAATTTTACCTAGAGAAAGTACTATTCTGCTGACTTGGCATTTGTTCTGTAATTCAACTCGAAGAGTTACTTCTCATTTTCTTCTCTCTGACTCTGCTATACAGTTTTATTATGTGCTGTTATACAACTTAGTTTTGATGTGAAGCCAGCTGTATTTCAGTTAGATGAATGATCCCTATATAATATGCATATATGTCTGCAAAGCACTTAGGATAAAAGATGCTAAGAAATCCAAGCTATTATTTTGCCTTTTTCTGGGTTTTGCTTTGTCACAGGCTATTTAGTAGTTTTTCTGCTGTTCTGTCTCAATGCATTGTTGAATGAAGTGTTCTGAACAGTTTGGGCACTGTTGGCATACACTATTAATTGCCTTTTACAGGTTGTTTTTTGGTCTATTTTGAAACTCCTCATTTCACAGATATAATGAAAAATAAATGTTTAAGCTAAAGTTTTAGCCACCAAGGCAGAGAGGAAAAGTAAGCTCAGCAAAATATTTTCCCAGTTTTAAGCTCACTTTTGGGGCTGATGTGATACCAGAGACTCCTCACAGTTGGGGTGTAGGGTACAGGAATAATAAGAACTGGAAAGGAGCACAGTGCACAGTGTTCTAGGAAGGATAAAATAAGCTAGTAACCCATCTGGGTCTCTGACAACTTCTCAAAGAAGGGTTTTGTACACTGAGATTTGTTCCAACAGCAGTGTTTTGAAAATGTTTAGGACCCTTGCCATCACATTTCTTTTAAGTCTGATTACCTTATGTGACATATTCTCAGCTGCTGTAAATTGCTACCACTTCATCAACCTCAGTGACACTCGCCAGTGTACAGCAGCAAAGGACTGGCCCCCTGCATCCAGACATGTTGCCTTGAGCTGGGCTGGGATCTCATCACAAGTCATTACGAGCTGATGAGAGAGGGCTGAAGGGAAGACATAGGTTATGATAGGTTGTGGTGAAGACTGACCCAGTAAATGGAACTCATTTATTTTTGATTTATTACTAATTCCAGTTTCTCCGTATGATTTTTTTTTTCTCAAGACATAATATCTTCTAAAACAGAAAATCTTGTAGCTTCTAAAACTTCCATGCCAGCCTTTTAAGAGTGGGGATGATATTAGTTTTGATGTTCTGGCCAGAACCATTGTAAGAAACTACATTCATCCCATGAAAATTCCCTTTGTAGTTACCTTTAATACTCATCTTTGCTGCTTGTCATAAGGCTCCTCTGATACTTGTGTGCTGCAGTGTTTTATCATAACTCAGATGTAAGACTTTCTCTCTATGAAAGCCCATTTGAAATGTCCCTTGGTATCCATTAGTGTGAAATGTGCCATGAAAATGTAAATCATGTCACCGGCTGTCAAGGAGCACCTGGCCTTCAAAGAGTGTCCTGCCACATTACTGACTGAGAGCGAGAGGAGGCCAGCAGGGCAAGGCAAGGGAGACACTGGATTTTTTATTTCACCTAGAGGACTCTTATTGGCAGGATAGCATTCAATACACCCCCAGGACTGGAGCATCTGAAAGCAAGGTCACTTAGCCAGTGGACGTGGAAAGGAACATACTGTTGCCATTGCACCTGTGACACTGCACAGGCAGTATTCTGTCACCTGGTAGGCAAGTTGTTCTCCCTGTGGATAATGATTCCTACAAGCTCAGAAGTGTTTTACTGTTTGGATTTGAACAGGCATTGTCTTTACCTGTAGTCTGGGGGTCTGAACTAGAAAGGATTCCCCTCACTGGTAGCACAATGGAACCCAGTCCTGGGTCTCCTATCCTGGCTTGATAGGAGTGGGCTCAGTCATGCACCCAGCCATCATGGTGAAGTTTTTTCTTTTTTATACCAGCCCTAATCAAGCTCATCTGACTGCACACCACAGTATCAACACATCTTCCAATGTGCAAAGTAGTATTTCCAAGGGCTATTGATATTCTGTGTGAGGGCAATGGCTGACTTGCCCAGAAAGATCAGGTATAAACCTCTGATATACCTTAAGGTACCACTGTCCAAGCCAGTGATGGCCAATAGATCTCCTGTAATGAACCAAGGGCAGCTCACCATTAGATGGCTGGTGCTATGAAGCAGTCACTGAGAGCTTCAGTTTGAAAATATTGTGACTCGGGTTTTGGTGCAGTTTAGTCAATTGGCAGGTTGCAAAGGTCAGACTAGGGCATCCCTTATCCCATTCCAGAATGTTCTGAGTCATCTCTGTAGTGTTTTAAGCTTAAAAAAAGACAAAATAAATAAAATTTAAAATTCAAATGGATCTTCTTTATCCAGTCTGAACTCCAATCCATGATATATACGGAAGTGTTACTACTGAGAGAGCCTTTGTGTTGAAAAGCTGTATCTTTCACTGAATGGTATTGTGTTCATGTTCTTTGACCATATTTTAAGTTTTGGCTAGCTGCAGATCAGGTGGGTAGATTTGCTTGTTAGCACTTCTTCAAGGTTCCCAATGCAGACATCAGTTTTATCAATATGAAGTGCTACAGCAAGTATGGTCGCCACAAGGAAGAGTCTGTGAACTGAGGACACTTTCTGTGTGGTCCTGGAAAACAAATCCTAATCCTTTAGGGTACACACAGGCATCAGGCTGTCTTCAGGCTAAAGGAAATAGGTTCAAACCTTGCTAAATAGAGCATTTTCTGGTGATATTGGGAAAGCGAAAAGTGGACTACTTTGCCTTTATATCATGTATGTCTTGAACCTACCAGTGCATGTATGTCAAACAGATAACAGGCAGGTCTTTAGTCAAGAGTCCTGATTCACTCAGCCTTACAAATGGCTGCCTAATGGACTTTGCTTGAAGCCATATGACCTTCAAAGTAGGTGCCCCTTTAACATTAGACATTAAGCTGTATGTTTTAACTTGTATTGATGGGGACTAGTGCAAACTACGCTATGAATGAGGATTGCTCACCCTGTTAAAAGTCAGAATTATCAGAAAAGGAGTCTTTTACTTTAGCAAAAGCATTTTCCACCAATATTAGGCATGTCCATCTTACAAGATGTCACAGCTGAGAGAAAGAGGATTTGACAATATTATTCACACTCACATATGTGAAGCACATTGTATAAAGATTTTGCTGCCGTGTGTCTGCAGTGTTTGCTTGTTGATAAAGCTACACAGATTACTTAGCAATGACTGTTACACTCTTGCTAATACTGTGTGTGCTACTAATATGCCAAGTGCTATTAAACAACTCGGGTGTTGTCAGAGACTGATTTTTACAAGAGCTGCAATATCCAAATTTTGGTGTAATGAGACTTCTAATCATGTGTAATATAATCCCTCCTTGTCAGGAGAACATATTGTGCCTCTGAAGTAAACATTTCTGCAAAAGTGGAATACTGTCTTAAACCTTCTTTCAGCCAGTTAGCCCTTATGACTACACAGCTGGTGTACATGTGCATACAGCATGGAGAATTGGCCATGCCTATGTAGTAATGATTTTAACTAGCTTTGCATCCAATTTTGAAGCTTTCTAAATCCCCTTAGCAACAAAGTCCATTCTCTTGATTGTTTGTTTGTGTGATATGTGGCCAATAAACCATATTTCTGGCAATCAAAAGCTGTTTTGATGAAAGGAAATCCTAATACCATCTATTCTGTTTGCTTTTTGCAAATGCTTCTTTCTCAGGCTGTATCTTAAAAAGTGACTTGACCTAGAAGCTCTATTTTACAAGAATCCTTGATGATACATTGACATAAAGCATGACTTCAGATCAACTTAAGAAATGCTTTTGGTTTTTAAGCATTTGCCAAAGTTTCTTTAAACTTTTATAGTATTTGCTGGCTGCAGGCTGTAAAGGTAGAATGTTCCAGAGCATCTGGCACTTATCTAACTTTTCTGATCCATATCTGCTTGAATCTCCACAGAGCAAAGGCTGGACAACAGCAAAGCCTCCTTCCAAAAGGTGTACAATAGGCTGGTAGTGCTGGGCTGTGGAAGAGGGACTGAGGTTCCCAAACTGGATAAGCTCTGCCTCTTGGTTAAGAGAGCTGGTAGTTGTTTGAGCTGCTCTCTTGCAAATAGTTAATGTTAAATTGCACTAGCTGAACCACTCAGGTCCAAGTGGCTTATATGTTTACCCAGGACTGCCTGTAAATTTGGTGAGCTGTGCCTGAGCTCTTCTCTTTTGACAGGGGACTGCTGCACTGTGTCCAGGAAGAAAGTGGAGTTTGTAAACAACCCTTGATGAGTTTTATATTCATTATATGTATTGGCAGTTATATTTCAGCCCCAGCCTGTGCTCTTGCTGATCACAGCATGCCAAAACAGTCCTGACAAAGTGAAGGAGATTTTACTATGGAATTTCTTTAACTTCTAGTGCATATTTTAGGCACTTCATAGGACTCACTTATTGCAGTACAGAGGTTAGACGTGCACACTTGGGCAATAGCTGGGGCTTCTTTTGCTGATTCCTGCAAAAACAGAGAGCCTACTCTCTTCTCCGTTAGGCTGCTTGGCTTGAGTATTCTGATCTGGTCTATAGGTGTTCTTTGTGATCTGAGGTACAAGTAATTCCAGAAAGGCACCTTGCTCTTTCTGATGAGTAAAATGAATTACAAGCTTCAGTTTTCACAGGGATGTAGAGGAAGAGCATTAATGATGATGTGGGGTCCCACCAAGGAACTTTGCTGAAATCTGATCCAGGGCTTTCCCCTTGGGCCTGCAGCGTACCTAATACAGAAGGTCTAAGCCAAAGCCACATGAAGTCCGTGGGGACTTCTCTGTCACACTCCACAAATTATGGATCTGGGCCCCCTGTGAAGAGGTTACACCCCTTCTAAACCTGCTCTGTGCTTCTTTGCAATGTCGTCAGCTAATTTGGGAATGTGACACTCTTATACAGTAAAATAACCAAATGAAATTGTTTGGGTGTTTTTGCCCTCACTAAAGTCACTTCAAGCCATGGAAAAGTGGGAATTTCCCTTATGAAAGCAAGATCAGTTACACCTTGTAGAGCTGGACATGGCATAGTGATTCAGAAAATGTCAAGGGTTTGCTCTGTCCATTGTACCAAGGCTGGAGCTGGACTATTTTTCATTCTGCCACTGGGAACAGCACCTGGTCTATTCCAATTGCAAATAACATCCCTTCTGCACAAGATTGTGTTAATTAATATCAATGATGTCTTCAAAGGAAAAAATGAATGTCTAAATGCAGATCCCTCTAGATCTCTAAACTAATGTCCTGCCCATAATTTTTCTGCAAAATGGATTCAGGAAAATGTTCCTTGTGCTTTAACAATCTTGGCAATAGCTTCAACTCATGTTGCGATGCAAGGACCAGCACAAGGGTCTACAATGGTGTGAAAATGCAGTCTTTTCCTATGTGTTATTGACAGTATATGTTGTTGATGTTGCTGAACCAGAAAAGCAATATTATTCTTAAAAACAACCATATTGCAGGGGAAAAAAAAAAGAAGTCTCATTTTCCTCTCATACACCAGGTTCTAGCCAGGAATATATTGACTAGACTTGAGAAAGAGGGTTAGTGGAGTGTAGAGGAAGGGAAAGTATGAGGGTGTATAGATTGTATTCTGTATCTCTTGTGCCTCAGATGTTACCCTTCACAGCACTGCACTGTATCCCCTTCAGCTGTGCTTCGAGCTGAATCAGAAGCTGTATGAAAGCTGCCTGGAGTACTCTTTCTCTTAATAAGAGCTGAAGCATATCTAGCCTGCTTTTCTCTTGCTTTCCCTACCTCCCCTTCCAGCAGGAGAGAAAATACAAAATTGAGTGGGTCTACTTCCCTGAATAACGCCCTTCAGCCTTCCTTAGATCTTGCTGTTTTGCCCACTCGTGTCCCAATACTACAGTTTAGATGCAGGAACAGTCTCCATTCCCCCATGAAACAGGAGATGATAGAAAAAGCATGTGGTATGACATGTGAGCCAAAGGCAGACTGCAGATGTCACCAGTTCAAGAACTAAAAGGACATCCCCACTGGCAGTATCTGCACTTAATGCTTCTTGCCTACGCATAGCTGCTGGTGGAAGTGGTTGGTGCGCTGTGGTCAGTAAGTCACTGGTGACTCCAGCACTGCCGCCTCACACCACAGTAATTTGCTCACTGTAACGTAACTGAGATTTCTCTGTGCAGTGACAGGAAGCCGAGCAGAGCCCCGTGCAGACATACACCAGGGAGATCAAACCACAGATAGGATGTGTCTGCGATGAGAATGCAGAGGTGCTGCCATCTCTGCAGGTGTCATGCCATCAGCTGGTTGCACCCCACGGTGTCAGGGGTGGCTGCCTGCCCGTGACAGGCACCTCTGGGAGCCAGCCTGTGTGGGCTGCGCTCGCAGCTCCGTCTGCAGGTCAGGCAGACCCAAAGGAATAGGGAGGCAAACAGCCCTGTGTCACACCAGCAGATATCAATGAAAAGAGCGTTGCCTGGGCCAAAGGCAGAGAGATTTTTTTTTTCCAGTCTGTACTGTTGCTGTCCCCTTCTCTGGGAATAGCATTGTCATCACAATCTATCTCTGCTATCTCATTGCCACAGCCAGTGTATTGCATGGTGCAACACAGTCCTTCAACCCAGACAGTGGGAAACAGGGCTCAGGGAAACGGGGAAAAAGGTCATCGTTGTTGGCACAGCTAGGCCTGAAAAAACATCAGTGGGGGAAGTGGCCAAAACACAGAAAAGAAAAGAAATTGTTCTTCAGTTCTTTGCCAGGAGATGATGTGGTTCTTCTAGTGTGGGTTGCATAACATCAGGGGCCTGACAATTTAGACATGGTTGTTCTCTTTGCCAAAGAGACACCCAACTGTGTTGTTCTTGAACTTATTCTTTCTGCTCCACTCATCTGCCTGGGTTTACAATGAGGTATACTTCCTACATGGAAGTATTTTGTCAGGCTAAATTCAACAATGCCAGTGATGGCAGAGATGATGAAAGGCATTAAAAGAATGAGGTTGAAAATCATCAAAATTTGTGTAGTACAGGGGAGTTCCAGGGAATGCACTGGAAAACCACCCTGTTACACTTCTCTCTTTAGTCAGAATTGCATTCAGTATGTTATGGCATAACTCATTGTGTGTATATATTGCATTTTTTTAAAATGTATTTATACATTTATTTATCAATTATTTCAATAATGTGGGAAAAGAAAACATTGCTGGACATGTCTAGTATCTGTATCAATTTCTGTATCTTTTGCAAAGCAAGGACACTGGATTTTTTTTTTAATTCCCCACAATATAGCTACTGGTAATCTTCCTCTTGTCATCTAATCACACGTAAATCTGTTTTGCTTAGTAATTGAAATTGGCATTTATGCATCTGCTGCTGCTGGGCACTGCACCACAGGAATCAGTATCATATGTGATAGTAACAATTGATTTGCAGGCAGTGGCACCCACACCAAGGATTTCAGGCCTCAGGGATCAAATACCTTGAGAGAGCAGTTAAGTTTTTTAAATCAGAAATTATCAAAATTGTAGCTTCTTTATACTGTGGATTTGGCACAATCCCAGGCAGCACCTTGAGTGGTCCCATGCTTATTCCTTACATTGATACTGAGAGCTGAGGATTATAACCCAGGCACATTCTCAGTGTACAGAGTTACAACATATGCAGATGCTGGTTGGAGGTGAACCTGAGCTCATTTCTGGGCTGCTCCTCTCTCAAAGAGTGGTACCTGGATGAGCTCGCAGGGCCAGGACAGTCTAACCTCTGAAGAAAGACTGAAAGGATTATGAAGAAATGTCTTCAGGTGTCTTCTTTTACTGAAACAATACATGAAGGTCCAACAGCAAGATGATTTTAATTATTATTATTAATGAATGAATGTCAGTAGAAAGGTCATTAGATTTTCAGATGCTTGTTCCTTCCTCCTTTGTCATGGTGGCAGAAGCTTTGTCTGATGAAATGTGCAATATGTGGCTGTTTCATAAATTTCAGTTTCCAGTCTCAGTGGGATTGCAGAAGGTCACGGCATTTGGTGGTATATCCCAAACTTCCTTAAAGCAGGGGAGGGTGGATAAATAAAGGGTAGAGAGAGGAAAGAGGACATCCAGAGATGTCTAGATCAAACCAGGCAATGCTTCTACTGGTTCCAGCACTTCCAATCTAGATGTTCCTGGTATGCTATTCTTTTGCACATATTGGTACTATGCAACATGTCCTCTTCAGATGAAGAAGCAGGGATTAATGAGCTGCACAGAAACACAGATTTGTCTGGGTTAGAGGAGATTAGTTTTGCTTAGACCGTTAACATAATTAATCTTTAGACTAGAAATATTCATCTGGTATTTCAGACTCAATGCATTTTTTCTGAAGTTGTAGCCCAACACTACTAAATGAGAATTTCAAAATCCATATTTTATTTTAAAATATAACTTCTGTTCTTTGAAAGCATTTAGAAGCTACAGTTATGTAGAAAGAATGATAATATGTCATTGCTCTTATAATTTATCCCACTGTAGTGTCTTGAGGGATCCCAAAGTGGTTGGTTCATCTGGAAGCTTCAAATCAAGGGCTGTATATAAGGTTTACCATGTTAAGGGACAGAAGAGAAGAAACACTCCCAAATAAGTTGCAGAGCTCTAATTCTTGGTTGGGTTTGGGCCCTCCTGTCCCATCACTCTGTCTGGGGAAATATTTCTGTCTTTTAACTTTTCCTCTCTTCACCATTGCTAAGTATTTTATATCTCAATAAAAAGGAGCTGAAGTCAGGTCATTTGAACCATTTGCAGGCATCAGAAGAGGACTGTTATGGATCTTGGAAATTACTCAAAGTGAGAAAATTGCTGCCTGTAAGGGACAAATAGTTAAGGTGTACAAGGTTTTTGGGGAAAGCCATTGTCCTTGCATTTTGCAGAGCATTAACTGGCTTGGAGGAAAAACGAGAAAAAGAAAAAAAGTAGGGCAGATGAGAGAGAGTCCATCTCTACCCCATGAGACTCCTAAGAATGGGTATGAAGTTGCACCTGTTTGTGTCGCTTTGCACCCCCAACCATGAAGTAGTTTTCTTTCCTTATCCAGTCTTAAGGTTTGGGATCAATGCAGTACAGTTAGTTCAGCTTGCAACCAGCTTGACTTTTAAAATTCTCTTTCAAGACTTCTACAGTTACAGATCTGTCTGAAAAGGTATAAAATATTAAGGCACTGGTGTTAAAATGAGTGTGCAGTCTGAAGCTGTTACGGGAAAAAGCATTTGTAAAAACGATACTGGGATATAGTTGTTGTTCTTTGATTTGGTTTAAGGGAATTCAGAAAATCTTCTAGAAACATTTTTTAATGTGGAGCTGCTAAGTGAACTTGTTCTAGCAATTTTCCAAAATGGAGCACTGAGCTTTATAACCTTAGACGTGGGGTTTTATTTCCAGCTCTTTCAGAGGAATGAGAGGAGCAGCTTTCCTTCTGACATTTACTTTAATTCATAAAAATTACAGGCATCTGCCAAAATATCCTAAATTGTGGAGGAGGTAGGAATTGGGCCATGGAAAAAGATTAATGTTGAACAAAAATATTTGCTAGTAATTTTACATGAGAAGGGGAAAAACTGTATATGCTGCATAAGAACAGGCAGGCTGGCCGTGGGGTTTTTTTGCACAACCACTGGCTCATTATGAAGATAGGGGGCTAGCATCAGGGTAATTTTCTTTGTTCTTGTTTGCTCTTCGTCTTCATCATTTATACATCATCCAATCCCCATGTCCTGCCCTTTAGATGGGGGCTACTTTGATTTATTTCAGGCACCCTTATGGTTAAGGAGAGGTGAGACCCAATTCTCATCAGGCAAACCTTCCACAAAGGTCATATCTTATAAATGCAAAAACTTTGGACAACTCTCTAGCAGCAGCCACAGCAGAAACCTTCTATGTGTTCCTCTAGGTGGAAGGAGGGAGTTCTGCAACTCACAGACTTCTTCAGACGGATTTAAGTACCCTCCAGGGTGAAGTATGCAATTTGACAGAGGTGGAGCTGCTCCACCAACTGGTGACAGCTGTGGGATTCAGGGCTTGTCACTGGAGAGCAAAGGAACACCCACTTCTGAAGGGATGCCTGAGGGTATCAGAATAGGGAAAGAGGGCTGAGAGTTAAATGAGATGATGTCAGCAAAACTGCCTACAGATTTAACAAGGATTTGGTATCTGTTTCCCAGAACAACCACTCACCTACAGAAACAACAACAAAAAAATCCTCAGAAAGTCCAAGCACAACTGTCTTAGACATGGCAATGTGCTATGCTGTCGCTGGCATACTCCCAAACTTGATGTTGGCCTCATCTGTGTACCAGAAAGCACTTACCCAGCACACAGCATACTAAACAGTAATGTATCTCGGTGCAGATTTACAGGCAGAGCAGCTGCAGATTTCAAGAGTCACATATGCTTTCCTCTCCATCTCCACCTGGGAGTTTTACCTTCTACACCATTCCCGTGAGCGCTGCCTTGCAACCTAGTGACAAGATTACACTGAGGACTAACTGTGCAAGTGGGAACACCACCTTTATATCCTTCCTCTGCTTCCTAGGGCCAGCTGGGGATGTGTTCAGCCTCTGAGCTAATTAATTATGCTCTTTTGAAATAACCCTTCAGTCATTTATTACCGTTCGGTGTATTTCTTCTTTGGGATGCAGGAGCACATCTGGAACCAGCATAATTCCCTATCTGTGGAGGAATGCAATTATGTCTCTTTTAGAAAAGGTTTACAGCTCCTTTTCACTAGGAGACATGACAAAGAGTCCTTGTGGGCAATGATCTGCCCTTTACTTGTCACAGTGTAACATGGTGATGCGAGATACCAGTGCATTACAAGGAACCATGGACTAACATAAGAAAGCAGATAAGATGCAATCATTTTTTTTTAGATTATATTCAGTATTATTCAAATTATACTATGCCTGTGAAAACAACATGTATACTTTAACAAAATAGGAATCGATTTATTAATTTCAAAAATATTTTAGAGATACGTGTATCTAAACTGTTGCACATGGGCTTTTTGCAACAAGCAATATTGGCTTTTTTGGACTTTTAACTGTGTACTTCCAAGTGCCAGTAATGACATAGAATGCTTTTTGTTGTTGTTTTTTGTTTTGTTGGTTTTGGTTTTGGGTATTTTGTTTGCATTTTTTACAGTCTATTTGAGACAAAAGGCTTCTCTGCTCTTCTATGGTAGTGGCTTTTCTTTTATTCTGGATGTGTTCAGTATTTTCTTGTTGGCAGTAGTGTCTCTCTATTGAAATAAAGTGCATCTTTCAACATCTTCAGAGTGGCCACTCACCCTAGGATGCTCTAAAATTATTTTCTGCATCCTGCAGAACAGCTATTTGGAGGATGCAAAAACTTACCTGGCAGAGTGCCATCTCCTCCAGCAGCACAACTGCTCCAAATGCCACTGCCACTCCCCAGTGGTGAATGATGCCATGGTATGGGAGGCCAAAAGCAAGAGTCACTCCTTTAGCTCAGCTGACAAAACAAGGACGTTTTTGTTTTCATCTAAGGACATCTCTCTGACCATGAAAATGTTTAAAATCATAGTTTTCAATTTGGCAATTGTTTAATGTCTAGAAATAACTGTAAGGTTTGAATTCTTTCAAGGACAGAGGTGAACTGGTGCAAGAAAAAGCTTATTGTGTCCCTGATGAAGCTGCTCATTTAGTATCAGTAACTGAAGAGGTTTGAGTTTGTGATTGGTAAGCCAGAGATTCTGCCTGGAGTTAAAACCGTCTAAGTGAATGCACAGAAATGTGTTGCCTGATTTTGAAACGCTCTGTTAAAGATGATTGTGCTCATTTCCATTATTAAATTTTAGCCTTTTCTAAGAAGATTTACAGTTGAATAATGATGATTTAAATTATAATGATTACTTAAACCCTGGACAGCCTGAACCCCATTGAAACAACTTGGCACATTCGATATTGTACTCACCTGGGGTGACAGTAAGAATTGCAGCACAAAAGGTGATGCTGATAACAGACACTAAACTGTGAAGGGCTAATGTGCTTAGCTGAGCTATCAGAGAGTTCTCATCCCAGAAGCAGTAGGAAGCAGACAGGGAGTGATGGAGAGCATTAAGAAATTCACATAGCATTGGCTGTGTAAACTCTCCTTGCCCTGGAGAAGGACAGGGAGACTTGCCAGGTGCCTGCATGCTGCTCCCAAGAGCAAGGTGTTGGCTTCAGAATTGCACTGCACACTGTAGTGTTTCCCAAAGGTTGAGAGGCATTCATGAAGTAAGGTAGACAGTCTTCACAGAAGTTCTGCTACTGTGTGGAAAGAGATACGACTTTGGGATTTATGGAAATTTGTGACATCTTTTGGCGTTGGCAAACAGGGATCAAGCGAGACGGGCTTGGTGTCTTGTACCTAACTGTTTCTTTGAAGGAGGTTTCAGGGTAACATAGGAAGCTGGGTTTGAGGCAACTTTATCTCCTTTCCTGTTTAAGCCCCCAGCTTGAGAAGTAGTTTGGTTTGTCTCTGAAAGGCAGGAAGCAACACCTGCAAGGCAGCAAATGAAAATAATGTCACAGAAAAGGAATGTATCACAGATGGAGTGTGGGGGGTGTTTTAATTACGTGGGTCAGAGTGTAAATGGCTCAGCATAAAAATGAACTTGCATTTTGGCGTGCTCTTCAAATATGGTTGTGCCAGAAGAACATCTGAACTGCCAATCCAAGACCATCCAGCCTGTTTACTTCTCAGGGACTTCGTCAGACAGAGGTGGTGCTTTTAGATATGGTGATATCGAATAGGTTATTTCTCATGTACGTGTTCAGTCACTTTCTGCATGTAGGTAAATGTCTCGTGTTCATAATATCCTTTGGCAAGGAGTTCCACAGCTCATCCATGCCATAACTAAAGGGCTACCATTTGGGGCTTTTTTAATATGCCACGTTTGTACGTTTGCTTTTGTATTCAAGTCATGCCCTATCCGCTCTCTTACCTGTGATTTTTAGGAGTCTGATGTCTGTCTCTAGCTTTTACAGTTCTGTTGCATGATTCTGGGGATAGTTTGGGGCAGGGGGAATGACACAACAGAGCACAATGCAATGTTGAAAATGTGGACACACCATAAATGTATACAGTTGCATAATTATGATTCCCTTTGGCCTCTATTCCTTTCCTAATTGGTCATGCCATTAAATTTGCTTTCTGGACACTGATAAGCAATGAACTGACATTTTCACAGTTCTCTTATGATGCTAAGCCCTTGTTTCAAAAGATTGATTGTCATCTCAAACTTACAGTTGTGTAAAGTTGCTGGTTTTCCCCATGGATGGTTCTTTACTTACACTGTACCCTTTCTGCTCTCTTGTAACATTTCAGTATTTTGGCAACTCTTTGTGGTCAGTCTTTAATAATCTGATTAATTTATGCTTCTCAGCAAAGTCTGTCATTACCTGACATGTTCTCTTTCTTACCTCATTTCTGTATATGTTGAATGGAACATATCCCAGTGCAGATTCCAAAGGGACTTTTTTGGTGACCATCTTCTACTACAACCCCCCTTTTTTTCTTCTCTTTTACCTGTTACATGATCATTTGAGAACTGTTATACCATGGCAGGTCACTTTCTTTAAGAGTCTTAGTTGAAGATCTTATTGAAATCCTTTGTATTTGTAGAGAAGGAGGCCTTGAGATTGCCACAGAGAGTGCTCCAGCTGTGCCATGTCACAACTGGGGAAGAACTGACTGCTCTCAAGTAGTTCTTTAGAATAATTTAAGGGAAACTGGGATGAATAGCAATTTGCAATCACTGTAACAAATTGCACATAAGTTGCTAGATCTGGGTTCATTCTCTCTTAATAGAACATCAAGAATCAAAAAGAAAGTTTCTGTTCAGTTAGTCTGGTGCTGGATTAGCCAGGAAAAAGGAGATTTGATATTGCAACTCACAGGACAGTCCTTCTGATGTACTTCATGGGTAGAGAGGGTGGCTTATCTATAAGTATTAACTGCTAAGCTATCTTAACCAATAAGGAATATAGAGTTTACATGGCTACAATCCTAATTTTATGCTTATTCTATACATTCAGAATGGGCTCTGCATGCTAAGAAATTAAACTTGGGACAGTCTCATTTCTGTGCTGATATGATAATTCTGAAATTAAAAAAATATGTTGTTGAATCATGAACAGGGTGACCAGAGGATAAAGCTTGACCTGCTGATAAACCATATGGTGTCGTATTCTATTTTAATGATGGCACTCCCTTCCCTCTACACACAGTGTGACTGTTAAGAACTCATTTCTTAATACCAAGTGAACGCAGGTGGCATTGTGAATAACCCAAGTCTCCTCCTTGGTCTTCTTCAGTGATGCCTGTTAAGATCAGTTGGATGTTTATGTGGTGTGAAATGTGTGACTGGAATAAAACTGCAAGACAGAGAGACACTGACACCACAGGGGAAAAGTAAAATATATTAAATGAGTTGAAAATTAATAATTACCCCTCATATATTATGGACTTGTTCTTACTCCAGTGCTATCAATAGAGAATTTTGTGCAATTTTGCTAAAAATAGAGGTGAATGAATGCTATTGACTGACATCAGAAGAGGATATTGCAATAACCCTTCACATGTTCAGAAATTTAGGACACTGAATCATCTGGCTTGGCTAGATAAATTACCTGAAGCCCATCTCCTTGCCTAATAAATGAAATTATATGAGTCTTGTCAGTTATGGTACAGTTCAACAAAGTTAGAAAGGCTTGAAATGTATTCAGACTGCTGTAGGGTCTAAAGAACCCTGCTGCCAAAAAGTTACCTACGAGTAGTAATACTGATGGAGGAGGTAAGTAAAAG
>JAOXXN010000265.1:50324455-50347679 GCA_026770055.1 Myrmophylax atrothorax | reverse complement strand
AAGTAAAAGGAAAAAAAAGTTAAAATAGTGCAGCAGTGGAACGCATCACTTTCCAACATGCCTTGGCGATCCATAATAACAAGGGAAACATTGTGTTCAGGTAATTGTTACAGTTTCTTAGGATAAATAAATTTTGAAAAATTAAGTGCAGGTGCCATGAAGGCAATCGGAGCCATTTATCAAGCCAGGTCTCTTGGTTCTTTCCAAAACAAGGCACTACAGGAAAACAGGCTCTTTTCAGTGAATTCTGATGAAGTTGAGAATGGGCTTAGCACTCCCTGAGATTTTCTTTTCTTACTGACTTTAAAAAAATATGATGAAACAGCTGTGTTTAAGATAACTAAATTGTCATGGATTAGAATGTCTTATTCTCCTGCTAAATGGACTGTGTTTACAGAGAATGGAGACTTCTCTTCTTGTAACGTAGTTACGGTCAGGAAGACCCTGATGGTTCATTACATTTGAGCCAAGACAGAACTGTGCAAAGTTTATGTGCAGGAGGACAATGAAGATCTCTTTGTCATGGGAAAATAGTAAATATATTTTAGAAGATAGGAATCTCTTCACAATTTTATTTAACTCTCAGCAGCTCAGTGAGAATGGTAGGAAATAAATCAAACACAACCACAAAACAAGTGTAGTAAAATGCTTCTGAAAATCACATTGTTTTATAATTTGGACACTTTTAAAAAACACTTTATAACTGTGGAAGTTGAATTTCATTATCCACTATCAGTATGCCACTGTCAAGATAAGGAAAACTCTTTGTTCATTCACAATGGATCAATGTGTTCTCAGACAATCTTTTTTTATTCACTCAGAGGATAGTTTGATGCTCAAAGTTCCTAACCACCAAAACTATGAAAAAGATTTCTTGCTTTAGTATCTGGCAAAAAAGTGTAAAACTTTAACCTAATTTGGCAGCAGAATAGATGCTTCCCATAGTGCTGAAATCTAGTATCTGTGTAATAAAACATTTTATTATTAATGTTACCTTATTTTTCATTAGCTGTTGAACCAGTATTGCCATTGTGGTGTTCTAATATAGTTCCTGCTTTGTTGAAAAAGGTTTTCCTCGTGTATTTCAATGTGAGAAAAATAAGTACTTGCATGATGTCAGTACTTTGGGGGTTTATGATCAGTGCTGTAGGAAGTGAGCTGAAATGATCCAATTATTGTAAATTAATCTGCAGGTTCTAAACACAGGCCTCTCATCTCCTATGATTCATCATCCTGTGATCTTATGAAGCAAACAAGTGTTTTAGTCTTGGTCAGGCAACAGGGATGACAGCTGATTCAATTCTTTTTTATATCAGAAAGAGAGCAATGAACCTGTCCAGAAACTTCAGGAAAAATAACTCTCGTGAAATTTTGTGGCATTTATGCCATGTGTGGGTAACTGGCTTAAAGACAGTAGGTCAATTGAATCCCAGGAGAAGGTGGAAGTCATTCAGAGCTGGGTTTTTGTCTGAAAACATTCGTTGTAAAACTTGCATGCACCCATGGGATTACAGAATATGCTTTATATTATTTCCCAAAGAAAATATTTTCTGCTGCTCATCTAGACAATGACCTTGAATCTTTTTTTTGAGAAAATATTTCAATGTTAAGTTCTGACTTGTGACATGAAAGGAAGATGATACGTCTCACGTGTTTGTTCTGTCCACTGAGAAGGTAATTCCAAGATACTCACTGAAAGTATTTGTAAAATAGCACATTTCTTTGCCCATCCACAGTAAGCCCTGAACACTGGCTGCCATTGTATGTGTGGCAAGAGAATTCTGAAAGAAGAACACCCAGAAGTATTACTGAAAGTTTTTCATAGTCTTAACAGACCTGTTATTACTGAAAAGGCACTATATATTTTCTTACTAATTAATGTATGTTGAGTGACATGGAAACGGTTGGTTAGTTATCTGGCTCCTTTTAATTCTTACTATCAAATTGTAAATGCTTTAATATGTCATAATACAGGTGATTTACAGAAATATTTGGCATGAAAATAAACACCCATCTTAGTTTGAAAAGAATGAACTCAAATCAACCAGTAAAATTGATTTTATTCATCCTCTTACAAAGAAGTTATTCTGATGATGCTGTTGTGGTTCTCAGTGGAGCAACTCTCATCAACAGAGTAAGTCCCAGGCAGAGTAGAGATTATGCATTAGCAATGAAGTAAAATGTCAAGATTCTGGTTCCGGCTTGTTTATAAACTAAGCCACAAGCCACAAAGATTTAAGTCAAAGAAGATGTGTGTGTGTATACATATATATAAGAAATATCCTAATCAGTTCACAGTACCACAGATGCACAGAAGTAGTTGCAGTGTGTATGCTGTGAAATCTAATGAGCAATCTTGCTGTTGCTGATGAAGATCTTGTCAAGACTGAACAATTTATTCATCATCACCGTGTCCGTACCAGTGACAGCACAACTGTTAAAACCACCAGATTAGTTCTATTTTCCCCTAAAAAGTAAAACAGTAGAAAACATTCCACCCACTCATCCCACACTGATAGAGCATACTCACTGAGAGCCCTAAAAGTTAGCTGTTGGCAGCAAATGGTCTTAAATTTGATCATTACCAAACTCAGAGCCATGTGGAGAAGGTAGAGAGATTTCCAGCCTGCACAGAAAACTCTCCTACAGCAGGAATCATTGAAAGCTGCTTGCATAAAAAGACTAAAGATCCGTATATAAATCCAGAGGCTGCCCAACAGCGTTGTGCTGTCTCACTGTCATGGAGTATAAAGCATAATGTGCAGCTGGTAGGTATGCAGAGAAGGCAAGTAAATTAAAAAGAGGAGTAAACACATCTACTTGGCATACAAGGGATGTGCAAAATTTTGTAGGACCTGTGTAAAAATTGAGTAAAATCCATTTTTTTCTCAACTGTGCAACAGAAGGTACCATCTGCAAAAATCCAAGAGCCATATAGCATATGGTAGTATTTTTTCTTTCTTTTCTTTAAGTGGTAGGAAGTCTGTTCTGTTAGTGTGGTTTCTCTCAGTCACTTTTTTGTGTCAGTTCTGACAACACAGCTATCATAAGAGGTACAGGCTGTAGGTACAGGCTTGTCATGACTGAAGTCAGAAGGCCCCAATGCAAAGAGTTTCTCAGACCTTGCATTGGCAGCTCCAAACTTGGAATATCCCCTGTCAGCTTATGCACCACTGCAATAGCAAAACTGCATCTTTTGTGGTACAGTTTGGTTGTGTTCATGGGGTACTCTGGCTACAGAAATACACAGGGTGGATTTGCACATGGCCTAGAGTTACAGTCAAATTAAGGCCACTTTAGAATTATGAGAAAGAGGTCTGTGTGGGGAGATAGCTTAACTTGTCATGCAAGAGATGACAAGTGATCCTGTGGGGTTTATTCTATAGCTGCAATGTAATTCTGTGCTGCACAAGCTCATACCACGTGAGTCCCTGCACCCGTGGGTTAGACAGACCTGTACGATCGCTTCCTCTTGATTGCTGGTTTGCTTTGGCTTCTCATTGTAGGCATACACTGTGTTGTTCAGCACACACTGTTAACCAGAGCCTTCTTTCAGAAAGCTAGATTTTTTTCAGAGATTGTCTCTCTAAGCAACTTCGCCAGTAGCCTGATATGCCATATCCCATTAAAGATTACAAAACAGAACCAGCAAGCATGACTAGGGATTTTAAAAAATAAAAAAATAAAAAAAGGTTTAAGTTTACATGTTGATTTCAGAATGTGCACTTCAGTAATTACAATGCTGAAAGAAACAGAGTTCAGAGACAATAGAAAGGCCAGAGTAGTAATTGCCTGTAGTACTGAACGGTTGATACAGTGGGAAATCTGAATTGCTTAATGAACTGATTTAAAGGTAGATATGTTGTGTCCCATAACAATGACTGCAAATGTTCTGCTAGACACCCCGTTTGAGACAGGCTTTTAATTCTCTCTCTTTTCCATCTTCTGCCACTTATACAAAGATGAGACAATAATATTCCTTCAGTAATGGAAAGACATGAAATGACTTTGGAAATCTATACATTTTGAAAAAGGTAAAAGCATCTTAAATTTGGGTAGACATTTTCACTCAGGACCCTTATGCTCCACTCTCAGCAGAAAACACATCCAAAAGTCTTCCAGTTAGGTAACAATACATATATCCTAGCTGATGCCTTCTGGCTTTCTCACGTTAGAATTTGTTGTGAATTGGATAAGTATAACCTCTTTAAAGCAGAGTTCAATCCAAGAAATGTCATTGATACTGATCCTTTTCATCTCCTGTGGTTTGGGTGGCTCTCATTCTTCACTGAACTCTAGTTCTCATACTAGTACTTTATAATGTATATGCTGACCTACCTACCCAAAACTTTCCTACAGAGGATCTGATACCAGGAACTGCTGCTTTTATTATTCACCTTCATTTAACTTGTCTCCTTCTTTCTCCTCTTCCATTCTCCTCCTCCTCCCTCCCCCCAAACACACATTTCCTTTGATACTAGAAAATGGCAGAGACAGTTACACAAAAAATGTGCCATCAGCAAAGCTTCTGCCATTTCATAAAGCTCTATAAAACTCCTGAGGAAAAAAACAGATTGTGTGTGAAATGCTGGCTACAGCCTCTGTATGGGACCCTCCTCAACTTTGCCCTCAAAAGGAGGTAGCAGCTGTCACCTTCTACAAGCAGGGGAGCAGGCCTGCTATGAACATATCAAGGTTGTTAAAGACCAAATGCTTCAAGGCTGGGATGCTAAATTCTTCTGTGGACTTTCAAGAGTCAGTGTGGCTTTCAAGAGTGCTGACAGTGCTTGAATTCAGGATTTTTGTCGAAGCTGGGACAGGTGGGCTGCACAGCATGGTTTAACCCTGCTTTGTGTGCCCAGACCTCTGCCCCAGCTGCACATTTAGAGGAGAACTAGTGTGTGCAGTCCTTTTGTACGCCCAGAGAGGGAAGGAGCTGCTCTCAGCATCTGAGGGACTAGATTGTGCAGGATGCTACAGGTGGCACCATCCTCACCACTGGGACGCAGCTTGAGGCCTGCACTGCAGAGGGGTGACCATGGCATGCACACTGCCCCTGGGGTGAGCTGGTGGCTGCCAACCACTCTCAAAAAGTCATGGTTCATTTATTTCTGGCTTTGTGTAAGTACATAGGTATCTAGTTTTAGGTTTCCACGGCAGGGGTTTGTGGGGGGAAGGGGCACTTGGAGGAGTTTACCCACTCACTTTGTTTTTCTGCAATCTTCTCAAAAAGAACAAAAGGTGTGTTTTTATCACTGTGCAAAGCTGGAAGTATTAGGGCTCGATGCATTTGCCTTGGACAGAGTATTCTGCCATTCTTTCTGCTGCCCTCTAAACCTGATTCTGTAGTGAGTTGAGAAGCTCTGGCCCAGCCACCTGAAACAATTAGGTCACTTTTCTTGTGCAGCAGCTCAGGGTATGCAATTCTCATCAGAGACTCGATGAAGCAGACCTGTATTAGACATTAAATGACAGCTGAGTGACAATAGTAGTAAGAGTTAAGTGAAATTTAAAAATATACCAAATGGAAAAATGGCACCATTAAAAGCCTCATCTGAGATCATTATTCTTTTTTTCTGGAATTACAGAAGATAGTTGGAAAGGATTTAAGCAGAACTTTGTTGCTGCAAAGAATTGATGCCAGAAACAGAAGGCAATCAGAACAGATCTTTATTTTCTGACAATAGCTGGGTTTGAAGCACTGGATGTATTAAATAGTTTCAACTCAAACAGTAAAACTCAGTTATGAAACCATGTACCAGAAATTTGAAAGGTATTACGTTTGTACAAAGATGAAAATTCTCAGAGATCCAAGGGTGGGTTGCAAATGATTTGAGGAGGCAATCCATGTTTTCACTTCTTCTTGCTGTCTCTTGACGAATCTGAAAAATCAGACAGTAATAAAGTTTCGAGGTCAAGAAAAAAGCAGCCATGAGAGAACCAAAACTAATGGTTAGAAAGAGAAGAATTTGCCAAACAGAAGTTTGGTAGTCCATACAAAAGCTTATGGACCATGCACTTGAGATGTTGATTTTTATGTGGTTTGAGAGAGGGGAAGTTCAAAGGGCTATAAGAAAATATGTTGGAGAGAATGGAAAAGGCAGAGTGCACACAAAAAGCCCTCCACATGTAAAGCTATTTATGTTGTGAGAAACAAAACAAAACAAAGCCAAGAGAATCCTTTGCTTTTAGAAGAATAACTCTGGTTCTTAAAATTTCCATGGTTTGGCAGGAGTTTAGAGTTGACAAAGTGTACTCGGCATATACAAAAACAGGAGAAGTGCTATTATCTCTTTGGGACTCCATGGACAGTGCTGCAGTGGAAGATTAGTGGGCTATCAAACTGAAGTGTGTTCCATTTCAGTTAAAGGCATGAGCACAAGCCAACAAAGTGGGGTGTTGGAAAATGACTATAGGCAGTGAAAACAAAAAAACCATAACCATTTTAACAGAATGCAGGATATATAACAAAGCAGGAAACAGGTGTGTTTTGTAGTATCATGAAAAAATGTTTAAATTACCTGAAGGTATTCAAGCAATATCATCCTCTGAGAACAAGCAAATAACAAGGAGAATATGAGTTGTTTCAAAGGGATGTAAGAGCTCTCACTGAAGAAGAATCTTTTGACTCTCTCAGTAGAAAAGGTCTTCTCTAAAGCCAGAGGCCTCAGGAGGAGCTGGGTAAACCTGCTGCTCTGTGAGCTGTGCAGCTCATGGGAGTGTGAACAGGAGGGGTTCAGAGCCCTACCAAGGGCCCTTGGCAGGCTTTGGGGTAGTTGCTCTCAGCCTCCCACTGCACCTTGAGCCTCAGATGCTATTTTCAAGTATGTTCACATGCTCCCCACTTGTGAGAAACACAGGTTTGTTTGTTTATTGCAAGCTGGGAGTGTGAAAGTGCTTGTAAATAGCACTGTGCCATCTTGCCCACGCAGGGCCCTCCCTTCTCTGGGCAAAGACCTCACCAGTGTTGCCTCTTTCCCTTGAACTGCTATGTTGCCATCACCTGCTGCTGTGGTGCTGCTCCCACGTGGGCCCTAAGGCAGGTCCCAGCTCAAACAGTCTTGTAGTTGTTGCAGGTACTGCTTCAGTAGAGACTTTTGGCAGCTTCTGAAGTGTTCAGAGTCACCTGCCCTCGACTGAACAACAAAAAAAATATAAACTATCCACAGTGCAATCTAGTGAAGTTCTTCAGTGATAGGTTTTTGTGTTAACAAAAAGGTCAAAGTGGTTGTCAATTTGTCTTTACTCACAAACAAGGAGGGAAGGCAAAACTCCCTGGATTGCTGAACTAAGTAGCTGTCTGCCCAAACTACCCCCTGAAATGAGCAACCTGATCTTGAAAAGCTGTCTAGTGGGCAGAGGGCTAGAAACTGTAATAAAAAGGCTCACATTCTGAGGTAATAAGTGACAAATCAGTTGTTCACACTTCTTTGAGCCAAACAGAAGCACAGTCTTCCTAACAGTGTGGTTAACATTGGAGATTGGTGTTGTGCACATCACAGGTGCTAAACAAAAAATGAGTGTCCACTTGCTCAAATATAGCAGAAATCAGTGACCGTGATCCACAGGAGTAAGAAAAGGTCATATGGTTTTGTCTGAGAGAGGAGCAATAGCTCAAACCAGCCACAAGGTCTGGATGGTATTGTGACGGACAAGAGAAGCCTGCCACAATTTACCTACCCATGATCAGGAATAAAAATTACTCCATATGATAGTCTTATTATTTGAACATAAAGCTAGATGTCTGCTAGCATAAATTACTGGTTTTCCCACAGGTAATGAAATTAATCTTACTGACAGTATACACTGCAAACGTTAGTTCCCAGATACTTTTCCTCTTTGGTAACTTTTCTTGTTGTCTAGTAAGTACAGAGACAAAGGTTTGGTGACTTTTTGTTCAGTAATCCATTTTGTCCTTTGAAAACAACTCAAGAATTAACATTGAATTTGTTGGGGAGGGAATTTGAAGGAATAAGTTTTTTCCATTTTCATCCAAGATCATCCACAAAAAGAAAAAATCCCTGTTTTTACCTAAGAAAACCTAAACCAAATCTTTCTACCTGCCAGACCCACAAGGAAGTCCTAGATGTGAGGAAGAGGCGCTATGAGATTAACATATGCTTCAGAAATTTCCTCTTTTGACTTTTCTGCTTTGCATGAGACAATTGAAACACTCACTGAGCCAAAAACTGGGGATGAATTGCCTGGCACTCATGTGGAGAGCGGGATAACTGTGCTGTAGTCATGAACGCTTAAGTGAACATGTGTTTGGTAAGGTTCATAGTCACTCATTTCCTTTGCTTTATTTTTGGTTAAAAATGCCTAAGACAAGGAAAAAATACTTTGGTTTGAATTGAACTTCTTTAATTTTTTCTCTTAATTGAAAAAACTTGGTTTGGATCAGACAAAGTAAATACTTTTGTTCTGCATGCTGACACAGCTGGGGGAAATTGTTCATGCATGTCCTAGTAACAGCCCACTTTGGGAGGGGGAAAGAGAGGAGAACAGGATTTATCCATGGTTCAATGGACTCTCTGACTGTAAGATCCTTAGCTAGTGGTGACTCGACATGATCCATGATGTCAAATATATTTTAGGAGTCAGGCCTGTTCCAATGGCCTGTCATTTGTGGAGCAAGGATTCAGTAAGGAGGGACAGAGATCATAGGGACAAGTTCACATTTGGGTTTTATGCACTGTTCTAATTGCTTCCTCATGCCCAGCTCATATCCAGAAGAGACAGAGCAGTGCATAGGAGGTGGCACAGAAAGAGCTGTGCTCTTTAGCCCTGAGACAGCTGTGTGCAGATGTTACACTACTGTTTTTAGATCCTTCCTAGCACAGGGCAACGTTGGACTGGTGAACTCCTACCCCAGCAGCAGTTCAGGGCACCCTGCACTGCATGCTGATGCAGATCCCCAAGTGCTCACAGGAGTCAGCAGGCCAAAAGAATGCTCTCTGCAGACCAGACCTCTGCATTTAACAGACCTGTTAACACTAAAGGAAGGCTTGACTGGGTCTTTGGCTGTGAAATATAGCTCAACAGTAATTTTGGACTTTTATGTTTGGTTGGTTGTTGTTTTTATCTTTTTAAGACAAAGAGGTTGCCAAAAGGTTTATCTGAGGAGAATCCAGTGCTGTGGATGTGATCTGAAAATTCATCTTTTGCCTCATCACTGAGGATGGAAGCATTTGGCTGTTTAGACAAGTCCTTCTCAGTTCTGTCTCTCAAAGCTACCTGGAAATTATTCTAAATGCTTCATAGTACAAGTTGCAGAGCAGCTCATTACACCTACACTGTCAGGCAGTTAATGTTTAAAAATCACTTATTTACTGTTTTCATTGCTCTCCCTCAAAAGAAATATATTCTGTTTTATCTAAACAGAAATAGATCCGACTACTTTGCTTGCAAAAACTGCCTGTAATGTAGTTGAAAGGTTTGCTGCTCACCTTTCTTTTCATTTTCAAAATTAAATAAAAAAGAATTAATTGCTCAGCTGCTACTCTGACATCAAGGAAAACTAACTCATAGAAATTGTTCTGACATAGCTTAGAAGTGGGCTGGGTGCCAGTAGAGGAAACATAGGGAAGCTAAAAGCAATACAATTTTGCTTTATGCAGTTCTTTTATTGCTGCACTACTGCAGTACTGCCTGTTAGTTAGTGCCTGAGTGTCTCACAGGTTTTTTTCTTTCTCCTAAAGCTATGAGTGGCTTTGGTGCATCTTAGACAAGGGACAATGAGATTGATACTTGCCATCCTCAAGCACCCTTAATATCTTGTGAGCTGGGAAAATGAATTAAGAAAGAATTGCATGCTCAAAAATCTCACCAATATCCAAATAAAACCTTTTTTAAAAAAAATCCATGACAACTTTTAAAAGAACTAAAAAGCCAGAGTATAACCAGGTCAAGGAGAATGGTAGGACAGTGGGTTTATTTAGACTACAAGTTTCAGTACCTGAATCTGGTTTAAGCCAGAGAAAAGTCAAGCTGCTCTGGACATCTCAGAGATGAAAACAATCTTACTGTCACTGCCCACCTTGAAGAAAACAGCACTTTAGCATCAAACTTGTCTTCTTGGAGAAAGCTTGGAAGACCAGGCTAGTGGTCTGACTACAATAATTAATCTGTGCTGAGGCTGAGCAGAATATTACAGGAAAGGCTGCAGGTCTGACTTGCAGTGGGTAGAAATCTGATATTCAAACACAGAATTAGTTCTTTAGTGTACTGTTACGTGAAAAAAATTGCACCTCTAAATGCAGCTGAGGGGATGACTGCAGTTCTATTCCAAGGCCCATGCTTCAGGGCTATTCCTCCCTTCAAAGAGATGCCTACTGGCAAACTCAGGGCTATTTTTACAGAGCAATCTCTGAAGATGCTAAAAAAAAAAAAGAATTAGAGGCAGAGAAGTCTCCTCTTTAGACATAACCAATCAAAAAATGCCATCTCTGTATCATGTCTGGGGGCTGTCTCCAGTGCTCATGGTGGGATTTTTTGAAGGTCAGGGCAGTTAAAAAGAAGTAAAATTCAAATGCTCTGCTATGGCTATTTTAAGGCAGGGGAACTTGTGTTCTGGAGACTTTTTGGCGGCAGCTGGTGCCAGAGAAAGGCAAAAGTAAGTTGCTAGATCCGTTTCAAAAGTTACCACCGGGAAATAAGATGGTTTCATTTATAACCCAATTTCTGTTTCATTAAAAAGGCCAGCCTCGAGTTTTACTGCAATGCACTGCAGGTAGCCAAGTCTCCAGCACGGGAAATGTGAACAGCAAAATTAATTGTGTTTTCAAAGAACAGGATGATCTAGAAAACAAAACAGAGGTTACTTAATTTTCATATGACTGTAGTCATACCTTGCTCACAGTGTATCAGGAGAGTCAATTAAATTTGCAGGTTTTTTGGATGCACTCCTGATGCTCAGCCATTCTCTCTTTGGGGTTTTAACTGCGGTTTAACTGTTGTAGCTTTATCTCAAGCTAAGCAGCTTGCACCGAATTTCAGGTTGCTGCTGCTGCTTATTAAAAATTGAACTATACCTTCTGTGTTCTTAAGGGATATAGCTGAGGTTCTGGGCAGCTCTGAAATTGAGTTTGTGAGTAGGAAATACACACAGCACTTACTGGACCGCACAAGTAGGGGTGGTATTGGGGGCTGCTTGTGCAGAGCTGGAATGACTCTAACTGAGAGCACTGCTAGTTTTCCACCATTTTGGCAGCAAGAAAAACCTAACCAAAAAAGCAGCATTGTTTGTAGTGTTCTTGTTCCTAGAAATGAAATTAAGTACTTGCCAGTGAGCTGCAGCTCAGGGAAGAACTGTTCCGGCAGCCACAGACAATTCTGCTGTTCATGAATCTAATCAACATTGTGACACTTGCTCCCTTCCTCCCCTCACAATTTGCCTGTTGCCTTCTCACAAAACAAAATTACGGTCTTGAAAGACTGATTTTTAAATCATGGCTCATAGCAAAATAAGACCGCATAGAAGTCTCTAGGTGCTACCACAGTACAAGTAATTATTTAAATAGATATGTTTCCTCATCACTGGCCTTTTTCCTAGAGTTCTTGCTCTCCTACTGTAGGGGTAATCAGGAACAAAATACATAGAAAAAAGGTTTACTGAAGATCAAGATAGAAAATCAAGGCCAATAGCCTAATTTATACCACCCTGCTAAAATACAAGCTTTAACATTAAAATTTTAAATAAGTTTCAAATAATTTTAAAGTCTCCCTATTTCCAGTAACACAAAAACACCTTCTCACATTTTGAATGTGGATATTCATAAGTCGGCTACATTGCCTAAAAGGCTATTATCTACTTACACTACTAAGCTGGTTTCACACTGAAGTATGTGAAAAGTGTTCATATGTTTTGTTTTCCAAGGCTGAAATCTCCACCAAAAAGACAGTAACCAAGAGCTTAGAGAAGATAATGTCTTGATTTAATTGAGATTACTGCCAAGTGCATATGTATCTAGCAGTTGGACACAGAGCTGTTTGCTTTCCAGATGCTGATAGTATTACCAGTAGCATATGAGACTGATGATACAGTTTTCAATTAATACCAAGTGATGCCAACATATAAAATTTGGTGTACAGGAGATGCATGAGGAGAGTATAATTAATGCAAATGACCTGTTACTGCTTTGCTCTTTAATTCTCTTGTCAGAGTATATACATAGAATTCCTTTCTCTGGCTAGATTCTGTTCTATGACTTTCTCACCTGTGGTGAGAACAAGAATCTGTATGTGATAAAATAAAATTGTCAATAACAGAGATAAGCAACAATGTATAAAACAGAGTGGCAATTTCCTGCATTAAATTCACTGTATTTTGAGATAGGTATTTGTTAAGGCTATGTTCAAATGTCTAATATCCATTACTCCATGGTTTGTGGGACAGACCCTATATTCATAGGAGTACAAATCTCTTAAATTTATTTATTTCTCTCTCCAGGATAAGTGCAGGAGGACTGCAGTGCTATGTATAGTTAAGCTTTTCCCATTCTTTTGGTTCTGTAATTGGTTTTTACTGCAGCAGCTTTTGCGGTGACCTATTGCATTAACAGGAGTAAAAATGAGCCTTCTTGCCATTGCAGCACCACCACCTCCACCCACAGCTTTTTCACAGGCAGTTTGGAAAGAAATTTACAGCCTGCTTTATATGCACAATTAATAGTAACACATTCTTCTGGGGTTTTTTTTTAGTCAAAGGAAAGGAATAAAATTCCATAGGATTTTTTTCTGTATGCATTTCCTATAAGCATACCTGAAACCAATTTTACAGCTAAGTCTTCAGTTTCATGTCTTCAATTTCATATCTTCATTATGAATGTAGAGAGTTACTGAAATCTCACTGAATACTTAAAAAAAGTCTGAAGTCAATTCACTTTCTAATCACTGAGATTTCCTTCATCTGACTCCTCCTCATTTTTCATCTCTAAGGAAACAAGCATTCATTTTGCCATTAAAATAGTCTCCTGGTTTCTTGATAGTTGACTTGTTCCCACTACAAATACTTCTTTCACCCCATGCCTTATATTTATCATCTTAGCCGTCTGCCAGTGACATCAATGGTGACGTTACCAGAGGACTCTCTTTGGAGGTGCAGGAGACGCGGCAGCAGGAGGCAGAGGTGGACTGTCCTCAAAGCAGCCAAGTGATTTCCCAGTGAAATAGAAGGAAGGAAAACACAGAACATATTGGGGAGAAGTTAAACTGCTCCTACATAAAAAGGTATTTTAAGCTCATGTCAGCTGTTAGAAACCCATATACAGAAAACTCAGTTTCAGAGACTGCTTCCACTATGTTAGCACTATGCAAAATGGATCTTTGAAATATTAACAATAATTTTTTTCTGAGTAAACCTAAGAATTTTTCTATCAGGCTTCCTGGCCTGAAATCTCCTTTCTTGTCTGCTGGCTCTGATCCTTGATTATACTTTTCTCTCCTGTGTTCCTCTCTCCCTACATGTCTGCTTCAAAAAAGTTGCCCTGCTACATCATGCCCAAACCACTCTTCAGCATCTTTGGAAAATGCCCTCCTTGCTGTACTGAATGTCTCTTGAGGCTGAGTTTGGTACTCCGGTGTGGTGTTCTCTATTTGGCAATAGGTAATGTAGTAATAGGGCTTTGAACTTGAGAAGCTGGTAAGTGTAAAAATAACAGATGCCTATGAACAAATAAAGAGGTCTTTATGCAATAATGTAATGCTAATGTAGATGGATGAGGCACTTCGGGACATGGTTTAGAGGTAGACTTGCCAGTGGTAGGGGAATCATTGGACTTGGTGATCTTAGAGGTCTTTTTTGACCTGAACTATTCTATGATTATATGTGGGACTTTAACAACATGAGGTAGAAATTTCAAGAACAAAGAGTTAATGTCTGCAGATGCAAAGTGCATCTGCACTTGTGAAGAGCTGGCTGAATCAAATCAAATCTCTTCCAAAATCCTTATTTATATAATTTCTTCCCAGTGTACTGGACTTCATTTTTGAACAGGTATCATAATATATGGGCTAGGGCCTGTTTTGCCATCTATGCTGGTAACTCACTAATCAATAACTTTCAGAACAGACTTATTTTGATAAACTTCAGGAAGCTGAAGATCCTGTGTTAACCAGGATATCTGTCCTGTTCAAGCTGTGCATATTTTCAACAGCACAGTTGTGCCCCAGGCAGCACTGACAGCAGTGCTGTTTGCCACTGGTGGCCATTCATCTGCAGAGCTCCTGGCAAAACAGTCTGATGATACAGTGGTAGTGGAGGCGTTTTGCTCATCTTCACTGAACACTATCAAGTCATGATGAAAAGGAAACACAGAAATGATAAATGGAAGAGTGAATGTTCATACACAAGTCACTCTGATAGTTAAGAGGATATCTTGTCTTTACTTTTAAGTTGTAAGAGGAGGAAGAAGGGCAAAGTGGTTACAAATTGCAATGTATTTGACTGGTGGTGGTGTGTAATGAACCAGTTGGCCCACATGTCAATGTTTTTAAAATGCTTGACAGGAGATGTTTGCATGTGTAACCACAAGAAATTCAGATTA
Source organism: Myrmophylax atrothorax (assembly GCA_026770055.1). Taxonomy (NCBI): domain Eukaryota; kingdom Metazoa; phylum Chordata; class Aves; order Passeriformes; family Thamnophilidae; genus Myrmophylax; species Myrmophylax atrothorax. The sequence continues at coordinate 50,333,133 of JAOXXN010000265.1, read as the reverse complement.
TTAGAAGCAGATATTTAACACAAAAAAACCCTGACTGTTTCTTTCTCTCTTCTACAATGAGGGCTCAGGAGGAGTAGAATATTTCCCCTGCAGCAGGTAGTAATATCACCAGTGCTTCTATTGCAACTAGAGCTGATCCTCCTTTGTCTTGTTACAAAAAGAAGACAGCACCCTTCAGTGAGCACTCACAGGTTTCTCTGATCACCTTTAAAACAAAGTAAAGGACCAATTTAGTAGAGCTGATCAACTTAAGGACAATTTTCATGCTTAGACAAAGTTTATTCTCAAAAAATTTAAACATTTGTAATGCATTTCAATAACAGTTATTGAAAAGCTATGTTTAAAGACAAGCTGTCTTTTATCCAGTTGACAGCTTTACTATTGTTGATAGTGTTTCTAATTAATGCTTCATGTTTTATCTTATCAAGTGTTAGTGCACTTAAGGATTAAAGTAAATGAGCTGTATGGCACTGCTGTGTAATAGGCTATGAAAGGGCTAGACACACCTGGAATGGGAGCAGACACTGTGTAGTCACACCAGGAGCCCCCCAAGTACCTAAGGAAAGGAATATACCCTTTATCAGGAAATTTATACCTGATACAGAGGCTTCATCACGTGTCAGTGAAATGTATTTGAGGTCATACAGAGAGCGGTCTGATATCTCTTAGCCCTGTCTAAAAGGTAGGCCAGGCCTTCATGGGAAATGAGTGGGTATTGCCCCAGTGAAGTCAGTCAATTTGTGTCTGTTTTCATTAGGTGAAATTCTAGTTGACTGCTCCTTGAAGTTGGTTTGATTTTTAGAAATCAGAAATTGGTATCAGGCTTCTCTGCTTGCACACTGGCAGATAACACACAGAGCTAGTATCCAAGCGTGTAGTATTTGTGATGTTTAACTTCCTTTGCAGAAAAGGCTAAAAATCTACAGCAGGACATCAGTTGTTTAAATAGGTTGAGTTTATCAATGCACTGCTGACAGCAGTTTAACAGGGAAATAAGGCCCTTTTTTTCTGTACTAGAGTAAAAGGAACTTGCTTAAAGGAGGATGATGAGGAAACAAATACAATTGAAGCAATGCTAAATAACATATATATGTCAGGACAAGACTCCTTCCAACCCAAACCATTCTATTGCTAACACTAGTTATTAGTAGAGGATATTTCTGTACTACAGTCATGACAAAAGGTACAAATTCTTAGAGTGGGTTAAAGTGATTCTGCCCTGGTAACAGATTGACAGCCACCCAGAGCAGACAGGGAGTAACTGTGATTGACATATGGCTGAAAGCAGTAGAGCTGTGAGTGACATAAATGTGTATGATCTTATAGGATTGCAATGTGGGTGGATTAACAGACACAGACATGCAGAAGTGGAAAGCAGTTTCTTGATGATGCACAGGATGCAAGTTTGAACACAAAGCTCTTCAGGAAGTGCCCTGAAATTCATACTTGTCTTTGTTTATCTTTCTTCAAGACAATTATAACAACAATAAGAAAAGCCAAAAAGAAAAACAAAAGAATAGCCCACATCCTTGTCTGCTCCTTTTTCTCACAGCAAAGAAAGAGCATATCGGGGAAGTCCAAATCCTTTTATGCTGCTCTCGTGCTGGCACAACTTTAAAGTCTTGGGAGTTTAATTCATGTAAGCATCCAAAAGTTTGGCTGATCTCTGTTTTCCCCCCTCCTCCTAGACTTGAAAAAGTAGACCAGAATTACTAGGGGAGGAAAAAATTCCTTTCAACGTTTCTGTGTTTTGTTTCCCATTGAAAAGGAAACAGAGAACTTTGAAATGAAAAATTACTGGAAAAATTGACAGACCTTTCTTGAGTCTCTGAAATTATTTGTTTAGGTTTGATTCCAAATCAAGACAATGGCTTGCTATTTTGTTTTGTTTCTAAATGAGAATCAGGCTATGCTTGATCGACATATTACCTCAATGGTCATGTTTGGTCCTGTCAAGGTCTTCTGGAAGAAAAAAACAAAAGAGACTGCAACTTTTATGCAAGGCTAAAGAAGGTAAATTAACAATGTTTGGAATTGAAATGCCTTCATGTTTTAAAATATGTCTTAGTGCAGAGCAGTTGTAGTTAAACCAGTCAAAAGAACGGATATAATTACAAAGTGATAGATTGCAGACATTTTTAGTTGATAATTTGCCCAATATCTAAATTTTTCATTTCCTGCATGTTTGTAGTTGCTTAACTCTCTAAATTTTAAGTCCAAACTTCTGACTTTTCCCTCTGACCTGATGAACTCTTAAAAGCCAGCAAAAGGGTTCTTAAAGGTTTTTAAGTATGCAGAAGCTACGAAGTTAGCTACAAAAGTAAACAGTGAAGACCAATAGCAGTATCTCCCACGTTCAAAAGGACATCTTCCTGCGATTTCAGTTCTTCTTTCCAAGATCTTGTCAAGGAGTGAATAGCTGTCAAGGGCTGTGTGATACACTGTCATCCATCAAGCAGCATTGCCTTCATTTGGACTGACACAATGGACAACAGTTGAACTGCTTAAGTTCAGTACTGTAGTTTGTTTTGCTTAAACTTGTGTTTATTGAAAGTCTCTTTTTGGAGTTGCCTTGCCAGTGTTTGCATTTCTCTCTCATTCCAAAACTTTCCTAGCATTATTTCTGTTCTCCTGCCTGACGCCTTCCTATTTGTCCACTACATCTTGTCTCTTTCCCTTCGTGCTTGAGAAGACAAAGTACAAGCTCACGTTTATACACATCTGTATTCCCTCTAAATCTAGGTGACACACACGTGTGTTCTGAGATGTCTGCTATCAATAAAATAACTTTGAACCTGCAAATGTTATTTCCACATTTGTGGCAAAACAACCTTCTAGTATTGGTCTAGGATTCTAGTTCAGTATGGAGGCCATTTTCAGAACTCTTAAGGAGATACATTAGAATTCACACAAAACTCTACGGTGCATGAGAGCGTTATACTCACATGAAAAAAACATGAGTTCTGGCCATGATCAACAGAGAGATTCCCAAGCCATTTACTTTTGAAGTTTCCAGCAAGAAAGCAAAGGCATGTTCAAGGCAGTAAGGAAAAGGGCTGATCTGCTTCAAAAATCAACATCTGCATGGGTGATGTTGGAGGTCTGGCACTGGGTGGATGAAATGTATTCTTTCAAGTCTTGATGTTTAAGCTGAAATATTTGGTTTGCATGTGTTTCTTCCTGCTCTCCATCCCTTTCTTTCTCAGCTTGTCTTCTGAGACCTGCATTTGTGAAGTGAGGGATTTTATGCTAAATCAATGGGCATCTCCAAGATATTTAAAAATGCATGTTTCATGGCTTGCTGTTGGTAGTTTAGGCAACGTTATGATTTTGCTCACTCATGCTCTGCATTGCTTTTCCAGTAAAATATGTGTAAGACTTCTTTTCATGCATCAGCATCAAGAAAAAATTAAATCTGGTTACAGAAGTAAAAAGAGCTAATTAATCACCCTACCTGGTAAATATATTTAAAGATACAATGTTGTGTAAACAATTTGTTCAAAATGTTCTCTCTGTTACTTCCTGTTGTAATAACTTCTTCTCTTGACACCTTTCTCACCAGGATTTGTTTTTCCTCTCCAGTCTTTTTCCTCTTCCTTTGTTCATAATTTTTAGTCCAACCATAAATAGTGTCAGTCTCCAGTGGCCTATGTTACAATACAAAATATCAGCTCAGTGTTGCAGAGGTGAAAAAGTCAAAGGGGATGTTAAGAGTTACTGAGAAAGAACAGAATAAGACAGAAAGCATCATTGTACTACTGTACAAATTCCTGGTGCATTCTCAATCTTGACTATTGCAAAGAATTAGAAGGAAAGCAGGTGTGATTTAAAGTATAGAGTGTTTTATACAGGAGGAAGCACTGAATGGTTTCATTTGCTTGGCAAGAAGAGCAGGAGGTTTTATGCAGACCTATAAAAGACATGTGGAGCACAGAGAGTGAATAGGAAATGACTACTCATTATTTCTTGCAACACAGGAAGTAAAGGGCACCCAGTGAATTTATAAGCTATAATAAATTAGCTTGAATACAAACTCAAAACAACACATTTCCCCACAGCATATAATTGAAACTCGGCACCACAGAATTTTGAGTTCAAGGCCAGAAAGGGGGTCAAAAACATACTGAACAAATGCAGAGGAGAAATACATTTGTGGCTCTACATGATATTCTACATTCACCCTTTATGTCAGCTCTTTCAAGCTATTTCATGACTTGAAGCTCCAAGGTTGTTTCAGGAAAAGATCACCCAGAACTTATACTGCTTTTTGTAGTCCTACCAAAATAGTACTTAAGTTCTGCTATTGCTGAAGAGAGGATATTGAACTAGGGAAACATTTGGTCTAATGTTGCACAACTATTCTTATGTTCTCTGAATGACATCATTTTCACAGTAAACTGAGAAACATGTTCCTGTATTGAAGTGTAGTGAGAGATTTATCTCCTGGAGATTTTGGACTTCATCTTCCTTGACACCATTTGATCTTACCAGACTAGACATGTTGATCTTGAGCAAGGCAGAGGCCACTGGTCTAAGGAAAAGTTTTGTCTGTGTGAAGTTTTGAAAAAAAAGATGGCTAGGTTTCTAAAACCAACAATAAAATGGAAAGAGAAGCAACCCTGAGTAATCTGGGAGATGTTTTTCTAACTCAACTTTATTCATTATAGTTTTCTGCTGTGGTTATTTGCATACATTTATTGAGCAGAGCAGAGCTATTTGCCTTGCTCTGGTTTTGTCTTATAAAACTCCAAAGTACAGAACTCTCACTCATTCTTGCTGAGGTTGAAATGATGGTGTATTGTCATTCAAGTATAGGCAAGGTGTTTTAGATGGTGGTTATGGTTTGTCATTAATTGGCAGTTTTAGGATATGTGTTTTTGTTTTGTAGTAACCTTCAGTGTTTCTTTTACATCTTTCCTTTCCCACTGCAGCAGTAATTGCTCATGTGCTCTTGAGTTGCCGTAGGACTATGCAGATCCACAGAGGGATAAGGAAGCCTCTGCTAAAAAAAGTCAGTGTATTTTGGGCAGGACTGAGCAAAATAAATATGAGCCTGTTTTTCTAAAGGCTGATTTATGCCAATAAGAAGATCCTTATAAAGTATGAAGCAGCACTCTGCTGATCTCAACAGAGCTACTTTCCTCGGTGGGCATTAAAAATCTGGTCCCAGGTGTGGAAGATTCTTTCCTTAAGTGAATGCAATTATCAGCATTGCACCTGGGGAAGGCTTTGCTTCTGTTTCATCTTCTCCTGTCTTTATGGCTGAGTAACCCTACAAATGCACTGTTTTCCCCGTTGCTTTCCTTGAGGGTTATCCACGCTCCCATGGCAGGCTCTTTGTGGCTGTGTGTCGCTGCTTGTGCAAGCTTTGATGCTACACATTTGGTGGCAGTGAAAGCACAGCAGCATTGGCTTTGCTGCAGCCTTACTGCTGTCCTCATGTGATACTTGTTGCTGAGATTTATGGGTTTGACGGCTAAATTGTGGAAGAAAAAACCTTGTCAAGTTGATTGAAGGTAATACTTTACACCTTTGGAATTAGAGACGTTTGATGCCAAACCCTGCATCCAGAGGTGACTGATACATTTCATGTACTCAGCTGAGGAAATTTCAGCATGAGTCACAACACTTGCATCTTTCTTTCCCTGAAATTAATCCACCATTTTGTGATGGGTAGTCCTGTGCCACACACTGCAGTTGGAGACGGGAATGAAATACAAGGATTAGCTTCCACCTAGTTGACTCACTGCAGGCTACTTGATCCCTTTTTACTGATAGGACCAGAGGCAGTGGGCACAAACTAAAACACATGAGGCTGCATGTGAACTTTAGAAAACACTCTTTTGTTGTGAGAGTGACCAAGCTGACACATGTTGCCCAGAGAGTTTGTGGAGTCTGTCCCCTTGAGATACCCAAAAGCCATCTGGACATGGTCCTGGGCAGTCAGCTCTGGGTGATCCTGCTTGTGATTCTCTGATAGATGATCACAGAATGTGAAGGCTGATATTTAGTTTGCCAGGATTGTATTTTTATTGTTTATTGTTGACCATATTACACACACGCTCTCAGCCATACCGGGAAGGACTGTCAGGATGCATTAGAAGAGGCTGCTCTAGGCATGGTCTGCAATTGCAACTGAAGTGTGATCAGACTTCCTTACAAGAAAAACTTCTGCATTTGGTTCCAGCTGGAGCTCAGGAGCCTGCAAGCATGTTAGGCAGCTGGGAAACTTGGCACAGGATGCAAAATTTGGAATGAAACTACCTGGTGGTGTTCAAACACCTAAAAACCTCTTTTTGTTGCCTTACAGTAGTGTTCCCATCAATAAGAGCTAGGCCCCTAACCTCAGGAAGAGTACCACCTGATGTCATTACTGTCAAAAAGTCAATGTTTCCCTGCTGCTATCACATTGTGAGAAATCACAGCAATTCCCTATTTTTAGAACAGAAGTGCAAAACATCAGATATCACTATACAGTATTGTGCCTGAATAAATGTTACATTTTTAGGGGAGTTAGTATCTCACACCGATATTTAATTAGGCAGTGAGCTGAAACAGTAAAGTGCTTTCTAAACGCTGAATATTAGTATTACAAAGCATGAAAAAGTAGAAATTCCTGTGGTCTATGCATGGAAACCAAAATGGACTAAAGCAGATTCTATCACAAGCTGCTTGGAAAGAGAGATGTGGAAGCTTTGCCTGTGCTGACGGAGCAGCCATAGTGATGAACCCTTTACAAAATCCCCTTTTGTAATCAGTTTGCACTCAGTCTTCCTCCAGCACTGGAGATCATGTACAAGCCCTTGCACAGCACGTGTGGGCATTGCTAATAAGATTTACTCTCTATCCATGCCAAGTTTCATCATCAACTGAGAAGGCAGCTTGCTGAGCAGAGGGAAGAGTTAGATTGTGTTGGATGCTGCTGATACTAATAAGAAACTTGGCAAGAATATGGTGGAATATTGCTATAATATAGTAATGTTTTTAAAACAAACAAAAAAATTTTCAAACCTCTTTGAAAAGCAGGAGGCACAATTCATAGGAAATTATTTGTATTCAAGAAGGTGGCAAACCAGCTATAGCATTTTTTCACACAGCCCACTAAAATAATCATCCCAGACAGGTAGTAATAACACACAGATGACTCTGCCCTCCATTTCCTCATAAGATGCTGTAAAATATTTGGGGGCATATTCCTCCTCTCCTGAGTGCACAAAGAATCAGCTGCCTTGGCTGGAGAATACATCCTCAGAGTCATAGCAGAGTTATAACTGGTTACAATTTGTTTAGAAGGTGCTTCTCTGAGGACAGATAAAACCTTCTGGGTTTGAATTTTCTTCCTATTTTTTTTATTCCTCACTTCTCCTGCTGCTCTGCAATTCAATTTTTGAAAATCTCATTTACCCAGTGTCTGAATTCAGATCCAGTCATGGTCTTTATTCTCTACTGTAAACTCTGAGGAATGAGTAGCTAGCTGCTTGATAATTTCATACATTTTTTTCTTTTTTTTTTTTCCTGTTTGACAGTTTCAATATAGGTCATACAAATGTCCTTCCCTATTTCTGGCATTAAGGGAAGAGTGCAGGCAAGTTTGTCTTAACATGACAATCATTGGTTCTTCAATATTTTGAAATCTTTCAGCACTTTTTTAATATGCACATACCTTGAGTAATATGGATGATATGTTTATGTATAAAACATCTTCTAAATTGAACATTTTAACTGCCTAGGTGAAATATTTTTTACTCTTGTCAGATGTAAGATATTGTTAACCAGATACTAATTAACTGGTTTAAAAATAGTCTTCATGCAGAAAGTAGCAGCCAGGCATCCAATGCAGGTAAAGAGTTTTGCCCTGGAATACCCAGGCAATTTTATATATATATATTATTATGTATTTATTCACCACTATTGAATGTAATTCTGCAAATCAGAGAGCATTTGACATTCCAGAGGCCTGCAATTCTGCTGACTGGTAGCCAGGCACCAGATTATTCAACTCCCCTAATCCCTTGTCTATGTTGCTGAGTCAAATTGTGATACTTTATTCATATTGGGTAGCACCTGACCGATTACCCATGATGAAAGGCAGTATTAAACATGAGTGAGTTCATGGCACAGCTTAAAATGGGTGTCTCACTGGGATCTCAGAGTGCAATTTTACAATATGAAAAGAAATTAACTCTAGCCCAAGATACCACAATGTCTCAGTAAAACCTATCCTGAAGTATTCTGAGCTGCACATCTTTCCTTGCAGTTCCAACAGAGCAACACAGGGCTCAGAAAAAGCTTTAATGCTCAAACTGGGGAGTTTTATCTCCAACATAATTTTTAAATGGTAGTTTGCATGTTTGTAGCATCGTGGTTGATTCCAGTCAGTGGAAGCCAGGCAAGAAACTACCTCGGTCCCTCATGGTAATATGGTAGTCACTCATCAAGACATGCTTAACTTTTAGTTCTTACTGCATTTATACCAGAGGAAAATGATGACAGATAAAATCTCTACTTCTATTTCAGTATTTTGGATCCCACAACTTTGCCCCTGAGAAACATCCTCATTTGGAGTATTTGCTAACACCTTCCAGTTGCTATTTGTTAGTTACTTGGAAGGTGGAGGAGTAGAATATTGATTAAAATAAATCCATTAGATATCCATCAGCTCATCCCCTCTAAATACA
>JAOXXN010000265.1:50280761-50297510 GCA_026770055.1 Myrmophylax atrothorax | reverse complement strand
ATGTAACACAGAGTTACAATAACTAGTCCAACAGACTGTCAATCAGATCTCAATTCCCTGATTTTTTTTTCTTTCAATTCCTCTTCATGAGATGATTTTTATATTACAATACTGGTGTCAGCATAGTGTATTCTGGAGTGTAAGTAAGAAGAAATGTGCATGAAGATTTATTGTGTTGAGGAAGAAATAGCATACTTCCCCCCCCGCCATAAGCCGTAATGTGATGTTGAATAAAACAGCTGGCTGCTTTAGATCTGTGCACACCCACTTCTCAGCCTGAGAACAAAATCAAGGTAAAACAATTGTGCTTTCATGGTTAAGTGAGCTGTTGGGACCAAAGCCAGTTCTCAGGGGAATCTGTGAACTGGTTTGTAGCTGTTGTAGACCTGTTGTGCCTCTGCCCTGATTACCTGTGCTGTGGTATCTTCAGCACATCCAGCATTCCCACTTGCTGCTCAAGACCCTCATGGGCTATATAGAGCCCTGTTGCATGGAGTCTCCCCTAATTTCATCACCAGTTCAATGGCTGCTAGACCTTTACCTCAGTAAGTGTGCCTTGGAGTGGACTCACTAAAAAAATTGGATTTTCATCTCATTCCATTTTATCTTCTGTACAAGCAACATTAGTAAATTGGAATTACAATAATATGCCTGCAGTTGCCACACAAACAAATGTAAGAGTATGTTTTCTCTAAACTTTTTGAACTAGAATTGTGCTCTCCATTTAATGGGACAGAATCTGCAATGACTAGGTCCAGTGGTTAGGGTTTCAGATAAGAAAGCATACAAGGCTTTATATGAATACAAAAGTCATGAATGTGCACTTTTGTTTTCATTAAAGCACTTCTACTTGGAGGTTTAAGTACCACCATTCAGTGGTTTGTATGTAAACTGTGTCACTGAGCAAAAATGACTGAAACTGAGAGAGGCAATGTCCATTCTATAGTCACTCACCAAGGTTAATTGAGTGTGGTGTCAATAACTTGCAGAGTACAGGGTGGGGAGGAGGATCTGCAGTGCTTCATGCAGTTAGCAAATCTTAACAACTTCAAGGACACAATAATTTGGACATTTAAAAAAATACAGAAACAAACAGTGCAGACCTTAATGATGTCCTTTACCTGTGCAACATGGTGCAAGTCTGTTCCTCTGGATGAAAATACATTGATAGCTTTGTACAAAACCAAGCCGGACAGCTTTTAGCTTGAGGCAAGATACCAGAACTCTTTTTGCCATACCCAACTGGTATTTCATCTCCTCAAGAATTTGTTCTTGTGTGGCCCACTGATTCCATATTCACAAGATTCTCTATCTTCAGTTTAAAGCACTGAGTCCTTATGGCATAGCCTTGAATATCTCATGAAGTATCTTATGTTTGCCTCTTTGGCCTTGGAAAATGTCTCCTGTGAGGCATTTCACCAGAATCTTTGTCTCCACATGGATAGGTACATTTTTCTTAAATGAGAGCTAGGTCAGTGTCCAAAGTTTCAAACCCAAGGGCTTGAACTGAGGCTTCTAAGCCTCAGAAGTGAGCATGTAGTTTAAAATGGCTTAATGCTTCAAGTTACCAACCATGCAAGGATCAAACAGACTTCAGGGTGAACCATAAAAAGTCACTCTCTGCAACTTGCACTTTAAACTGGAAATACAAGTGAAGGAGCATAGTGTTAGGCCAGCTCATACTTTGAGAGGGTGCTGTGTATTCTTTCCATGGAAATCTTTAAGTAGGTGGTTTACTGCCAGTGATGTTTAACTAGTGTGTAAATTCCAGCTTCAGCTGGCACCTACTCATGCTTATGGGTGCTCCTTGTCACCTACATGCACACATGCCTGCCCACCAAGTATACACAGACCAGCTCACCTGGATTTGTGTTTGCCAAAGACAACACAACACACACGCCACCTGAATCATGCTCATGGGACCTGTGTTCACCCATTCATGCGTGTAATCCCACATTCTCACACACATGCAGTCTGCTGTTTTCCATGTATGTATTACAGCAAATAATTTAAATCTCTTCCCATCCTTCTTAACATGCAAATATGGATAGCACATCAAGATTAGAAATAAATGTAGCAGAATGACTTTAGTCAACCTGAAATGTCGAATGACTCATTCACACCCTTTGCACAGTGTTCCCTTTTTGCCACATGCAATCTATTGAGTAGTCTGAAGGCTGTGTGGCTCCCTGCTGCAGAGCAGCAATCGATTACTTGCTCACCGAAGGACTGGGACCGTGATTGTTTTTGCAGGGTGTACAAGGGCTATGCAGAGAGGTTCCAGTGAGCCTCATTGCCACGATGGTGCCCACACTGTGGGAAAGAGAAATGTAGGATGTCAGACTTGATCAACTTTTTGTGTTTAATTAAGTTTCAGTTTGCATGTTAGTTCAGTAACCCATGTTCTTACATCATGGTATGACCCAGATATTTTTATTCCAGATAATGAGAACCCATTCCAATTTGATATAATTCAATTGTGAATTAAGATAAGCAAGAATGTGTTGTTCCTAAGTCAGAGTAAAAATGTCTACACGTTAAATCATTCAGGAACTGCTGCTGCACTTTAATTTCAGAGGTAACATAATCCACATGAACTAACAAATGCATTGACAAACATGAAATATGTTCCACACTTCTACTTAAAATGGTACGATCACTGTGCAGAGAGAACCCCAGAAATAGTAACAAGCTGGCATTCAGATTTATCTTATAATGAGAAGAAAAGTTGGATTGACTGTTGGAGTTGCATCTTTAAATGTATGAATTATTGTAATTGATTTCTTTTAAAACCCTTTCAGAACCATTCCCAAATGAAGATGCAAATGGGCTGACTGCAAATTTATAGAAAGGCTGTTCTGTAGCACTTGGGCCTTGTAAAAGGGGCACTGTGTTTAAATGGAAATTGAGCTGTGAAGACCTATTAAGCAGAGAAAACATAGTTAATACAACAGAGAGGCTCCAAAGGTAAATATGCAAGTGGTGACATTATGCAATGAAGGTATCACAACCATGCTCATTATACCACAAAGCAGATACCACCAGTGGCATTTCAGTTTCTCTGTCCTTACTTAAGTGTGAAGCTTTGTGCATGTATCAGTGTGTCAGTTCTTCTCAGAACAAAGGTGGCTGTGAGCTGAAATTATCTATAACATGTCCAAGATGAGGGCCATAATACCCTAGTTATCAGATTGCCCATGTTTGTGTTTCCAATATCATAGCTAAATGTATGTTGAGCTGGGCTTTTGTATTTCATTCCTTCATAAAAGCACAAGAAGAGAGGAAAAATATGTAAGAGAAAAGAGGTAAGACAAACCTGTGCAGTCAGATGTGATTTTGTACAGAAACAGATTTGTTTAAAAGGACAAAGAAATTTCACTTTTTCTTACTGAGCTAACTGTAGTTTTACTTCTGTGCAAAATCATATCTGTTGGCACACAGTGTAATTTTAGTAGTAGAGTTCCAGGTTTTGCACAATAATCTGTAATGACCAGATTAATCTTACAAAAAAAAAAAGGGAAAATAGCAGTTTCACCACTGACCTTGCTTTTTTCCCCATTATACACAAACATAGTATTATGTAGCCAGCAGCATATATTAGCACATTTTCATAACATTTTGTTCACATATCCCACTCAAATGTATTGCTCCAATATGGAGTCCAATAGAAGATTAAAAACTATTTTTACTAGGTTGGATTAATGCCTTAATGTAATGACTCCTCTAGGCTGTGCTATGCCCAGAAATAANNNTGATACAGAAAACAGGAGTTTCTTAAATGCTGTGGAAATGAACCAATGACATAAGGTGAACATAGTCGTATTTTAGCACAAATATTTACAGGGTTTTTTCCTAGATTTCCATTTCACATTGTCAAGTGCATGCTTGCACAAGACAAAGGGTATTCACCAGTCACATACACATCCAGTGTGTGTGCATATGCAGACCTGCATGAACACCCCAATTCCTCAGCTCTTAGTTACTGTGCAAGAGCTCAGATTTACAGAACAGCATGCTGGAAATTATGTTTTTTTAAGAATCCTCTCTCTGGCAGTCAAAGTTGGAGATAAAGAATCTAGAGTGTTCTTTCCCATATTTAGATACCCAAATACAAGGAAAGCACCTTGGAATATCTTGATCTAATTGTAGGTGGGTTTTATTGTCTATGGTTGGTTGTTTTTAATCAAGCCTTATAGCACCAGATTCTTGATTCTGTTTTGACTCTTTTGCTTTGGAAGTGACTTTTGAAAAGTCCTCCCTGATAGGTTATATGTCTGAAATATAACATCACTCCTCATCCCAGTCTCTTGTATGATTGATTTGAGAAGTATAATTCTCCATCTGACTTGCAGCTAAGAGAATTCCCCAGAGCTGTTCACAGCTGATGTGATTCGGAAAAGCTTTGAAGGTACTTGAAATTATACCACAGAACAGTTTTAGGATAAGTAGTCCCAGGATTTCACAGAGCCCAAACATGGTCTGATGCTGCTTGATCCCTCTTGACTGCAGCCTTTTACTAAGAGTACATCTTTTTGGAGGATAAAGATTGTGAAGGGCTACACCCACATAAAAGCAGATGTATGTACATGTGCGCTGATTCCAGAACAAATTCAGAGGTGTACATTTTCATCTTTTTCTAGTCTACATCCATTTATCCTCCAATGAACCTCCAATATTAGTGCAAATATGCTAAACAGACACAGCTGATTGGTATATTGATATGGTGTATTGATAATGATCTGTTTAGCCCTGAATTTGTGAAGTCACAGGGTGCAAGCTCCACCTGTGCACTGAAGCAGATCCCTTGCTTACATACATGCACATGCACAGTGGGAACAGGACTGGTTTTCTGATAACCACACACTTGCAGTACAACACGTATCAGTCAGTGCTGAAGCTTACCAAGAAAAGATGAGAAAAATTGAGAGGCAGTTAGCAAGATAAGGTATGAGGAGATTTAAAAGAAAGTAGCATGGAAGGAAGTGGCTACATTTTTCATACTTTAGTTGTTTGTCTGGAGAGCTTGAGAAGGAGCTGCTTGACAATTGTGCCGAAAGAGACGATTCAAAGCAACTTCCCATCAGGCAGCATTCCTCAAGTGTCTGCTCTTTAGGAGCAGTCAGGGAAAATTCATTCTGTGGGAAGCAGTTAATGGAGCTGCATTACGGACCCCGTATTGCTCTGTCTGATAGAGAGACAGCAGGTTCACTTTGGCAGCTCCAGAGCCCTGATCAGTTCAGATTAGGGGCACATCATCTGTCTGGCTTAATCAGGCATGTTTAGATGTATTTATCATGATTAGAGGGATGTAGTGCAGGGAGGGGGAAGAAATAGAGAGTGAGATTACTTTTCTCTGGCTTCAAATGGAAGGTTAGCAAATCCCACTGAGTCAATAGGTGCTCATCAAAGGGAGAATTTAAATCCTGGAAAGGAATGTTTTGTTGAACACTCCAGCCCCAGATTCAAATCACTAAAGAAAAGTCTTGTTCTTTCTCTCACTTTCTTTCTCTCTCTACCACTTGCATGCCACAAAGAAGCAAATCAGCAGCTCATGCAACCTTCATTGATTTTGACTTGATAGGCCTGCAGCTCCTGCTTAGCTTATCTGTAGCTCAAATTTTAATACTTATTTCAAAAGTTAGCCATCATCATAATAGCCTAGACATCTGACTCCTTTGTTCTTGTCATGTTTATCTTTCAAGGGTGCTCAGGGTATCATTGCAACAGTCTCTGAGACTTACTTTGGTATTTGTTAGTGTTCAGAAGGGATGATATTAAACAAACTGTAAAGACTGGGAAGAGGTTCTTCTTTTTATCAGTTGCACTGCTTCTGTTTTTTAAGATTTGAACACTGTAAAGAATAATTAGCACAATATATTCTATCGTGAGATAAGCCAAATTCGCTGCTGGTGTAACTTAGTATAGTTCATAGATGATGGTGGAGATCAACTGATTAACTCTTAAGAGTTCTGCAAGAGGTGGTGTTGGCTCCCAAGAGACCAGCAAGGAGGAGAAAGTTTTCTTAGATCTTTCTCAGTGCTGAGGATGATCAGAAACTAGGCCTGCTGGCAGAAGGCTCCAAGGCAGAGGTCAAGCTGCAGGATCTATGATGTCTGGCCCCCAGTAACTGGCCCTCTTTGCTCTTAGATGAGATAACTGTTAGACAGGCTTGTAAAATGTGCTCTTATAAGGAACATATTCTGTTCATTATTTCCAGTGGCCCCCAGCCTTCTTTGGGCTTTCAGACTCCTCCAGATTTCCAAGTGAAGGCACAGATTGTGGTGCGGTGAACAGAGGCTTCCTTGACAGTGAGCTGGATCTTCTTTGGTCTCAACAGCCAATCCTTGAGACACAGTTCATGGGCCTAAGCTGACACAAAACACCACAGAACACAGCAGATGTGCTTTGGCTGTGTACCCTCAGAGCAGCTAGCAACACAGAAGCTGTAAGGCAGTTCTTTGTGTCTGAACTTTTGGGCAGCAATGCAGCAGTTGAAAGTCTACGGAAATCTAGAAGAATCATTTGTTAGTGAAGAAAAATATGTCAAACTTTCCTTTTCTTTGTTGTAATCTACTCCTTCCTCCTCTGCTACTCCAGCTGGTTCTGTGACAGTTCAGTTCTTGTGATCTTGTAATTGCTGTCAAGATGATAATCTGGGATGTCACAAGCATGGCTCAGTGTAATCACCATACAAATGCAGAAGGTAGTGAACCTGACTGACAAGAATCAAAAAGCTGCTAATGAGACACTAATAATTCAATAGCAGGAGTATGGGGTAGGGAATGTAGAAGAGAAAGTTGGCAGATTTGGAAGAATTTCAAGAAAATATTTAATATCATCAAGTTTTCCAGTACTTCTATAGAATAGAGAAGTAGAGGATCCTAGCCCTATACTCCCAAATTAAGTAGTGCAGAGATGCACCTCAGCTGGAATGGCAGGGGGTATCTTTGGAGATCAATTAGCAGAATGATGGGAAGTGCTGTATGAATTAAATAGCAATTTAACACTGTTCAGGATTCAAGCCACATCTCTGTGTAGTAAATGGTGCTACATTGATGGGACCAGGCAGTTGAAGTTGTATGCTCTCCTAGTGCAGGCACATCCATAGAATTAGAGCAGTACTCTTACAGTTAAAGCTTATTCCTGTAAGAGAAATTACTTCACACCTTTAATTGAAATAGCTGTACCACATGTGGAAGCACAGTAGGCTGTAGTCATATCAGCTAAACTGAATGTGGTTTGTGAGGGTGATGGTGACAAGATCAGCACTAGAATAGCAATAGCTATGCAACTGATGCTGTTGACTGAGCTTTTTGAAAATCCTGGAACATGATCAAAGAGGGCTGTTACAGGTGAGCAACAAGGTACAGAGCTTTCAAGACAATCTTTGCTAAGAGGAAGCATAGCAAACTGGGACAGAGCTCTTTCCAGATCAGTTCATGGAGCTCTGCAGAGAAGCTTTTATAGCACTGCCACTCCTGTGCACTCAGTCCTGAAAAAAATAACTGCCCACTAATGACCTGTCACTGTGGACAGCCTGAGCAGCTGTTTGCAGAGAGCAAAGCAGTGAGAGGATGGATTGCTCTGTGTGGAGCATATCTGAATGTAGGAAGAGGAATAGATGGCCTATTGGGAGAGACTAGACAGCTTCCATTCATAACATTCACCTTTATTTGGATTTACAGTCCTAATGCTCCTGAATCCACAGATGCTGAGTTATTACTTACAACAATTATTTACAACAGCTGACATGTCCCTTGTTTCCGCACCTTGACTTCTGTTTCTCATGTTGGCAATACCACTTTCAGGAGGCAAACTAATTAAGAACATGGGGAAGTAGTTTTCACGGAGGACTAACAAAACTTGGCCACTCAATTCTTCATATATTACCAACTCAAATAATTCATAGTAGACAAGATACTCGATTTATGTGTTTCATTGAAAATAACATTTTTCCCTTTTCTTTCCTTTTTTTCTTTTCCCTTTGGATTTTTTTTCTGGCTGTCCACATGCTTCCCAGATAGAAACTGAAGTGAAAGAAGTGTCTTGGAAAAAAATTTTCTCTCCAAAATTTCAGCCCAGGAAGAAATTACTAAAATTTTTGAGACAATATATTAGGCATTTTTCAGGCATGTTTGCAGTCACATCTATTTTGGGTCACTCACCTAAGTGCAAAAGCAGGTGTGAGTTATCTGTATCAAGCATTTTAAATCTAGGTCTTCCCAGACTGTATGACAGCCATGGTTCAGCTACACCATCTGGATTGTGCCAGTAGCAGATGATGACATAAGAAGTCTGCAGCAGGTACCTGTGGAATAACCTGTCTGCCTGGGCTGGGCTTTACCAGTTGTCTAATAGAGGTTGGCTAAAACACAGATGCATGGACTCTGTTGTCCTTCCCATATGGTTTGTTTCCTTTATTTATGGCTGAAATATCTGGATGTTCCTTCATATTTTGAACATAGCTGTGGTGGATGTGTTCTGCAAGGTGAAGAGCTTAACGTGTTACCATAACTGTGACAGAGGCAGAGTATATAGAAATTGAGAAGAAAGAAAGGAGAGTTATTCCCTAGTCTATCCTATTTTCTATCCTTTCTCATTGTTGGAAGCTTGCCACTATTGAGTGTTTTGCTTATAGTATAGAAATCTGCATCTTTCATGGCTTGACATTAAATAGATTTAATATTATAATGGAATAGTTCTGGATACATAACTGGAATCCAGGCATTGTTCTGTGACATTGTCAGGCAGCAAGCATGAGTGACAACTCACAGCAGCATTCTTGCTGGGGGGCCCATTAGATCACAACATGGTAGAAATAGAGAAAATAGGTTGTTCCAGTGTGTAACATAATGTAATTTGTCATGCTGTCCACAGACCATAGGAATGCACATAGCTTAAAACCAAGAAGACTGTGAGAATTTGTGTCCCACCTGCCTATACCGAAATTTATGTTTCTGATGTGCTGATAGGCACATGTAAAACTTTATGCAACATGACAAGAGCTAGCTGCTGTATTCTTCTTATGGCCCTCTGTTTTCTGTACCTGTGTATTTTTTCAGCAAAATATATTGGACATTATCCTCTTCAAAGGGAGTTCTCAAACCCTGTGACTGGTTTGAGTGCTTCATATTCTTCACACTCCCCATTTTAAGTTACAGATTTTCCAGGGACATTATTGTCTCCTCAAAGGGCAGTGTGTGGGGAGACTACCACCTACCAGCCTGCTGCTGGACTGATTGTCTTGGACTGGCACATTGGTGTGGGTTTTGGTGAAGTACCATAACTCATAAGAAAGGATGAGTTGGGTCAAGTTACAGTTCCACACAGCCCATGATGTTGTGCCTAGCAACAGCAGTTTGGGGAAGGAGGGTAAGAGCAGGACAAGTAAATGTCAAAGCTTCTTCTCCTATGGCCTCTCAGATCTCAATACTCTTGGGAATGAACTCCTAGTGCTTATGTTAGGAGAAAAGATGAATAAAAATTTCATGCATACCTTTTCCATGATTCTCATTATTTTCTACATTGCTTTTGCATTTTTCCCTCTGGCAACTTTTCTCCAATAGGATTCCAGTCTGTTTAATTTGATCCTTCTTTGTTCAGAACCTTTCCATTCCTTTGGACATCTTTAATTACTTTCTCTCTACTATTTCTAATGCTATTGTCTCTGCTTTTGAGATGGAGTGATGAGAACTAGCTTTTGTATTCAAGTTACAAATATTCAAGCAGGTGCCCCAGGGATTTGTACAGTGACATGATGTTGCCTTCTGGCTTGTTCTCTGTCACTTTCCAAACACCTCCTAACCTGCCTTATTGACCTCCACTCAGCTGGCACGTTGATAGAACTACCCACAGCAACTCAAAGATGTCTTTCCTGAGTGGTAATTGCTAATCTTAAGTTCATTACAGTGTTCACATTGTTATGTTTGTTTATTCGCTTGTCCATTGCTTTGCAGTCATCAGCATTGAGATTCATCTTGTGTTTCAACAGTGTTTTTAAAACCATCTGCAAGTCTTTATAATCAGATTTAATTTGTATTACCCTGGGGTTTTTTCTCATCAGTAAGTTTTGTCACTTCATGTTTTCCAGATCATTTATGAATATGTTTCCTAACTTTAATCAGTTGTTAATCCTTTATAGGACCTTCCCTCCTATTCTTTTAGATATTAAGAGGGTTTTTTAATAGTCTCTGGTGAGCAACTTCATCAAAAAGGATTTGGAAATGCAAGTTTTATATCAAGTGATCACCTATATCCACATGCTCATCAGCTCCTTTGAAGAATTCAATAAGATTTGTGAAATATGCTTTCCTTCTACAAAAGCTATATGAGAAGGAATTGATATGTTCTTTCTCTCATGTGGCCAGCAATTCTTTTCTTCATTATTCTTTCTACCAATTTCAGGCATACAGGAGTAAGACTTCCTGCACCTTTTCCATCCCCTCAAAACACGTCCCAAACATTGGCATTGTGTTTGCTGCTTTTTCTCCCAGTACCAAGGCTGAGTGAGATGTTGGATTGTATGCTACAGTTTAATTGTTCAGCCTTTACTATTTCATGTTCAGTTTAGATTTCAGTCAAGATTTCTAAAATATAGAACCCTTGAATTTACTCTTGTTCTTTACTGCTTTTTTTCCTAAAACCTTTTCTTCCAATTCTTCAGCTTGAGATGGTTCCCCTGGCTCTTCTTTGCAAAGAAAACCCCAGAGTGGGAACCTCCTTACATCCCTATGGAAGATGTATGGATGCAGAGAATTAATTTAGCTTTTGTGCTTCATCCTTATCTTCTTTGTGCATTCTTTTTACATCTCAATCATTCAGCAGCCCTGCAGACACACTTTGGCAGGCTTCCTGCTTCTTTTGTCTTTGAAAGTAATTTTATTACATGTTTTTATGTCTTCAGCTACTTGTTCCTCAAGATATGCTTTTCAACGGACGTATGGTTTCTCAGTTAGCTGAGGAGATCTGTGCTCATTTCTGGGTAGAACTTGCACTTTTTGAGGGATACTACCCTCCTTTATTCGTCTGTTAAACTACCCTGGGCTAAAGTAGCAGCAAAAGGCAGGCCCTTTTGTACTGACACCATCATCTTAAATACGCAGTGTATCAAATATTTCCAACATTGGAGACTGATAATTGTCCATGCTCCACTGTGTCTTGTGACAGACACTATTCTGTGTCTCTGTCCCCCATGCCCACTCCTGACTTTCCTCATCCACACACGTGGACACATTACTGATGTGGCACATTGTCACTGTAGGGAGGAGCCTGATACAGGCTGAGCTCTCCTTCTCTTCCGTCCCTTAGGTGGTAACGCACCTCCTGCTTTCCAGCCAAGCACCAGAGGAGAAGAGTGCTGCTATAAGGTACATGGTTTGAGACTTGAGTGGGGAAAGCTGTGTGGGAAAACGTACTAAGGAGGAAAGGGGGTGGTTGGAAGGAGAGCTAAAGTACTGTGCGGTAGGGGAAGAGCATGGCATCCCAGATTCATCTTGTTTATCAGTTCACAACAGGGACAAATCCCTGTGCCTTTGCCAAATCTGACCAGCTGGAAACTGAGGGAGGAGGTGGGCAAACAGAAGAAGATGCTTCCCCATCACCTTAGTCCTCCACACCGACCCTTTCCGGACAGCAAAGGCTTGTGATTTTATACTCTCAAAATATCATGTGATACTCTGCTACTCTCTTTGAGCTTGCTGTTGCAGCAGCTTCCCATGTTGCTGCTCAACTCTACGCTGTTGTGACTGGAATTAGCACAGCAGACCCAGACTCCCCAGGGAGATTAAGCACCATCCTAGTCTGTGGCATTTCTTACTGACTGCTGTTGGTTTTAGAGTCCTGAAAGTTTGTTTGCTCCATAAATCCACTTCCTAGGAGGCTTATTTTGTTTGCACGCAGGCTCAGCCCAAATACTATGCATTGCTCTGGGTGGCAGGAGAGCCAGGACTTAAATGCAGCTGTTCTGAATGCTTTAGAGACTTGTTCTCCCTTATAAATATTACCCTCTTATCACTGACAGTCAGTGGAGCTGCACCGTTAGCTCCGTAGCAAGAGGTTTGTGTTTTTGGAGCGAAATATTCCCATGCCACTTGTATGTGGCTTAGCTGGTAAAAACAAAGCTGTTATCTATCACAGCTCTTCTAGATAACAGGTCCCTTCTCCATTGTTTCTGCTGAAATGTCATCTGGAGTTTCTGTACAGATGTTCAGTGTTGAATCCTCTCCCCAGTTGCTCATCAGTGCAATAGGTTGTTCTTGCAGAGCTGAACAAAGACGCAGTAGCTCACGCTGTATATCTTGATGCAAAACCTCACTGGATGAAGCTTCAGACTGGAGAGGTGTGCTACTTTTTATGCTACAGGCATAAAAATTAAGATTTCTGTTTGTAAGGCTCCTTTAAGCAAGCACACTGTTATAACTATGCTCTCCTTCCAATGTTAATATGTGAGATTGAGCAGGGCTGAGCCTGGGCAGTCCCTGAGTGCTAAAACTCTTCATAGGTGGTGACCTTCCCTGGCATTGCTGCTGCTAAATTTTGACCCAGCATGGTGAAGGGTAACAGTACGAAACTCTTTGGGATGCTGCTGTGAGTCGGTGTTGCTCCCTGACATGATTTAGGCCTTGGCACTTTCCATCAACAGAGACACTGATGTTCTTGCTCAGGGGAATGGCATTCTGCCAAAAATAAAATGCCTGCCTTGTGTTCTGAAAGCCATGCTGCTTGCCACTCCTTTTGTGAACCTCCTATTGCAGCAGTCCCACGGAACTGCAATAGCCTCATGTCCATTGGATCCGCCCTGTGACAATAGGGAACCACAGAGAAAATTCACCTCCATGCAGAAAGCCTGTACAAAATGGAGGGTACTGATCAACTCACACTCAGAACTGAGAAACTCTGCTTTGAACATTGCGTAGGCTTCATGCTGAACTCTGTACAAAGGTGATTTTCATGGAGAGTATTATGCAGTCTAACATTGTTCTTGGTTACTCAAAAGCTTAAAGAAGTTGTACCAGGCAGTTAAAAGCAGAATCTGGTGCTCTGTCTGCAAACGGCAGCACTGTCCTTTGGGATGAAAGGTGCTTAAGAAATCTAAGTTACAATAATAGTGAAAAATTTCCTGTCTGTGTTGTGGGGTGGCGTTCGGAGTCATGCACATGCAGAGAGGGAAAGAATGGGCTCCTGGCAGGGGAGTTTTCATGAGGGCCCAGCACTGACACATGTGGAGTGGGGATTCTCAAGTTACAGATGGAGGGAGGAACAGGATCAGAAAGACAGAACTGGTTTGAAGCTCAGGTGATGAAAAGTGGGAGGCTGGAGTTCAAAGACAGGATTATTGGCCAGTGTTGCTTTAGTAGTTGGTGGGGGAAGAGCTTAAGGCCAGAGCATTACTGCATTGCTGATTTATCAACACAGCCAACACTGTGTATGGTATTTGAGACACTTCTAAATCCAGCCACTGGCAATGAAAAGCACATTTAATCCATGTGTTAGATTGTTTGAAGAGGTATCTGTCTCCCAGTCTCTCTGCAGAGGTTTGGATTGCTGAAATTGAAAAGGAGGTGAGAGGGAAGATTTTAACTGTTTCACAAACTCTTCTTCTTTAGTGGGGGGTCACATATCCAATTCCATAACATTTGGGATATTGAAAAAGGAAAGGTTCTATACCCTCTTACCCCCTGCAGAGAGATCCCCACTGTCTCTTCTCTGTCTAAGGCACAGAAATCAAAGACAGGATTTGTATTTAAATAGTTTATTGTTTCTAAGTGTGTTCTTTTCCTCAAGCTGGGATTAATGGTCTGCACTTAGGAGTTCCAGGATTCATCTGCATTGTTGGCTCTGATCTCTCTGCAGCAGGCCACCACTGCAAGATAAAACACTGAAAAGCAGCCCTTATTAAAGTAATTCTCCTTTAGTCTTTTTCTTCAGTTCTCTTCCATGAAGGAGTATCATTGTATAACCAGTTCCCTCAAGGGTTAATTCCCCTTTAATGCCCCTGTGCGCTGTTAGCATGCAAGGGGCTGACACTGGCTATGGGGGTTATAGACTGAAGCTCAAAAAATGTCTCTGCAAGAACAGAGGACAGTTCTCAAATCAGGCCTGAGCTGCACCTGCAGAGTTAGACCACTGCCTTGGAATAACAGTAGGACAATCCAAGGGTGGACCTAATCTGCAAAGGTTATCCAAAGTAAGAATTAAAGAGCATCAATAAGTTAATGGAGAGAATAGAGAGTCAAAGAGTTTGGAATAGCTGGAAAGCTGAGGACTGAAAATGCAGCACCAGTGTGCTTTAGGGTGTTATGGTTCAGTTGCATGTATATTGAAAGCCTAAGGCAGCAGATCAGAATAGCAGGCATACAGCAGATCTCAGCTGAGCTATTTACTCAGCCCTACATGGGAGGCCCCAACACTGCAGCAACCCCAGATGCTGCAGAACAGTTTCATGCTGAATGAGCAGAGCTCTCTGTGGACTACTAAAACCTTTGCCTTGGTTCTGCATAGCTCTCATCAGTCAAATGAATAGAAATTCACCTATAAGCAGCAGAAAAAAGAGGGTGCTAACAGAGTCCAACAGGAAGCATGTAAAGATATTTTTATAGTTAGAAATGAGTTGTAAAAAATCTCAGAACTAATATCTAGTGATGTTACACCCCTCTTGTGGATCACTGTATCCAGGCATCTTTAGTCAAGTGCAAGTGAACTCTGCAAGCAAGAAACCTAGTTAGGATTTAATGAAATATAAGGCTAAATATTAGCAAACTCCTCACCTTTGTAAAGGCACTCAAAGATTCTTTGCAGGCATCAATCAGAAGTGAAGTGTCAACCTCCATTATTGCCATCTCCCACCAGCTGGGTCAGATCTGATGGCACTGACAGCTCAACTCAATGACCCCAGTGATGGATCCTCAGCTACACTGACTATCCCAATGAAACCTGATGTTGTTTTGTTTTCCCACTCAGGTTTTATATGTTGGTGGTTTTCCTCTTGAATCCCCAAGCTACTGCTGGTGCAGTCCCAACAGCCCTCCTCTGTCTCTAATTTTTGCACTGCAGACTTTCTCCCAGCTCATCCTCAGCAGTCCAAGTCAAATTGCACTATGTCAAAGCTGGGCCCTGGACGCTTGTTACACAGGTAGTTAATCCCTGGGTTATGTGTCAACAGATTACAGGAGGTACTGTAGAGAGAGAGGGTTGTAGTAGCCTTTTGATTGTAAAGTGACCTTTTTCAGTATCTGCACTTTATATTTTGGGGATCTTGTGTTAGTTCTAATAGGAGACAAGAAACATCTAACCCTACCTAGGATTGTTCAATCTGCTTATTTCTCAGGACTGTTCTGGATCAGGCAAGTTGGCACTTCTCAAGCCACAAATTCTGGGTGTTTTGGTGAGACGTGAGGTTAGGTAACAGAGCCTGTGGCTTCAGGATCATTGTTCCCAGATGAACCTAGCTTAGAAATCATAAAAATTGCTTCTATATTGGAGCTGTCTGATGATCTTCAAAAGCTGGGCTGCAAGAGCACCTACCAGCAGTGCACTTGCTTAACGTGGCACTGCCTACCTGTTTTCATCTTGTCACTGGCTGCTTCACCACTGGCCAGTGGGGTCTGTGTGCCAGCCATGGGAAATCAGTAACTCTGGATTGTAGAAGTGGTCCTGCTGGGGTACATCCAAGTTACACGAGCAGGAAGTGGTGAAGAAGCGGAGCTCATCTTGCCACTTCCCCTGACACATTGCTCTGGTGATGAAGAGCAGGCTCTGGTTTGCAGGCTGTCTAATACATTTCAGGCTCCTGGGTTACCAACAGCTAGGTAGGCTAACTCACTGCCTGCTTCATAACAGGGAATACAGCCTCTCTGCAAACAGTTTATCCTAGCTGAAAGTTGCAGTCATCCATGCTAAGCCATCACAAAGAAAAGACTCTTTCAACCTTCAGTAATGTGGTCGTTGTCCTAGAAGAAAAATGTATTTATTGCAGGCTGTTTGTCTTGTCCACAATTTTCTCGCTCTTGAGATACAGCGTAAGTCACTGCAGAAGGCAAATGCATTTTTCTATTGCATGACAGTCACCTGTTTTATTGGGAACTCTGACAGAGTAGTGGTTGATCTGTACAGGGTTTTGCCATGAAATTGCTGCAGAGAAAGAGGTCAAGAGGTCTGTTGGAATAAGCAGACACAATAGGTTGTTTGAGCTTTCAGGTTCAGCTAATTACAGCCTCATCCATGATCTCTCTTCTGCTTGCTGATGTCTTTCCATGTCTAGTAACTAATGTCTAGCAGTGGCTGGTGCATGCTCATCCATATACAAATCACAGCATTGTCTATAAGCTTTCCAGAGGCTGGACTCCACAGTGCCAGCAGCTCAAAAGTGTTGACAAGTATATGCCTCTTCCAGCTTTGCTCTGCCACCAAGACACAGTATGGAAGCCATCGCCAAGTTTGATTTCACTGCTTCTGGAGAAGATGAGTTGAGCTTCCAAGCTGGGGATATCCTGAAGGTAAGAACAGCCCCAGGCTTGACTAAACAGCATTTTTGAGACTGGTGGCAGACCTTTCTAGGCTCCTTGACAAAACAGGTGAAGACAGGCATCTATAAACTAGGATATAAATGCAGGATAGGGGGCGGTCCCGTGGTGTAATGGAGAGCACTCCGGACTCCGAATCCCAAGGTCGTGACTTCGAGTCTCAGTGGAACCGTCCCGGGCAGTTCAATGCCTCCCTGCCATCCGATCCCGTCAGATCTCGGATGCTGAG
>JAOXXN010000265.1:50258643-50279553 GCA_026770055.1 Myrmophylax atrothorax | reverse complement strand
TAAACGGTGGGGCCAGTTCTGCGCACGCTGTGCCTCACCTAAAAAATCCACTGCGCAGGCTGGAAGGGCACAGCCACATGGGGAGAGCCCTGCCCAAATCTTCATTAGCGAAGTTTGGCCATACATACAAATGCAGGATACACATCTGCCATAGGGTTTGCAGTAGATCACCCAACAGTTCCCAGGTTACTTGAGAGTATGTCCACTTTTCTTGATTTTATGTCCATAAACTATAGATTTAGTTGCCCTGCAGTCCTCTGGTAGCCAGCAGAGAAGGATAAATACCTCTATAAATACCTCTGCTGGGGCAGAGATCAATTTCTTTGGTAGACAGATTTTGAGGGTCCTGTCTGTTTTCATTGACTGTATAAGCAGTCCACAGTGACTACATTGAGATGACTGTCTAAAGGCAGGCAGGACGAGTACAGTCCAGAGAGATTGCTGTCTTCCTTATTTCCAGCTCTGAAACTGTTAAAATATAATTATCATCCATTGCAGAAATTATATCTAACTTTTTTAACTGTTAGTAATTATTGTCAGTTGCTGCAGGGTTTTTAGGCAATTGCAAATAGAGGAGTCCATGAGATGGTCTGTTACACACAAAATGGAAGAGTTTAAGAGGTCCTGGGCTCTATAACACAGGAGTGTTATATCTGCTCTTGCAGAAATTTAGCAATGGGGCAATGGCAAAAGTAGAGTTAATCATATGCAATACAGAACGTGTGAAAGTCTCTTTTAAGTTGATTTGCATGTGTTATGGTAGAACAGTTCTTATTAATGCTACTGAAGTCCCACAGATGAAGTCACTCAATGCTTCACCCTAGTTATTTATCCACTTCTCAGCCCCCAGCTGTTCTGTTTCAGTTGAAAATGCGTGAGTATTACTCCTCTCCAAGGCCTTAATTCCTCCACTGCCCAAAGGGCTGATGTACAACAATAGGGCATAAACCCTTGTTTGGCATGGGAGCCTTTGCTACCTCCCTGTGCAGTCCTAGATATTCCAGATAATTGGGTGTCAGCCTTGCCTTTTCCATCATCACCATTTTTCATATTATTGGCCTTTTAAACTTGACACTTAGACAAAGCTGATGGCATCCAGACTCATTAATACCAGATTTTCCAAAGAGCTGTGAGAAGGTTCTGGAGAATTGACTGCCTCTCTTCAGTGTACATAAACACTCTTGTTCCTAATTCTTCCCCACTACATCTCTACTATCTCGTGACCTTTAACTAATACCTTCTTTCTCAGTAAACTATTCTCAGGAGACTTCCATCAAGTCCCTGGCTGGGGTGATGGTGTTGGCCAGATCACTTTCCATTCTGTTCCTCAGTTTCCCTTCCTGTAAAATCATTGTAAGCTAGAGCTTCTTTTCAAAGCACGGTGGAAGCTACTGGTGAAAAGCATCTAATAGCACTCCACACCATTATTACTATTATTAGTTGGCGCAGAGAATTTACTACCAGAAAAATCAAACTGCCTCTTGCTTTAATGTCCTTGAGGCAGACAAAATAACACCTTAGCCACCCAAGCCATAGTAGCAGTAAATTAGCCTGAGTAACAACTCTGTTCTGGCATATGCACACATGCACTCATACCCCATCATGAGTCCCCTCCTGCTGCCTGCAACAACCTGGTGATTTATAAAGGAGATAAGATGAAGTATTGATGTAGAGATTAGAAAACAGGAAACATGAGGCCCTCAACCAGCAGCGACAGGAGGTAATCCACCCTCTCACCCCCCACACATCCTTCTCTGGGAGGATGACACACTGAGAGAAACCTGCCAGTCCTGCAGTGACAAACAGCAGGTGGGTCTTTCTGGAAACCTCACTTCCAACAGAGCACGGCCTGAGCATGAGCAGGAAGTAGTTATCGTCCCCTCTGGTTGGTCACAGCAGTGAAAGAGCCTTAATCCAGCACCCAGGCATGAGGAAAGCAGTGACTGTACAAATGGGGAATTCCATAGCTGTCTATTCCCTAGCTTTTCTGAATCCAAATGCTTAAAAAAGGCCTATGTGGCAGAGAGGGCAACACAGAATTGGCCCCAGAGACAGTAACATCCTGTTGCCAACACCAAGCACTTAGAATGTGCCTTAGGCTCCCAAACCCATGAGATTGGCTCACAAAGTAAGTATTATTACTGTTAACAATAGATTTGAAATTAAGTCTTTTCCACTTGCTTTCTCCTTCTAAAACTGTCATGGCTCATGTTTTTAGGCTCCTTTTCAAAACCAGAAACATGGTCTATTTCATAAAGCAGAATTCTGTTCCAAGAGTTGGAATATCAAACAAAACACCACAGACCACAACATTTGCAGTAAAATTGCAGCATGGTTGTGTTCTTGTCTCTAGCTTTGGGCTGTATCAGGGGCCATCAGCCAGGGAGCAATGAATTTGGGCAGTCCCTGGTCAGCAGTGAAGTTCCTAAGGACCATTACAGTTCACATTAATGTGAGCACACTTGAAGCTGCTCCAGTGTATGGTGTGGACTGACTTCCTGCTATCTAACAATCTCCTTAGTGTAATAGTGTCTTTAAAATACTTTTTGTCTCCTTTTTTCATCCACCTTGGCAAAGCTCAGGGCAGCTGAAGACTTAACCCAGTAAATAATCTCCTGCAAAATGACATGTGAGACCACATGGTAACATCTGTGCAGTTGTCACACTTACACACACAGATAGAGCTGCATGTCCCCCTATACCCATCATAGATATTTTTTCCTCCCTTGTGAATCTGAGATGCTCCAGTACCAACTATTAAAAGCAGCACAGAGGATAGCTTAAACCCCGATTTTTCCACAGAGGGACACACAGACAGTATCCCCAGCTGTCTGGACAGGCAGTCAGATGAAGGGATAATGTTAATAAGCAAATCTGTCTAATTCTACTCAGGCTTTTTTATTGCTTGTCTGCTCTGAAGTGGCCATCAGCCACTAACCTTGTTGCGCAGTGAGTGGGAAGTACAGCATGTGTAGCATTCTATTCTTACAAGAAATTCTAGATTTCTGCCAGAACCATGGTTACTTTTGCCACTCTCAGGAGACACGTTTATTCCATCCATCTCTCCATTGCAGGTTTTGAGCTCCCAGGAAGAGTGGTACAAGGCTGAACTCCGAAGTCAAGAGGGCTACGTTCCTAAGAACTTTATTGATTTTCACGTTCCCCCGTAAGTGTCTCAGAAACGGTGTGTACCCCCATTGAACATTTCCACAGAGCACTATCAGGAGCATGTGTGTGTGCACACAGAGGAAGGCAGGACAGAGGAAGCACTGGTTATAACATACTACACTTTGAGGCTGGCAAGGATGGCCATAATGCTACATTGCAGTTCTGCCAGCACAGCGCACTTCTACCGCAAAACATCCTCAATTCTTTCGGGGTGAATGGTTCTCGATGCTCTCTATCACTCTCAAGTGACTCTTTTGTTACTGCTGCTCAGAGGAATGTCACTGCGATGTGGCAGGAACTGCATTAGATCTCCTCAGACAGAAGGAGATTAGTCATGATATGAAGTCTTGGCAGCAGAGACAGAGGCTGAGCACGAAAGGAAGAACAAAAGATCTTTCTAAAAACGAATTATAAAAAAGTAATTCCCTCTCCCTTCGACTCTTAACTACATTGACTCCCTTTTCCCACTCTGCCATCCGCCTTCCCTCCCCCCGCCAAGTGTGTGTGAGTTTCTTTCGGTGCACTAGAGGTCAGTGCAATGCTGCGCGAATGTGACAGCCGGTGCTCCTCATGGATCGGCAGAGATGATAGACCAGACATGCCGCCCCGCTCACACACACTCACACACACTCGCGCTCCACGTTTCGTGGCTGCACACCCAAACACAGATCTGTCAGAGGACACACGCACCTGCATTTCTCTTTTCCCACCGAGGAGATGGCACTGCGCTCTCAGAAGGGACTGATGGGTGTTTAAATGCACATTAAATGTGCTCTCCAGCCCGATGCCTTAATTATGACAGTGGATGGCATTTTTACAACCTTTTCCTTTTAGCTGGCAGAAACTTTCCCTGAAGCCACTCTCATTGCCCTCTTTTTTCGAAAGTGCTGCAGCATTTCATGGGCGAGCAGGCAGAACATGCACCAAGCCCAGTACTGCTGGCTGTAGCACACTGGTACCCTGAGCAATCATATGGGAGCATACAGGGATTTTGAGGTTACAATTAAGTGCCTCTGCCCCCTTTAGAGGTGGCACTTACTGGCCTTTTTGGACATAAGCCAGCCTGCCTGGCTGAGTTGAAGGCCATAATTAGTTTGCTGTGCAAATATGGGCTTGTACTTCTGAGCCTGAGGGGGATGACATCTTCCAGACTGTTGTTCTTGTACACTCTCACAGGGCTGTGGCATCACGCAAGAACCCTGGCAGCTTCTTTTTCCACACACATTTTTCTCATGATGCTTTCTCCATTCAAGAGCTGTGAAGAAATATTTCCACTTTGATGCTTTTCTAAGAGAAGCAGGTCTGCACTTGGAATCAATTCAGGCTAGATACCAAAACCAGATGTAGGGAAGAAAGCTGCCTCCTATTTTTGGTGGGTTGGTTTTACCTATCTTTTTCTTGTCAAGTAGTAATTGAGACTGGTTATCAAGGCTCATTAAAGTCTTGATTTTCCCTTTTCTAATGATACATAGGTAAACTGTGATGATAATAAGAAACTACACAGTGGAAATTGCAGACTTAAGAAACTATCAGTCCTTAATTTTAATCCAATATATGCAATTAAGAGTTACATAAAAGCAGATCACAGATTGTAGATTTTATTAGCTGTGGAGTGGACATATGCAAATGTGCATGATGATTTTTTTTTCTCTACTGAAAAATTCCTATTCACATTGTATTCTTCTACTATTTATGGTGATTTCCTCATTATTAGTCCAGTGCCTTATACTATTGTTTTTTATGCTTGGCTAAATTTGCATAAGTGTGCTTAAGTATTCTGTCCTTCTGTGATTTTGTGGTATTATAACTCTTGCAGGAACCAATTTATTAGTACTAAAATTTTCATGGCTTGCTTCTGCTAAAAATTTATGTGTGTCCCTTGCAATATATCCATCACAACCTAGTATTTTTCAATCAGTTTAGCAAAAAGCAATTTGATGTGTATGTCTGAGAATTATGTGTGGATGTATGTATACATACACATTTGTAATTTAAAATTTCTTTGACTAACACCTTATTGTACTGTGCCTGTAATTCCAGTTTCAGATGAATGTTACTTCTTAGGAGGTTAAAGCTTACATTGTTCTCTTTGCATCTATGTGCTTTTGCTGCACTCATCAAACCCCTGTACCTTAGCATATTCATGGCCACTGGGAGTAGCCATGTGGGCTCCTCTGATCCTTTTGTTTTCTTTCCTCCACCCTGCTTATTCACATTCTCCCTACCCTCAACTTGTTTTATTCCTCACCTTAATTCACATCCTTGTTCACATCTCCACGATTTTTCCCACTTGACAGCTGGTTTGATGAGAGGATATCCCGCCATGAAGCAGAGAACCTTCTCATGAGCAAAGGAGTTGGCTCCTTCATCGTCCGAGCCAGTCAAAACTCTCAGGGTGACTTTTCCATCTCTGTCAGGTATCTGCTTCTCACAGCATATTCCTGCTTCTTTGTCTGTTTAATGGTGTCCTTAGCCTCCTCTTGACAGGATTCCTAATGTGGCATAGGCTGTTGGGAAGTTTGCATGCTGCCAGTCACTGGCAGTGCTGCTGCTGTGTTGTGAATGAGAACAAATTAGGCATCTGATTCCCAAATGTTTCTGCCTCTTTTCAAGTGGCACAGTGAATGCCCCATTCCAAAGCTGCATCCCCTGGTGACCTGCTTCTCTGAAAGAGCTACAGCAGGGCAGAGTGGTACATGGAACGTCTCCCACAGTGTTTAACGTGTGTTTTCAGTTCATTTTAATTCCCTGGCAGCTCTGGTTACTCAACCCAAGAATTCAACTACTACCTATTAAGATATTACTATTACATTGTTACCTTATTTCCCACAGGTCACTTATTTCTCACAGCCAGTGGACAAGGAATGGTTTTTCATTGCTTGCAGCCCAGCTGCAACTCAGCAACCTACTGTAGACCAGCCTTTCTCAGAGCATACGCTTCAAAGCAGAGCTCTTACGTGATGGTTGGTTTCCCACTTTTCAGTCAAACAATTGATAACCAGTTTTAAATTAGAGTCATGGTTAAAAATGTCTTTTCCAAGCAATGTGTACCTTCTGATTCAGGGAGCTCCAGCAGTATCTGGAAGGAATGCAAGAAAACATTCTGGTTACATTTATGCCAATAAACACCAACACCAATTAAATACAGTCAGGCTCTTTCTCTGACCCTGAAGTCAAGCAATGTGGCAGAGCTTGGGTCTGTATGCCTAAACCCTTTTCACCCCACTGAACCAAACATTTATAATCAAGCAGCTCACTGGGAACAATTCCTGGTCAATTCTGTCCCGCTCACCATGGCCCAGCACTATCCAAGGGAGAGCTTTTCCATTTAAACTAAAACCATTTCAACAGCTTGTGTAACTGTATCACTCCAGGACAGCACTCAGTCCCTGCCTGTCCCCATTTAGTTTATTTGTGCACATGTGTTCTCTGGTGTTTTGAGTTCCTGGAGTTGTACAGAGCAAGGAGGTGGGTACCAAAACCAGATCACACCTGGTGCAAAGAGGAATTGTCCACATGAGACAAGAGGTAGGAAGAGGGGAGGTGCATGGAGAAGCAGAGCAGAAGGTTGAGACAGTTAATTTGAGTTTCAACAGCATCAGAATTTTTTCTCTTTCTTTTGGGTAGGGAGAATGACCAGTAGTAATAGATACTACACTAGATTTTATACAATTATGAAACTCAATGTGTGGCTTCATGTGATTCTGTCTGCATGTAGTGGTGACATCTATGGTATATAAAGGTGTAATACATCTCTTATTGCTAATGCAGACTGGATGTCAAGAGGACCTGCAGAGGCCAGTGGGTAGGCTACAACTGCACCTCTTCACCCTGGAAGCTCCTCTGGCTTTTATTTCAAAGGAGAGACTTTAAAATCCTGTGCTTTGTTGTGATGGTGCTTTGTGACTGCAGCCCTGAGGCACTCTGTGTTTGTAAATTGATGAGTCTTTTTAAATAGAGCCCCATTTGGGTCCAGTACCACAAGGACTGATGGTTGCTTGAGTTTCCAGAAGTCTAGGTTTGGCCAAGCAAGAAGTTTTGGTACCCTTCTGGAAAAGATTTTTTTTAAAAAAAGGTAAAAGTGCAATCTATTTGATGATCTCTTACTTTTCCAATTGGATCCAGGCACGAAGATGATGTGCAACACTTCAAAGTGATGAGGGATTCAAAGGGTAACTATTACTTGTGGACAGAGAAATTCCACTCACTAAACAAGCTGGTGGACTACTACAAGACAAATTCCATCTCCAGGCAGAAGCAGATCTTCCTAAGGGAAAACAGCCAAGAAGAGAAGGTAAACACAAACTATCCTTAGGAGTTTCTCAGTAACAAACCTTTCTGTGGAAGGAATTCACCTCATGAGAATGTCTTGGGATGGGGGGAGAGGAGAGCCTGTCCTTGAAAACCCAGCCACATCACTACACTGGTGGGCCCTGCAACACAGATTTTTAGTGGATTCGGTGATATGTAGTTATATAATTGAGCAGATATTTCTGATTCTGCTTTGGATAGCAATAGACAGTGCTGCAAATCTGCATAGAGGTACTTTGCTAAAGCTGTGCTAAGACCCCAGAGCTGACATTTTAAGATGCCTTACACAGCCAAAGAAAGCAGGACTTACCTTATTGAAGTACCCAGGTTTCACAAGGGCACGTACAGAGCTTGACTGGTAGGTTGTGACTGAGAAGAATTTGAGTCTGGTTTCCTGGTGTCCTTGAATGCACCCAGAGTGCAATTACAACTGCAAGTTTGTCTGCTCAAAAGAATCGTCCATCTTCTACCGAGCAAGCACAGTAAGGAGTGTGGAGAAACAAAGGGTAGAACCTGCAGCAGTGGCTGGTAGGAATGGAAAACACTACTGAGAAGAACTCAGCAGATATGGGAACAAGCTGTGTCTTCAGGGAAGGTGTAGTAGTTGTTTGAAAAGGCAGAGAAATCCCAGTCCAATGAATGCCTGGTTTTGAGCCAAGGGAACAAGCAAATGACATAGTACAGCCTGCTGCACACTGCACTCTCAGTGAACATACTGGGAGTGAACATGCCTGGTCACTGCAGGAACCAAAGTCCTGCTTTCCTGGGAAACGGATTCTGGTATTAAATTACCAGGATGTGCACGTAGAGGCAAGGTGTGTGATTTGCTGACTGCAGCAGTAAAGTTTTATGGGCTGTATATGGATCGTTCTTGCTGGCTTCAAACAAGAGGTGATACATTTCTCAGGCTGAAGAAGGGGCTTGGGCTTATTGTCTCCTTCTAGACCACTTACTCAGAGCTTTAAAATGCATTAGTAAGGTATAAAATATAGGCTATGGGACCTGTGAGAGAGATCACAATGAAGAATTGTCTGAGGAAGGAGAAAACAAGGCTGTATGCACGTATATCAGTAAAACAACCTGTTTGAGCTGACTGTGAGCAGGAAGGGAAAGAGATATGTTTGCTCCAAGATGCAGACAGGCAAATAAAAGAACAGCAGTCAAGTTTGCTTGGGCAAACTCTGTACATTTGTTATGGTAATGGTTCAGCAGGGTATGTTTAGCTCTCATCACACTGGGGTTTCTGCTCACAATTCAAATTTCTAGATGCTACAGCCATATGATAAAATGATCATAACATATAGATTTCAGTGCGGAGACAAATGAAATCTAAGGACAGTGTTTCCAAAAAGAGCTTAGTTCCTCTGCTGGACCTCACACCAGAGGTTACATTTTCAGCCCAGCAACTTCCCATTACTGCCCAGTCTTCAGATGAAGAGTAGCTATGAGACAGACATAAAGTACAGGATTCCTGATTTGTCATCCTGTTCAGAGGGGCAGGATCTTTTGTTTGAAACAGTCATCAGAGTAGAGGGTAGTGGTAGTGGTCAGTGTGCAATGATTGCTGAGATTTAGTCAAGGATGTGGTAGGAAGAAAAACCTGATCTCACCTTTATGACCTTGCTTCCTTCAGGACAGGCGTGGTGGGAGCCTGGAACGGATGGGCCGGGAAGGATTCCACCCAAGTGGAGCAGCTGGAGAAGATCATTCTTCTGTATCCAAGAGATATGCAGAGCATCCTATCCCCATTCTGCAGCAGCAACAGGTACTACTGTGAACAAGGGGCTGGGACATCAAGCCCAGGCACATGAAACATTGGCTTTAGTTGCTTGGTAGCAAGTGAAGAGTTGCTTTATCAAAAATCTGCCACTCTCAACCTGATTTAGGAAGTAGAATCAGGTATTTGTACAGGGAGTAGAATCAGGTATTTGTACAGGAATAGCAGGAATGATGGTTTCGGCCTAGGGAGGTCTTTTGCCATGTAATAAATATGTGGGGTTTTATTTAGTTATGTGATCTGTGACTGACTGACAAACCAGCAAAAAACAGAAGTCAGTGTACAGTCACCCATTAGCTGGGAGCCTAGGAGTACTTCTCAGGTAGTTTTGGTGCCCCATCCTAAAAACTGGAAAACAAGGAATGATGTCATGTTCTTACTTTGCTTAGAAAGAGACTTAAAGTATCACCCAGTGAGAGTGCAGGAAAACACAAATCTTGCAAGCACACACATGTATGGCTTCAGGAACTTGTCTATAGAACAAATGAAACCTTGCTGACTGTTTTTTTTTTCTGAGTTATGGTACTGATATTCAGTAACACAAAACACATCACAGGGATGAGAAATTACTATACTAATCCCAGGAGGGTTTGGTTTCCTCCAGAACATTCCTTCTCCTCCTCGCTATTCTGAGTCCTCTCTGCACTCTTCCATCTTGTTGCTTCCCTCACGTGTGAGGTTTCTTTACTCCTTTTCTTGCATAGAAATGGAGAGGATAACTGCAGTATCTGGTGCTGTTTTCAAAGTTCTTCTTGGTTAATTTTGGGAAAATAGTTTTCCTGGAGTTAGCTCATGCCTCTAGCTAAAGACAGTATAGCATCATCCAAGGGGTGGGCTTTCTTACTAAAGGGAAGAAATCCAAAACCATGTCCCTTAAGGCATGAGAGCTCACACACAGCAAAGCCCAAGGCAATCGTGAAATGTCTGCTCTCTCATCAGACAGGTAGTGTGGTCTGTTGGGAGACTGCTGACGGAATAACACAGCTCCTGACAAAGCTGAGTGGCTGCACCTTTGCAGCACAGTCTATTCGTGAGTCACATGTCATATGGAGCAGAAACACTCATAGGAGTGAAGCACCCATGTTGCTAGTCTTGTGGTTACAAACCACATTGAATTCACCCTCTTTCTGGCAGAGACAGGTGAGCTACAAATTGTACTCCAGTTTCAGGCAGCCTCAGCAGTTTTTTAGGCTCGCAAAGGCACAAGCAAGACCAAGGGATTTTTTGGAGGAGTGCTGCAGGAAAGAAAGCAGCAAGAGGGAGATGACAAAAGCTGTTTACAAGCAACAGCAAGCACAAGCTGTTGTTCTTCCTATCCCCTATTGACACAGCTGATCAGACCCTGTATCGCTAAAGCCCTGCTGCAACCTGAGCTAACATGGTTTAAGCTTCTGTCACATCCTTACCATAAAAACAAAAAGTGCCTGCACTAAGGATCTGGGGAGATAAAGAGACTCAGCACCCCTCAATTGTGCACACAAAAGTGAACTTGCTTCCTAGATGTTTTCTACTTTCTTTTTCCATCTGTCTGGGTTGATTTGTTTTGATATGACTTCAGATGTGTGGTCATATAGCTACTTTTCTTTGAACCTGATTTCAACTCATTCTCCTTTAGTTAATTTTCCTACTAGACTCTCAGGTTTGCTTGCTGTCCTTTACAGCATGGAGCAGACCAAAAAAGAGTAAAGTGAGTCCTGAGATACAGTCAGCTGCATTAGCATCACTGTCATCCCACCAGCATATGGGACAGAGGAAAAGCACGGAGTGGGCAGGACTGGCTCATAATAATGCCAGATTTGCAAAAGGCCCCTTGGCAAACATGGCTTTTCATCTGTGGGAACAACTGTAGTTTTTCTCCAAAAGTCTCAGAGACCAAAAAGGCCTCTCTTGGCCCATTTTTCCCAGCAGTTGTGAAACACAGCTGAGGACAGTCAACTTCCAACTTCTAAGAAGTAAAATCCAAAATAGAACAGTCAAAGGTGACCTCTTCATGAGGGTCACTGCTTGCAGAACTGGAGCACTGGGATGGTATTGGAAGCAGACATCTAAAATTATTTACTTGAGGGCTGGCCCCTGACACTCTGCTCACCAATGTCTCTTAAAGCCCCTCATTTATACATCTCAGCATATAAATGTGTTGTGGTTTAATCTCAGCTGGCAACTAAGTACCATGCAGTCACTCACTCCTTCTCCTGCTGGTGGGAGCAGGGAGAGAATCAGGGAAAAGGTAAAACTCACGGGTTGAGAAAAGAACAGATTAATAATCAAAATAAAGATAATAATAAAGATTATGATAATGATAATAATAATAATAAAAGGAGATAACAAAAAGAGAGAGAGGAATAAAACAAGAAATAAAAGATGCACAATACAACTGCTCACCACCCACTGACTGATGTCTGGCCAGTCCCTGATCAGTGACCAGCCCCTTCTGCCCAACTACATCCATGTTATATACTGGGCATGATGTTCTGTGGAATGGACTATCCCTGTGGCCAGTTCGGGTCAGCTGTACTGTCTGTGCTCCCTCACAGTTTCTTGTGCAGCTGGTCATTGGCAGAGCAGGGGAAACTGAAAAGTCCTTGATTTAGAGTGAGCCACTACTTAGCAACAAGTGAAACATCAGCATGTTACAGCAGTATTCTCATGAAATCCAAAACACGGCACTGTACCAGCTAATAGGAAAGAAAATAAACTCTATCTCAGGCAAAACCAGGACAACATGACTTTTCTCTTGCTGTTTTCCTTCTAGGAAAGATATGGTGGGAGTCTGGACAGGAAAGATGTGATGCATGGACTAAGGGATCATAGCCAAGGAAATGCAGGAGCTATGCAACGGAGACACACAGACCCACTGCACCAGCAGACACCGGTAGGTGATGTACCTGGAAGGCTCCATGTGCCCAACTTAATGGGTCCTTTAGCAATGGCCAAGCAGTCTGGGCAATGTCTGAGCATAGAGGCTGCATGAGGATTAGTGCATTAAGCCTGTCAGGACATATCTTAAAAGATGTTTCTGAGTCTCAAGACGCTATCCCAGCCACTTGAATCCACTCCTGGGGCTCTCTGAGGGTAGGACTACCGTGTTGCATGAGTGTAGTTCTAGGACTGCTCTTACAGTCAGTTAACATGCAGCCTTACTGGAAGAGGGAACTTAGCATAAGCTCAACAAAATGGGCTTCTGGGACATTGGCATGAGCACAAGCTCACCTATGGGCTTAGATCAAGCATGGGTCCAGTCCACCAGAAGACATTTCTGAAAGCCTAGTGATCTAGGAGAACTTCATGCCCATTAATGCAAGGCACTATGTACTATCTTTGCCAGCACCACCAGGCTGTGACTAAGGTCAGTAGCTAGATGTGCAGTATATTTTTTGAGTTCTGTGGAGAGCTGCCTTTTGATACTGTGCCATGCTACAGTGCTGCTTCTGTCTTGCAATGCACTTGTAGTCACACTGTCTATTCCACTGATTTTTTTCTCAGCCCCGAGAAGGCCTGTCACCACTCAACTCTACCTGTCTGCACCTGGCACATCCTCAGGCTTACTATGCCATCAAAGCGGGACTCATCTACCTGACACCCTTAGCTGTCAAAGCCTCTTAACACAGAGGATGTGGCATGACCAAGATGTGTATCTGCAGACATCTCAGACCACTGCCCTACCTGGATCCATACCTGGCAGTTGACCTTAAGTAACCACCTGCTCCCCAAATTCCCACTGCGTGAATGCCCACACAGAATTGGTGTCTTTCTGTGCCTCAGCCTGTGATTCCACTGCCAATTCTAAAGTATTTCTCCATTAGCTCAGTGTGTCCTAAGGAATGCTCCTATTCCTTGAGGAAATGTACAGAAACCTAGATCCAAGAAGTGAAGGGAAGGACAGCAAACCTTTCTCAAATATTTGCTGAGAGAAAGAAAACAGATTGGATTAGGAAATTTGGAACAAACTAAAAAATAGGGACCTTTTTTTTTTTACAAAATCCTCAAATCTTTATTATATATAATCCAGCTCAAAATACAATGGTTTTTATCCTTCAGAGGCTGTGGCAATGAATAACAACATGCCCTTGCCTGCCACATCTCATCAGTGAACTAGAAGCTAGAAATCCAATTATAGGAAGGTCTGTATGTCCAACCAAATAACTAGGAGCAGGGCCCTGAATGGAAGATTTATCAAAAGTTATTCTGTCTTCAAACAAATCTCTCCATCTGTCCCCACAAAATATACCTCCCAAATTATCCGATCGTGGTGGTGTGGGCACTGACAATTTCCCAGAAAGAAGCTTATGTTCTGTCCTTTAGAACATGGTTTCTGGACAAAATGAGAGACTGACTGCAAAGTCTCTTATGATTAAACTCTCATAAGAAAAGAAGTCTAACCATAGTGCACCTTAAAGTGCAAACCCAAAATAAACTGATATACCCAAATAAATCCTAAATCCTCTAGATGTCAGGAGGTTGACCTTGGGGAGAGTCCAAAGAAGGTTTAAGACTCTCCCCTATGCCCCAGAAGAGCCTGAAAGAGCAAGTATCTTCTTCACAATGTTGACTGGATTCACCTGTGTGCTGGCTCTCATAGTCCTCTGCTGGCCAAGGACATATTTTGATATTGGTCCAAGCACCAACTCAGCTCCCCAGAGCCATCCACTTGTAGTTACAGCCCCGCAGGACTCAGGCAGGAGCCCTTCTCTGTGCTCCCATAACTGCCTTCAGACATGGCTGTCGTGGCTGCCCTTACAGGGCAGAGGCAACAAAGCCACAAGAACTCTACTTCCTAAGGAGCTGAGTCTGACACTGTCTGACTCTTCACCTTGTGGTGCAAACACCCACAAATACACTGAGGCTGATGAGAAACCAAGCACCGTCCCTTGGGTGTCCCAGCAAATTGGTCCCTCCTTCCTGGCATTTTGGCCACTTCCTGGTTTAATTGCAATTGGTCTAAATTTCAGTACTGCTTGCCCTCTCTTAGTGAACATTTGTACTGGGGCTTAAAAGGGATGACAGGAAGATGGTGTTTAAGAGTCCTGGCTCATTGTTCCCTCCTCTGTCTCTGCTTTCCAGCGAACACTGTGGGTCCGTGCCTTGTACGACTTTGATGCTGTGGAGCATGATGAGCTGGGTTTCCGCAGTGGAGACATCTTGGAGGTCCTGGACAGCTCCAACCCATCATGGTGGAAAGGACGTCTGCGTGGGGAACTGGGTCTTTTCCCTGCCAACTATGTCACACCAGTGCTCCTGTGAGGGCACAGTTTGCCCCAGAGGGCCATGCTGGAGCTGCTCTTCTGACATTGACAGGGACAGAGAAGGAGTGAGTCTTCCCTGGCCACCAGGACATACGTTGGTTTTGGTTTTGTCTTAATTTATTGGCAATTGATTTTTTGAAATGTTTGTATGAAAGGGAACCCTTTGAAGAAGACATGAATTTTTTTCCCCCCTATTTTTCACCTTCATGAAGGGGAGGGAGCAAAAATTCTAGACTGTTCATTGAGACCTTTCTGGATCCTCCCTGCCTTGTCACCTCTTTGGCTAACTATTGATAACTTGCTGAAATTAGGTTTGTTCTGTGGAAGTGTCCCTCAGACAAGTCAGTCTTCAGGTTAACTTCAGGTTCAGTATTCAGATAGTCCTAGCCCTTCTTTTTGGAATTCACCCATGTGAATCAGGTGATCACTAGTAATTACATTAATCCTTCAGGTAGGAAAGGAAAGTGACGGGGCCTTAGGTTGAGGTGCAAGGCAGTCTATATTTTTCTAAATAGTTTCTAGTCTACCTGTCTCATACTGTGTGTATGGACTATATGTGTACACCAGATGAAGGGAAAGGATCCTGTAAGCTTTTGTGCAAACAAACCAGCAATGAAAGTATGGGAGGGCAAGAACCTATTTTCTTTGCTTCTTCTGATAGTCCCGCTCTTCTTTCTGCACCCCATAACAACTTATCCCATTTTCAAGCTGCTCTCTTAGGTACCTACACCTCTGCTAGATAGCCTGGTTAGAGCAGATCAGGCCCTTCAACTAAATTAGTATCCACAGAACTGGATAACAATTAATATCCCTCACTGGTTCATCTCCTAAAACTGAATTGGGGAGGGGTTGGAGAGAAGAGGTATGACAGGTTTGGTGGTAGAAATTCTTTCCCTGAGAAATTGAGGTGTTAAGGTTCACTGTGTACACAACTCTGGCTTACTAGTGGAATGTCTCATCCAACAGCTTAAGCTGTTACTTTACAGTATGCAGAGAATAAAGTTGTGGCCATCAATTAGTTTGTTCTCTGAGTTTCTTTTGGATAAAATAAGATAAATGAATAGGTTTTCACATCATTGCTGAGTGAATGCCCAGATGTGATAGAAATATATTTCAAATGCACATTTAAAATGAACCAAATCCTATGAAGGAGACACTACTGCATAACCACTGCTCAGGCAAGTTGATATTAAACAAGCTGCCTGAATGTTTCACAACATGTGGGACCTCAGCAGTCAGCAAGGAAGTGATGATTAATCATTCTTGAAAGACAAAGAAAAGGCAAGTGAAGAACTCTAAAAACAAATCAGACTCAGCAACAAAGAAAAAGTGTTCTTATCTTTTTTTAGTCCCAGTAGGAGAAAAATAACCCAGAAAATAGGTTCTTGGTAAAGTCCAATTCAATGTAGCTGGTCTGAATAAAGCTGCAAGCTAGACAGAGTATGAGCAGAAAGAACTCATTTTGAAAGAACTCCACCAAAAGCAGATTATTAATGGGTGAAGTCAAATGAGAATACTTAACAAGGCATATAAGCTCTAAAGAGAACAGTAAACTTCAAAGGACACATTAAGAGTGTCTTATCTCCATTGGCTCCCTGGGTGGTCCAGGAAATGGAGAGACACCCACCATATGACTGCCTGGGCTGGACTTGGCCCTGTTCTCCTGCAGGAGCTCTGCTCTGGGCCTTCATTGTGTTCTTTTGAAGGGAAGTCCATGAGCTTTCTTTTGGAACAAGATACCTTATTATTTGTGTGAGGGTGTAACTTCAGTGACTGCACAGTTTGAAAATGTTTTGTTGTGATTTGCCCTTTTTTAACCTATTTGTTTGGTTGATTTTTGCTAAAGTAGTAACAAATTTGGAATAGAGATGGTTAACATTCAATGAGAGAAAGAGAGGATAAAGACCAGAGGGAAGATAGAAACAAAGAAACCAGAGACTACCAAAGGAAGGATAAAAAATACGAATCTTTCATATTCAGCTCTGAAACAGAAGAAATAGTGTGTTCACAATTATTCCCATCATGTCAAATCATCTTTCAATTAATTCCTTTTTTTTTAGTTACTTTTAAAATTAGAAGCAATGTCTCTTTCTCCTTTCCTCAGCACTCTAAAGACCCTTTTGGTAGTGAAGATGTAGTTGTACTAAATTAATTGAAGATAATGCACTTAGCAGTTTGATAGCTCTTCACACATTTGAAACCCCTTTACAGAGATTAACTAATTAGGTAAGTCTAAGAAGTGCATTGTAAGTACCCCCATGTTAGCTCATGATTCATTTGAGGAAGAGATAAATTTTTCACCTGATTTTTTTAATTGATGTTTAAGGAATTAATACTTAAGGTAATTAGTATTAAAGGGCTGCACACTAATTATGGACAACAAACCAGAACCACAGTAAAATCATGATTTCTCATTATGAGCAGCACCTAATGACAACAAAATTACTAGGAGGAGAAGGTATCATGGCGTCTGTGATAACTACCCCAGTGCCATGTTCTCTGCTGCCTTGTGCAGTGGCCAAGCTCTGGTCTGCCATACCCAGCCTCTCCTGCCTCTGTTGTCCTTGCCTGCTCCCTGGAGCAGAGGCAGTGCTACCTGCATTTACTGCACATGCTGGGAGGCACAGGCTCAGGCAGCATGTTTGTACCCTCCCGCAGTAAGAGTTGTTTTCCTACCAGCAAAACAACAGCACAAAGAACCTTGGCTATTCCCAAGTCAGTGGAGACTCGGATACAAGGGGAGGCATAGGCAAAGTGGAGAGTTTTTGGGGGAAAGAAGGTGCTGTAGCCACAGGATGGAGGCATTTTCCGTGCCATTTTCCACCCATGAAATTCTCTCCCTCATAGATCAGATGACTTAATAAGGAAAGAGAGATACTCCCCTCCTCCACCCATATATCCTGCCAGCCTTCCTGCTCTCTCTTCCTACAGGTTTTAATTGTAACACAATCCTTGTTAATATTGTGGTGATTCACTTACATCTGTGCTGTGAAAGCCTCAGGTTCTACTGTCCATGCAAGAAGCACATGTTAGCAACCTAAGACTCAAGCCTTAAGATGACAGTGTGGTACACTGAGTTCACCTGACATTTGCCAATGTTTTGGAAACCTCTAGAAAATAACCCAAGAAAGTCCACTGCAAAAGCAAATCAGGAAGGAACAAAGAGGGAATCCAGAAGACTATTTTGTTTGTTATTTGTCTTAAACAAGAAAGATAGTTCATGGGAAAAGAGCTTGTAAACAGAGATAAAAGTAGGAAAAGTATGTGGGAAGGCAAGCATAATTATAACAAATGAAATAGAGGAAGCTGGACTTGTACATGGAAAAATAAGTGATGAGAACAGCTGAGCTGTGCTTTCTCCTCTCTGAAGTGACTTTTTGCCTGCTGCAGATCCATATTTTGTTTAGAAATGTCTCTGTGACTAAAAAGGTTGAGCTAAAACTAGTAAATGGAAATCTCCTTTCACGTAGAAGATGTCCAGGAAGTTTTCTGTGCCACAAAAAGAAGGTCTCTCTGTCTTGGTGGACACGTTTACTGT
This sequence comes from Myrmophylax atrothorax, assembly GCA_026770055.1. Taxonomy (NCBI): domain Eukaryota; kingdom Metazoa; phylum Chordata; class Aves; order Passeriformes; family Thamnophilidae; genus Myrmophylax; species Myrmophylax atrothorax. The sequence continues at coordinate 50,261,516 of JAOXXN010000265.1, read as the reverse complement.
AACAGCTGTGCTCACTGGACACAGCGCTGAAACAAGGGGATCATGGCTGGTTCCCATCTCACTGCTGACAGCATAAGAGCACCAGGGAGACAATCCTCAGGACTGCCAAAACATCAGCACCTGGTCAGGCTGCTAGGCCAGTCTGAAACTGGAAAACAACAAGTTCCTGGGTTGTTGTTGTTTAAATGGAAAGTCCTTCTCAGTTTCAGTGGGCTGTGCAGGAAATGTGAAGCTTTTCACAACAGCCATCTGTTCATCATTTTTTTCTCTTCAGCAGCACCTCTCATCCTTCCTCCCCAGGGGGATCCTGATGCTGCAGTCTCTTAAAAGGCCATTTTGCCCTCAGCCCTTGTGGAGATCAAGCAAGGATGTCAGAAGTGAAAGATTCAGCAGCCAGGACCACATGGTCAGGAGAAATGAGCCCTGAACAGCAATGTGGTGTCAGCTGGGACATTTTGCACTGCAGGAGCAGCACTTCAGCAGTTGTAGTTCAGCAGCAACGTGAAGGGTGATCTCTGCCCTGAGTGGGAAGCTGCAGGTCTTTAGTTATATCAGTGTCACATCAGAGAGCCAACAGGGATGTCTGCTGGGACAGAAATGTGGCCATCTGGGCTAGGACTGTGCTCGGACTTTTGCTCTGCTTCTGCAACTGTTTGCCAAGGAGCCTGGGTTATGCTAGACTAACTGTGAGAAGTATTTGGTGGTGCTGCCTGTCCCTGCCCGATGCAGCCCCAGAAGGCTCAGGCACCTCCTCGCAGCTGCAGTCCATCACCTCGCTGCCCCTAATGTGCCTCAGAAAGTCCAGGGCCCAACTTTTGCCCCTGTGCTGATAGAAAGTGCTCTGCAGACATTTCATTCCAAGTACTTATTCAAAGCAGTTGGTTTAGGTGCTTTTAAATGAACCCCACAGAGATCAGTCCAACCCATTAGTGTTCCCTAGATGATCCAGGCCGTAACATTTACTGGTTAAAACACTGGCATGGACTTAAGGGCTTCTGACACCCAGCCACTCCTTGCTGCTGAAAACTTTGCATTTCAGTGGGGAACCATGAACTGAGTGCATGATAAAGCCTTTAATAGCACTGAGGAAGAGGGCAGAGCATTGCCAATTTCTCCAATTTTTCAGAGGCAACTTTCATGTGACAGAACTCAGGAGCCTTAATTCACATCAAACGCAAAAGAAGCTTCTTACATAAGCAGAACTGACAGTAGAAAACCGTCAGTGACTTATCTGTGAGCTACAGGACAGCAGGGCAACAGGCAAGTGAATAAGGAAAGGTCACTGACCTTTGTGTGCAGAGAAAATTCAAAGCGCATTGTCTACTGTCATTGTGCAAGTGAGAGGTGTTTGGCCGTTGTCCAGCCTGCCAACAGGAAAATGCAAAATTTCACAAATGGCAGGCATGCAGGGATCCTTGTAGACATGCAGAAATAAAATTAGCTCCGGTAACAAAGGGAGGAAGAAGAAACAAATAAATTAAAAGATCTCCAGATATCTCGCGGCTTCTCCCCGCTAGTCCAAGCAGGCTCATTTCCGTCAGGGTTTATGAAAGATACAGCCACGGTGAGTTTGTTCCTCACAAACAAAAATGAGAGCAAAGCACTGGGAGTTAAAAACGCAGCTTAGGACGTGAGTCTATTACTCAGCACTTAAAGCTGTAAAATGGTGACAAAGACCTGATACCATGGTTGAAGTTCCATTCTCTGTTTAAATGGAGCTTCCGGGAAACCTTTCAGTGATGTCTGTGATTCATGCACATATAGGAATTCTATAATTCTATATCCAACCATGGATAAGGAAATGAAAAAAGAAATCCCACAAAAATATTAGGTACATTCTTTACTGATCTAGAGATCATTTGCAATATATCTTTTATGTCTGTGCCGTACTGAATGTGTCATAACTTTCTTGTGGTACTGTCAGTCCCTCTCCCTTGTCAAATTCCAAGAAGGGTCCTGCTGCAGTGACAAGAGATAACAACAAATAGCAGGAGCCAGTGCTTGGTGACCCTTCTCATGAGTGAATGTTTTCTACCAGGTGTAGCACATCAGAAGTTTGGTTGCAAAATGTTGAATTAAAAGTAGACTGTGTCAACATTTTTTTTATCACATCAGCATTTAGGGAGAAAAAAAATTTCAACTGCAAGTTTACTACCAGCACCAAGGGATTGGGAAGCTGCCCTTTCCTGCCCTTTCTGGAGTCACTTTCATCGGAGATGAATAAAGGTGTAGCTCGTTCTGAATTAGCAGCTTTTCACACTCACTTGGCAGAGGTGTGAATAAAAGGGATGTGTGGCAACAAAGAATCAGCTCTCTGTTGCTCTATATCTGTTTATCTTGCCATTGTGATAGCAGCTATTTGCCTGTTATCGGCAGAATATGGTCTGTTAATAACAATGGCCGTGATTTCATCAGAGCAGGTGAGTCACTCCAACATCTCGCTGCCGCCCCGCAGAAAACCATCCACTTGTTTTTTGCCGCGTTAATGAGCTGAGTCAGATCACCAAAGGCAGCATAAGCAGGCTTAGAACCAGCGCAGGGTGAGCAGTGGGAATGCACAGCCAGGAGGGGAAAGGGTAAGACGGAACCTCCTCGTCCTGGCAGCAGGAGCTATTAGATCACCTCGTTCTAGGCTGCAGACTCAGCAAAATAGAAACTTAGCTGGCACTGAGGTTGCCATAAAGTCTTTACATGAGTAGGGGATTTCCTTTAAAGCTTGTTTGGGAGATCAGAGTGCAGGCAGAAAAAGGGGAAAGAATTGTGATCTGCTGCCAATAGTACATCTCCTCTACGGGAGACTAGAGAAGCTCCAGTTAAGCAGCAAAGCAGTAATAGGGTTTGGTTTGTTTTAATTTTGGTGGGGTTTTATTTTT
>JAOXXN010000265.1:50242888-50258543 GCA_026770055.1 Myrmophylax atrothorax | reverse complement strand
GGGAGGGAGTGGTTTGGATTCTAAATTAAAACAGGGGAAAAAAAATAATTCCTAATACAGCCACAGCAGTAAAACTCTCGGTCATTTAAACTATAATCGACATTAACTCTGAGGAGAATGGACCATACCCAACAGTTTTCAGAAGAAATAAAAATCAAAGCCAAAAGTACCTAGCTGCCCTGTGAAATACCTAAATTAGTGCCACTTGTTGCTGATGCTTCTCTTTCTGGGTGGGGTGCAGTTATCAGTCACGCTTATCAGGTTGGGAAGCACACCAGTGCTTACCAGTTGAAATCTTCATCATCAGCTGACCAAAGTGATAGGTGCATATTCTAATTTAAAATATTCATGACTTGCAGAGCACAGGCATTTCACAAATGCACAGCAAGAGTGCACTCTGGAACACCAATTATAAACACATTGAATTTAGGACTCAAAAAATAAGAGGTAAGGCTTCAAGACACACAAATGGGTGGTTTGCATTAGACAAATTCTGATGAAAGAGTACATATCTAAAAGAGAAGGTTCATAACCACTTAACGTAGCAAGCTTGCTGTGGTCTCTACCATATAGTCTCCAGCTCAAGGCTGGCAAGAGGGATGGATACAAGGTTTACTGGGTGAAATATTCTGGCCTTGGTTATGGGAAGCTGGGCACTGTGGTCACAACTGTCCCTTTGGTCTTCTGAAGCCTTAGGCTCTGTCAGTGAATCGAAAGCCAATCACTATGATGAGAGATACCATTACTAACAAAAGACAGTGGTGTTTATTGTCTTTACAATACACATAAACATGAAGCCTGTTTTTCTGAAGTGCTGGTTTCCCTGCGCCTGGAGAAGCTGTCTCTGAACAGCGCCCTGTTCCAGCTCGAGTGTGTAGCTGTGGCACACACAGGCTCAGGTGGGACACCTGAGGAAACATCCGAGGAAGTGTAAGTTGCTGTTACATGTTTTAAGTCCATGGAGCTATTCTGATTTTTACCAGCTGTGGTCCTGCCTCGTTATTTCAGAAAGAGATCATACCTTAATCTGATAATATCTTCAAGTAGGGAGCCAAAGGGTGTGGGTAATGATTTACTCCTCTTTGAAATTATAATTATCATCTTTCATCTATTTAAAGAATCTTTATATTTACCTGTGTAAGACAGTCTAATATGGTCAAAGCCTTGTGGTTTTCTTTTCTCATGATTCAGACAAACCTGACCACAGCTCCAAAGCTCCTCCCAACATACTCTTCATCTTACACTTTATTGTTTCTACCTTCCTTATTTCTGCAGCCTCCAGCTTATTGAAAAAGCTGCTACACAAGATTGTGTGTTGTTTGTTTTGGTTTGGGGTTTTTTTACCCCCCAACCATCTCTATGCAGCGAAAATGTGTCATTTAGGAAAAACAGCTGGTTAACTTAGGAGCTGGTTCAGCTCAGTAAATAACTCCAGCTGGTGACAGTGGCATGACTGTTTCACAGGCAGTGGTCAAGCCCAGCACCCTGCATGGTTGCACACTGCCCACACAGCAGAAGTGGAAGACGTCTTGCATGGACATCCATCTGGTGTACAATAACAGACCTCACAGGGGAGTTAAAGAAGAATAACCGTGTTGTAAATGTACATAAATGACTTTCCCATGCAAAGAAGACCTAAGGAGTACAGTGAGGAGTACAGTGCCCAAAGAGCCTGAAGCCTAGCACATACGAGACATGTTCAGAGAGCATTAACCAATGCTGGCAAACCCTTTTTTTTTTTGCCACAGTCTTTTGTGCATGAGAAATTCAAAGTTATGTTGAGCATCCTGTTACTTTGAGTGTGGGTGCAAACTCTAATAGCATGTGTACTGCTTGTATAGACAAGGCTTGACTGCCTCAGCATTGCAGTCACATCAGCTTCCTATTTGCATCCTGCCACTCTCTCCCTTTGCCTCCCACATTACCTGGAAGCTCTTCTCTTCATCATTGTAGCTTCTAATATCTTCATCCTGCATCCGCAGCTTAAATGCTTCATAGTGATCCTGGAATTCTTTCTACAGTGTTCCTAAAGTTCATTGTCTTCATCACCTCTCTCAAGAGTGTGTAGAGTTGCTTTTTCATTTCCTTACACGTATCACAGACATGAGTGTGCTCTCTCTTCTTTTGTGTGTGTGTGTGGTTTATATTTTATTCAAGTTTTACAAGTATTATTTTAGTATTTATTCTCACTATTCCCAAGTTGCCTTAAGTGCTTGGGAATGCTAAATCCAGATCAAGACCAAGGCCTTGTAGTGCTGCCACAATGGCTATGCCCCAGTCCTCTTGCAGCATCTAGCCAGTGGTAGGAAGTGTACCAGCAAGTAGATAGGAATAGGGCAAGGAGACAATGAGGCAGGATAGGTCACTTTGATGGCTAAAGCAGCAGGCGTCTTTTTATTCATCTGAGCATCTCAGTGCATGTTATTTGAGTAAAGTATTTCCCTTTCTGACTTGCAATCCCTTTTAAGACTTGCTTGTGCTACAGGACCTATAGGGGCATCACTGTGCAAGTGGTAATTCCACTGTCAGTGCTCTCTCTGCTCCCCTCTCACAGCTTTGCTCCCAATGAAGCAGTAGGGTTTCCTCACATCCAGTGAAGGGTGCAGGGAGGGAGCTGGGCCACTCCAGGCATGCACAGACTGGGAATCCAGTCTATGTGTTGTCAGGCCAGCATGGCTTTGCTCCGCACAGGTGCTCTGCTGGAGGTCTGATCTTTTACCCCCAATTAAAGAGCACTGAGGAAAGGAGAGTCCTTAATGCAGAGACCACTCATCTGTGCAGGACCACAATTCTTACCTGGAACAATCATTTTGTCTCACCTTGTCAACTTGTAGTTTGTAAGACAGGACTGGCCTTCCCTCACCATCTGCACACTACACAGATGCTTAGGTCATAAACTAGTCTGGGTTATTCCTGAGGAATGAGTGCTTGATTCCAATTAATAAGGGATGAAGCTGAGAGAACCCCTGTGATGCAGGAATCCAAAGTCAGCAGGTTTGGTAGAACTCTGTGAAGTTTCAGCCTTGGTGTCAATGTGTAAGTTTTAGGAAGCAGCAGCCTGTGCTGGCTCAGTGACAGCAATTTGAAATTAAAAAGTAACATATGTCAACATGGGAGGAAAAAAAAAAGGAGACCACAATTGTCCTAAAGCAGAAATTAGGAAATGACACTGACTGACACAAAAAACTAAATACATCAAGGACAAAACCCTGACTAGAAAACCTAAAAACAGTAATGGATTTTAAGAAAATTTGGAATAGGAATAACTCTAGCAATGATACAGACTTAACATTTTAATTCGAACAATGAAGGCATGGAGTCCTCAGTCAGTTTCTATGGAATAAGCAATGTATGTTAATCTTTGCAAACTCTGCCCTATAGCTTTGTCTCTGATCCCACCCAAAACACCAGGAGTGAAAGGACAACAATATGGAAATCATTTGCCTAAATACATGCTGATCACATGCTGAGAAAGGCTGTGACAGGTTCAGAAAATAAGACAGGAGGAGCAACAAAGGGAAAAGAGTTTTCATCAAACCATTACTTCAAGTCCGTGAGACCCTCAGTGTCACTAAATGGAGGACAGTAAAATGGGAAATCACAAAGGCCCAAATCCTTACAGAGGTCTTTATTTTCATATCCAACCTCATCATATTAATGGCATCTATTGCCCATTGATGGTATCTAATGCTCACTAGTTACAGTGGAACTCCCTTGCATAAGTGGGAATTCAATGTCCAATTGCACTTGAGGATCTGACCCTCCAAAATGGACTCTGCCAGACCCTGCAGTGTCCCTGGAGCCCCTGCTGTGGGGGGAGTACCACTGTGGGATGGGAATGGAGCATCCTCACCCTGTGGTACCAGGGAGTTGCTGCACACAGGATACTCCGGTGAGGGCTGCTGACACCCCGGGCCAAAGTTAATTACTTATGTCTTCATTTTTGTTCTCTGATTTACCCACTAATGTTTCATCCATATTTCTATGGTTTTGTGTGTGCAGCTGCCTGTGGTCCAGAAGGTCTATTATCTTCCCATCCTGAAAACTTGATAGGCAGTAGAACGAGTGGGATACAGCACCAAGAGGTAATTAACATTCAAATAGGTCAGGAGCTCACTCGGGGGTTGTGCATGACTGGGTTTTCTGAACTTCTTGTCAGAAACAAGTGTTGATAAGAGCGAGGGGAGTCACCAGTGGTGAAACTGTAAACATGAAATCAAACTTTGGTGGTGCTTGGGGGGCAAGGAGGAGTTCACCCTGCACGTTTGCTCACCTGCAGGAAAGGGAGGTCATGAAATGTGGCCCAGAAAATAGAAAGCATGGTGCTGAGAGCTTGTAGGTTGGTTTCTGCACCTCTCCTCAGCTGTCCAGGGTGATCTCACGGTCTGAGAAGTTTCCTTTTTGTTGGATGTAATGTGTTGAGCACCTCTCTCCTGTCCTACACTGAGCTTATGGGACCCTTAATTTCAGTGTACACTAAAGTGTATGTGGACTACTGTGTGTCTATAGAAGACACTGTTAGTACCTGCTTAGATTTGTGGGTATTTGTGCTTGTTAGGAATTTCATCATTTCTCCTGGAGTTTCCTTATGTGTGAAATGGAGATAATAACACGTAATTACCTACCTTGCAGGGCTGCTGTGAGGACAAATTAACCAACGCTTGTGTGGGTGTTTGCAGATGAAAAGCATGATATTAAGACTAAATATAATGATTGAATGTTACAGAAGAGAGTTTGTATTTATTATGGTGATCAAATATGAGTCGAAAGCATTTTGTGGGTGTTTATTTCTTGTGCAGTACCAAGCATTTGTGGAAGGTGGGAAACTGGTGGAGCTGATTTTGGGTCAGGAGTCAAAGAAATGGTTAAAGTTGCTCTTTACAGCCTACTGACTTTCTTCTTCTCTCAACTAAAGGTAATGCTGAACAAGAGACAAGAACAGAGGAATGTAAATTGGGCCAAGCTATAGAGGAAGGGAATGAAAATAAAATACAATCGAAGATCACATGATTTCAAAAAACAAAAATGTAAAAAATGAATTGGAAAATAAAAGCTAGAGGAAATGAGGGCAGGTGAGAGAAAAGAAACTTCAGGGATTCATGGGGTTACATTATCTCAGTACATGGAGTTATGAGAAAGTAAACATCAATTTAAAAGAGGCATCACAAACAATTGTGGAAAGCAGGGAAAGAGAAGGAGTGGAATGGGAAGGAAGCAAGACGTGCTTAATTATTTTTTGCTTTCACTTCATTAAGTGTAATGGCATCATTCTTTTATTTCTTATTCATTGTTGAGAGGCACTTCTTTGCAAGCCTAGAAACTGGTGTCAGGTATGTCAGATGTTTCTGCCGTGTGTTCCATGGGCAGGCTGGTAAGAGTTAAGGTGTGGATGCATTTGTCATCCTGAGAATGGCCCTGTCTGGTTTCATTTGGCTTTCATGCTGTCTCTGGAGAATTAATGGAACAAATTCATTTCCATCTGCTTCAGTGAAGCTCTACCATGAGTGAATCAGACCCATTCTCACTGCTAAATGTAGCTGTTGCCCTATGAAACCCTGATCAAAGTGTATTTCAGGTTAAACTTGGAATGTTTTGTGATTAAACCAAAATAGTAAAACAAAATCTTAATTATTATGATCGCTCAATGAGTATGGTATGTTGGTGTGTGAGCTGCCCAGAGAAGTGGCAAGGGAAGGTGGACTATGAGAAGAGTAAGGAGTAAATAACCAGTACACTACAGAGTTCAGGGAGTAGACTGCCTTTCTTTGCAAATTTTCCTGGGTTGGAACCAAAGTCATTGGCAAACATCCTTGCAGAGTCCTGTGGCCTGTTTGCTCCTTCTTGTTTGCCCTTCCTTATCCTCACCCTCCCTACTTCAATATGTCTCCAAATCCAGGTGGCTCTAGTTCTTCACCAAGTCCTTGTTTCACAGCTCTTCCTTGCACCCCAAAACTTATTTTGGGCTGAATCATTCTTACTTCAACTCCTTGGCCTAAATTAATCCTTTGTGTAATTCAACTGACTAAAATTGACGTAAATGGAATTACATCAGAGCTGAAATTAACCCAGTCTGACAAAAATAGCACCTGCCTTTTCTATGAACCGATGTTTGTCTCTTCCCCATCTCCACCCACATACCATGACTATAACATTTCTTTCTCCTCATTGCTCTTCCACTTATCCCGCTGCCATGAGCAAGCTGTGTTCTCAGTGGTCAATGTTCCCTTCTTTTCTCCAGCATCCTATTCTTCATACCCACAGCACAGGCTGTTGGTTCCTGTTAACAGCCAAACCTTGCCTGTGTCCTAGTCTATGCAACAGCTTTTCATCTTTCTTTAGATTTTCCTGTCCTTCACCAAGAGATGCACCCTCTGAGTTCAGAGCCTGTTTGCAATGGGCACTTCCTATGCCTGTCGAAATTACAGTCTTACTCCAAAGAATTTGCAAGTCAGAGTGCCAAGACGTACAAAGAGGAGGAGGGAAGTCAGATGAAGGTGAAGTGAGTTGCCAAAGGCAGCCTAGCAGGACAATGGCAGAGTTGTGGATGTCAGACTTAAAGCTCCTCTTCTTGTTCCATGACTACCTTCATGCCAGCACAGCAATTCTCATCACCTCTTTCAACCCCTGTTTTTGGGCTCTCACATTCACACAGTAGTTAAATATTTCCTTCACTTTCTTTCTCATCACCTCTGGTTTTCTGACTTCTTTTATTTTGCCTTTGGTACCTGCCCATGTTCACTAGGTTTTCTTCCCTCCTCTTGAAAAAATAAAATGCTGAGTGTTTGCAACCAAACATAAAGCACAGCTTCTCTGGTTGAGCTGTACTTTGGTGTTATCCTGCCCCATTCACATCTGGGTATCTCTTTGGGGCAAGGATTTATTCCATAATTACTCTGACATTTATTATCATGGCATATGTATCTGCAATGTTATGCAAACTGTAAAGGTTTCTAATTCTAGAGGTCACCATGGGTGTATCATGTGTTTACCTTCCAAATTGCAGATGAGCACAGAACAAAAGGGGCTGGCAGGCCTCTGAGTAGATGAAGGCAGAGAATCACCCTGATCTAACTGATTTGCCAGGGCAGTGTTCACAAAAGTAAGTTACCTCGTACTGCAGACAAACAACCCAATCCAAATTCACCCTCTTCCAGAGGGCTGATTTAATTCCCCAGCATTGCTGTGTAGTCCCACTAGAGTAGATAGCTGCATGTGCTGGACACCCAGAGCAGGGGCCTACCTGTTTCTCATCATAAATGTCAGGCCACCCACTCTCCCTTGATGGGACTTATATATGGGTCCTCCCATCCCTCAATGTTGTGTGCCTGCCAGAGCTTCCTGGCAGTGGTGGGCAGAGGCTGTGATGTTGCCTTGCCATGGTAGATTTGTCCCCAGACTCAAAACAGCCTTGCTGCAGCTAATGCCCCTCAAAAGCTGGAAAGCTGCTGTGCTACCTGGTGACCAAGGCCACCAATACATCCCTTACAATGCTTGTCACAGAGCTACCCCAAGCACTGGCATGAGTGATAGCTGAGCTGTGATTAGGTATTCACATTGTTCTGCAGTGTTGAAAGGGGATCACAAGACAGTCACCTTCTGTGAGCACATGAGATGACCCCACTACATCCTATAAGTAACTTGCATGAGGAGTAGCAGGATAAATTAAATGTTTGTGAGAAATGCAAAATGCTAAGCCATTAGTTGCAGTCCTCCCCAAGATCATCTGCTGCCTAATAGCGTTTCCTGCCTTACTGTGACTTAGGTCATTTGTCAGCATGAGGGAGAAAAATATTGTTTCCTCTGCTAATTGATAGCCTCAACAAAGTGGAATTAGAACCATGAAGGCTGGACTCTCTCATTCTGCTTGTCAGAGCAGAGATACTCCGGTAGGGATGGGGATCTGCCACAGGCTGCAGTCTTCCCCAGGGTATGCAGCTGCTTTTCCAACAGAAGAAAATAAATACAGGAGGGTGGGGAAGAAGATGTGGTGGTCTGGCAAGCAGAAACCTGTTCCTGAGCCAGCCTTGCTGGAAGAGTAAAATGAAAAATGCCCATGGTCACTCTCCAGGGAAGAATTCTAAAAGATCCCACCAAAGGATGTCAAGGCGGAGAGAAAACGGCAGGTGAGCAGGATAAGCTAAGCACAAGGAGAGATCTAGGGATTCTTTATTGTCAGAAGAGGGGGAAAAAAGAACATGGATAAACTCAGAGCCATGGCTTATTTCTGCTGCAGCTTCTCCTCCCCCTCCCTTCCTCCTATGCATTTTGCATGAGTGTGCAGCACTGTAAACTACCACAGCCTCGAAATAAAGAGTACTGGGGGACAATCTGTCTGAAAAATACCCCTCTGCTGAAAAGAATATTTTAAATATGATGATCAAAGTGTTCGGATATTAACAGATGAGAATGGCTTATGAATCTGGATTAGCTCAGAATCCATTTGAGTATTTTTAAACCTCAAAGACTGAAAGCCATAAAAATTCCTAAGAGAAATGCCATTTATTTTAAAATGAGCAGCAAGATCTTGATTAATTGAGCTGCAAAAGAAATGGATCTAAAAACAGGCACTGGAGGAACATAAGTGCATTATGCATTTGGGTTTTGCTTTTGAAGGAATTCAGAACCAGATCTTTCCATCAATGGTGATCTGAAAAGATGATATTCTAAGCCTGAATTCAGGTGTCCATAGACGCAGTGAGGGCAACCTGAGTCACTGTTCCTGTGATACTGTCTCAGGACTAAGACCTTCACCATGCCTCTGGCTGGCTACCTTAGAAGCTCTTCCCTCCTGAAGTCCAAGGTAATAGCGCCTCCAGTATCAACATGTAGGCACTATGCTAATTTCTCCTTGTGTGGCCTTGGGGTGCCCAGAGTGCACCCCTTCTTGGACTGACATTGTATCCTGGGATAAATGCTGCTGCACAGTGTCTCAGTCAAGCTGGGGGCTGGTTTGTCCACAGAAAGAGCAGCTGGGACAGAGACAGGGCATGTCACCTGGTATCTCTTTTTTATGGCCTTAGTTCTGCACTTACAAAGCAAAAAAAAATTAAACACCAGATTTCAAGCATAACTTCGTGTAAAGTTTTGCTTTCACACCTACAACATGTCTCTCTGGAAACAGCCTTTCCAGAGGGAGGTCTGGTCAGCTCCTTTTCTTTGCTTTCTGTGACTCACAGGAATCACTTGCATCCACTCCATCTGCCTGCACTGTGGCACTGCTGGCCACAAGCACTGGTGAGAGAAAGGCAGGGACCTTCTGGAGCTAGCAGTGCTTCTGATAAGGTCATGAGCAGCTGATTTCTCCTTTGCATTGCCTCTTTGAATATTTTTAAGCTAAATACACATCAGAGGCCAATGTATGTTAATCAGCAAAGGGCATCTTCAAAAACAAATAAACACATTTCTACTGCATCTTAAAATCTAGCTGTGTCTTTCTTTATGTTCATGAATCACAGATCAACTTGTTCCATCTCCAGGTCTAAGCCTACGCTTCAGCCTTTTGCATTTCCCCTCAAGAGGATTCCCTTTTTCTTTCCTATGCCACTCCCTTCACACAGTTTTGCATTTATTGCGGGGGCCAAACTACTTCCTACCTGTTCATTTTTGTATTTTTAGGGCCTGCTTCTAACTTCTCTCCTCCACATTCAAGCCTCACAGTTATATTCTTTTCCCCTCCTCTAAAAAACAGAATTTCCTATTTTGTCATGGCTTTTTTTAGCCATCTTTCAGGATGGCTAAAACTTTGTGGATACTGCAGCCTCCTCTCTGCTTCCAACTGCTTTCCTTTCCTCCACTGATTAGGCAGCTTTTCAAATGAATTTGTTCACTCTTGGACACATAATGTCTCTCTTTCACCCTCTCCACTGACTCTCTTTTACCCACCAGATATCAAACACTGGCAGATCTTGTCCTTGTCATCAGCATGTAATTCCATTTTACCACCTAATAATCTTGCTTGGTGGTCTGCTCCACAGTATCAGATTTTCCCATTAATCACTTCCTGCCAGTCTGCTACTCAACCCCCCAGCCTCTGCCTGGAACAGCCACCCCAGACTTCCCTCTCTGCTTCACTCCTCGTCATGTTGGCTCCCACCTGAGCATTTTCTCCAGAAAGTTGATAGCAATGCACATGGACAGGTGGCCAGTACACTGGTAATGACACGATGCTGTAGACTTGTTGCTACCTTAATTTTTCAGTTCCCCTGTTCCTGGTGTTCTTTTGTCTATAAAGCACACTGTGATTTGAGAGCTACATAATTATAGCTGCAATTAAGCATCCTATTCAGAGACTGCATTGCTCATTCCTCACTGTTTTCTTTAGCAAGAGCTTCCATTCAGGGTTTGGTTCTTGTGCAAAGGGATTCTACACTTGCCTTTTTTTATCTCTCCCCCCACCCCTTGCAGAAGAAATCAAAAATCAAAGTACATGTAGGTGATGTTGGTTTGGGGATTTATTTTTAAGCTCTCCCCCATAACAGTCCTGTGAAGTAGAGTAATATTTTCCTCATTTTACAGACAGGGAACTGAGGCACAGCAGATGGACTTGGCCAAGGCCCCTCAGGGGTAGTTCAGCTGAATTGCAACCAATTTTGAGTCCTTGCCTGTATGGGAGTTGAAAGATTAAGCAAGAGACTGGTGTCTGCACTATTTCTTACAGGAAACTGCCTCAAACTGCTGCTCTGTGAACGGGAGCAGTCAGGGAAAAGGGCTAAAGGTCTTTCTGTGCATGTTCAGTCAGCAAATACCTTGCTGCAAGACATGAGCCCGTGAACACAGTTGTTCCTTTCTGCTCTCTTCAGAAGCCTCTCTTACCTATTTACTCTTACATGGAAACAACAGCTGAAAAACTGAGTGGGAGGCCAGAAGCACTTGAGTCATTTGCAGCAGTTCTCCAATTCTGTCACTGGGTCTTCTCCCTGAGGCAGTGTAATATGACAGAAAGGAAGCATCTGAAAGCATTTCTTCATCCTCCAGACTGCAGTCTGTCACTGCTGCTGCAGAAGTGACACACCTCCCTTCCACCGCCTGCAGCTCTTTGGGTCGCTGGAGGGGGAAAGATGTAGGCAAGAGCTTCTTCCTCTCCACCCTGAAATCACCTTGTTTCAGGCTTTTTAGTTCTGCCAATACTTGGACATGAGTAATGTACCCATTCCTGTCCTGGCTTGGCAGCCCTCGCAGATGAATTTTCAGGCTCTGGACAAGCAGAGCACGGCTTGCTGTGCACGTAGCAGTCTTCCCACAAACTTCTGGATCCTGCTGCAGAGAAGAGAGTCAAGAAGGTGCAATCTCCACCAAGCCTTTGTGAGTCTTGCTGTGCTGCCAGCCAGCACAGGAAGGTAATAACAACCATGGCACAGGCACCTATTTATTTACTCTTCTATTTCAAGACAGCAAAGCCCCATCACCCCAGGCTAACCTGCAGCTGGGACACTGAGAAATGGAAAACACTCTCTTGTATCCTCCATCACATAAGGAATGAGTTGTATTTGCAAAACTAATTTTTAACCAGTTGCTGATTTTTATGGAGAAAAAAAAGAAACCCAACCAAAAAAAAATCCAAATCAAATCAAAACAACAAACAAACAAAAAACCAACCCAAAAGTTAGTATGGTTGAATTAAAGACATTTTGGTAAATCTTGTTGTTTTGTTTGGGAGGATTCCACCCCTCAAAAGAAAAACTTCTACTATACAGCTCTCTACCACTTTATAAAAAAAATGATACTTTAATATCTGCTCCTGTTCTTACTCCTATTTTGCATGTAGATGGTGATTCCTCTCGGGAGAATTAAAATGTAGGTGAGGGGGTGAATTAAGAAACAATCAAATCCAATAGAATAGAACAAAATCCTTCTTCTTATTCAGTGCTGGAAACGGGGGGTTGAGTCCACCAAGGGCATGTTCAAAGAGACTTTTGTGTTTCCAGGTTTATATACTTAGTTACAACTGATAACTCCTCTCCAAAGTTAAGCAGTATATTATGGGTGACTTTTCACAGCTCTAATGGGCTGCTCTTATCTCTGCAGCCCTATATTTTTAACTAAACAATGTTACAGCATCAAGATTCTAATCTAAACAAGGTTTTGGGGTATTTCTTACAGTCCATCTTACAGCTACAAGGTTAAATTCCTCTTTGTCTAAAGTTATGCATGGTTAAAGATAACTGACAAGCTAAGGTACAAGCTAAAATCAAAAATTAATATAAAATACTAAGTTAGTACAGGTCTGATTAAAAATTAGTAAAGACCATTATGATTTTATAGAGAAGGGATAAAATCCATTTTCTTGAAGAGTCTCTGTATCAGTTGAAAGCATCTGAATTTTATTCCTGAAGAGCTGAGAACCCAAAAGTTTATGAGAGCTTGTAGCAGTTTATGTCACAACAAAAACACTGCTGGGAAATTTATGAAAGAATGTACCACAAGGGGGGCTATTTAGGGACTGAAATTACATAGGAAGGACTGGCAAGAGAGATGTGTGCTCAGGACAAGCACAGTTACATTTAATCCTAATATAAGGTGTCATATCTTTACCTAATGCACAACCTGCACTGCCTGGCAAAGGAAAGTGAAGCAATTAGGCCCAAATAACCAGATTATACGTGGGAGGTGTTTGAAGGCAGAAGATTTAAAATGCCATAATGGGTTGGGGGAGGGTTACAACAAGAGGTAATATTTCCTGATAGGTTAGTTTACATCCTTTGGAAAACATTTTGGAACCAGACCAGAAAAGTAAGCAAGACCTTAACCAGGGCTTGGCTGGGACGACACCTAAACAAAGGCCAAAAGTAGAGAGACCCAACCCTGCCCATGCGCAGGAAGCCCCTCCAGTGAGTAATCCCCAGGAACAAAACAAATCCAAGAACTGATAGTGCAGTTCTGTGTGGATTTGCAGCTGTCTCAGCCCAGTTCAAAAGCAGCCTTCCCCTTTCTTGTTTCTCTTGAGCCAGTGCTAAGGGCAGAGGGGAAAACCTGAGCTCAAACAACAACGACTCTCTTTTAGAGTGGAAACTGGAATTCACTTCTCGATCCCAGAGGGGCAGGGCCAGACACAGGTCTTTCCTGGAATCCTGCCTGCCAAGTTAATTTTTCTCCAGTCACTGGAGGGTTGGGTTAACTCTGTGACGGAGAGGGTAGTTTGTTTGCACAGCCCTTTTGCCGTTCTGGAAGGTGAGGCTGTCAGCCGGAGAGTCAGAGTTAATTGAAAGGAACCGAATCATCAGACCTTACAAAAACTCCATATAAGAAATAGATTTAGTTGGAATGTATTGCTGCGAGAATGGGGAAAGGGAACGGGATGGGACACATGCTTCCTTTGAGGAAGGGTCTTTCTCAGCTTTTGCAAAGTTCCTTGCCCCTATTTATCATATCAACACACAGACAACACATTGTCTTCTAGAGTGAGAGATGGGGCCCAAACATTTCATCACAATAAACTGAAAAAAAAATCTCTGCTGCCTTTACTTGGATGTGGGAAATGTTCTCTTGCTTTTAAATATAAAACTACACATATATTTGTGAACCTACCACTGTTTTATGTGGGAGTCTTAGGTGAACACAAACAGTTGCACACCTATGAATGAATACAGCACCTAGGATTAAAGAGATTTTATTTAGCCCCAAATGAAATAGCACAGCTGATGGCAGCCTCTGGTACTGAAAAAAAAACCCCAACAAGTAGTTTAGTGAGCACTGAAACTAAGGAAGCCGCATCTCCTGTGTGTTTGTGTATTGTGGTTGATTGACTAGGATGTCTAAGATGGCATAAAATTAATTTGAAGCTCTTCCTACAGATCAGGCACTTATTAGCATTCTCACTTTTATGGAATATTTGAAATATAATAAGGCATGAACCCACATTGTAACTTCCCCTGTTGGGGACTGTGATAGAGCCTCTGTTTGCTGTCACACCAGTTATTTTCACAAAAACTGTAGGGATGTAATTACCCTTCTGCCAAACTTGTTCAAAATCAGACAGTGGGCTCAAAATTTATCAGAGAGATGGACAGACAGGTAGACAGATGCAGACACCATGACCACGTAAGTCTCATTTCCATCAGAAATCAGGCTAAAAGAACCTATGAGGAAATTAATTTTTAAAGGAGACTTGATAGGCAGAGGAGTAGACCTATGCAATGTGCAATTTCAAAATTTAAGTGAATTTCATGCAGGGAAAAGCTATTGATAGCAGTCTGGAATACTAAAATTCTCCATTTTACCTAAGGGAGAGGAACAGCACAGGTGCCCCACCTTATCCTTGATTTTTTAATGTAACACACTGAGGGCAGTTGATTGCTTAGAGAGAGGAGGCAAAGAGCAGCTCCAGCAGCTCAATTCCTACATTTTTTTGTGCATACAAGCACTTAGGGCTAATCACACATGTAAAGTGCTGCAAATGCCTCTGAATGTTTGTATTTCACCACTGCATTTGCCTTTATCCTTGTTTCCTTGCTCATTCCCTGTCAGCTCCATCCCTGGGCTGCAGTGGGAGAGCACTGCTTTTTATCCATTGTGTACATCCTGCAAACTGCAGTGGGACCTGAATCTTGATTAGGGCCCCTCGCAATGATCACATACCTCACAAAAGTCATAATTTAACATTACAGCCTCTAGTCTCTCAGCTGGGATGTGTGTGCAGAGACGAAGCAAGACTGTTTTATTCCCAGCTCTGACACCAGCCTGCTGGGCGGCCTCAGGCACATCACTCTATCATCTTCCCCTCTGGAAGCTGCGTACCCCCAGCGCCTGCTTTTGTGGAGTCACTGAGCTGCAGCGGATTCGGGGAGGGCCAGCTAGCAGCCCACTGCAGCCAACATCTCTCTGGCCCCATTTGCATTCCCCTTTTCTTCATGAACACCCCTCAGGTCACTGCCAAGTGTGAAAAAGGGGGAGGGAAGTCTTAAGCAGACTTTTGCATTGCATCCCAAAATACATCCACAGTCCAGGCCTGTTCTCCTCCAAGCACTGCAGTTGGGAATGCCAGTGCTGGCCGTGCCGGGATGTTGTCCTAAATCTGGGTTCTTTCACGCAGTGTGGAAGCTGATCCACACACAGAATAGAGGTATTTAATTTTATTTCATGTCTGTGCAGAGATGGGTGCTAAGCAGTAAATCCACAAAGCTAGCAAGCGTATTTATACATACATACACAATGTATACATATGTATACACATACAAGCATACTTATGCAATTTTATTCAAGCAACATTTGCATAATGAATCTACATCACTACCTGGCTAAGCTGCTACTCCCTTCACTTTCCCTCCCCTCGGTTTAAAGGTACAGGGCATTCCAAATTCATGTGTTCAGTGGGTGAGGGTCTTCCCTCGGAGGTGTGGTTTTCCCATGTTGATGCACTAAGCTCACTCACCGGACGCGATTTCTCACGTTAGTTAAAGATTTCTAACCCACATCCTTCTAAAACTGGTCTGGGCTGACACGTAACCAGTCTTTTCCCTTTATCTCATTGTCCCCCTTCTTTGCACCCTGCATGCCTTAGGTCAAGTTGTTGGCCTTTCCCCAGACACTGTCCTCTCCCACCTCGTGCCCCTGTCCCCAGGGGCCGGGGCCACCCCGGGGTGTGGCAGAGGGGCAGGACGGCGGGGACAGCCGAGTCCGCAGGGCCGGGAGCGGCCGCCCCACCCGTCGGGGCGGGCTC
>JAOXXN010000265.1:50228327-50241608 GCA_026770055.1 Myrmophylax atrothorax | reverse complement strand
GGGCAGGCCAGGTGAGGCGGTCCCGGCCCTGCCTCTGTCTCCTGCCGCACCTCCCTGCCCCCGTCCCGGCCGGCCGGCGCTGCGCTGGGGTGCCGACGGCATGGCGGAGTCCCAGGTGCTGCTGCTGGACGACCTGCACGTCAACGAGAAGGTGACGGAGGCCCAGGCTCGCTTCTACTACAGCGAGGAGCAGCGGCGAGCCCTGGAGGCGCTGGTGACCCGCGGCGAGCCGGCGTACCGGGAGGCGCTGAGGAAGGAGCAGCTCCGCGACTTCCTCTCTGGCCGGGAGCTGCAGGACCTACGGGGCGGATGGCGGGGGTACGACGACCCCCGGGAGGGCGGCAAGGTGGCCCGGGGGCCCGGCGGCGAGACCCTCTCGCTGGCCTACTGGCCCGAGTGCTCGGACACGGAGGTGCCCCCGTTGGACTTGGGCTGGACCGACAAGACCTTCTACCGGGGCATCAGCCGGGTGTCCCTGTTCACGCACCCGCGCAAGGAGGAGAGCGCGCCGCACCTGAAGGAGGTGGTGCGGGAGATGATCCAGCAGGCGCAGAAGGTACGACCTTCCCTCGACGGGCCAGCCCTGCCCGCCTTCACGCCTGGGTCGGGGGCAGGCGGGCGGAGGGCATGGCTTGGGTTGTGGGCGGAAGGCAGGAGAGAGCCCGCCATGGCGAGGCTTTCCTCAGTCCAGAGGAGGAGCATGTTGGCCATCCAGCTGGTCGGCATCCACCAGGAAGGGATTTCCCGGCGTCATGTTGCCAGTCATATTATGCTTTGCCTAAGCTGATGCCTGGGATGGGGTTAAAACCCTTCACATCGCCTTCCGTCCCCCCGCAGGTGTGGTTCTCCACCTGTGCTTCGCTTTGTGCTGTCCCGATCTCATTCTCGGGTTCAGAGGAATGCAGGTCGTGATGCTGTTACAGGTTTCCCTAATTAAACACAGGGCAGTGCGTTTGTTTATGGGGTGGTGTTTTTTGAGTTTCTTTTTCGTGGTGTCAACACCATCCAGCCTGGACTGCAAGTAGCCAGAGTCCAGACAATATGTGGCTGTTCCTCCTGTTTATCTTTGTCTGGAAATGACTGTTAGTGGTGACAAGACACCTCTGGCAAGAAAACAAGCCAGCCGTGATGCTACAAGAGCTTGCGTTGAATAGGTGGGGGCAATGACAAGGTTTTGCGTCACCCAGCCCGGATGTGGGTGAAGATTCCAGGGAAGACCACCCAGGAAAAGATCCGCTTCAGAGCTGACACACCCCCTGGGGAAGGGGGAGAACAGTGTAAGAACATTTCCGCGCTTCGTTTTGCTGCTTTTTGGTTTTTGTGCATTCTAATTCAGCAGTTATTTCCTCCTCCACCTGCTCCCCTCCGCCAGCACACACTACATGTACAACTTTTGCAGACTTGTTAAAACCGAATCTGCAGGGAAACACAGAAAACTTTCCATTAGTCTGGCATGTGATCTCCTCAGCTTGCAGAAATCGTGCACACCCTGCAATCGTGTTCAGTGACTGGTGTGGTCAGTCATTTAGAAGACCCAGAAGTTACACTCCAGTTTATTCCAACTTCACATCCTTTTTGCACTGCTACAAATGCCTCTACAGATCGTACAAGAGCTGGGGAAGACTTTTTTGTTTCAATAGCTGTGCTTGGCACTCAGAAGTAATTAATTCCTGTGTAGATTTTTATTTTTTCACTGACTGGACAAACTGTGCCCCTCCCAGCCCAAAGCTGGTTGCATGTTTAACAGCCATTTGAGTGTTTAATGGTCCTTTTCATAGATAACTATGCCTATTGTGTTCAGCTGAGCTGGCCCTGGCCAAAGAACAGTCTCCAGGTGGCAGCTTTTCAATCAGCAGATCAGAGTGGGGGTTTCCTGTTTGGTTTTTTTCCGAGGGGGCTCTAAACAGATACTAGTAATATGTGGCACATGTCTGTGGGTGGCTTGTCATCAGTGTTTTACAAACATATGTTAATTAAGTTACCTTGCTGCAATGAGATTGGCAAGCGTTAACTTGCCAATCTTTAAATTCTTACAAAAAGCTAGGCACGCCTATGGGCCCTAGAGATAAGTTTATCATTCACAGGATAGGTAGAGAAATAGGGAAAACCTCTTGCAGGGGTGGACAGTCATGCTCTGACTTGCTATGCTTGAGAACGTTCCTAGGTGATCTTGACAGATCACCAGCTGTGGCAGGGGTTTGAGAAAGCGAACATAACAACAGTCATCGCCCACAGCACCTTTTCCTGGCTTGGAAGTCCCACCTGCAAGGCAGCTCATCTGGTTTTTGTACAGGACTGCTGTTTTTATGGCCCACAGTCTTGCAATGAAGCCTGAACTGACCCAGGCCTCCACAGCCTGTAAGGAACCATCCATTCATATTGCAAAGCCAGTACTAACAGTTAATGATTTGTCCAGGACATGGGGTAAGTTCTGTGGTCATTAGATTCATTGAAAAGAGAGGGGATGGAAAGAAAACAAATTCCCACTTTTGCTATCCATTCTTGATCAATTCCCTACATGGATGTTCTTACTTCAAATGAATGTTTTCTGGCATCCTTGTTCCTAAATAACTATATCTATCTCACATTGTGTGCAGGGGAAAGGGAGCATAGCAGGCCTGAGTTAATGGGTAAACTGTTCATGCCTTTAATCATAATTTGCCTGTATATGAAGTTGTTCAGCAATAAAGTGGCACAAGTTCACTGTATTTTGTTTTTCTGGGGTTCTGGTAATACTCCCTGCGTCTTGCTGGAAAGTGAGAGCTAAGGCAGGACCTGAAATGCTGCTCTACCTAGTAGAAGTTACTGAGGGACCCAGTGTGATGTAGCTCCACCATAGTTCACCTGTGTCAAGAGCTTACATGTTAATGATGAGCATAAACACAATGTCAGCTCTTTTTTCTTTTTCTAACAAAGAAAAGCTTGTGTAAGCACTGTTGACAGAAGGACCCTGATGGAGCAGATGTGTTGGTTGTTGTTGGCCATACAAGCAGAGACTCAGCAAACACAGTGGGGGGACATCTGCTGTGGCATCCCTTTCCCGAAAGCCATTTATTCAAGAACATATTTCAAAGGAAAGAGGTCTCTGGGGAGAATTATTCCCCCCTCCTTAGGGGGCTGCTGCAACTTGAGCTGCACCTCCAAACACTGAAGAAAATCCTACTGTTCAATCCAGTATTTACCTCCATTCACACCCGTACATGCCATCCCCAGCACAGCTTGGCTCATTACTGTGACCCCCAGCACTTGGAAAATTAAAATGTCTGCAACTCTATTCCCAGCATATTGTCAGCATGAGAGCTCTGACTTGCCAAGGTGATGTTTCACAAGAGGACTAGGAGAACAGTAGTTTCCCTCATTCATAACCTTTCAAATGTTGGGAAGAGTAACTCTTTCAGGTAGAAAAATTAATTGATATTTCTAATGGTATAAAAGATACAGAATGGGAGACAAAACATGTAAGATCAGCATTAAAGTTGCCCATAACGTTCTTGGTTTTGTTGTTACTCATCCTATGAATGTTCAGGCTTGTCTCTCACGTCAGCTAAACCTTTTGGTTTTAATGTAAAATCTATGCCCAGAAAGAGAGATTAGTTTTATACCAGACAAACATTGCATGTGAGGAAAGGGAATGATCATTTTGTCTCCAAATCTTGAATGCACTCCAGTCTCTTCCTGAGAAATATGAGGTGTTTATGTTTGAACTCCATAAATCATTCCTTGAGAAGCCAGCTCTGAGAGCAGACTTCTCACAGGGAATTGGGGAAAAAAAAGGAAAATAAAATTCTTGTTTTCTGCACTGGGGCTGAGAATTCAGGTCCTGATTTCTCTGCACATTCATTCTTCCATTACACACCTTCAGGTTAAGTGTTAGAGTTGAGTTTCCAGATTTCTTTTTCAATCTGTTTTCAGTGTTCTTCGTTTAAGTGGATCCTCACAGTGGCAACAAAAGTTTCACAATGCAGAGCCAAAACTAGGCATTTAGCTTTGGCGTTCCTCAGGCTGCTGAAATAAGTAATTTTCCCCTAGAAGGAGGAGAACTTCTTTATTAAGTTCCCTCAAAAGTGTGACAGGACCAAGCCAGAAAATTACAAGATTATTGGTAGTTCTTGGGCGTGTACATCCCTGTACTTCCATCTCCCCTATATCCTTCTCCTCCATAATCTGGCATCAGTGCTCTGCTTTATTTTGCACCACTGTGATGGTCCTTCCTTTCAATTTCTAATGTTTTATTCAGTTGCCTGTCTTCCGTCTTCTTGTTTCCAGATTATTGCAGTGGTCATGGATGTGTTTACAGACCGAGACATCTTCCGTGATGTTGTTGATGCAGCATATAAGCGCTGGATCCCAGTCTATATAATCCTAGATGAGGAGGGTGTGAAGCTTTTCCTGGAAATGTGCAGATGTCTTGACCTCAGTGACTTGCAGATCCGGGTAAGATATTCAATACTGAACCATTATCTCCTGTAGGTCATTGGCCTTTTTCAGTTGTAACAAATCTTGGAACTCACTTGGACAGGCAAACACATCTCTTCCTAAACTCATAGCACTTAGAGAGGGTTTGATGGAACTCAGAGGGATAACAGAGTAGCTTGATAATAGAGAAGGAAAGAAAAAGGAAAGATTTGAGTTTTCTTCTGTCATTTGAGTCAGGGATCTAGGTAGTTTCTTGGCTCTTGTGACATAAAAATTCCTGTTTGGGAACAAAATTGTTGGAGGAAATTCCTGTAGGTCTTCTGTGTAAGGGTTCAAACTACAGACCAGAGTAGCTCTTTGAGTTGAACTGCATGGATCCCAGTTACAGGACACATATACTCTGTGAAATGAAGACTTTCCTATCCAGCAGTGATCATCTCAGAGTGAATGAGCTTATAGTCCTCCTTTGCATGAGAACTTAAGGGATTGAGGGGCATAGCTGCTGACCAGCCCCACATCAGAGTATGCCTTCATATAGTGCATGCAGCACAGCAGTGTAGTCAGTCTCGGTTGGCTGGCATGTGGGATCTCACTCCATTACATACACACTGAAGTCCTTTGTGTGCTTCTAGTTAATATTGTATTCCTTGCTTTTTTTCATGTGTTATTTTTTTTGTTGTTACTGTCACTACTACAGGCTTATTCCAAATACCAGCAAAGTTGCTAAGTTGGAAACAACCTTTGGGATGCCAAACTTGCCCCTCTTTGTGATCCACCTGTTCTGAGCAGTGGTGAGGAGGGTGGTAGGAAGCCTTTTTGCCTAGAGGAAGGGTGGATCTTCAATAAACAATTAATAGTTAACCACCACCACCTTCCCCCTCCCCAAAACTCAAAAGGCTCTGAAGATTACAGAGTCTTGTATTAAGTATTTTAGGAGAAGCATCTTGAATCTGGATGAAATTTATTTGCATATATATGAATAGTGCTCCTGTGAACTGTCACTCGGCTCTGAGTTTCATCAAAAATTACATCCAGCTGAGAAGTTTTCTCATCTCTCTCTAAAACAGTTATGGAAGTTTCTTTCCTCTGGTGTCTTTGAAAGCAAGACACAGACATCATTATAACAGACCTGTTTCAAGCATCAAGGGTATTCCATGGCCTAGGCTCAAGTCTCTTTGGTACGTAATTGTGACATCTCAGTAGTAGTTCCATTTGCTCTGGTACCTGTTTCCCAGTACTTTTCTCACAGTGTTATCATGTGCAGGAATGATGTCTTCAGTACTGCATGTTTTAACTCCTGGATGGAGTGAATGAAAAGATGCTCTGGCATTTTAGAAAAAGTGGTGATGTTATTGGAGAGGTGAGGTCCTTTTTGTCTGCCTTCTCAGTCTCTAAAACAGTAAGTGATCGTCTTCTGCTCTTCCTCTGATCTCTTTCTCCGTAGGTATCTACACAGACTTTGCACTCCTAAACCAATCATGACAGTGACATGCTACAGCAGTGTGTAGGTCCTGCAGCAGTCTAGTTGTATGATCCTTTCCAAAGAGGAACTGATGCCATCAAAAGCAGGAGAAAACTCTTCTGTGTCCCTTCTGTGGTTCCCTTCTCTCACAGCAGCCCTTGCTATGTTTTTCATTAGATTCCATCAGCTAAAAAAACTTCAGATAGAAGCTGAACTGAAAGAAGTCCACTCAGAAGAACTTTTGACCTAGTTGTTCACACTTTTGCAGAGCTCCAGCCCACAGACCCTTCAATTTTTTTCCGTTTTCGTAAGGTGGTTATATTCCTTTTCCGGTATGGCTAAGGGTTTTGCTAATCTTGTTAAGGTCAATGCAGCTAATTCCTGTGTATGGTACTATGGAAGGACTGGGAAGATCCTTCCTGGGATGGGGAAAATAAGTCATTTGCCTGTCAAGGAACATGCAGTCTTAGAATCCTGCCCATGGCTACTTTGGATATATCCATGTGCTGCTACTTGGGTCAGTGTAGCAGAAACCATCATATAGTGATTCCCTGACAATAAACTTTAAATACCCAAGGAAGCTCAAGCAAGATTAAGGCTTCCCCTTGCTGAGGACTGCACCCAGCCCTACCAAGTATTGAAGACCCAGATTTAAAGCAAACTGGGCCTCTGGACTTCTTCAAGCAGAATCATTTTGTCCTGCAGCATTTAATCACAGAATTGGAGTTGCTGAGGAAGAATGAGAAACCCTAGTGCAGTTAACTCTATCATTCACCCATTTCTTATCTGTGGAGTCTTTCTCCTGACAACTGCTTTGATGTCTGAGTTTCTTCTACAGATTTTCAGCAACAGGGAAGACATTATCTCCTTGCACTGTCTTTTTATTGTTACCATTTTTCTTCCTTCTAAAAGATTTTCACTAGTTTGCAAGCAAAGGAGTTGCATACTCCTCTCTCCTGCCCTTCTGCCCACCTTTCCTTTGGAATGCTTGTGCAAGATAGAGAGGATGGCTTTTTTCTCAGAAAGTTGCAGCTATGTGGGACATCACTTTAAGGTTTAGAGACAAGTTCTGATCTCAGGAGGAGAGAGATGACACACTGCCCTGGGCTGCAAGGTCTTCTGTCACTACCAGATACTCATTTTGTTCAGTGATTCCTGATCTTTTGTTTCCATTGGCCTGTTCATCCAATGCAGAGTGAATACTTCAATGGTTCTAGTACAGGGAGATTTACTCTTAACACTGGATTTTGCCCTTTGTCTACATACAGTGGGCATTGTCACAGAATTCCTGGCTGTTGTATTACTGTGAGATGGCAAGGTATCAGGATCTGCTGGCAGTCTCAAGGGGGGAAAACTGCTGTAGAAAGACAGTACCTGACTCTTCAAAGATTAAAATTTCTTTACCGACTCCAAGCATGAAATGAGAAAACCTCAATTTTTATCTGAGGGCCACAGTTCATTAGAAATGCATTTAAATTCAACCATTGGCATGTTCATGGGTTGTTAGTAAGAGCATGTCCTGTGTGTATGAGTCATACAGCTTCCTGAGCCTACAGGACATGATTTGCCAGACTGCTGTTATGTTTGACACAAGAGTCTTCTTTGGAGACCACAGTGATTCAAGGTTCTCATAGACACAAAATTCATTGCCCCTCAAAAATTCGTTTGTTTTTTTTCCAACCTGAGGGTTGATGTTCTCACCAGTGTTTAGATAAGTGCTTTTTCTCCCCATCGTTCTGTTAACCAGGACCACATTAACAGACACTCCTGCCCAAAGACAGGGAGTTCTAGAGTTCCAAGCAAGGCCAGGGGATCACCTACCTGCAGGAAATTCACCTTCGTGTTAATCTTTACATTCATTTTCCCAACATGTAAGGAATTTCTCCCCTCACTCCAGCAAGTCTGAAAAGTTTCTGCCTAGGAAACCTTTGAAATTTCATTTCACTATTTCATGACTTTCCTCACTGATTCCTAGCTTGGATGAGGGACAAGGTGAATATGATTGGGATGCAGTGCTGTTGGTTCTTTAATTATCTGTTAGAGAATTCTTCTAGGCTGCTTGAAACCTTCTGAAAAGGGGGCATTACAAGGCTCTCTTTTTGCAAAGACACAAATAAGTAATACCCAGTAATGATCTTGGCAGGCCAGGTCCCAGCTAGCCACATTCCATCCTGTCCTACTTGAATACTTGCAAGTTACCCTATTTTGTCAATAAGCATGCCTTTTCTAAAACTGTTCAGGGTAAACACATGATAAATCCACAGTATTTCCTAGCATTACTTGATGTATGCTTCCAGATTGTGGTTGCTTTTGTGTAAGATTAGTTGCTGCCATGCATCTCTGTGACCTGGAGGTCTGACCATCAGAAATTACAATCTTGCAGACCATGAATAAGAAAAAAATCCTTTACTGCCATAACTATGGTCTTGTCCATAGGAATTCCATATCTCTCATTTTCCCTCTTCTGTGGTGCCTCCCTTTAGGATTTAAAGTGGGAAATAATGGGCATCTGGTGCCTCCCCCTCAGCCCTGTGCTCAGGTGAAGCAGTAGGACAAGAAAACCAAGGACAGGAGGTACCCCAAGAGATTCTGTTGACTGAAGGGACCTGAATTTCACAGGGACAGCAAAAAAGGGATCTCCACATTTTGAAAAACAGACAATATGAGGGACTGTTTAGTCACTGCCATCTCTCAGCTACTGCTTTTGTGTGTTGCCTCTTTGGTCTGTTTCACATCTGTGAGTTTATAGAGGTTGTTTGTGCCATCCCTCCCAACTTGAAACAGAGATCCCCACCTACTTTGCAATATATATATATATATATCAGCAGTTGTTCTAAGAGGGAAGGTACACACAGGATTCCCTGGTGGAAGCACTTAAAAATCCTTCCTTTCGGGTCTGTTTTGTGTCTTCACCCTACTAAAACCCCAGTTTGTGATCACTACTGCCCGGGTCTGTCAAGTGACAACCAATAGTGTCAGTCACAGCATTACTGACTTTATAAACTGGGTCTAATTTAGCTTTCCGTGGGTTCAGTGAGAATTTAAAGGTGTGTCCCAAAAAAGGAAGAAAGGCCAATTCCTTCACTGTTTGTACTAGGATGCTCTGTCAGGCTTGACTGTTGCCAGTTCATATTTAGTTGGAGCCAGGGAGATGTAGGCACTGCTTGTGATGAGGAGTGATGCAAGTTTGTGTAAAGGAAATATGGAAGTTTAATGCAGACTGCAGCTTCCATAAGCCAAAACAAACCTTAATCAGGCTGCTCCAAGAATGCAGATCTGGAGGGGTCACTTCTATCTGGTGAACTAACTGGTCCTCTACCCAAAATATTTATTGTTACTGTAACACTAGTTCCCCCCAGAAACGCCTGCAATCTCACCTCATTTACATCTGTCTTTCCTCTTTTATTACTGTGCAGCCTTTGGTACATGAACCCAGGCTTGTTCTTCTGTAGAGCTTGATATTGCAGTCTAGAAATGCTGGAAGATCCTTCAAGGGAGAAACATTATACAAATAACCTGTTAAGTGACTTGATGTTTATATGACTTTGTGCTTGTTTTCTGCATTTCAAGATGTATTTATGCGCTCCTGTACCTACTTTGTTCAAGAAGTTTTATGTGTTCAGCTGTGCCTTTCTAAGTGTTATGTACAGCTCAGTTAACACAGAATGTCAAGTGTGCTTTCTTTCCACTGAAAGAAGGTGAGAGAACATAATGAACACAATAAAATCCACACTTGTTGCATGCTAAGAAACGTTCTGCTCACACAGGCTGATAATTCTTGATTGACACAGATACATGCTGTGTCAGGGCTGTTGACTGATTTGAAGAAGAATAAGGTCCTTCTTTTCACTTGCAGTCATTATCCCATGATTTGGCAAATCCCACATCTAACATTAATCAGCAAGGAAAAAACTATTTCAGGTGATCAGCCAGTCAACTACAAATGTTATTTTAACTGCTGGAAAGGGCACCCTTCCTCCTGTGGTCTACCCAACCTGCATTCAGCATCCCACACATATGACTGACTCACTGCTAGGCCTTGGGCAAGTCACTTCATCTTTTTCTCTCCTAGGGTCCTCATCTTTAAAACAGGGTAATAATACTTTCAGCATTGTTGGGAGCATTAATTAGCTATTGCCCACACAGGACTCCAGACAGATCAAGCAATAGATGAGTGCAAAACAGTAGTATCATCAGTTACTGTTAGTCAGAATTTGTATTGCCACTGCTGTATTTTAGTGGGGGAAATAGGAGCAGATTGCAAAGGTAAGAGTTATATTCGGAAAAATGGCTTTTGAAAGAAATTTGCATTCTTAAAATTACTCATTCCTGCATGCTGATTTCTATAGCCTATCAATATTTAAGCTGTCAGTGAGGTTTATAATAACAGGACTTAGCTCTTTGTGGGATCTGAGGCTGTGCTAGCATTAGCCAAATGCTCCTGTTTCTTCTGCTCTGCAGATGGAGGAAGAATGAGGCAAAGGTGAATTGACTTTTCCAGCACATCACAGGGAATAGTGTCAGAACTGCAATTGCACTTGGGACTATCTGACTTCCAACCCTGGATTTATGACTCCAGTTCACAGTACCTTTTGACTTGTCATTGTTAAAGAATCCTTTTAGAAACACAAACAGATGGTGGAATGAAGAAAATTGTCTAGATTTGTGTATCAGAGTGACAAGATTATTTGCTCCAAACTTATACTGACAATCAATGCTTTTGGGTTTGGGGTGGGGGTAAGGAGAAATGTTTCATGTCAGACAGCTTGGCAGCTCAGCCTCTTGCACCCAGGACCCATTAGCAGATAACACTCATGCCAATGTGCAAATATATCCTTATAGCCTGTGCAGGCATGTATCTATTGTTGGAAATCATGTAACCTTAACTTTGGTGGGTTTTCTGTGTCTGGTAGTGCCTTATTTTATCACTTGTAGGTTTGCTAGCCAAAGGGGATGAGATGTCAGGTTTGGGGAGAGGTATTCTTTTTCCAACTACTTCCATTCATTTTATGAAGTTTTTCCTTTCTCTTCTGCAGAAATTCTTTTCTGCTGATCTATTCAAGACATTGGTAGAGACACTCATCCTACTCCTTTTGTTCAAAAAGAGTACTGTTTTTCACTCTCTATTGGACAACAAGGGAGCTGGGAGGATAAAACTATTTGGGGTTCTTAGCAAAATTATACATCTCGGGGTTCTGCTTTTGTTATAACAGATAGCAAATATCTATCTTTTGAGCAATGGAATTGTTTTCTATTCTTTTCTCTAATAATTAAATTTTCCATTCTTCTCATTTGGTCAGTTTTTTCAAGCCATGTGTTGTTGGGAATTGGAACACAAACACAAAAATAACCTACTGCAGACCTGTCTCATACATTACCTTCCAAGTAGCTGTGTCCTTTGCACTGCACAGGTGTCGTGAAGTTCCTTGGTTTTGTGGTCCTGCTAACATCATGTGGAGAAGAGCTCACAAGTGCCGTGGAATAGGGATTGGGATTCAAAGAGTGCAGATGTAACTCAGAGCTTTCTCTGATTCATTCCCAAAAACATGGCTGGGCCTTCCAAGCTGCAACACAAGACTGGGGATTGGGGATTACTTGATTTTGACAGCATTGTCTTTCCAGTGGGCTCAGATGAATAGCTGAAGACAGCAGACTGTATTACAGAGAGGCTGATTGCTTGGTCAGGGCTACAAACTGAGGGAGGGGAGTGACCTGTATAGACAGGGAATCACAGCAGGTCTTATGGCACAATGCTTTTCTTTCTGCAGCTCTTCTGGTGGCTGATGCAAAATAAGCTGTAGTCTCAAAAGTAGTGAAATAATGTGAGTGACATGTTAAGACTTGGAGCTGGCAATTACCTAATTCTCTGCCCTATTTATTGTGACATTTTGTCTTTTCACCTCCCTGTTAGAATATCC
Organism: Myrmophylax atrothorax; assembly: GCA_026770055.1. Lineage (NCBI taxonomy): Eukaryota > Metazoa > Chordata > Aves > Passeriformes > Thamnophilidae > Myrmophylax > Myrmophylax atrothorax. The sequence continues at coordinate 50,229,812 of JAOXXN010000265.1, read as the reverse complement.
GCATACGTTCTGTGACAGGAGTTGGGTTCTACATGCCGTCAGGGAAGATCAGAGGCACACTGGCATCCCGATTCCTAATGGTGGATGGTGAAAAGGTGGCCACTGGATCATACAGGTGGGTCACACTTGGTTAAGGCATTAAGGCATTTTTTGTAAAGAATGGGTCATGACTTTGCTTGAGAGTATTCTTCTCATATCATGCCCTTTCTTATCCCAGCCTCTGTAATCTGTGTGGCATCTGTAGAAACTGGAATGGAATGACAGAGAAGGTGGCATAGAGCCCAAGCTGCTTCTGAGAGAATGGAATATCCTCATGCTCGTAGACCACTTCAGTGGGCTAGAGACAGTTCCACACTGCATTGGGGGGGGTCTGCAAGGACTCCCCACCAGTCACTGTGCTCATTTCTGTTCTCACTGTGCTCTGTCCTGTTCAGTGAAGTTTTCAGTCCAGAGGCTTCTCCTGTTGATGCAGTTGGTTTTTCAAAAGCATAAATTGTCCATCAGAGTTTTAGGGCCTTTTCTTCCAGATCTGGTCTGCATGCCTTAATGAAGGACAATAATGTTGTTGTATCATGTATCTGTTGTGACTCATCTTGCCAAGGATTTGGGCAAATGGCACAATGATAATGTTGGTTCTGTTTCACCCTCTTAGCTTCACATGGACTTCATCCCACATTGACAGAAACATTCTGCTAGTCTTGACAGGACAGCATGTGGAAATGTTTGATGTTGAGTTTCGTGAGCTCTATGCCATCTCAGAAGAAGTTAACTTATACAAGGAACTGGATATTGCTAATCCATTCCTTTTTGGAGTTGGGAAACCAGGCCTTCATTCCTCCACCGTGGCTCGGAAGTTCATCAACCCCAAGTATGGTTTAGTTGCAGGGGCAACCCGTGGCGATATGATGCTCTGGGCTTCACGGCACAGGCAAGAAAATCAGGGAAACATGGAAAAGGAGGAAACAAGTGAGTCAAAGAAACAGTTAAATCAATTTCTGAATGACTTAGTCACATTGGAGCAAGTGTTCCCAGAAATAGATCCCCCTCTGGAGAACTTGAACAAGCTGAATCGGAGCCCTCAGAAACTGTTTTCCCGGCTCCACATGGACCTGAAAAATAAATCCAAATCTAGAGAGTCTATTCGTGACGTGAAGAAAGAAGATGCACAGACCAGTTCAAAGCAAGGAAAACGGTTTGCCAGTGGGCTTTTCAGTCGCAAGGCCAAACGGTCTCCAGGCTCAAGCATTGAGGCCAATTCTTTTGCCAGTGAAGGACATTCAGGAGAAGACCTTGGGAACATGAAATTGGAATACGAGCGGCTCAGCATTGGCCCTGCTAGTGTTCGGAGCACTGGAGCCATGTCAGGTAAAACCTTTCACCAGCACACTCTGCTTACTGTGTCCCTGGTTCTGAGTTTGGCTGATGGATGCAAGCATACTCACTATAGACCTCTATTATTTCCTCTATATCAAAATGAGTGAGATC
>JAOXXN010000265.1:50212206-50228227 GCA_026770055.1 Myrmophylax atrothorax | reverse complement strand
AAATGAGTAAGATCAAAAAGTAGAAGCTGTATCAAATGATACAGGCAATTTAAGTTGAAAGCAATTTAATGGCAGTCTTATTGTAAAGTTGGTATTTCTCACGTAGATGTTTCTCATACTTGAAATGGGTGTGGGGCAAAGTGAACATTCACTATTGTAGTGGCTAGCAGGGCATAGACAGATTTTCAGTGAAACCCCTCCTTTCCTCATTAGAGTTTAGTCAGGTGTGTTTAGTGTGACAGGTTCCTGGTGGAGAAGAGAGAAAAATGTGTATGTGTTGAGCTGAGGAGACAAGGCATGGAGAAAAGGGTGCAAGGCTTTTTAATTTGTCCCTTTATCACCTTCTGAAATGGGGGAGAAGGTCATGAAAACAGATGCCATAGAGAAGTAGATCACTAGATCTCAACTTTTCTTTCTTTGCTAACATTGTTGATATTGTCGCTAAGTCCTTCCAAGGCTTCAGTCAGTTGCAGAAGCAAATGATAAAGATTTCTGCCAATTTATGGGTTCACAGCTAGCTCCCCAACATGTTTTGTGAGTTTGAAGTAAATCTCTGGACTATCCAGCCTGATTGTCTTCCTCTCAGTGAGCTGTGTTGGGTATCAATACATCCTGCACCAGCAGGAAAATAAACTACTTCCAGGGAGAAAATTTCTCCTCAACTTGTCTGGCCAGAAACCGTTCTGTGCTCTGATGAATGTGAAATGCAGGCATAGAGAGACTGAATTCCCTTGAAACTACCGTGATGTGAAATGGAAAGGCATTCTCTTGAGACCAAAAGAAAAGCATGGGATTGGGAAGGTCGGCAACAGCAATTGATTAGGTTCTTAGAAATATTTCTGGTCGAGCAAAGGAGACTTCAAAATGCCAAATGAACACAAGAAAGGAATGGTAAGAAGGCTTGGATAATTTATTTGAGATTATAGTAGATCCATATTAGAATGTGTGTCTGGCGTTTGGGGAGGCTGAAGTAAACCCTGGTGTAAAGAGATCCTCTCTCCCAATGGCAGCTCTGAGTACAGACAGCGTTCTGGTGGACCCCATTACTCACAGCTAGGAAAACAAAATCGGTGCGGACCTATAGGGAGATGTATAGGCATTTCCTCTCGGAGGAATGGACCTGAGGGCTTGCAGTACCCTCTAGTGACAGAAGTAGAGAATTGTGCAATCTCTGATTCGTCAGCACTTTACGGTATCAGAGATTCCCAGCGTTTCTCACTGTCAGCTGTTTTAAAGCACACAGCCTGTTTTCCCACATCGTCATGATGAAATTAGGCCCAAATTAAAGCATGAAAGAGGTTGATGTCTCTAGTCAAACAGTGGGGCGCTGTGCCCTTCCGGGGCATTACACAGTCCAGGCAGCAGGAAACTCCTTGTTTCTTGTAACACAGAGGATCTGTGCTAGTCTGGTGCTTGGTCTAGACCATTTCCACAAAGACTATCATGCTATTATGTTCAGGTTTTATTTATTGCCATTGTTACTTCCCGAGGGCTGTCACCTCTTTCAATAAAGGGAAAGGAAGGACTGAGAACAGGCACAGGGAGTGTGCCGAGGTCCAGCTCACCAGTTCTCCCCCTCTGTTCTTTCTGACCTGATAAATCTTTCCAATGAGTCCTTGGTAGTATTTTATGCCAATTGAAAATGCCTGTTCATGGTTACAGCAGGAGACACCACAGCTTTTGAAGTATACGGTAAGTAGACTTGAGTTGTGGTGTTATAAAAGACTGGAGGAAGATCGCTGCTTCTGTGTTGCTTTTGAGAAAGCTTCTCTAGTCTAATGGTCCCAAAGTGGCATGTGAGCAGAGATGGTAGAGGGCACATTAGGAAGATGATGGACATTCACAAGGAATGGAAAAAAATGTAGCTATCTAGAAGATTCTGCAGCTACTTGATCAGTAGCACATCTATCATTAGGATTTAATAAAAAAATTCCTGAACAGGGGCATGGAATAGAGTTCCAGCTTTGATATAAAGCTAGGAGGCACTTTGTTCTTGGGGAACTTTAGGGCTGACTTAGTTTTAAAAGTTTAAGTTGTCTTTGAGCAGGCCTAGTGAAAACTGATGCTGTGATACACTGGGTGACAGAAGGGAGGTTAAGAAGTGGAAATGAAGGAGAAGTTACTTGGTATGCAGGCAGGTTGGGATGCAATTATTCAGAGCTTCACAGTTTGAAATAGCTGCCCTTACCTTTTGTAAAGATTAAACAGCACACTTAAGCCTCGTGGGCCTGCCTCTGAGCACACATCCTCCAAAGTCACTATTAATTCTGTAGTACCACAGAGACACATCCCACCTTGCAAATGCATAGAGAGACCAGATCCACACCTCAAGTAGCTCACAGAGTAATTGAAACTCATTGTTCAAGCAGGCTAAAGGTCAGATTCAGTCTTGCAGGAGCAAATAGTGATGAAGAGAATCTGAACTGAGAAGGGAAGTGATGAAAGTGTGTGCTGTGGTGGAGTCTGAAAATCTGATGCAGTATTTACATGCTAGAAAAGAATACCTACAAGTCAGAATTGAGCATCAGGAAAACACAAGGGCTACAGGGAGTAATGTCCCAAACTAAGTATCTGAATCCACACCCTGAGGTGTTATCCTACCACAGTGCATGGAGACTGTGCTTTGTCTCACAAAGTTTCCTTAAATCACATCATGAAATGACAGAACTCTTGAATTTCACTGTTGGCTGCTTAGGAACATGAGAGCAGCTCTGAACCTGAACAGAATCTTGTTAATTTTAAGCTGGTGCTGGGCAGACTGTGATCAGCAAAGACACTGACATCTGTGTGCAGTTTCTGGGAAATACTGCAAAGATTTGAAAGCTGTGTGCCTTTGGATGGCACTGACTTTGTGGTTTGTGTTCTCCCTTGAAAGAAGCGAAGTGGGCTCATTCAGAAGGGTGTGCTGTCCTGAGTTGCTTCGTACATCAGCCTTCACTCCTCATGAATGATGGTTACAGAACACATTTACTTAGTAGCAGGACTCTGTGTTTCACTTTTGAGGGCTTCTTGCAACAAGAAACGGGATTTACACTAGGCACTGCAGTACCGCTGAAATAGCTGTTTAGTTACCACCAGTGTTTTTCAGCCAAAGTGAGATCACAGAGGGGTGGTAACTGGAATTTTCAGCCTGTTTTTTAAAGAGAAAGAGGGGAACGTTGTTGGGTACATACAGGGACAGTGTTTGCTCTAACTGTAGTGGGATCTGCAGAAAAAGGTCAGAAGACAAGAGTAGAAAGTGAGAAGAATAAAGGAGTTGGGAGTTAAAATTAAGCAGAGGAGCAGACACCTTTGAAAGTAAATGTGAGGGTCTTGAATGTGAAACAGACAGGGAGTGAAAGAGCAGTGGTGAGAATACAGGAGTGATGCTAAACTTGGTAGTAACATGCAGATGCATCAGAGTGGGGACAGGTAGAAGGAAATGCCCCGGGGAAATGTGGGGAGGAGGCAGTAGCATACAGAGCAGCCACAGAAGTGAGGGCAGATTGCAGTGCACCCTCCCACGTGAATATCAAGAAGATGGAGTGTGGAAGAAAGGGGAGAGAAGGGAGTGGGAGAGGAGAGAGCTCTTCTCTTTCTCATCACCTACAAGTAAGGACAACATTGATCAAATACCAACAAGCAAGAGAGTGACATTAAAAATGATTCACTGGAGGCCCAATACAGAGGCAGTGCTTGGGTTGAATGCACCCTAAACTTAACAAGACTGACACTTCTCACTAGCATGTCACCATGACCTGTAGCAGTTTTCCCTCCCTGTTCTCAGTCAGAACTGGCATTTGACTGCAAGTGCTTGGGAGATGCACATAAACCTTCCCTCTGCACAAATACATGAGTGGGGCCCGCCCTTGCTTAGAGTGATTGCAGGCCATGTGGCAGCCCCTCTCAGCACCTGCTGCCCTGGGCTACAGCTCATGTAAACTTTGCTGAGCACAGATGAGCTCCTTTACTTCCAAAAGCCTCTGAACACACTTTCATACAGGGCTTGAAAAAAAAATATGCTGGGGCATCCAGACCAATAGCTGGCTGCAATGAAGGAGACCAGAGGGAAGTGCAAGCATTGAAAAGTACAGACACTGGGAGCAGAAGAAATTCATAGAGTAAGCTTCGAAAAAACCTAAGATTATAAAAAATTGATGCAGCATACTGTGCTACTTAACTCAGAGACCCTGAGGCCTTGAGATTTGTCTTTCAAAGGCAATGGTGGAAATAGTGGCACTTGAGATGTTTAAAACGAAATGCGAAAAGAAAATTCTACTGAAAATGTGTGTGGGTATCAAATGGATAAGATGACCTAACTTGGTTTTTTTTTGTTTTCCTATACCTCACTCTGGAAATTCTACCACCCAAGGTATGGCCAGACTGTTTCTCAGTGCCAGATGGGACCTGGGAGCACCACTTAAGCTAGCCTGGGTACAAGCTAAAATGTGACAATACTTCTCCAGTGGTTTTCTCCACCATATACTCCACATTTGCTCTTATTTTAGTGTCTCTTCGTTACACTGCAATAAAAAAAAAAAAGCTGCAAGGGAGTGTAGAATAATGTAGGTCTAACACAAGATATACAGTAAACAATGAGAGTGAACCATGAGTCCAAACTTTATCCGGGTCTTATTTAGTTAACATTAACATTACTTTAACTTCTTTTCTTTCCAGCTAACCCAAATCCAAACTCCACTATGAGCGATAAAAACAAACAATCTACCTGTGTGTTATCTTGATTGGGAAGGATTGTCTGGAGAGCTGAAGACTGAACAAGCCGGAACAGGAACTTCTTGATTGATTTTGAAACTACAGCCATATCCTCACAGTGGTCTGTAAAGCCACTTTATGGTCCTGGATGTACCTGGCACCCCCAGTTTAAGCACATTTACTGGGTGAAGCATAGACTTTGGATGGTTGGTCCCTTAAATGAGGGTTAGTGGTGAATGTATTAGTCCATATGTCTGTGAGCACACATATTTTATATATAAAAACAACTGTGATGACTGGTCTCAGAGCTTGCTCTGTGTCCAGGTAAATGCAGGAGATTTTCTGACTTACTTGCGCTGCTACTTCAGTCTGTCTAGCTACAGACTACAAATCACTGTGTTGCATTGTTTACTCTACTGCACTGCAAAAAATGGATTGGTCTGATTGGCTGAAAGGCTAAGTCCAATCAGAGTGTCAAATTCTAGGTGAAATAAGGATGTTTACAGACAGCATAGCAATCCTTTGTCCACAAGGAGTCTTCCTGTAGATTCCTGTTGTCACTTACCCACACAGAAATGAGTGGTCTGGGAGAAGGGTTTAGCTAACAGGCCAACAGATCAGTATCTGAACCGTTTCATATCATAAATACAGCAGTTGAATGAAGTGATTTAGCAAGAATGTAGTAAAGAGGAAAAATTGAATATAGGAGGATGTTCAACCTGCAGTTCAGACTGGGTCAGGAAAAACACCTTATAAGGGGGAGTGAGCAGGATTTGGGCAGCAATAATGAAGACTTCAGTGGCTGTTAGAAAAATCCTGTTTGTTCCTAATTCAGCAGTACTGTACCATTCATGGAAACTGAATGATTAAGGAGCACATCTTTGAGAGTTGAAAGAGTAAGCAGAGAAGGCATGCAAGCTTTTCAAATGTCCTTTTTTTTATAAAGTTAACCTTTCCAAACTCTAAATCATGCTAAAATTCAGAGCTTTGATCCATAAGAAGAATTGTGTGCAATCAGACCAAAGGCCATCCCATCTGCTATCCTGTCTCTCAGAACAACCAATAACAGGTGATCACAGAAGCATAAAATATAAAGGTTGTATACAAAGGCATTTCTCTGACACCATTACAGCAGTCTATGGACTTTCTGAACTGGCAGTTCCTTCTGGACCTGGCCTTAATGATGCACTTAGTCTCTTTCTAAAAATCCTTTTCTACTTTTGGTCTCCACAGTGTTCTGTGGCAACAAACCCTGAGTTCTTTGCATGGCACAAAAAGCAAATGTTGTTAGGCTGTTTTAATAGTTTTCTTTATTATTTCCTTGAGTGACCCCAATTCTTCCACTGTCAGACATGGTGATAACCAACCTCATTCCTTGTCTCCTTGCCACTTGTGATTTTACAGACCTATATCGTATATGTCCTCAGTCATCACTTTTTCCAAGTTGCAGGTTCACAGTACTTGCAGCTATGCATTACATGGGATCTGAATGACACCTCTGTCCTCTTGTTCACTAGCCAGTTTCTAGTTCTACTCATTAACAGAGTGGAGAAGCAGGTTGCTTTTTGTTTCTACAGTTGCAGATTGATGCTTCACTCTGCTTTCTTGCCATCTAAATTACATGCTTGCTGCCATAAATAAGCCCTCTTGTTATATCTAAGAAAAATAGATCCTAATTGCAAGAGGACACCTGAAAGCTAACATACGTGCTTGCCACATGCATAATCAAACATCAGAAATATGCAGGTTTAGTTTTACTTTTTGTTTATAGAAACCATCTCGCTGCACAATGAGTTCACAGCAAAGGCAATTGATCTGCTCCCAACACAGAACAAGCTGTCCCAAAGACTTCCAGATGCTGGCTTGTGGTAGTGGTTGTTACACTCAAACAGCTGTCTGTAGTTGATGGTAAAATGCAATTGATGGATTGATTGATTGGCTGACTGATTGATTAATTAATTAATTGCCTTTCCTGGAAGTATATTTAGCTTGAACAGCAAGCATGTCTGTTCTACTGTGTTCACCCTACAGAATGTCTTGAGACCCTAAAATGCCAAAGGTATTGTGCCCTCTATTAAACATACTTACCCTTGCTCAGTAGGTTAAACATTCTATATAGCCTTCTGGGAACAAGCTGCAGTTTTACAGCTGGGTCTGTCAGCTCATATTATGAGCAGTGTTTTATAAAATTGTTCCTGGTAATGGGGAAAAAAGAAGTGTTGCAAGTGACAGCAGCATTTGGATATAGAAGTAAGTTAATACCTGAGTTATCCTGTTAACTTCATGTGTGTAGCTCATGTGCCAAAAGCTACTTGCAGTATGTTTGTAGGATTGTTGAAAGTGGCTTGATTTTGCCATACTTTGGTTACTCTCCAGACTTAGGGGAGACTTACTTTTTTCTCTCTTTGTATTTATTTCACTTCGTTAGAAGAGGTCAGAGAAATTTATCAGGCCAATGTTGTTCAGCTTTCTGTTCTGGTAAGAACATTGTCATCTGGTGCTTCCTTGTTCTCCCAGGCTTTTAAAATACTTCTTTTTTTTAATTGTGCAATAGGTTAATTAACTAATTAGTGCCACATTGATATATATATATATGGTCAGATTTCCAGGAAGTCCTCTTTCTCTTCAGGTTTATGTCTTTGTTGCTTTATTTTGGATGAAGTGACTTCACAAATAATGTGAGAGGCTGATTTCACTTGTCCCTCCTTTCCTTCTGTGCTTATGTATTAATGTGCTTTACTTTCACTTTCCTATGATGGAGGTCAGCACAGTTTTCTTTAACTTTCTCAACTAACAGAATCTCCTTTCCAGCAAGGGTCTCTCATCTGTTGGTCTTCTTTGTTGCCCCACCAGTTCCTGAAAGGTAGTGTTCAATTCTTTTTTAAATTCTTTCCATGGAAGTCAGTCTCATGCCTTGACTCCAGAGGCTAGTAGAATTCCTTAGGCTTATCATGCACTGCTTAATTACTTAATTTGAGAGAACAAACTTGCTTTTTTGCATGATAAAAATCTGCTCCTTAAACTCATCATGACTGAGAATGCACACAGCCTTGTTGATCCAGAGTGGATGTTTCAGGCTCTGGTGCAACTAGTTCTTCCCTGAAGATAAGATCAGCTGAACTTGGAATATTTGGCTGCTCCTATGGCAACAGAAGTGAGTCTGGGTGAGGTGACCACATTTATTTTGACTAGTTTTGCTAATTGTGGTTCTTAATGAGTGCTAGAAACCTGAGGCTGTGACCTGTAAAATGAACCTCTCTCGCTCTCCAGATAAAATGTGGTTGATGGTGCTGAGGGTCAGAGGGGCAAAGAGCACTGGTTAGGAATTCTGTTGGAAGTCTGCTGGTGAAGGCTGAAGGCTCAGCAGTCTCCAAATAAGCTGCCATTAGCTTCTTGCCCCAAATGCCTCTGCTTGTAACCAAGTCACCAACCTCCCAAGGGAGTGGGAAAGATGGGAGACATTTGTTGTTCTGTTGCTATTTTAAAGAATCAGATAAGCTCTCTTTGGCATTTGTGTCCTGGCCCTGTACACTCTTGAGAGGATGCCTGTTCTCTGCATCTCTTTTACTCTTTGGCTTGTTAGCCCAGGTTTGCTGATCCGTGTAGCCTCCCATGGGGCCCACAGCTGTGGTCCTGGGTTTGGACGGAAAGGTACAAAGCTGGGCCTTATGGCTTACTATTTCTGGCGTGAAATGGCGAGTGGTTCAGAATGAGCCTCTTGGCTGAATGTGTGCCCTCTGGGTTTCTTTTGGTGTGTATTTGTGTATTTAATGTATATATGTCCAGTTAATTATGCTGGAGACCTTTTCTAAGTCAAACAAATAAACTACTGTGTTATGCTTAGATACTTTGTTCATTGGTGTCACTTGTAGTTTTCTCAGCCTAAATTCCTGGGCTTGGGGGATTTTTCTTGTTTATTTGTCAAGAACTTGTACTGTCTGGATTAGAGCAGGTTTCTGTGTAACAGGTGAACATCTTTGGCCAGAGTTTGGCAGTACTTGGTAAAAGAAATGTGGGCAGCTTAATTCCCCACACGTACAGTGTCCTGTGGCTTTGAGTAACTTGAGAGAGACGAATTCATTGCTGTTTTCTCGCTGCCGGAGTAGGCTGTAGCAGATGTCCACTTCAGTTTTTCTTTATGTTTTTTACTACTTTGCAGCTGAACTGTAACTTGCTGCAGCTATAAATGCATCCGACAAAATGCCATCTCAGTTTCCTTTTCCATCTTTCTTCTATAATTTGTACCCATCAGCAATGACATTTCATTTATGAAACTGAGTCCCTGTGCTACATTTCAGTTTTACCTGGTACAATATAATCCTTGACATTTAAGTAACTCATAAGTTCTCATTTCCCACACTCCCTTGTTTGTGTGTACAAAAGCCTGGTTTAAAATTCCTGACCATATTTCGGAATAAATCCAGTTTCTATTTTACTTTTGGGCATTAGGGTACATAAAAGAGTATTTGCAGTAAACAAAATCTTCATCTTTCACTGTTTTAAATCTATGTAGCTATTGCATTTGTACTGTTACAGAAGAGTTTGTCTAATCCAACGTTTTTTCACGGGGCATCTCAGGTCTCTGTGCACCTGTATTTCTTTCTTTATAGCATTAGCACTGCCATCACTTTGTGCCTTTTCCTTTTTTGCACTTGTTTTAGGGAGGTTCTCCAAGAAAGAAAGATAAAGTCCTTCCTCTCACTTCACTGCTACTTAAATAATACCACTTTTGTTTCTCGACACTTTCATCTGTATCTTGCAAAATCAGGGAGCAGTCCAGGAATGAATGACCTCTTTGTCTCCCTAGACCTTATGTCCCCTGTCCTTAGCCTGCTGAAGAAATGCAAATTTGGGAATCGTCATTAATAAGCAAGTCTTAGGAAAAGCACTTTAGGTGACTGTAGGAAACGTCTTGGAAAAGAAACCTATGGATGCAGATGAAACGGTAAAGCCTTTATGTAGGTAGCAAGGCTGACAGATGTTTACCTAACTCTTTGTACAATGTGTATTTCTGACCTTTCTTGCAAGTCTGGGCCTGTGTACTTGGAGTTAGGTTGTAGAAAACCACAGCATAACACAGAGCACCCAGCATCCCAATGTGGGCAAATCTGCAGTGCTTTTCAGCAAGATAGGGAAGTAAGAGAGAGCTGAAAGTCTCTGCACAAGAACTTATAAGTCATGGTAGCTGCTGTACCCTAAACTCATAACATGTGAATGAGATGTTTCTAATTCTAGTCCTTCTCCCTTTCCAGCCTGTCTGTCTGCAGTATCAACTTCTACCTTTTCATTTGATTTGCTAGGTTTTATTTTCTTTTTCTAAAGCACTGGAAATGTCACTGGTATGAGAACTGCAGGCCTAAAACTGCCCTCCTGCCTGCCTCGGGTAGAAAGCAGCAACTTCTAAATGACTGGGAGTGCTGAAAGCAATGATCCTAGAGATGCTGGACAATTTTTATAGATTCTGAAATTTCACTGGCCATGTGAAATTGCACATAACCAGGCAAACACAACCAAAAGAATTTGTGCAGAAAGCATAGAGGCAAACTACAAAATTTGCATAATGAGGATTGTAGCTATTACAAAGAGCCTGAAACCTGGAACATAAAAGTGAGCTGATTTTAATGCACTTACATACAGTAGCATAGAGAAGGATCAGGGAGGTCAGGTTAAGGATATTTTCCATTTGTGAGTATTGAATCTATTCAGGGGGTTCTTCACCTTTTTACTTTGTTTAAAGCAAAAGAGCTTGTGAGTTGTGAATTTCCAATATACAAGAAAGAAAAGCATGTTGCACTTGTAGGCTGTGGACTGATCAGCATTTTGCATGGGCTTGGGTGTGGATTTGGCACATGCCTGCTGTGGGCTGAATGAACACCCATGTTTCGTCAGCTGTTTGATTTACCAAACTGGAGTGGCTTTCATAGCAAGGATAATGTTCTCTGCAATAGGACCAATAGCCAATGGACTGCAGGATGCAGCAATAATATTAAGATGTTCCAGCCTTTGTACTGTGGTACTTTTATTTAAAAGTACCCAGACCAAGGGCTAAGACATACGAGCTAAATGTCGAGGAGAACATGTGGTGACAAAGGAGTAGGAGCACTTCTGTGAGATCTGCATCCTTGTGATATGGCTGCTGGAATACATTGGTCTGTGCTTCCCCTGAACTGGCTACAGACTAATGACAGCATGGAGAATGGGGAAAAAAGATTGAGCACACAAGAGAGCAAACTGCTTTCTCCAGAGCAGGGTCTTGCACCAAGCCTTAAAAACTCGCCATCGGAGTGTGTGGAAAAGGAATGTCAGTTGTCTGTATCAGCAAAGCTGCAACAGCCCAGGTCTGGGTTTTACACACTTGGAATTGTGAGGAATATAAATGTTTTACCCGAGAGTTTATGTAGACAGACCCTTGTGTCTGAGGCTCCTCCTAGACACACGAAAAGGTAAGTGCTGCTGCTTGGTTAAAAAGGACAGAACCATACTTGTCCCTTCTTGCGTTGTTTAATGGGGTTTGTGCTTAAGAAACACAGGGATTATTTTATTTTTATTATGCTCTGGCTTTTCTGAAACCTCAGTACTACCAGCGATAAGGAACTTCCAGGTAGCTGGGATCTAACTTTTGTGGAGGGGATGCTTCCGTAAAGAAAGGTAATGCAAAGAAAAAGCTATTTCCCTGGGAAATTACAATATATTTGGTAAAACTGTGTGTGAAATCTCAAAGTGTAGGTGCTAGACAACCTTGGGAAAAGGGCATTTACCACAATTGTTTGAAAAGAAAAGCTATTTAAACTTTGAAGGAGCTATTGGTTTTATTGTTGCAATATTTATGATCCGCTCTTTATAGGTCATGCAACCATTTCCTTAGTTATCCTTAATCTCCTACCAGAAAATCTTTCCCTTTGCTGGCAGTCTCCTTGTGCTGAGCACTTGCACTACAGAAACAGAAAATAGCAAATCTAAACCAAGTGTGATCATTTATAGCTGCCTTGCTAAGTGCACAACACATCTACAGAAGGATCAATTGTTCTGATTTAGCATGGCCATTAGTGACATTTTGCTACCACTGAAAGGAAGAAAACATCTCTGTTTTGTGTCCTGAGGTATAACTGCAATAATCATAGACATTAGAAATGGAAAAGGCCACTAGGTCATCTGGTCTATTGCCTCAGTACAATGCTAGGCAATTCACCAATGTACCTTTTCTAGGACTTGGTAAATTATACTACCACTTGTTTGAGATTCTCCTTCACAGTCTAGTAAATCTCATAGGAAGGAAGTTATTTTTTAACTTTTTGGAGAGCTACAGTAGGCATTGCACTGAAATAATGACCTGTCTCCTAGTTTATCAAAGCATCTGCCGTTGCCCTTTCATAATGAGGACACTGTAATATATCCACTTCCTTTGTTCTGTATTTATGACTGCAGCATTTCAATAAATCAAAATTTTTCTGGAAGGACAAATTGGGATGATCTCTACTGGTTTCTCACCAATTTCTAAACCATTTTTAAAGATGTTGATTCAGCCACAGAGCTAAAGTTATGCTTCTGCAAAGCCAGATTAATTTCTCTGCACCCAGTGGGGTTACGCTGGATTTAAATGGAACTAGTGGCAGCCAAGTATGACCAACAGCTTCCTCGTTGCATCCAAGGAGACAGACTCACAAGAACAAAGAGGGAGACAGACAGGCACAGGCGCCAGCTTCAGATGCTGCACCCTGCAGTCAAAATGAGGGTGTTGTTCCAGGCAGGTTCCATCTTGTTTCAAAATCTTCCACGTAAGTAGTGTTTGGTATAAGTAATTGGGAATTCATCCATGCACAGCAGCATTGTTAGCATGAGGACATCCCTGGAAATGCTGCAGGGTCTTTGCATAGAACATTGCTGCAACAGAAGCTCCTCTGAAGGAGTTGGGCTCCCTTGATAAACACAGTCTCTCTGTCTTCTTGAGCACAGCTCTGGTCTGAAAGATCTTGGAAAAGCAGCTTAAATGTGGATGTGCCTTGGTCTCTGCACATTAGCACTACCCTGTGGAAACAGGACCACAGGTTCCAGTAGATACCAGGGCTGGATTAGGCCCTGTAAGATCCTCATTGACAGTAAGCAATGTAGCAGCAGAAATTAAATGTGGTCCAAGCAGTGGAAGTAAACAGACTAGAACTGAGCTGCTGAGGGCTCTTGAGAGGAAGAACACTTTCTTTTTACCATGGTCCTTGAATCCAGAACAGCAGTCATAAAAGAACGTTTTGCTCTCTTTCAATAAAAAAAAGAAAGCAAGCCTCAGCAAAATGTTGACTTTCCTCTAGCAATCCATGAGTGTCTTTAGGGCAGGACTAAGAAGAAAGCCCTGTGTTTTTCTGAAGAGAGGGAGAGAAAACCTGTTGTTTTGAGAAGGGCTGCTTATGCTTGATGAAATCTATTGGAATCTTGATTATCTTTCCTTCCTCAAGAAAGAAAATGGCAAGCATGCCAAATACTGCTGTAGCCTCTGAGCAGAGTCCTTTCTGCAGTGGTGCCTGCACACAATTTATCAGTGTCTCCTAAGAGATTATCTCCCAGCACCTGGAGGTCTTACAATTGCTCCCTGGAGTTGGCCTGAGGGCTTTGCCTGCACAGCCCCACCTGGAACTCCCAGCAACCAATCCTGTGGCAGCCACAGGGAAGCTGCTGGTAAATTTCCACTGAGGAGGTGACATGTGAGCTGTGCTCACCAACCTGGGTTGACTTTGCTGCTCACTGCTGCAGAAGCAGAGCTGGGACACTGAGTGAGTCATGGGGTTTACGAGTAATCAGGTTTGAATAGCAAAGAGAAAAGAGCTTGGCTTACCCAGCATGACTGTTCTTTGTTCCTGCAGCTGCTGGAGGCAAAGTCATGGGAATAGCTCCTGCCACCTTCCTCAGGGTTTATGCCAGCTCACACAGGGCGACGCTGGGCCATTTTCCTTCTCTTCCTCCTGGTACTCATGGCCCGCTGCTGTCATCGAGCTCTCTTCTGCCTCTTCATGCAGCTCTGTCTGCAGAGTCTTTGCCAGGGACACCCTGCAACTGATCAGGGATGATGCAAGTGCGAGGAGAAGACTGCAGGTGATGAGAGCTCTTTGTGGGGGACAAAACACGCCCTTCTGTGTGCAATGCTGGCCTTCGATCCAAGAAACCTCCCAAAGAGCTTCCCACTCCCTAGGACATAAGATCTGCCCCACGTTTTTCCCACCGTCATCCTCATCCTGCCTTGCACTGAAGTTTTCAGTAGCCACATTTTTTTACCAGTCACAGTTTTATGCTGTCTTTCTGCTGGTTTCCCCTCTCTTCCTTCTTACTGATGGTGCTCTCTTCCTGAATTATTCTTACTTTCTGTCCTTGGGTCCTGCCATACTAGACTGGCCCCTTTGCAAGTGTCACTGAGCTGCCCAGTAGAAACTTGAATATGTGTGGGTCTTATTTTTTTGTTCTTGTTTTTATAAAAATATAATTGCTGTGCTTCTCCATCAAACATCAGTTTTGAAAAATTCATGAAGAGGGAATAATACAACCATCATCCAGAGTGTATGAGAGTATAAACAGTCAAATTGTGTCTTGAAATCCCTAACCAAAACTGATAGCAACTTTTGTGGGGTTTTTTCCCCTTCTTCACCTGGGCTGCCTCGAGGAGGCACAATTTTCCACACACTAGAAAAGGAAACTTGGGGGTTTTTTTCCCCCTCAGATTTTCTGTCCTGCATTCTGCTCACTCCATTGTCCCACTCTCCAGTAACTTTTTGGTCTACGCCCTGTTCTCCAGGTCGCACTCCTTGTTTTCTCATCTGTTTTTCTGGCAGAGCATTATTCCTGCTCACTGTCTGCGTCCAGCTCACTAGACCAAAGAAAGGCAGACACTTTGCCGATGGTGTTGCTTTCAGTCCTGCTGACAAGTGCAGACAGCACTGCCCTTTTTTCCTACGGACAGTCTCACTGCCATGGACTAAGGAGAAATGGCAGCCATTCTGCTTGCTTTGAGCTCGTTAATAATAAAGGACAATGGGAGCCCTTCTGAATATGAGGAAAAAGCTTGAGTTAAAAAATTAAACAGCATACCTAATTAATCAGAACCACAGCAAGGCCTTGGAAAGCTGCCATCTTAAATTACTATACAGCTACAACTCCCAGAAAATAATTATAATTCAGGAACCAAAAAATAATCACATGCTCTTGCTGTCCTAATGAGAGTTTGGTATGGAAGGACAAGTGGGAGCTTTCCCCCGCATCAGTATTGATGGCACATGTGTGGTATTATCAGATGTAGGTTCCTTATTGCCCTTTTGCAATAGCAAGGGGTTATACATATCATAGCTCCTGTGGCATAGGGAAGGAGCTGGCAGGAATGTGCCCAGGCTTCTTCTTTCTTTGAAACTTGATTCTTTTGTTGTGATGGAGTCGGGTGACATAAATTGGTACATAAATGAATACTACACATGAAATTGGCTAACTTGGGAGAAATAAAAACTCTGAAGGAGATCTCAGCCTTGGAGAATGGAGGAAGAAAGCGCCTATAACAGTTACCCTATGCTGAGGTGGATTTGCAACAATAAAATGCTATAATTGCTTTCACACACCTTTTTAGTTTTCATTTAGATTCAGCTAAAGGTGACTCAAAAGAGTTTTGCACAGTCTGCTGCTGGTGTGAGGATCATAGCTTTAACCAAGTTGGTGGAATGGGTATGTTAAAAGTTTAATAAAATCATGTCTGAATTGCTGCATGACCTCTAGTTTCAATATAATTGCTAGCCAATAACTCCTATATGCACAGTGGTTCACTTTCAGGACTAAAAATAGTGAAAAAAACCGACTTTGGGTAAAAGAATACATATTATTCAAAACATTTTCTGAATTGTCTTTTTTTAATTAAAAACCCCCACATATTAACACTTTTTTGCTGAAAATGTCTATATTTAAAATAGCTTCAACTAATGTTAATGAAGCATTGTTTTAATTTTGCCTCCAGGAAAAACAAAACAGAACATCATTATAAATTATTCTCCATTTAAAAACACTACAATCATATTAGTAATTTTTTCCCCTTGGCCAAGGGTTGAAAACCTTCTTTTTCCCCCTTTTTCTTACAACAATATTATGTGAGCATGACAGCACAACAAATTGAAACTTCTGCTAAGCACTTTACCCAAGACATGCATAAACTGCTTGTGTTTCTATTGCAACTGGATGCCTCTCCTGGGTATGACACATAAAAATAGGTAATGTCAAAATAGGCCTATTATATTAAGAACATTTATGGATGTGGAGATGTCTGACTGAAACTTAAAGCTCAGGCTGTGAACACCAACAAGTCATTAAAGAT
>JAOXXN010000265.1:50157964-50170911 GCA_026770055.1 Myrmophylax atrothorax | reverse complement strand
CTTCTCCAGGCTAAACAACCCCAGCTCCCTCAGCCTCTCCCCATAGGACTTGTGCTCCAGTCCCTTCACCAGCCTTGATGATCTTCTCTGGACCCCAGTATCTTTCCTGACCTGAGGGGCCCAGAACTGTAGGGTCCATTCCTCCAGCCTGTCTTAAGTTCATCTGAATGGCAGGCCTGCCTTTGCACATGGTGACTGAACCTCTTCACCCCAGATAGTTTATCATAAAATCTTGACCAGAATACATCTTACCGGCCCTGCAAGTTATTGGTGAAGGTGTTTAATGGCCCTGTCCTAGGGCAGACTCTTGCAGCACCCCACTGGACACCATTCTCCGGGCAGCACACAACACAGTACCATTATCCTCTGAGCCTGAACTGCCAGCTGTTTCCTACAAGTCTAGTTATGTATTCATTCTGAAAAGAGAGATACTTTTCTAGTTCACCAACAGTCAATTCCTTGACCTTCCCATGACCATTTTTAGTGTCTCAATGCATTTTATTATTAACTTTATGTATCAGTGAAACCATACCAATTCGTCTTTATTTTGTGTATTGAACAGTTTTCTTGTTCTTGAGTACTCCTTTGCTCTGTGACTAATGTTGTTGGTGAACTTCCTGTGAGAAACTGTCTGGGCCATTGTACTGTATCTTCTGTAGTTTTTTATAATGCCAATTTCAGTAATTTCAGATACTTCTGTCTATTGTCTGCTTGTCAAAACTGATAAATGTTTCTTAAAGCAGATGGGGTTTTCTAATTGCTTGAAAGCAGACTGTGCCTGGACCTACAATCTTGTTCCTAGGTCAGGTGCTTTGTGGTTTGTCACTATTTGCCCCCTTCTCTTTGAAACGGTAACTTTAGTAGGTAAGCATGCTGGAACAGCGATGTCACTAGTATTCTTCCTGTAAAATTCATAATAAAGCAACAGTGTTATTGGCATTACTTCAGCAATTGCCTTGTCCTGGTGGTGGTTTGCTAGATGTCCAGTTCTTACTCAAATTTCTTGATAATGATCTTACAAAGTAATTTCCCATTTGTAAGTTTTTGTTGGTTTTAAAATCATTGCATTTTATACTTCATTTTTTTATACCTCATCTTCTGTATCTTCATTAAATCAAAATTCTGGTTTATGTGGGAATCTTGTTGGTTTAGCACTGTATATGCTGTATGCAGTGTTTCTTTACTCCCAAAAGATGCATTTCATCTTTCTTCCCAGTACTGGCCATGAACTGTTCTGTGCTTACCATTCATGGGAACTGTACTTGTCTTAAACCATCAACATGGAAAAATCCTCTTGTGCAGGAATAACTCTTGAACATTTACTCTCACTCACAAACCATGCTCTTTTGTGATGTGGTCACGAATCTGTAGCTGTTTCACCCATTGACATGCTTGCATTTGAGCATTTTCAACAGCAGAGTTAGTGGGATGGGCATCTTTCTCTTCAGCTAGACAGTTCTGAGTCCAGCTGCTGGAGCTCCTGTGGATAATCAGGTGTGAACTGAGGTACATACAGGTTTCAGTGTGTGATATGGAGGGAATGCATGGATAGAAGTCCAAGTTATTTACAAAGCTGTAAATCAAAATTTTCTTGCTTTTAAACCTGGCTTTTGCATGAAAATACTGTGTAGACTGTGGGTCCTGTGAGTACATGTTTACAAATGTGTAATTACCTCACACATATTTGATTGACTGTCTGTCTTCTGGATGTCATTGGTGCCTTATAGTTCATCACTTTGTCCGTTCATTTGTGGCTTTGCTTAGGGCTGTGTCTGTGCAGTCAGATAATATAATTTCTGGTATCCTTGTTGGATGTCATTATTCAGGTTATGTTTTTTGTCAGTATTTTTGACCTGTCAACAGGATCAAGGTGCAGATGAGGAAACCTTGACCATTTTGAGGGGAGGGCAGGGACACACGGGAAAGTGTCTGGTGGATTTTGATTTGGTTTGGGGATTTTTTTGCCCTTTCAAAGACTGACTAAACTGTTATCTTTACTAACTGAGTAGTGCTTCTCTCCTCTTTCCAGTTTAATGTAATGGGTCGTAGATTTGTGTGTGATTATGATTCAGTTGCTTTGTTGTTTGGCTTATTGAGTGTTGCTGTCTGACCTGTTTGCTGGCATCACATGAAGTAGAGCATTGCTAACTGTGTGTCTGGATGTTTATATAAAATACTAATTGCATGTGTTGAATTTTTATATAAAGAGAATATTTTGCTACTTGTGCAAGAAAGTCTGACTGAATTAAGTCATTAAATGAGGGGCACGTAATTAATTAATCAAATGTAGTGCAATTCTTCTTTCTGGCCAAAGAAATTACTGAAAATGTATGCTGAAACTGACATTTTAAAAGCAAACAATTAAACATAAAACTTCCTTGCTGCCCTTAGAATCTTCTAACAAGTGAGCCAAAGGAAATGCCTACCTTATGTTGTCATTGGAACAGCATCTATTTGAGGTTTCCTTAGGCCTCTTTTTTACCCTGCTAACTAAGCTGTGTGTGCAGTGAGTCTCTTTTTCATAGAAAAGTTATTTTTTCACAAGAAGTACTTAGCTTTTGCAGCAGTTTCTGTCTGTGCCTAATAGTTTTGTTCCAAAATTCTGATTTTTCTCCAAAGGTGTTGTTAGACCTAACTTTTTAAATCCCTGCTTTATACGTAAGGAAGAAGCAGTAGAAATAAAACTTAGAATGATCAGGAAAGTCCTTAACAGAGCAAAACATAGAACTTGGATACCCTGACTGACAGTCTTCTGCTGCAGCCATGAAATAATTCTTTCTCCCTTGTAGATTTCCTGAAATTTGTGCCATATGATACGATACCATAGCGATGGGTTGGAGGTGTGCATGTGTTGCTAAGAAACGAAATGATCTGTGCTGGGCCCGCCACTGCGATACAGTGGATGTCTTAAGTTGTCACATGTGGCAAAGGGCCACTTTAGGTGATGTGCATTTTGCTCCACCGATTTCTGACCTGCAATGCTTGCCTTTGCAGATGGAACATGAGGATTTTGTAATGGAGGGGCATGGCAAGACTCCACCTCCTGGTGAAGAAAACAAACAGTGAGTCACATGTTTATTTAAAAAGGGCCTTACCATAGTAAATGGTGTGAAGCACTCTTGTTTAAATGTGTTGGGAGCATTGGTTGGTTGTTTGGTGCTCACCCTTATGGTTCCTTAAATACACATATATAATAGTGTATGGTGGCTGAAAAAAAAAAAGGTGCAGGATGTTGATTTGTCTGAACTGTAAAAGCATAGAAATATGCATTGCAATTTCAGAATGTTAAAGTGGTTGTAAAAGGGATGATCGTTCTGAAAGCTTGGCACTGAGGTAGTGAGTTTGTGCATGAAGTTTTTATACAGCTGCTCCTCACTGAAATAATGTGAAATGTGGTAGAACCAGTGCCTTCCTTTTGGTGTGCATGTGGTAGATTGGTCCTCTTTGAAATAAAAGCTTTATTTCTTTAGAATGCATTTTAACAAAGGATTGTAAATTATAAACAAAACACTCAAGGATGAACAATTTAAGATGCTGGTAATGCAGTGTTTTAGGGAAAGCAGCTTGATCAGAGAAGAAAATGACAGATTTCTGTTAGGAAAAGGCTTTTTTATATGACTTCAAACTGAAATCCAGTAACGGTTGGATTTTTTCCCCTGGGATTTTGTACAGATAGGAAGAACAGAGCCTTGTTCTAGAAGTGTTGCAGTGATGGTTGTAGTCCATATTCTTTTCATTAGTTAATGCTATGGTGATTTAATTTTGCTATCATAATAAATTTTTTTTTCTGACCTGCGTTTTGGAGCAAGCGATAAGGTGATTTTTGGGAAAGCCACATCCCACAACTCTTTTTTTTCCTATGGCTAATTGGATGTCTCCTCATGAGAAGGAGTTGTTCTTGTTGATCTGCACTACACTTGTTTGAGTTGGGATAAAGGTCTTTCTTGCCTTCTAGATGAGCTACCAACTTTAAGTCCTCTGCATCTGTGACAATGAGAAACCATTTCTGAGGTAGCCAGGTTGAGTTCAGCAAAGTTCTGGTGCTGAATGTGCACATTCTTTGCATCATGGATGTGAGCCAAACTTCTCAAAGTAATTGTTGATATTTCTTTCTATTCAGACTGTGCAACTTACTGTGGTACCAAGAGGATACAAAGGTTGTTGAAATAGAAACTTTCAGAACATTGCAGAAGAAAAATCAGTGCAGAAATAAAAAGTAGGAGATAGATTTCTGCTCTTCTGAATTGTTTCTTTAGGTATCTAGTAGTATAGTGAAACACATTATTGTAGTGGGTAATATGAGGGATGTTGTGTTGGATTTGTCATAGCTTTGTGTTTGCTGTCTTATTTCAGGTGCAAGTGAATCTAGAATTACTTTACAGTTGACCTGATTTCTAATTAGAGCTTATCAAGTGGCTTACAACTTGTCTCTTCACCAAAACTGTGGTTATTAGAAAGAGATTATGAGATTAGTGATAGGTGGGATTTTAGTTTTTTCAACTAATAACTTAGTGTTCAGGTGGCGTTTGTAATCTTGTCATATGGGTCCTACAGTAGCAGTCTCATTACTAATAATGTTATTCATAACATTTTTATAGAAGTCTAAAGGTGCGATTTTAGTATTGCAACACACAGTTGAAGATACTTGTCTTATGCAACTTGTAGCATAATGCCAAAAAAATTCTGTTCAATCACTTGAAACTTTTCCTACACACAATCCCAAATTTTCAACTAACTTACAAAATTGTCTGCTTTGATAGAGGTTACCTCTTGCTATAAGAAAAGGAAAAAAATCCTGAAGTTACCTCTTTGTATTACTGCTTACTTGCATTAGGGATTAGTTGGATATCCTGGACTGGATCTTGTGAAGAGCCACAGAGAGGAACTGGAGCATTTGACAGAGGAGAAGCTGAGAAAGCTGTTGACTCTTTAGTCTTGTGATGAGAAGACTTGGGGGAGAATCTTACTAGCCATGTAGAGAGGTCTGCTGAGGGGACCAAGGAAGACTAAGATAAATTCTTCACAGTGGTGCCTGGTGAAGAGGCAAGAGGCAATTGGCCTAAACTGAAATACAGGGAACTCCACTCAAACAGAATGAAAAAAATATTCTTCTTTTACTGTTAAATATGGTCAGACCTTTGGAACAGGTTACTCAGCAAAGTTGTGCCTTCATAATCCTTTAAGATACTCAGAACTCACCTGGACACAGTCCCAAGCCTGCTTCTGCCTGTTCTAGTTAACCACACTTTCGACAAAGGGGTGGGATTGATGATCTCAGTGATCCCTTCCATCTACAGTGACTCTGTGACTTGGTGTACCTGTGTCTGCTGTTGTTCTCCTAGCTGGTTTGAAATAAAATTGTTAGCAAAAAGTAGATTCTAAGTTTGAATGTAGAGTCAGATGTTCTCTACACAAATACCTGCACTGCCAAAGATTCTTCCTTCCCTTTCCAGCTGCCATTAGATGTCCTAGAATTTATTGCCTCTACAGCTATGCAGATGGAATTTTTTAATTTTTTTTTTGACTGCTTCTAGTTTACTTTCCTGCAAAGTTGTCCATACTTATTTCATTGCCTTTCATTAGCCAGCCTGATCAGGGTAACCTTGTACTGAGATTTTTGAGTAAGTGTGCAGAAGAAACAGCTTCAGAACTGACCTGCAAGGGAGCAAACTTGTGCCAGAGTGCTGGAGGAGCAGTCTGCAAGTATTGACCTCCTAGGAAAGCCTTGCAAACCTCTTGATATTTGTCTGCCTCTCCAAGGCTCTCAAAAGTTTGAGTGAATAGTAAAAGATAAGTAAAAAGATACTTCTAAGAGACTCTGAATGGATACAATAGTTACCACCTAGCACCAGTTTCATGTGAAATTTCTTTTGCTAAAGATACAGCTTCATAATGGCAGACAAGGAACCAGCATCCATGGGTGAGTTCTGCCACTTTGTGCAACAGATTATTTCAACTCAGTTTGACTCAGGGTAAAAGCTTGGCATTTTAAGAGTGCCATCTAGTATTAAACACAAACACAAATCCCAAAATAATAAACAAACCTGCTTCAATCTTGTGAGCTTTTCTTTTTCTACATTAAACAGTTGTTTTGGATAGATTAACTGTACTAAAGTTACAGCATTTTAAGGTTTTTGAACTGTAGGTGATAACTGAGAACTGCCACCTGCTAATATCTCTCAGCTTTGTGGGAAGGAATTAACTGGTTAAACTGAATACAAGGTTTTCAGAAATCTTTAGTAGACCATTTACAACATAAATAAAATCGATTTCGGTTGAAGCTAATTATGAAGAAGTTGCCCATTCAGAAACCTTAGGGTGAGTGAGATACAGGATGGGCACACTCCTCTCAAGTCCTGTGATAGAGCTGCAGTTTGTGCACAGTGTGTGTGTCACAGAGCTGTCACAGCTGTGCAGCAGCCATGGCTGCCACTTACTCTAAAACTTGCACTTCAGAAGAGCTGAGTCTGCCTGGACTGCTGGAGCTGATAATGGCCCCCTGGGGCCATGCTTGTGCTCCAGCAGAGGGCCAGTGGGCTCCTTGAGAAATTGTTGCTGCTCAGTTTTTAAATACTGTGTCACTTCTCCCTCCTCCTAGCACTCTGAGGTGGGATGTAACTGTTTGTTACACTTGGTCACATTATTTCCTTATGTGGCTGGTATGTTTGGTAAAAACCCCTTCCGGTCCCTTCCTAAGGAAAAGTTTGCAGAAAGGTCAGTATCATTATGCTTAATTCCAGGTGAACATTTTGTTGTCTCATATTTTCATGCATTATGAAGAGGTTGACCTGAATTGGCACGCTTAAGGCGTAAATATTATCTCTTCCCCCCAAATACTTACATTTTACATGGCAGTAGCTTATTGCACTCTTATCAGTTGTGTTAGGGCTTTTACTTTTTCCACTGCTGGAGCAAAGATTAAGAGGCAAATTTGACCCAGAAACATCTTTTCAGAACAGTCAAGCTTCTGTTGATGAGCACAGAGCACCTTTTCTATGTATCCTTTCTGGGGCAGGAAGAGGAACTCTGCTCAGTTCCTTAAATTAGGGGTGTGCTCCTAGCTCTAGCAGCATTAATTAGCAACTCTGCCTGTGCAAATAAATTATCTCTTGCTGTCACAACCAGAAATTTATGCACCCTAATCTATAAGTGAAAAGGATTGGGTAATAAAAAACTACTCCTTCTTGTAAGACAAATGTAAATGTTTTACTATTCCTGACGGACACATGGAAAGGTCTGTCTGACTGTGGTTATTCAGAGACAAAGTGAGCCAAGTTCATACTCGGGTTTATTAGCAAGGTAAGCCAAGCTGTTACTGTTGTCCGAGCTGTTACTCAGCTGCCTATTCCCCACCTGCTGTTTTGTCTTCAGCTATCTTGGCAATTTGTGCATCTGGAGGTGATTCATATTGTAAGAAAGATAGCAAAACAAGATCATTTCTGTAATTTAAAAAGTGTCATTGGTTAGACCTACTGGATAGGCTTTTCCCTTGCTTGAGAGTTTAATGTACAGATTCTGAGCTAAGAGTTGTTAATGAAACCCTCAGAAACTTCAGTAATGCCAGAATGAGACTGGAACTAGTGAGCATCACAAAATTGTTTTAAATTTGGCAGTGGTCTCTTACATTTTTCTTTGATGTTTCAGAAGGAATGTTCAATGTCTTCCTGCATTTGTGTGACACTACAATTAAAAGAAAGTAGTAGCTAAAATAGCTTAAGCTGGACAAAGTAATGATAGACTAATAAAATAATTTGAGTTGGAAAGGACTGCTGAAAATCATCTTGTTCAGTCCTTTGCTCAAAGGAGGGCCAGATTTGCAGGTTAGGTCTAATTGCTAAATTGTATCAGGCCTCTCAGGCTTATTCTGGAGCCTTGCTGGACAATCTGTTGCAATGTTGATCACCCTCGCCGTGAAGAAAATTTCCTAATAATCAGTAAGAATTTATGTCCGTCGCCTTTCATCTTTAAACATGTGTGTCTGAAAGTCTGGCTCAGTCTTCATTAAAACCTCTACGTGTGCTTACACAGCAGAGTAACTCCCCCCTCTCCCTGGGGTAGTTTTGTCATGTTAACATTATTAAGCGAAATCAAGCAGCCAGTTAACAGACCAGCTTTGTTTTCAGCATCCTGCTGATCAAGGGTGCACATCTAACACTGCCACAGTGGCATGAAAGGACCGATCTTACTCTTTCACAGAGCTTCTGAAAACTATCAGAAGGCTGCAGTGGAATATTCTGAAGTTGTCTGGTTTGGTTGGTGAGAATGACAGACATGGTTAGGAAGTACTGCAGTGTTCTTTTGAGGGGTTGAAATTCCAGGAAGGGCCCAAGCCATAGCTTCTGTCCCTGGAGCATCAAATATTGTTCTTACCAAATTTAAAGTAAACAGTTAAATGCTTGCATAACAGGGGGGTTGTTTGATGTTTTAAGGACATTCAGTATTGCAGAAGGTATTGAGACTTGCCTTGAGTGCCATTGCACTTTTTAAATTTACTGACAGTACTGATCTAGACAGAAATTGTTTGGGTTTGGGTTTGGGTTTTTTTTTTCCCCCACAAGATTCATGCTGGGATTTTCAAAGCAGTCTCCAAATCCTGATTCAGATTATCAACTCAGATTTGAGGCACCTAAATTTGGGTATCACCATAAATTCTCTTGAACTCATGGCAAGTTATTTCTTGAATTGTGTTCAAGAATGATGTAAAGGCATAGCTACTTTTTTGTTGCTGATTGTTCAAAGTGTTTGTAGAGTAAGTAGCCCCTTAGAGAAATGTCCCCAAACATTTAAGACCTCTGCCCAACAAGCCGCCACGGAGACCTGGGCTGTGTCTGTGGTGTCCATACCAGACACTCCTGTCACCGAGTATTGCAGTTCTGTTGGCGTGACAGAATGTGCTTCAGACACAGTGGTAGGCTCAGGTATTGGCAGGTGAGTTAGAGGCTTGTAACTTTGAGACTGTATTTTTCTTTTATATCCTTGGAGATTTGATAGGATATTTAAGGGTGCGAGACCATTAGACTGAAACTTAGGATGAAAACTGGTCTAGCTAAGGATTAAGGAATATTTTGATTACCTTCGTAGTATACAGGTCTTTGTACTCCATGCAGAGGAGTCTACCTGTGAAGGCAAGTCTACCTGTGTGTTTAAGGGGTCCCTGGGAAACAGAAAAGAATTGCCCTTTGTTGTGCAGTTGAGTGGGTAGAAATGGATGAGACAGCAGTGAAATCTGTGTCTGTAGGGGCAGCTGTGTTTGAGCTGTAAGACTGGTAAGTCCCTGATGTTGTAAAGCTGACTTGCACCCTCACAGTGCAGTACTTCTGAGCAATGTGCAGAAATTACACTAAAGCACTTGAAAATACCAAAAGTTTCATCAATTGTCTTCCATGTTTTCAGTTCAATGTTATACTTAAATCTTTTGAAATTTTTGTGCTTAAAATTATAGTACCCACAGGAAAGCTCTTGTCTGAGTATTGTAAGCAAAAATATTTTAAAATTGGGTGTACACTTCTGCAAGTTAGTCTTAAAAGTGTTTTCAATTGTCATCTTGTGAGTTTTAAGATTCCCCTTTTCATGTTCTCAGTGACTTTTTTTTCTTTCAAACTGAACAAGTGCAGGCTTTGCATGTACCTCAGCTAACCTACACCTTAGCAAACTGTTATTTTGCAAGTGTTTTCTTAATGTATGGAAAAACCCCAGAAGCCAGATGACTGTTAAGGATAAAAAGAAAGGGAGCTCACACAGAAAAAAGACAACTTTGAAAGTGAAGTTCCCACTTACTATCACAGTGTGTTTAGCCTTCATTGCTGCTGCATATGGTGAGGGGAAAGTATTTTGGACAGTGGACACTCTAAGTGTGAATACTTTGGCACTTCTTTTGCTTGGGATTTTATAGTGCTGTGTTCCAGGTGTCCTGTGATAAGAACAGGCTCTAGGTTGTTTGAGTTCCCCCCCATCCCTTAAGCTCTGTATTTGCCCTGCGTAGGATGTGCACAGATGTTGCTTCTGAATTTGCAGTCTCATCTGATTGAGAGGCTGCTTTGCACTTGTCTGTGCAAAGCAAGAGAGAATAGGTTGGCCATTCCAGCTTGCTTCATTTTTGAATATGATATTGCAAAATACCCCGAGTCAATAATGTCACATATGATCCTTGATACCGTTGCCTTCTCTAGTGTTACAGTTAGTCATTCTCATTGCTAGTGGAAAGGAGAGTATTTTGATGTACCACTGTCTTAGCTTACTGTATTTTGAAGGGAAGAACATTTGCATACTGATCAAATTCTTGAAATCCCAAAGGCTCTGTGTTTCACACAGCACCCCCATCCTCCACCTCCTGTCCTCGAGTCTCTTTCCAGGAAGTAAACCATTTACTGGACACTCAACTGACATCTCAAATTCATTGTCCAGTAAGTCATTTCTTTTTAGGTCTGGTTGATTAGTGGCTGTTCCTTTTCTTTCTCTCCCAAAGTTGCCGACTTCCTCAGAAGCTGCCTGAGGTAACTGCCCTCTGATGTATCATTTATGTGGATGGCTGAACGTTGCTCTTTCTTGGCATTTCATTCCTGTTTAGGTGGCAACTCTTGTATGACATCTACCATGGGAGCGAGATAACAGACTTAAGAATAGCAAGCGTAATCAATTTAGGCAGTGGTGAATTTGGCCATTATATGATTCTGTAAGGTCAGTTAATAATTTTGAGCCCTGTCTAAATTATCATTTTGTCTATATTCTTAATATAAAGATATATTTTAATTTAGGCAAATTTCTGTGGTATATACACAGAGTTAGTGCCATGCATCTTGATTTGCTAAGCATGTACTTTCTGGATTGTTAGCACAAGTCAGTGGCATGATACATATGTACAAATTACAATCCTAAACTTTTTTTTTTCCTTTTTGTATCCAGTTTAAGATATACAGTGCTTTTTTTTCTCTGCTTCATTCTCCCCAGAGAATAAATACATTCACAAAGTTATTGGTATTTTTTGTGTGTGCATCCAGATGAGTGGTTGAATCTTCCTTTCATGGAGATAAGGGAGGGAAAGGGGCAAAAAGTTCTAATGACTTTATGTTACAGTTTGTGCTCTCTTTTTGTTTCCTTTGTGCAGAAAATAGAAATTTTGATGACTCCACTATGGCTTAGATATACCAGAGGTTAAAGGATAGAAAGGTACATGGTCTTGGTTCTAAGATGCAAATCCTATTTAGACCCTTTATGGAGTGACCAGTATTGGTTAAAGCAGGAGAGGGAAGGAAAAAAAGCAAGGTCTCTATTTCTTGCAGAAAATATGACTTACTTTGTATGACTACAAATACTGCACTGTGTGGTTGACATGGTATGAACTAAAAACTTGTTTACAGAGATATTTTGGAGCTCTTAAGCTGCATTGCTCCTCTGGCCTGCTGTGATCTGGGGAGCTGGTATGATTTGTTTTAGTCCTACCTAAATAGATGGAATTTGCTGAACTGTTTACTCTTAGTTAAAGTCGTTCACATTTGGGAGTCATACTGGTTTTAGGTTATTGCATGCATTTCAATATTTGTGACAGCTCCAGCTTGTAGCATTTTCTGCCTGAATAGCCAACTGCTCCTTTCCTGACATTTCAAACTGAAGGACTTGTACATGAAGGCAAATTACTAAGGGAAGATGTTCAAGTCACTTGGAAAGATCAAATTACAGATTTTTGCAGCAATAAATAGTGCTTTTATTAGAAAAATGAGTCAAATTAGGGAAATCTTCTCTTACAGTAATCCACTGAATATGCATTGCTTTTACTTTGCGTTTTTTGTTTTGTTTTGGACTGGCTTGCTTTTATTATTATTATTTATCTTAGCATATTATGGTTCCTTTAATGAGAACAAAGGAAAATGGGTTGGTGCCAGCTCCAACCAAGATGCCAGAAATTCCTTAACTCAAGAGGTTTCCGGCCCAGTGATTGAATTCCCTATGCTAAAACTAAAGACCAGTTAAGAAAAATTTGTAAAGAGGTACTGGGCTATCTCACCACAGATAACTAAAAATACAAAAAAATGTTAAAAATCTTAAGTGTAGTAGAGCTTCCTTTTAGGGGTGCAGGAGTAGGGGAAGATTGAAGAATAAGATTAAGTTTTTTGGTCCAAAAATCTTCCTTGTCTTTTGTGAGACCTCTCAAAAGTATTTGTAAGAACTCAGCTTTGAGTGGAGTATACTGAATTTCAGAAGAAACATGTCTAAAGGAACCATGTAAAGAAGGGGTCCTGTTGTGGTAAAGTGTTTATAGATACAAAAGATAAGTGTTTCATTAAATGTTCTAACCCAGTCAGATGAAAAAGCTTGCTGCCATTGTAAAATATTTAAAGCTCCAAGGTTTAAACTGTGTAAAGGAAGAATTTAACCAATGAAATTATTACTCCTTTTGAAATTCATAGTAACAGCCATGGTTGATGGAAGGTCGGTTGATCCAATCATGTAACTGGCATGGTGATTAATATGCTGTAAATAACAATTAGAAAGCAACCCCTTTCTGTATATATGGGTAGAATGATATACTGTACCATTTCCCTGAATGTCTGTTTACTTGAAAGATGTGTGGAACTGTTCAAGACCAGGCTGGATGGGGGTTTTGAGCAATCTGGTCTAGTGGAAAGTGTCCCTGCCCACAGCAGGGGGTTTGGAACAAGATCATCTTTGAAGGTCCCTTCCAACCCAAACCATTCTATGATTCTCTTCTCACTGTCATTGATAAATTGCATAAAAGGGATAAATTTCTTGCATTTTATTGATATTTTGGCAGTTTATAGGATTTTAGTAACTGAAGGCGAAGACCTGTTAGGATAGGATTATGGCCTCCAAAATCAAGATGCTTCTGAGATGATTGTAAGGCACAGGTTAAAAAAATTCTAATAATAAGTTCCCTTGCATGTTATGTTACTGGGAATACTTGTTTAGTTTCCAAGGATATGGATTTAAAA
>JAOXXN010000265.1:50127409-50148843 GCA_026770055.1 Myrmophylax atrothorax | reverse complement strand
GTATCTTCTGTGTTTTGCGCATCTTCCGTGTTTTCCGTTTCTTATGTGTTTTGGGCATCTTCTATGTTTCTCTTCTTCTTCTATGTTACTAAAAATTTAAATCCGAGTTCTTTTTGCATCTCCCTCCAGAATCGAGCAGAAAATTAAAGAGAAATAGCTGAAGCCTGCTTTCTAAGAACAGGCCCCTCCTCCTGCATTGTAAGAGTGTGATGTAATGCTCCTTTCAGTGAGGTTAAATGAAAAAATTTCTGTGCTGGTATACACTATTTTTCACCTCTTCTTCAGACATTGTACTGTGACGGTGTTTGTAGCTGGATATTTTAGCAGCAGATGGCTGTGCAAATAATCGTGTGAATGTACTTCACACTGCAGTGTATTAGTGCAATGATTGCGGGTTGCGGGTCAACTCTGTAAACCTACAATATGGATCATATTTTATATTTCTTTGTGGCCTCACTTCCGTACAGTCAAACACATATGGAGGAGACAGATTTGGATAAGCTTATTAAAAATGTATCTGTCTGTCCTCATTAAAGTCTTGTGTATATCAGGGTGCTTTATTTTCTCCACTGGCTAGCAAATATTGATCTAATTCTTCAGTACATTAAACTTTTCATGGAAATTAAAGCTATGGGTTTTTTTTTTTTTAAATTAGAGGAAGCAAATAGAAAAGAACTCTGCTCAAATTTTACATTGTGTGTTTTCCTGATAATTTTGGTCCTTGAACATCTAGCAGTAATGCATAACCCAGTTCATACATGAAGTCACACATTCTCCCTGTTTAGGGTTAATGAACTTAGTAGATTCCACCTTCATGTTAATGGCACGTATCTGTGTGAGGAAATGCTGTAAAAGCCTTCTGTGTCTTTGACATGATGCACCCTGATGGCTTTTGTTGTGTAAAGCCTTCTTGGGCTTGGTGGAGATCCTTATGTAGCCAGAATATATTGAATATACTTGTTGATTGACAGACAATAACTAGTACTGATTCCAAACAAGTATACAGTAGAAGTCTTCTCAGATTTGGTACTCACTGGGCTAAAACATCAATTATGTAGTTTGTGATAATTGCTGTAGCGTGGGGTGGCTGAACAGAGGAAGTAAAAAAACCCTAAATTGTGTCCTGATTTGGCAGTAGTGTAGGATGTAATCGGCCCAGAATCTGCACTTCAGGAAAGTACTCACCTTTTCTGTGGTTTGTTTTGCCTTCATGCGTTGCTGCCTGTGTTACACACTTCCAGACTGTGTCAATGTTCCTATGTACAGCTTGATTGTTGAGATGGTGGGATACAAAGTGTTTTCTGATAACTGAACTCCTCATAGCTGCCGAGGCTGCCATGGGTCAGACTAAAAGCAGCTACTGAGAATAATAGAAATTGTTCCACTAAGGAGTCTTATCAAACATTTAAGCAGCTTTATGGCAGAGTACACTGTGAATAGGAAGGACTAATTAAAATAATTCCTCTTATAAATATGCTTTGACCCCTCAAATCTTAGTGTGAGGTGTGTTGAGGACTGTGCAGGCCGCGTTTTAGGTGTGACTCTGGGTAGTTCTCAGTATTGTTTGCATTCAGTTTGTTCCTGCAGTACAGAGGGAACAGAATACCTAATTTTGGGAGACCTGACTTGAGTTGCAAGTTTAAGATCAGTTTGAAGCTTACAGAAACACTGGGGCAGGGACACCTTTTTTGCTTCATTCAGTTTACCGTGATGACACTGAGTTCAGAAGCTTTAGTTAATTTTTCTGTTTGCAGTTGCATGTCAGTTGTTACTGGTATGAGCAGGAATCAGACTTTCCAAAGCACACCATTTTAGTAGGTTGAAAGCTACAGTGAAATCTGTAGTCAGCAGGGCCCCTGGAGTTTTTTGTGCTACATCTGAGAGATTCTTGAGAAATAATTGACAAGAAAAGCCTTATTACTATTAAGCTTCAATATACAGGAGTCTGCAATTCTAATGGGGAAAAACAAATGACTGAAAGATCAGTATGCTTAGTTTCAGCTGCTTTTCTTTTAGCCTCTTTCTCTCCTGCTGGGAAGGGAAAAAAAAAGAAACTTGGTGAGATTGTATAGTCTTTGCCAGCTGATTTCAGCTAAACTTAACCTTTTAAAGCTTTTGTTTCTTACTTATTAATAGATGGCTGAGTAGAGGAGAAAGCATCCATATCTGTAATGAAATGTATAGAAGTAGAGTATTGCTGAAGAGAATTTTTATCTGTAATTTCCCTAGTACCCCGTCAGAAATGTCTAGCATCTTGAAGTAGAATTCTTTAATTCTAGTTGTTACGGACCTACGTTCCTTTTGGACCAAGACAGAAGGTGAGAAGTTTAATTTACAGTTTGTTTTGAGCAATATTTGTTGGAATCTGCACTTTTGGTGCTCTGTTCAGCTGGCAGTTGCTTATAACTGAAAAGTTTCATGGCTTTTTTGCTTTAATTGATTAAGAAACCACCTACTGCCTTCCTAAGAGCAGTTTCAGCTTGCTATGCATTGGTTTCCTATTTAAACAGCTTAAGATTTGAGGCATGAAAACAAAATATGTGGGATGGTTAGCCCTAAGGAGCTGTGTTTCTTGTCCTGTCAGGGGGTTCAGGTGTGGGTATCGGGGTTCTGGTGTTGTTACCTTAGATTTCAGGTAACTAAAGCAGAGATATTGGGCTAACGTTATTGCTGCAGAATTCATTTGATAAGAAGGTGTAAAATTCGGGTTAGGTGAATACAAGGATTTGTTGCTTCTGGAAGCTTTAGTTGCCGATGTAACATCAGCACCAGCCGTGTTACATGACACGATCACATGTGCCGTATTTCAAATATTGGTCAAACAAGTTGTCTCAAGTTGGGTGTCAAGATAACACCTTTTGGCCATTTCATCCTTGAGGGCAAATGTGGAGGCATCATGGAGATAAAAAATACTATATATTGAAAATATTTTTATTTTGCTTTAGTGATGGTGCCATAATTGTTTTGCATGTGCCTATTTGTGGTTAATTCCAGCTCCCAGAGCTGTACATTTAGCATTGTCAATGCTTAAATTCTCCTGTGCACAAGAGCACAACAGTGTTTGGGTTTTTGGGGGCTTCTTTGGGGATATTTTTTTGTTTAGGTTTTGGTTGGGGGTTTTTTTTGTGTGTATGTTTTATTTGTTTGATTTTGTTGTTTTGGGGTTTTTTTGTAGAGACAGAGCATATATTCTGGGAGCAGCATGAATATATGCAAGCCCTCATTTTTCTAATTTTTTTTTTGTAACACAGTGCTATCAACACACTTCCAAAAGGAGCTCCTAAGGTGTTATGCATGTTGTAATTTTAAAGGCTATTTTCCTATCTGTTTACAGTGTGCTGGCATTATAGTTCAGTGTTGAAATGCACTGGTGCTACTAGAATTGTGTATTTATAATCATTTCTGAAAAGTCATATCTTAAGAACCGGTTGATGTGGTATTTGGGTGTTACAGTCTGGGCACATTGGAAGACTTAACCTTGACTGTCTTTCAGAATATTGTACTTCCTTTAATTAGCTGGTTTAGTCCTATGGGAAATCATAACACAACATACAAACCCTGGAGTTTTTTCAGGGAGAAAAGGAGAAGGGACGTTAATAAAATACCAGGTGAACTTTAAAGGCAGAACAAATTTTGTAGATGCATTCTCTGGAAACAAATAAGCAGTTGTCTAATTTGTGTTGCAGGAGCATCACTTTGACATAGAGCTCTATCGTAGTTAAGTGTACTTTGAACAACATAGTTACTTCAACAACTGAAAAACCCACTGTGCAGCTTAAATTCTGCAACGAGGGGAGCGTGCTCATCACTCCCCGAGTATGTGGTAGATACAGAGTTGCGGCTTCCTGAAGTACCGATATATGTGGGTATAACAGCTGAACTGATTTGAACTGAAACAGAACATTGTCTTAATTTCTGAATCAGAGAAGTATTTCTTTGAAAAAATAAAACAATGGAAAAATTACTGCTGGTGTTCTCAGTTGTTTTTTATGTTCTTTTTTTCTTCTTAAGTGCAGCGTTTGCTGAAGAGCACAGTCGTACCCTGCTGTCCATCTGTGAGCTCAGGGGCTGTTGGGCACGGCCTCTGTACACGGGAATGTGGCACACCTGAGCTGCAGTGGCTCTGCTGGAATTCAGGGTTTATAAAGCACTTACACACCACAGCTTTTGTAGACTTTGAGCTTTTCGAGATAGTTGACCTGTATGGAAACCAGAAAGGTTAAATATGTATTCTGTTAATGCCACTTAACCATTAATTAGAGTTGAGCTTGATTGTCCCATTTTACGTGTGCTGTGTGGGTGGTATGCACAGATGTGTTGTCATCATTCCTCAGTGTGTGCTGCTGAGCTCGGTTGTGCCTCAGACACCCAGTTCTCCAGGATGCAGTCACTTTGTCACTTACACCTTCCTAAAATAAGTCCTCAGTGTTTCTTCCACCTTTTCCCCCTGGTTTGAATTTTACTGTTTGTAGTAGAAGACATTGCAACTTAGAGTGCTAATAGGGCAGTGTTCATGTTCTTGTTGCAGCTTCTGTCGCTTAGCGTTTATATTTTTAATTGTATATAATTTTGTGTAAGCAATCATGCCAGAGCAGGGTCTGATTTAAAACACATGGTTCTAATTCTGTGTTGATACTCTAGATACACTTGACTACAAAACAGCTTTCTTTGGCAAGAGGTTGACTACTACTGAGAACTTCATCAACTGAAGTGAAACTGATATATTCTGATATGTCACTTTGCCAGCTAAATATACAGCATGTTTATGCTGAGCCTTTTGCTGAACAATTCGTAGGGAGGATGACTTGATCACAGCATTCAAGTGAATTTTTGTGTCTATAGCTTGGAAATTCTAATCTGGTAGCTCTTGCTGGATTTTTTCCTGGCTATTTTGCCTCTTACTGGTGAAAGTTTGAGGACAATAAGAATGAAAATGGATACCTTCTGTATGCCAGGGAGGGGAGGGCAGAAGGTACCAAAACATTTTTTCCTTGCTTATTCATACATGCATGAATTCTTCTATATTCTAGCTAAGACTATATAGATAAGTCTTTGCTATTTTGTTAGATTCTACTTGGGTTGTATTAGTGTTATTACCCCACTGTTTTATTTAAGGGAGCTTCTATGGTAAATCCTGGGGGGAAAAAAAACCCTGAATGGTTAAAAAATCCAGCACCATGGAAATAGAGGATATCCTATTGAGGTTATATAGGTGTCATTCTATATCTAACTCTGTTTTCCTTTGTGGGTGTCATTACAAGTTCATGCACACTGGTTGGAATCTGAGTGTTGACTAAGTTCAAATTGCCTGTAAAAATACTTGGTTAACCTGAAGTAAAACCCCAAAAGCTTTTTTGAACCTAGTGTAAAAGAAGACTCCAGCTGGTGTACGGAAGTCAGTTACAGCAGTATTAATGGCAATTTTAAATTCAATAGCCTTGTGTTACAGAGTCAAATAAATTTCCATTTATGTTATCTGTGTGGTACGTATCAACCACACCAAGCAATGCTTAGAGAGAGAAAGTGGACAAGGCAGGAGGGTTATTTTGTTTTATTTTGTCTTTGCCTCCCGTAATTCTCATCAGGGCAGATCTAAATCACCCTGGCAGGAATGTTTGCTAACCAATCCACTGGCCTTGCTGCAGTATTCCTGACTGCTTCATCTGATGGAAACACTGATGGTGGTGTGATGTAGGAAGCTGTAGAGAAAATCTCATTTGGGTGGAGATTTAATCTTCCTAATAAGTTTGGTTAGATGTACTTCTTCATTAAGATATTTCTCCTAACTTTCTAAGGTTTCATCAGTAAACACGTTTTGAAAGCCACTGACTTGCAGAAGGAAAGTTTAGTGAGTGTCCTGGGATGGGAGAATCCTAAGCCTTACATGCAGGTAATTTTTTGGCAGCTTGAACCAGTTTAGTTCTCCTTGTGTAAAAGCTATCTGAATTTGCATTTAACCACCTCATCTTTCTGGAATGGTGGTGTCTGATTAAGTCCTTGAGTGACTGTTTCTATAACAAAATAATGTATTTTGAATTCATTTACTCTGCTGTGTTGTTAATTAGGAGGCAGTTTTGCTCTATGCTTGGCACTTAGTATAAATAAATGTCCTGATACAGAAAAACTGTAGGAAGTGTGGTTTTTACCAGATTTTAGGTAAAACAAGATGAAAAAGGTGAAAGCAGGTGGAAGCTGAACTTTGGGAGTATAGAATTTACCTTGGCAGCTTAATGCACCTTAAAAGCTGCAGTTGCCGAGTTCTTTGCTTGCTGTGGTTAGGCCATGAGAAACTAAACAGGGTAATTTTTGGAAAGCCAAGCCTGTCTTCATAAAGTTTTGGGGGCAAGATTTTTTTCTCAGAGGTGGGTTTAAAAGCAGCATAGATACTGTTTTAAAAGTGATGAGCTGTATCTGTGTGATTGGTGTTCAAAAAAAGTCGAGGTTAGCTAATGTTAGTCTCGCATTCTGCCTCAGTGTAGATAACGTGAATTGCCATGGACTTGCAAGGAGAGAGTCAGCTTAGGTTTATGTAAGTTTCTTTGATCTTTTTCTTAAGCAACTTACCTTTTAAATGATGTTTCAGTTAGTGTTACATAACTTGGTTAAGCTTAAATTCTTTTTTCCTTTCTCATTCCTAGGCCATTTTTCTATTGTTGAAGTAATATTCTAAAGCTTAGTTGTTGTAATCATTTTAGCCTGAGCATTGCATGCCCTGTGCATTTAATGTTAAGCTGTTAAAAACAGACTTCATCACTTGCTCAGTGGGTTAATAAGAACAAGGTTACAGGTTGTTCTGCATTGTAAGTTTAATTACACAATTTCATTTTTTTCATACTGTTTGTTAGCAAACTTTGAAATAATTACCTATTTTCCAGCGTACCCCATCTGTGTGTGTGTCTGATCTGGGCATTTATGAGCTCGTGTGTAACATGTGCAGGTTGGCAGGTACTGCAGTTGAAAACTCCAGGTATCAGCTGATGTGCAGAGGCTTTTTGCTGGGCCTCAGACATTCAACACACAGTAAAATTTGCTGTCAGCCAGTGCAAGTTTTGTATTTGGGAAAAGCCTGCACAAAAAAGCAAGTGCCTTTCTGTAAGGTCAGTGTACATATGTAAGAGAGGAGCAAAGAAATCCAGAGGCTTTCTGAAGGCCACACAGAAAGGCAGCGGCAGAGCCAGACCTGAACTCAGAAGTTCCTGGCTCGTGGCCTGGGGCTGAAGCCAGTCATGCACAGCTGTGTTGAATTGTGAATAGAACGATGCTTTCTTTTTGCTTTAGGAATTTATGGGAACAAAGCTGATTTAACTGAAATTGTAATGCGGGTAAAAAGATGGAATTGTTTAATTCACCTTTCTTAGAATTTCACATGCTACAGCTTTGGTGTTTAAAGCTTGGTTCAGCAGTTGTGGGTTTCCACTTGCCAGGGAGCGTGGTTAATATGTCATAAATCACTGCAAATTCTGGTGTGGTGTCTTGAGGTCAGGATAAGGGCTTTTTCTGAGTGTAGAGGAATTCAGGGCGTGTAAAAGCTGCTCTGCATACTACCTTGAGAAATATTAATGTTAGGAAAAAAATTACCTGAAAAGTACATGATTTTCTTGGATGTTTTAAAATGGAAGTGAAAACCTAGTTCAGACACAGTCTGCCTGAAGTTGACTGTTTATTAAACTGAAAGTCACAATCTGTATTGAATCCTCATGGAGTTTTTAATGAGGCTTTAAACATTGTTACCCTTCAGTGCAGTATGAAAGAAGAGAAAACCTACTGTAGATTTTGCTACCTGGTATTTTCTTCCTTCCTGAAGTAAAAACTTAGTTTTGAGTAGCTTTTGTTGAATGTATGGACAGTTTTGGTTAATTGAGGAGTTCCCTTCAGTGAGGAGCTTTTGATCTAAAATGCAATTATAGAATGAACACCACAATTTTGAAATAAATTTTTTTCTTTACTGTTACAAGTCTTGATGGGAATTAGTAAGTCCATTTCACAGTAAAAGGAACTCTCCTTTTCAGGCAAAATGTCACTATTACCAAGCTCTAGTAGTAGCAAAGTATAATTTTTTTGGTTTTTTTTCCCCTGAGTTACCCTTATCTGTGTGTCGTTTCTTGCTAACTGAGGCCCTATGCAAATGTATAGTAAGGTTATTTTCCTAAATTATTAAAATGGAACCTAGCTAGAGAATGCAAACTGAAAAGCCCAAAACAAACAAAACACTGTGGTGGTTTCTGTTTGTTTACCAGGAAGTAATTTTCATTTTGTCTGTTAAAAATAACAAATATGTTAAATAGTTCTAGAAAGAAATCCAAAAAGCAATAAATCACTTCTCAGGGCTTGAAGCACTTGAGCTCAGTGTCTCCTGGTGTGTGCAGTGTGATGGTATCTCTTTGGAAAGAGTTGTCACTGACTGTGCACTTTGAGGATGCAGCTAAAGACTTCATTGGTTAATGAAAGTTAATGAAAATCAGAATAATTAATTTGAGCATTATAGTGGTCTGCTTTTTTACTTGCCCTCCTTTTTTGTGCACTGTTGGTGGTTTAACCCCAACCAACAACCAAGCACCATCTGGTTTGCCGGAAAACGCTTTTTGAGGTTCCCTTTCAGTTTCATCTGTTTGGGTGTTTCCATGTCCCGATTCCCTTTTGCTGTGGCTTCAGGAGACATTTAAACTGAGTATCTGTCAGGCTTATTGCATAGGCCTGGAGCGCTATAGAGGTTGACACTGTTTGGGCAGTTCTTGCTTTATTCACCTATTACAATAATTAAATTGTACAGTTCTTCCCAGGGATGCTGTAACCGTGTGGTGATGAGTAGCCGAGTTTGGAGTTGCTGCCCAGTCAGTAATAATGTCATGGGCTTGATCCTTGGGAGGGTGAGCAGGAGACCCAGCTGAGCTTGTTTTGTCACCAGCCGTGTTGCCCCCTAATCTAAGTTGGTAGCAGCAGCTTCAGTGGCTTTTCCTCACTCTCTTGTTTAATGAACAAGGTAGTTAAGATGAGCAAGCTTATCACAGGCTGGTTTAACTAAGGATGTTGTTTCTGGTGAAGCCTAATGCATTCCTTTTTTTCTTTATGTTCTTTCTAAAGAGCATAAGAAAAAGTTGGTGACTCTTAACTTGGCAAACTTCCCAATTCAAGTCAGTCAAGGGTAAATTATAAGTACTGATGACCATAAGTCCAACTGGAAGTTTCATCTTAACTGATAGATTTGATTAAAACTAAAGGTTTGGTCCTTCACCTGAAATCGGGAATTTTAAGGGCTTATATGTGTGATTGAATTCTGTATTGCTTTTACTCTCAGGTCATGCTAGCCTTTTTGCCAGGTAGCATTAACCATTTTCCCAAAACTGTGGCTTCATGGAAGGACAGATGCTTTGCACTGTCACGGTGCATGGAAGCATCAATAAGCTGACAAATTAGATTTGAGGTTCTAGTGTTTAAAGGGCTTTTCTTTCAGCAGGAAATAGTCTCCCACATCAGCTTACGTATTTTAACCTTCAACTTTATATAGCAGCAAAGAGTTGACCTGTCTTTATGCAGAGCTACCTTTCTTCAAGAGGAGAGCAAGTTTACCTGAATACATAGAAGTGCAGGTTTTTGTGGAACAGTGAATACCTTATGTTCCTGTCATATATCATACACCTTCTTTGCATAGTGTCCAAAAACCCCCCAGCTGCTGTGTTCCACACTTGGGACATTCATCGGTGATAGACAGGAAGAGGTAGCTGTTAATTGAATATAGGAGGAGTCCTCACATCTACTGTCAGCAGAGGTCAAAATTATTCTTGTCACTGGAAACACATAGAACTGACATGGATCTGTGTGCTGGATGCTTTAAATGGCTCTGTGCAGCTGTTTGTTAGGACTGATGCTGAAAAAGAGTGCCTGTTTTTTACCACTCAGAAGTAAAAAATGTCTGTTGAAGATTATAGTCTGCAACTTTTATGCATTTCTTTGTGTCCCACAAGATCATCTCTGAACATGAGAAATGTGTGCTTTTGGTTAAAAACAAGCTGTTAATCTTGCCTAATACAGCAGGGCAGAAGTTACCTAGAAGTAGCAAACACTACTTGGATTGAGAAGTCAACAAGACAAATCAGTTCAATCTTGGTACTTTACAAACTTACTGTTAAATGCTTCACTTCACGTATATCAATATATTTTCCACCTCACTATGTCTCTTGTGACTTAACATTTTTATTTTCTGTCTACCATTGTGGTGGTGCTCTTTTTAATCTCTTAGGTGGAAGTTGAGTGGCTTCCTCCTTTTGTATCCTTTCCTGGGTTATGTCTTGCTTTGAAATTTATTTTGCTCTTCTGTAGCAGAAGAAGAGAGTGATGCGTGTCTGGAAGGTCAGCTGTACCCGTGCTGTGTTGTATGTGGTTTGCAAGTTTCTGTCAGAATGTTTGTATGTTGAAGCAACTTTCTGATGCAGATTTTGATGTTGTCAAGGAATGCAAGCTTTCAGGAATACAGATATTCTACAGCTGACTTAGTTCGCAGGAGAAATTTCTTCTTTGATAGTCATGTATAGTTAATTTTAAAATGTTTCCATCTTGTTTCTTGAGTATGAACTGACACTGGATTTTTCAAGCAAGATGTATATTCAGTCTTCAACTTGATTATTTACTGTTTTTGAAATTTCTAAGTTATCTTAAGCTACTGCACTCAAAAGCAAGAGATATTTAAATAGGATTGAAGTTAGAAATTGATCTGGGACTGTATCTGTGAATGGCATAAGCAGCAGGTAAAATTCATCACTTGTGTTGTAAATTAGAATTCCTGGAAAGAAACAAGGAATGATAACCTTCAATCAGGATTTCAAAAATCTTGTCTACTGCACTCAACACAAATAGGGAAAGCTCTCAGATGACTTGACTGCTGAGATTGGGCAGACACCAATTTCACAAGAATAACAGCACAGTTAAAGGAAATTCTTTCCCTGGTGGGAGACTGTCCTTAGTTTAGACAAATGCCCGAGGATACAGTGAACACGTTTCACTTAAACTTTCTAAAGTCTTTGCTTAAGAAATAAGGAAATGATTGTTTACTTAGCAATTAGTAAGAGTTTCATGTCTAGACTATGTAGTTTAATCTGTGTTTTATTTCCAGAAGGCATGAAATAAAATGCAGATAGGGAATAGTGCACAGTATCAGGACTATAAAAATGGATGAATCAAAAATCTCTTACCAGCTTACTGACCGTGAGGAGTGGCAATCATCTCTACCTGTTAATGGACTTCTTCTAGAGCTTTTGTTTCTACCTCATAAGTATTGTGGCTAGTTAGTTTTAAATAGGCTGTTAAACAGGTGTGGTTATATGGCCTGCAGAATGCACTTTCCCACCCTTCTCCATTCCTTTTGGAATAAAGAAGAGGCATTTCTACATTTTTCCAAGTTACCACTGTGTGGAGGTGCCAGGTCACCTGCATGGGTTACAGGTAAGGTGACACTCCCGGGGCGAGCAAAGGCTTGTGTTTTCCCATTTAAATCAGGAAGGTGGGCAATTGAGGGGACTGTGCTTGGTTGTGATGCAGTGGCCACTACTTGTGATGGGTTTGTGCCATGATTTCCAAAAGCCTTCTGGTGTAGTTGTTATTTTTAGAAAAGACATGTGAATAAACAGCAGTATTTCTAGTGTTAAACACGGTGCTAACCTGATTTATCCTCAGTGTTCTCCTTTTAAAAACGTTCATTATTAGGTAGTTTCAGTTTTCTGTGACCTTAAAAAGCTCTTGAGTGAACTTCTAATATCCTTCCTGATAATGCTTCCTATGGAGAACTGACATCTGTCTTACCTTTCCAAACACAGCTTGCCAAAAACATGAGGAGGAATTACAGACTGAAAGGTTTGAGATGGTGAGGCCCTTGTGCGTTTCTGTACAACCATTATATGCCAATACCTTGTGCTTGTGTACATGAGAAAAGAGAGTGGGGTTTGGTCTTTGTTAAATGTGGAAATTGAGGTTTAATAGCTTTCTGAATTATATTTGACAAGTTTTCCTATGAAATTACTAAAACAGGACTTTTCCTTGATACATATTCTGTCATATCACAAAACATAGACATACATAATACTCTTAGAAATTTAACATTGGCCTTTAGATTTATTGTCTAGGAATTTGTTTATTATTAGGAAAGAAGGGTGCACAGCCAGTATCAAATCCAGTGTCCTTCCAAAACACAGCAGCAATTTTAAGTCTTTGAAATCTAGGGAAGTGTGCAGCAATGCAAGTTTGACTCACTTGTGTTTTGGTTGTCTGTGTCTTTCTTCTGCTGTCCTGTGCCAATAGCAAACCACCAGAGTACAAGAACTTTGGTGTGATACTTCAGCTGACAACGGTGATCAGCATTCCGTGGGAATGATGGATTGATAGTTGCAGATAGACAAAAATAAAGCTCTAGGTAATGAGTGCGAATGGTGTTTGTAGATGCTGCCTGCTTTGGTGAGGGTATTGAGTTTCTCTGGTTTTCTGAGGTCCTAGGTAATCATTTCCTTAAAATGCCAGATCAAAATGATCACATCTTTACATCCTCAAAACTCAAGTGATTATATGAGGAGGCAAGTTCGGAGAGGCTTTTTGGCTGCTTAAGTAGCTTCATAAGGAAGGATTTTTAGTTTCTTAGAGTTCAGAACAAGTCATGTCTTGCACTAGTACTGTGGTGGTGTTTTTGTTTTTCCTCTTTCCTACACGCAGTTTCTTTACAATTTTCTGCATTTCATTCCTGTGCCAATGAATAATTTCAGATTACATTTTAATTAGTCACAAGTCATGACATGAAGTATTGAGTTTCGTTGTTTTGAATAATAATTTATCTCATTTTTGAATGAAAAAAGACTAATGAAAAGGATGGCCAGCTGGTTGCAGTAAGAAGGGTGAGAAGCACGAATCTGGCAAATAGACACTTCCAGATCAGGCTCTGCAAAGAATCTGTGTGCTTGACAGTGTAAAGGTTCCCCAAGAGTCAAACACAGTCATTTTTCAATGCCCCTGAGGTCTTGCTGCTGTAGTAGCAGGTTATCAGATCTAGCATATCTCTTTTATTTTGAACTAATTTAGGAGAATAGAGTTCAGTTTTCTTTGTTGATAGCGTATCAAATTCCACAGTGAAACCCACACCTTTCATTTATTCACTTACATTGTAGTTCTGTCTTGTTTTCGCCTTCAGAACGTCTGTAGCAATGCAGCAAGGAGAGGAAGGACTTCTAATTCCCTTGTGATTTGCCTGGTTTCTTGAGCAGGGTCTGCAGTCTGTCTCCTCACTGAGGATTTAATGCCACCTGATCCCTGCCTGTCTGCCTTAGCAGCAGGTGCAGCCTCAACAAAGGGGCATGGGCTGTTAGCAAAGTACCTCACCCTGGTGTCAGGTGTACACCCTAAAGATGTCACTCCTTTGCATGAATGGTGTGTGATTCTGGTTCCAGAAGCTATTTGATGGAGGGCACAGTTTATGTGATTTCATTTATAGGGGTAACTTACAACAGTTTTTAAATCTTCGTACTGAAGTAGGGAGGACGTTTATATTTGCATATTGTAAAGAAATCTTGAAATGCAGGACAGAGTGGATGTGTGACAGAACAGTGTTTTAATTGCACACTTGGAGTGGTAAATAAACTTTTTTTTGTAGTTGTTGTTGTGAAACAACTGGCTTAAAATTTAACATAGCTATTTCACCAGATTTTAGTTTTTTCATCACCTGTAATTACCTACAGACAACAAATATTGAATAGTGGCTTTAAAAATAGGATGGTTTAGTGATACAGTAAATACCGGCTCTCGTTAGAACTGGCGTGGCAAGTCCTGCCTTTATTCCGTGTACAGTGGAATCCTGCTGACCTTAAGTACCACCGTGCTCTGTCACAGTGTAGTTGTAACTCGTTTCTTTGTGTACACACAGCCCTCCCTGACTTTTGGAGTGTGGTGCAAAAGGGTGAGAATGTGCTGCAATACAATGAGACGTTTTGCATAGGAGATATCTATTATATGTAATGCCAGATAAAAGCTAAGGATCAGCAGCTTTGTGAATATAATGAAACCCTGTTGAGTACTGGCTGAGATCACATATCTGCTTTTGCAGACCTGGTGAGTTGCGTGTCTGTTGGTTATGTCTGTAGTAGGTCTGTTTGTCTGGGGGCACATCACACTGTTAATGTAACGCTTCTGTGGCTGCAG
Organism: Myrmophylax atrothorax; assembly: GCA_026770055.1. NCBI lineage: Eukaryota > Metazoa > Chordata > Aves > Passeriformes > Thamnophilidae > Myrmophylax > Myrmophylax atrothorax. Next base: position 50,134,674 of record JAOXXN010000265.1, on the reverse strand, counting down.
AGTGAAAGGTTACTCCCTCTTTGGTTCCAAGTACATTTGGACACATATTTGAGCTTGAACTTGGTCCTCCTAAGTGACAGTGAGTTGATTAGGATCTTCAAGACTTGTTTTGTTGAAGGTTGAATGACTAGTTTAACCCTGGAACCCCCAGCAACTTTTGGCTGTTGATTTCCAAAGAATTACTGGGGGTGGAACACCATTTATTGAAGAGGAGCTGTTAAATCTCACCAGCCCTCTGTTGAAGGCATAATGCTTGAGTGATAACATAACCTGTCTTAACAAGCTGTTGTCCCCTGTAAGAAGGAGGAAAAATTGCTTCATGGCATGAAAGCCGAGTACCAAATATAATACTGAACTGTTCTCTGGTTTGTGCTGTAAGAGAACTTGAGATAAAATGATAATGGTGATGCACATCTTCATTTCACAGAGAGTGAAGTTTCTACTGCCACATTGTGTCCTTTTGAAAGGGTGAAAAAAATCCAAACCACGATGTCCAAGCGTTCATTCTGTACTCAGAGGAAAAACATACTGTGTAATGTAAAACACAAAACAAAAACCTGTTTTCCATTCAGTGAACTCCTTGTCAGATTTGTTATTTTGGTGAGAAGTAAAATTTGTCCTTGAACTGTTAAGAAAATTAAAACAAAAAAAACCAAAACAAACAAACAAAAACAAAACAAAAAACCTGTGAAAAACCTGAGCGGCTGCTGGGTTGAAATAAGAATTACACAATCTTTCATTTAATTTCTTTATTAGTATTGCAACAACAAAGTCCCCTTTTCTAACACAGGGTTCATTGTAAAATGAATCTGCAAATGTGTTTGGTGCAACTTGATTTGTTTTGTCTTATATAGACAGCACTAGTCTGTCTCCAAAAGTGTTTTTTTGCAGTCACATTACTGTCAGATTCTCAAACTAAATTTAAAAGGGAATTTTTGCAGGAGTTCAGAGCCGGTCACCTTTGGGGTCTTCCTTGGCAGCTTAACAGCAATTTTAAGAAATACAAAAATTAATCACAGTCCTGTCATTGAGGTCTGCAAACAGAGCAGCACACAGAAGGAAATTAACTTCAGTATGTTTTAGCAGGGTTGGCTTGCACACTGCAAGGATTAGTGTTACAGATTAGTGTCTTGGGATAGTTACAGTCATTGGAAAGAGGAAACAGTTGTAAAAGAGTAATGTTTGTAGCAAGTCAAGTGTGGACACCTTATCTCATGTTGGAAGATCACTGAAGTACTCACTGAAGAGATGACTACAATGTAATTTGCAGAAAGCATTAGTTTTGGACTCGTGGTTGTTTCTTTTGAGAGTGAACATTGAGTTCTTAAAAGAAATTGGTATATTGTTTCCTCAATTACTGGAGTACATGGTTGAATGTTAAGACATAGCTTACTTTCCCTTTTGAGGTCTGAATTCATATTTGAATGGTGTCTCAGCTCGATACCACTGTTAATTTTGTAACAGCACCAAAGAATATTGCAGTCATACCTGACCTCACTAGGCAAAGTTACCAAACAAGACAAACAGAATTTTAGAAAAATCTCTTGAGAACTGTTTTTCTGTGTTTGGAGGAAGACCATGAGAATGCTTCCTGAAATTTGGTGTGGTCTCTGCAGGACCGTGCGTGGCCAAGGCTTTATAGTCATGTACTGGCGGTCAAGGGCTCTTTACATCACATTTGGAGTATTAGTTATGTCCTTGTTTATAATGGAGTGCGCCTTAATGGCAAGAGCCATTTCTCTCTGTACTGCTGACTTGTCCTATGGCTTTGAACATAGGTTATTTATGCTCTGCTTGGGTTTACTCATGGGCAGAATCAAGTTTTACATACTGCTTAGTGTTGTTGCAATGCTTAATTAATATTTATAAAGGCCTTTGACATCCTGTGATGAAAGGAGCTCTGTAAGTGTTCAGTAGTGGTATTATTTTATTAGTGAAAATACAGGAGGAGTCAGGAGGATACCAGTTTTTAATTCAGAGTGAGCAATGGAGTCATTCTGTAACCTTGAGCAGGTCATGCAGTCTCTTGTTTTGTAACATATCCTGGGAAAGTGTGTTGTGCAGCATGTGTTGTTAGATGTCATCCTTCCCTCCCCCAGGTCAGTTCTAAGGGGGGGGGGGGTGGGGGAGTAAAAAAATAAAAGGTACACAACTTTATTGAGCTGCTAAACATGGCAGATATTTCTTAAGGAAACAGATCATTAAAGGGGACAGAGGGTGAGAAGGCAGTAGATGTAACAGTTGCATTTGAGTCAACACAAGTATTTGAACATGTGCTATCTAGTCATAGACCAGATTGAATTCAGCCTGTTACAGATCTCTCTCCTTTGGATTCAGTGTACACTGTGCTTAACTGCAGCTTCACTGTGAAGGGACTGCATGTAATCTTCATTGCATTCTAAGAAATCACTAATCCATGGTATTTATCTGGTAAAAAAAAGTGCCTTTTTTCAGACCAAGTATTGTCCGTATTTGAGTTTTGTGATTGCCAAGATCGATTATCAGCACTCGTAGTATCTTGTATTTGGCTGGTTTGCAGTAATATAGATATCAATCCTTGTGTGGTTTTCCCCTCAAGTGACAGAGAAAGGTTTGATTATATACTGTCATTAAAATTACAAGATACCAAGGAGCTTTTGAAAAGTACACATCTGTTTAAGACTTAGCCAGCTAACCATTTGTCTAATTATATAAAGCACAGTAACATTAAATGGAGCTGTTTGCCATCCATCATGTATGCAAATACAGGGTTTCAGTTTTTTGTTTTATACAAAAATCTGCATTTTACTCCCTGTACAAAACATGTAAGTGGTTTAGAACAAGGGGCTTCAAAACTGTTATTTAAAGTACTTCAGGAAGGTAAAAAACTTGTCCAGTGAAGTGTGAGCCATAATTGAATACAAGTGCTGGTTTGTGCATGTGCAGTAAGGCAGATTCAAATTGAAAGCACCTGGATATTTGTCCTGCTTTGTTGCAGTCTGGTTGTACAGCTTGTTCCTGGGGGCTTTTTACTTGCCTTCAGTCCTGCTTTAGCCCTCAGCTCAGTGGCATAAGGGGAAGAAGAAGAGTAACGTTCTCTGCTGAGGATAAGCAATGGTTTTTAGTCTTTAGGAACAGCAATTAAGAAAACCCATTCTTCACATAACCCTAGTTACAAGCCTTAATTTACAGAGCATGCTTAGCAGTAATGAGATGTCAAGAATTTACCTGCCCAACTCCAGCTGAGTATACTGGACCTATGCAGGTAGATTGATTTGAAGATACAGTAATTTGGCAAGATTCGTACAGCATTTCCCAGACCTGCAAAATATGTTACTTGCTTTTCCTTCTGCCTTCAGTTTGGACTTCCTGATATGGATCATGACAGTCCTGAAACTGAGTATTTGCAGGAAGTAACTGGATGACTTTTCTTACCTGTTAAAAATAAATATTGCCTCAGGTAATAACTGGAGTGGAAAGTACAAACCTTAAATACCTTTGCCAAGAAAATCTGAGCAAGCCGTACAGAGTTGTTTGAACTTCTGTTACATTAGAAAAACAACCTTAACTTGCCGCTTCTTTCACCTTGACCTACAACCAATGAATAATAACTATGTGTGGAAAACCTTGTTCTTAACTTCCTACTGATACAATTAAGTACATTCTTCCTTTAGTAATTTGATTTAGTATAATTAAAATATCGACTTAAAGTTTGATAAATGTTACTGCCATTACTGAAGTGCCCTGAAGCACTGTATGTGGAAAATTTTGCAGTATTACACGGATCTGGAGATATGTAATGTGCTTGTCAGGCTATTAACTTGCATGAAGTGTTTTGGGGTTTATAGCATACAAATTCAGAGTGTTTCTTTGGAAACTGAGTAAACAATCAGATCCCTTCTAAAATGAAGTAGAAGTTGCACCACTAGCAGTGTGTGAGGGAACCATATAATACCCCCAGGCAGGTAGAATTCAAGCACTTCATCATTCAGTAGAAGCTGCCTGTAAGGAGCATGATTCTGTCTGGCCTTGGTTTGTTGCTTTGGTTTTTGGTTTGGGTTTTATTCCTTTTTCTTTTCCCCTGCAGTAATTGGCACTAAAGAGAAACTGCTTCACTTATATTTCAATTTTTTCCTTGATCCCTTCGGTAGTGCCATTACATGAAAAGTTAGGAAGACCTCCAGTATTTTGTAGTATGTTTAAAAACTACAGCAAATAACACAGTAATGTGATGCTGTCTAATATTTTCTTTATTTTCCCCTTCCCCTTAAATTCTGTCCTGTATCTATAGATTGTTTGGATCTTTCCCAGGATGGCTTTTAGGTCTTGTTTTTTTATAACTGAGAAATACAAATACATAAAAACAGCAGTCAAAATCCACAAAATGTTAAAGTTTATTTTAAACTTAACTACTTTTGTTGTCAAAGGTTCTGTATAATCCAGTTTCTTACTGTCTGGTATGGCCTGTGCTGGTGCCACAAATGATGCTGTGGCAGAAAATGTTTCATTTGATGAAACTGTATTATCCTTTTTTTGCTATTCTTTCTGAAATGTCACATTCTGACATTAAAACAAGTGTCATAATTGTTGTGTGTACTGTGGCATAGTTACCATAGCAAATAGATTCATTTCTTGGGACTTTTTTAAGTGTTAAAAATAATTCTATTCCTGGCATTTGAGACAGAAGTTTGTAATCCAAGAAAGTACAGAGCTGCTTTTGTTAAAATAAATTTTACCCCATAGTCAGCAGTCAGCATTTGCTTTTGAGCTGCAGTCAGAAAATTAACAGTAAATATTTTTTAATAGCACTTGTCTTCCATCCCTACAGAAGTGCATTATTAAGGTGGCATTAAGGCTCACCAGCTTCACTTGTGTCTCAGTTTGTGGCCTGTTCAAAGCTGCGGTGAGACACTGGCAGAGCTGCCAGTAGAGGTTTGAGCTTGACTTGTGGAATCAGTCAGGGCTGCAAAGTGCAGCAGTTACTGATACAGACCTGGAGAGCAGCTCGTTCAGGGGTTCCTGCTGCAGCTCTTGCACAGAGGACATACCTGTAATTAGTTCCCTGCTTGCTGGACCACTGCATGCAGAAATACGTGCTGGTTCCACTCCAAGGTGATACATTTTTTCGAAAAACCATTCCAGGGCTGCACTGCCAGTCAGTGACACAGAGTTGGTTCATCAGCAGTGCCAAGTCTGCTGGTGCTGGGGCAGTCAGTGCTGGGCTGATGGTGTTCAACATGGGCATTAATGACCTGCTCAGCTGGGATGGGATGTACCCTCAGGACGCTGGCTGGTGATACTAAACTAGGCTGAGTGCTTGATGTCTCTGGAGGTTAAGTTTGCTATTCAGGGCGAACACAGTAGGTTGCAAAGGGTGGTCTGACAGAAACCTATAGCATGGGTTAGGCATCCACTGACTAGAAAGTAGCTCTGCAGAAAAAACATCTGATGGTCTGAGAAAGAAAAGGTAGGATGTGAGGCAGCAGAGAGTCCTTGCTGTTAAGAAACCAGCCACGTGCTGTGCTGTGTTGGCAAGGCTATAGCCAGTGGGTCAAGAGAAGGGATTCAGCACTTAAAAGTCCATATTTAACAGTATATCCAGTTTGGGCTCTCCTACAGGAAAGGTGCAGACATATTAAATGGCCACTAAGATGATTCATGTTCTGGAGCGCATCTTGTACAAGGAGAAACTGAGAGAATTGAGTTTGTTCAGCCTTAGAAGTAGAAAGGTGTGGGGATAATACAACTGCTGTCCTTGGCTGCCCCCTGAGAGGGTGCCAGAAGCCAGAGCCTTTGTGCAGGCAGTGTACAGTGATAAACCAGAGAGCAAACACAAGTTGCAGAAAAGAAATTCTGATTAGATATTGAGAGAGGCAAATGCAACGTGTGTAGGGAAAAAGTGGAATAAGCTCTCCACAGCAGTGGTAGTGTCTCTATCCTTGGAGATACTCAGAATGTGACTAGGTCCTGAGCCACCTGTTTGATGATGGCTCTGTTTTGAGTGGGGTTAGATCAGGCTCTGACTTCTGGAGGTCTCTTCAGTCAGAATTATTTGTGATTCAGATAGTGAGACCAGTAAGGGTATCACATATCTAATGTATAAAGTGTCATTTAGTTCTAGAAGAATTGGTTTGAAAAAAAATTTGAAAGATCAGTCTGGAAATGACTGCTAGGGAGAAGATTCTGTGTAACTTCTGTTAGTTTTCAAACAAAACAAAGTTTGTTTTCTCCTCAGAGGCAAACCGTTAGAGATTATAAAACTGGTTGGAGTGTCTCTCTTAATACAAAGCAATAATGGCAAATACTTGTGCATGCTGCACTTGCAGACTAATAATCAGTCCTTTAACTGCCATCTGACACTTTCCCCAGACAGCCCAAGTTCTTTTCAAACCCCATGTTGTATGGTGAGGTCGGACACTCGAGGGGTTGCACAGTGAGGTAGGTAAGGTGTTCTTTTGAATGGTGTAGTGGGGAAAGTGTCTCATATGCAAAGGAAATGCAGCAGCTCCCTCGGAGTGGTCATCTGTTCAGGGCTTTGATTGCACACACACACACACACATGCGCTCACACTCTTGCGGAAGTGAAAGGACTTCCGTTAATAATACAGAAATATTTTGCCCTGTTTGTCATCTGCAGAAATTAGGGTGTTAATCAGGATTTGCAAGAGTGCATATAACCAGGATAGATCATGTGTAGTGGAACAGAGATCTCAGCTGTACTTCTTGAGGGTTGCCAGCTGGGTCTTGCCCTGTCAGTAGAACTGACTCGTGTCTCTCCAAGCCTGCAGCAGACAGGGTTCTTTATTGATTTTATTGGGTGTTTTATCCTTCTGTTGCTCCGTGTTGTTTGTTACTCATTCATTTCTCTACATATTTTTTGTGACTTTCAGAGCAACAAAGGTATTTTTCTTGGTAAACAGTTGTAGATAAGGGAGCTTTCTACGTGTGTGGATAGTTTTTAGAGGAACTTAAGGCTTCTTGATAATCACATAAAACATTGAAGTCCTGAACGGAACTGGGTCTTCCTGAAGAAATGTTCTGGTATGATACATTACTGGACATCTTAATTACAGACAGATTTCTAACCTAGTGTTTTGCTTTCCTGGGCTATTTTTACCACATTTCACAGTTGTCTAATCATACTTTAGCTGTGTCTTTGGGGCGCATGAGTGTGCATGCTATGAAATAATAATTACTGAGCTGCAAGAGCTCTGAATGAAGACTTGTAGAGGAGAAAACTTGCTCAGTTCTTACATTCTAGAACTTCAGCTGTAGCTCTCCATTTT
>JAOXXN010000265.1:50081804-50122124 GCA_026770055.1 Myrmophylax atrothorax | reverse complement strand
AACAACAAGTAGGGAAAGAGCATGCCAGAATAAAGTTGCAACCTGTTGATACCAGAACGCCTCTGCTGTTATTATTTCCTACAGAGCTTTATGGTCTCGTGCATGTGACGTAGCCAAAGTGATCGGACAGATCCCTTCCACCTCAGTAGAACTTGCATGAGTGAAGGCTAAATACAGCTTTGGTAAATCAAGTAAACTAAATATTGGTTGCTGCCATATTGTGGTTGTTGGTGATGTGCCCACTGGAATATTAAATGTGCATCTCCACTAAAAGAGCAGGAGGGGAGGTTGTCATGCAAAACAAAGGGCTTCTTTGCAGCCTTAGTCCATATATGTTGCTTCTGCTGCTGCCTTGTTTTCCAATCTCCATGTCCTAAATTTACCACAAAGGCAGACCATAACTAGGTGATTACTTTCAGGCTATGGATCTTTTGTCCTTGTCTCCTTTTAGTGCTGCGTGTCATTGTAAGCCATAGTTTCAGCTGTGACTTTTTTCATGTTCTTTTCCATTCCTGGTCATCTGCTCACAAAACTAAGGAAAGTTCTTTTAAGTAGAAGGCTGCCTGTGTGCCAAGCAGTTACGGGAAGTCATTTTGTATTTTGATTCTGCCATTTTTCAGCAACTCTTTTAAGACACCTCTTAAACTTTTGTTTGCTGTAAGAAAGTTTTCTGGAAGTTGTGTACTTGTAGTTGGCACTGCAGCCCAAAAGGCTGTGCAGCTTGACAGTACAAAAGTAGCAAACATAACAAATTTTTGAGATTATAGTAACTTGGAAAGATGAGGGTGCCCTAAGAGAGCTTTATCATATTGCTTGCAATCTGTGGCTCAAAGACAACAAAAATTTCTGCCTCAGTGCTGTGACAGACAATGCAAAGTACACTGACCTCCCCAGCCCTTCACTGAAAAACCTGCAGGGCTTTTCCTTGCCGGAGTTTAGGGCTTGGAAGTGCTTTGACATTTTATAGGGTACAAAAAAGCAAGAACAAACGTGGCTTAGACAATACCAGACAGTACATAAAACACTCTTCCATATGATGTGGAACACTTGCCTCAAACTTGGTTAAATGCAGACTGAACTTGCCATTGTGCACTAATGGCATTTGGTGGTAACATCAGGATGTCAATACTAAGGACTCATCTTGCCCCTATCAATTGTATCCATCCATGAAGAGGGAGAGCCTCACTCTGGGAAACCAGGAAGATATTTTATTACTCTTCATAGAACCTTTTGTCATTAAGAGAGTGCTTTGAAGTCCTCAATCAGGAAGCTATTAGTACATAGCATCTCAAAATATTTTTGCAGCAATCCATTAGCTGTAAATGTCACTTTGTACACTGGCTTGGCAGCATCTAAGCAAAAGTATTGCCTATACCATAATAAATGCAATGAAAGGAAAAGTCTCAGTGATGTGACAGCAAAACCAACTCAACTCTAAGCTTTTTAAACTGTGGTCGAAAAAGAGCTTTGTTTTATGCATAAATAAATAGTTCAGTGCTACAATAAACTCCAGTTTTGTTTATAACACTGTTCTGTTTTTTATAAAACTTTTTTCTGAAAGATTGTAGGTTATACTTGTTAGTTGTTTCCCATTTATAGAGTCTCTGATCCTATCCCTTATCTGTCAGTTATTTTTATATTAATTGTCTTTGTCTTAATCTTTCCCTATAAAAAGAAATTGCTCTTAAGTGAGCTGGAAACTTGGCCTTAAATTTATTTTTAAGGAGGTGAAGAGAATTGGTTAACAAAGATATGATTCACCATAGAAACAGCTCAGCCAATAGCATATATGCAGTGAATTAACCATTCCATGGTACTTTCATATTTGGTACAGAACATAGCAACAAGAGGATAGCTTGACAACAATAGCAGCTGCTTTTTTTTTTCCTTTTTTTTTGAAAGAATGTTCTTGTGGAAAAAATAGATTCCCTGGAAAGTAATTTATATTACAAGTTTCATCACAAAAATTCTGTGGGTGGGTACAATAGCCTAGAAATTAAATTAGAGATTTGTGTAATAAATGATGGGTTTGATTTGATGTGACACTTCTAGTCTCTTACAAGTGACATAGCTACAGGCAATAGAATAATCTCTTCCCCTTGTGAAGATAAATGTTGTATCAGACCAAACCATCTTATATTAAATTACAACTTCCCCCCCCTTTTCCATATGAAAAGATTCATGAGTCTTTGTTAAATAATAGCACAACCCAATTATAGGGGTACTTTGGCCAAAACGTTTTGAAGATATTTTCTATTCTCAGGCATGTATTTGATTTCTATAGGGAACTTCCATGGCAGAACTAATCTGAATAAAGGAATTTTCCTTTATGCAGCACGTGGTGTGACTGTGGCCGTACTGAGCCCAAAGGTGCTTATCACAATTAGAGTGAAACTGTCAAATGGAAATAAGTGTGATAAGAGGAATCTCGTATCTTGTCTGCCTGTCTTGGGGGCCAGAGGCACACAGTGCATGTGGCTCTTACACAACTTGATTGTGCTCATATTACTGCTTTTCATGTTTTGGCAGAGAGAAGGAGCAAGAAAGGGAAGAACAGTTAATGGAAGACAAGAAAAGGAAGAAAGAGGATAAGAAAAAGAAGGACTCTGCTCAGAAGGTATCTTTTGGGACTTGAATTCTTTTATCCAGCTGAAACATAGATAGTATTGGTGGTAATAAGATGCTAAATTGTTCATATTAGAGCTTGAAAAATTGATTGCTTAGTGATGCTTCTTTAAAGAGTATTTTTGCATCATTTTTCTGTAACTAAAGTGTTTAACTTGGACGTTTCTTCCCCTTAGGGTGTTATGTGAAGTAAAAGATGTTTTTTCATAGAAAGTATTTAAGTGACTTAATATGGGCTCTTTTGATCTTTTTTATGCAACTCCTGCTGCTTTGGGGATGGAAATACTGCTGGGCTTTTGCAATTCTTGCAGTAAAATTAACTAAATATTTTCTAGAGCAAGAAGATCCTTTTTATTTTTTTCCTTCTTTTTTTTTCTAAGTCCTTAAGGAAGTTTACATGAAAGAGATTCCCTTTAGTTTTTGCTAAGTATTGCTTACATTTTACATTTTCTGTAGCTAACAGCACTTTTGCTGAAGTGTGTCAGTTCAAGTCTGAGTCGTGGAGAATCGGTAAATCACTGAAAATTGGTTTTGCTCAGAAAATAGATTTGAAACTTGGTGTATTAGAAAGTCTCTGTTTTGCAGAAAATCTAGTAATTGTTCTAGGAGCTGACACACAAACTCGTCTTACAGCTTTATCCATGCTTTTTACTGGTAAAATCCTTTCTGTCTAGTTCAGATGCAGCCCTGCTGGAGCAAGTCCAGCACGAGGCCCCTCAGGTGGCTGAGGGACTGGAGTATCTGACAAATGAGGAGGGGCTGAGAGTGTTAGGGCTGTTCAGCCTAGAGCAGAGAAGGCTTAGGGGACTGTCCTCTGTGGTGCCCAGTGACAAGGCACAAGGCATCATGCACATGTTGGGAGTCTACTTAATCATAAAATGATTCCTTTTTTTCTGCATGTGTATGACTAGACAGCCGTTGGATCGGATCTCCCAGAGAGGTTGTGGTAGCTCTGTCTTTGGGGATGCTCAAAAATGAGTTGGATATGGCCCTCTTCAGTCTAGTTTTGATGACTGAGGAGACCTTTGGGGTTGGGTGGGAAACTGGGGTGGGAACTGTGGATTAGATTTCCAGAGGCTGTCCGTTCCAACCTCAGTGATTATGTGAAATCAAGAGCAGAAGGCTTTGCTTTCAGCAGTCTGGTTTTCAGTTGCTTCAGTAACAACAGATCCTGTGCTCCTGCTGAGAAGAGCCAGCACCGAGTTCTGTTTAAATTTGGGCTTATGCAGGGTGGTTTGAAATCTGGCTTTTTCACCATTTTGAGTCTATCAGTTTAAATTAGGTTCAGATGAACTGGTGTGTTTGTGTTGTCTTCATCCAGCTATTGTGTTAATACATTCCAAGTAATAGTGCAGAAGATCAGTAGCTACAGAGTAAGGTGTCTTCAGTGTCTTCTTGTTTCAGTGTTGCTGCTGTTTAATGTTGAAGTACCAAAAGTATATGCAGGAACCAAGAGGAGCAGACCTTGATGAATAAAGAGTAGTGACTTGAGGATTATGTGCTGATACTCAGTGATAAAAGGGAAACTTCAAAAGGTAGCACTGATCATCTTGATAACAGCACTGTGTTTACTGAGGAATTGGTGCTTTGAATACAAGACTTGCCAGCTTTCCTGTGTGGTCTCTCAACTACTAAGTTATTCAGTAAGATTGAATGTTATGATATTCTGCCAAACTCTTGGGAAGGGTAAAGACTAAATAGCTTAATCTCCTAGAGGCTAAACTGAAGAGTAATGCTTGGAGATACCTCAGAATAGCAAATCGGGCAGCTGAATGGACAGAACATAAATGTGTGTGTTCATTCTTAGTGACTGTGCAGGTGTTCACCAAATAAGCAGTAATGATTTGGGGGGAACCTTTTTCAAACATCGTGTAACATGAGACAGGTGTTTCTGTCTGGATCATCCAAAACGTCAAAAGTAAAATAAAGAAATTGCTTTGAGAGAGGTTGTGCAAGCAGATTCCCAGTGTAAATTCCTGTGGTTGGTGTCCGAGGGGCTGCTTTGTAGCTTGTCAGGAGGCTGAGCCTGACTGCACCTTTCCCGTTCACTGTGGCTGCTCCTGCCCTGCTGCAGCTCACAGGTTGCCCACAGAGAGGTGACAGCTGTAATTCTGAGACTGTGGCACACTTTTTCAGCTTTTGAGTTTAGACAAAACCAGATAATTTTGACTAGGAGAGAAATACAGTATAGGCAGAAGTAATTGTTTTTTTCCTGAACCGAACTGTGGTTATAATGTTGAATTCTTCAAGGATTTGGTAACATGGGGTTTTCCCAAGTAGGCAAGTTAATTTACTGAACATGCTTACTGTTAACTGTAGTAAACCTATCAGCATTACCAGATTCTATTAGTGAATAATTTTTTCCCCTTTTCCTTTAGTAGTGGAGCATCAGGGTCGATTAAGTGCTTAACAGAATCTTTAACTGTGTCACAGAGGATGTAATTTAACACATACAGAATTTTTCGCAAGTTGAAAATGGATGTCTGGCTTGGTACAGACACAGTTTTTGGTATCAGGTGCATTTTTATTTTCTTGGAGACTTTTATGTAATTCTGTGACATTACAGAGCCTAAGATTTTGTGTTTCAATGAGTGTTCCACTTTGCATATTACAGTTTTCATCTTTACCAAGTAAATGATGCTATAGTAATTCAGTGCAGTTTGTCTTTTTATTCTTTACCATACAAAGGAGTTCTGGCTTCGTTGATTTCAGCAATAAACTGCTTTTTACATGTGCTTTCATTATTCTGTACTGTCACTGTGTGCTTTCCAGAATTATGGACTAGTTCAGCAATTTCTTTTAAGAATAGGTGTCATAGAACCTGACACATGATTATCTGTAGGGTTTTTTCATTATTGTGTGGTGGAACTCATGATAGACAGGTTCAAAACATGCTACAATACACTTGATTCCAGAGAATATACCAGTGATGTGTTTGTCTCTACTGTAGCTTGAAATCTGCTGTGCTGAAACAATGTAGAAGTACAGCAAAGCCCGTAATGGGTATGTTGGCCAGGGTGAATGCTCATTTCAGCAATTAACTTCCTGTTTCATTCGATAGATTTCCTTTATAGGTGTTGCTGGTACTTTTTGTAGTTATGGCATGCATCCAGAAAGGTGTAGGATTTCCTCTTCTTGGAAGAGATTCTATGGGAAAGGGTGAGATGGGAAGGTGGCAGAGAGACAGACTGGTGTGGTTATTCCTGCTAGCCCTGACAGTCTGCTGTAAGGATGGAGACTCATAGAAGGAAAGTTTTGTTACATATTAATGTATTAACACTTTACCCTCAAGACCTGGAAGAATTGTAGTGCTGTAGCACGTGTTTAATTGTGCTTGGGAAGTCCATGTTTGGGTTGAGGAAGGGGGGTGAATACTTAAAATCATGAGTGAAGTAATTACTGTTTCTGCCAGGGAGTTTTGCTTCAGGCAAAGGATTTACAGGAGCTGTAGTACTTTTGAAATCTTTGTGTGTGTGCATTTATATATGTGTGTGTGTATAACTGCAACTACTGTTTAGACTTGTAGTTCATCAACTGGTTATTTTCATTCAGCAACAAATACTGGGTTTGTGCTAATATGGTTATGGTGGTGCTTTAGCACAACCTGTTCAATGTTTGTTTTGAGGTTCTTAAAACTCTATTTACATTCTTGCTCTTAATTTGCAGGTCACAGATCAAAAAACCAAAGGTAAGAATCTTGGATTCTAAGGAGTACTTTTATTTACTCGAGCTAAGATTTATATCTTGATTAAAAACTGTTAGAAGAGGAAGGGGAATTATGAGTCAAGATGAAATACTGAAGATGAGTACTCAGAAGAAATGAAAGGTGATTAAAATGGTGAACATGAAACTATTCTGCTCATGTGTTGTCAGCACCAAAATACTTGAAGGAATAAGATAGGATAAGATAGGTTAGCTGAAATATTTAGCTTTCTGTTCTGCAGAGGTTTTAGACAAGTAAGTGAAAGCTGAAACTGTCTATATAAATTGAATGAAAGACAAGGAGAGTTCTGCTTCTGGTGAGGTACCAGAGTGAGTGAAAATTACTTGGTTTTGAAAACTTAAATTCAAGCACATAAAAATCCAACAGATAAGGCAGGAGTGATGAGTGAACATCTTGAAAGTTGAGCTAATTAACTTAGCTGATGTAAAAATATATTTAATCTTGTTTATCAGTTTTCTGTAAATTGTGACAGAAAACTGCTATTATTGACAGAACAAGACTAAGATAATAGCTTGATTTTGCAGCTAACATTACCTTTTGGGGATTTGGGCAATGAAGCCTATATAGAGGAATTGGAAAACCCTGACAAAATAAAATGTGGATAATAGTGCATTCATGTTGCCAGAGAGAGACTCACTTGTATTGATCTCACGTTTTTAAGAGTGCAAGTTTTACTGATTATACTTAACTTCGCTGGACAGCCCTTTCTTACATTAATCTTCCATGAAGGCTGGAGCGGGTATATTAAGTTTTTCTTGCCTTTGGAGTCTGAAAGCACCTTTTAGGTGCCTGGCTAAGAATTTTTTACTGTGTTTCAAAAAACCACATGGACAGTATAAGGGGTCATGACTCTGGAGTCTCTTAACTAAATTTTGTGATGGTGTTAGCACCTCAAGGATTTGTTTGTGTTTTTCTTCTTCTCCAATACATACTAGCCCTCAGAAGCAGCTTGTCCTTGCTTACAGGGGCACCTGGTGACCAGCTGGGAAACTTTAAGTGAGCCCAATGCAGGCACTGTATGTAGGAGTCCTTTGGGGTGAGAGTCAGCTATTACTGCCTTGTTTAAGAGCAGTGGAGAGAACTCAGATTTGTTAACTCTGAATCCAAGAGGAGGTGGGTTGTTTCCCCTCTTTTTATTTGCTTAGGCGGTGGTTGTGTAGCCTAATAAGCAGGTGAAAACTTGGGTTCTGATTTCAGATCTCCCATGAAGGTGATGCATAACAATCCAAAAGCCAATTGAAGATGAGGGAACAGAGAGGGGAGGTGGGGTCAGTTATATTTGGCTGCTCGTGTTTTAAAACAACTCATTGTGTAGGGTGGTATTCTTTGGCAACTTTATGTTTGCAAGAAATTTTGGACTTGGATTGAAATACTTGCTGAGGGCAGAGTTTCATTCTGGACTACAGAGTTGCAGATGGAAGCTAAAGGTCTGCTGCCACTGCTGCCACCTGCTTCTTTAATTACATTGTTCTGGGTGGTTGTTAAGATTGAAGCTGTGCAGTATTTCACAGAGGAATGAAATAATAAAAGGAAAGAGTCAGTGAGTTCTTGTAGCTAACACAGGTTTAAGTGGAAAAATTTCTGATTTTCATTCTTCCTGTTCTGCAGTGCCCGACGTGACGAAACCAAGTTTAAGCCAACCAGTGGCTGCCAGCCCAATTGGCAACTCTCCATCGCCACCAGTCAATGGTGGCAACAATGCCAAAAGGGTGGCAGTGCCGAACGGACAACCGCCAAGCGCCGCCCGCTACATGCCTCGGGAGGTGCCGCCGCGATTCCGTTGCCAGCAGGACCACAAAGTGTTACTGAAACGTGGGCAGCCCCCTCCGCCATCCTGTATGCTCCTCGGGGGTGGAGCAGGGCCTCCCCCCGCCACAGCACCGGGAGCAAACCCCAACAACGCACAACCAGTGACAGGAGCGCTGCTGCAGAGCGACAGCGGGACTGCAACAGGCAAGGAACAGGGACAGTACTGCATGAGGGTGTGCTTGTGCATGGCAGAAAAGGGAGGACCAAAGTTGTGCATAAGCTACATTATATAATAAAACTCCTCAGATTGCTTCTGAAGAGCTTACTTCTGCTATTTTAGTGTACAGACTGCTCTTGCTGTTGGCAGCAATTGATAAAATTCTTACTACTAGATGGAACAAAAAGGGTTAATTTTTTTCATGTGTGTTTTGTGTTGTTTTGATCAGTTGCTGAAATGATCCCCAGCAAGGTAAACACAGTGCATGAATAAACAGTGTTTTATGGTTGTCATTGAGTAGTTCTTAATAGCTCTTGAGGTTTCTTTGATGGCATGAATTTCCTATCCTGTCACGGTTTTGTATCATCTGTATAGATGGTGCAACATAAGTGTAGATGCCAGGTCTGCAATGGGCAGGTGTCTGTCACTTCTTGTCTGGATGAAATAGAAAGATGGTCCTCTCCCTCCTGACTTTTTTTTAAGTAGGGATCTTGTTTTTTGTAATTATGTAGGCCTTTTTATACAAATGGTGACTGCCCTGTATTTACTTTTCCTTGCACTTTGAATTCCAAAAGATTAATTAATTTAAGGATTGTTTTATGAGCACAGGGAAGTTATGGCTGCTTCTCAGTTTTTTAGAGCCTTGGGGAATGGCAGTAGGTGTAATATTTCTTCTCAAATTATAATGGTAGAACAAACAAAATTCCAATCAAGATATCTGCCTGCTAAAGGAGAGACTTAGATGACCTGAAAAGTCAAGAACAGCTTCAATTCTAAAAATAAGGGTGTTAAAAAAAAAATAAAAACACAACTTGAGAGTGTAAAAGAATAAAATAACAATACCAATATGTCTGAGCTTGCCTTTGAAAATCGTGGCAGATCAATGGGATGCTGATTTTTTTTTATTTTTTTTAACCACAGTCTTGGAGAGCATAAACTTTTTATAGTTCTCTGTGGTTGGGAATTAAAAACAGAGGTGGCTTGTAACTCCAGAATCAAGTACGCTGGTTGGGGTGACTGTCTTTATTAAAAAGGATTCTAGGAAAATTAATAACTCCATTTGTCTTGTGGTTTAAGTACTTGAATTCCTTTGTAGCCAATCCCAATTTGACAGATTATTTATCCTGTGTTTGATGTTAACTATTTAATAAAGGGTGGAGTGAATGTCAAACTATAATGACAAAGTTTTAACTGATCAGTTTAAAACCAGATGTCGTAGAGATAACTGATTTTGATAAAGCACCTGAAAGATGAAGAGGGGAAAAAGCTCCACCCTAAAGTCTTGCATTCATCTATGAAGTCCTGGCATTGGTTATACCTTCACAGTGATTGTAGTAGAACAACTGAGGAGAATTTGTGGTAGTGAAGCATTTTAAAGGTCTTCAAATTTCTCATGAGCAGCATTTATTGCTGTTGGGTGTACTCTGTAAGGACCATTTAGAAGTATTTGAGAGACTCCTAAATTCTATGGGATTATTTGATGCCTACTTTTTTTTTCCCTGAGTCTGAAATTTGATAATTATGGATTCTCATGTTTTTACATTTTAGGTTAATGGTGCATTAACAACTGAGGTGATTGTATTAGCTAATGGTTAGTTACTTTATCCTGACGTAAGTCAGGAGTGTCAACAAAGATACGGGTCCTTCAGACCTGCCTCACCCCATCCACATTTCTGCACCATAGCACAGTTAACTGGGCTGGGGAGCTGACTTGTATTAAAATTAAATCAGGTTGTTCTTTTCAATCTGTGTGATTGTTACTAATTCACCTAACTGAGTGTCAGTGGGAACATATGTGCTGGCATGTGAGGGTAGGTGTGCCAGAGGAGTGGGAATGAGCAGCTGGGCAAGAGGAAGATCAGGCTGTTACTTAGGCTGCTCCATCAAAGTGTGTATCTGTCTCACACATCGTTTATCCCACCTGAGATCCTGCCTGTGGACAGAGTTTCAGTTTGGGCCCAGTTCATTCAGTTGTATGTGTACTGATACTGTGATTTATTCATCCTGCCAGAAAGAAAACAGGTTCCCAAAGGGGGAGATAGTGCAGCTTACCTACTCCTCTGTTTTCTTATATTCACCAGATGGCCATAGATGGAGTTGGTGAAGCTTTAATATAAAAAGTCAACACATAATCATTCTTTACATGGATCTTTTTCTGCCAGGATTGAAATCCATCTGTAAGGTGGCAAACCCAGCACCTGAAAGATGACACCAAGGTTACAACTGTCTCCTGCCAATACAGGAGGATGACGTGACAGGCACTCTATGCAGTTCTTCTAATACCAGTAATTCAGGATATGCAAGACACTTTTGGACAACAAAGCAAATATTTTACTGTTGAAAGTCTTTCAATATTTACAGTAGTCCTCTTGAGATCTGCCACCATCTCTCGCAGCAAAACTTCATCTTGATTTCAGAACCACATAAAAGTAGTCATTTCCTAATAACTTCTTGTGTTTTAGTTAGATCAGGAACTTTATTTTCAGCATGTTTGTTATTAAGGAAGAGTCTGTTTAAGAACCAAGATTCCTTGCCCCCATTATCTTAAGACAAAACCATAAAGTGCAAAATTTTGTTGCTGCTGTCAAATACACCAAGGGGAGGTTTTATAAAACAGCCCATTAAATTGTGTCCTAGCACACTGTGTTAACAAGCATCTCGGTACTTTCAGAATGTCTTCACAGAAATTAAGTTCTCTGTTAAAGTCACTGATTTGAAGATCTTACTAAGTGCATAGCTGCTTATGCATCATTCAGTTGCTGAATCGTTTGTAATTTCAAAAGACAGCAACCTTGCAGCCTTTTGAGCTTGTCTTTAACTGTCCTCCTTAAGCTCTTCCTGTGATCAGTCTAATCAGAGTTTTTTAATTGGAAGGGAAAAAAGGCTTTTTCTGTGCTAAAAAGGTAGATGGATATAAATATCACTAGTCACACTTCTTTGCTATTGTTAAGCTCACATTCAAGGTTAAGGCAACAGAAGGAACAGAACATACTTGGGAACTGCTTGGTCTTTTGGATCTTGGTGACTGAGGTTTAATGGGTGAAAACTACTGTTCATCAATATTCAGAGCTTATGAGGGAGTTCAAACCCTGCTGTAGAGTCTGGATCTTCACTGGTGACCCTCAGTGAAGGGGAATCTGGAAGGCATTCAGTGGATGTTGGTTGTTCAAGCTAATGAACTGAAAGCCTCAGACAGGCACTGAAAGCTCATCTTATCTTCTGCTGAAAGTATTTGCAGCCAGGAATTCTGATCTTCAGTTTTTAATATATAGCACAGGAATTGAGGTGGGGAGGGTTATCCACTTATTTGAGCCATTTGCCTGATTTTCCTGGAAGCTGTCATGTGAGCCAGGGCTGGCAGTAACAGTGTGAATGCTGCTGCAGCTGTTACTATGGAGTTTATGCTCTGTGAAATAAGTGGGATAACCAAATAAGACTATACATTATGGTTCTGTATGTGGTTTTGTCTAAGGGAGAGTGTTTAGTCGTCGTCACTGGGAACTTGTGAGGACAGTTTAGGATCCCTTGGATTAAAAATACAGAGGAAAAATGAGTGGAACCCTATACAGAGAACAACATTTGAAGTTCTAATGGACTTAAATTATTTAGAAGATCAGGTAGTAATGTGGATTGCAAGGGAATCTTGGCTGATGTTTTAAACCAATGACAATAATGTGTTTGTGTACATGTAGACATCACGCTGTCAGTGCTGACACAGCTTCATCAGTTGTGGCACTGTGTTAATTTATGTCTGCTGTGCAACTGTGCAAATATCTTGTGCATGTGATGTCGTACCACACAAACATAACAGTTCACTACAGATGAAAGAAAGGGCCCTGTACATTGATGTTCATTCTGTTAATTTTCTTAGAGTGATTCCAAAGCTCATTGAAACTGCAGGTTTACCTTGTACAATATGCTAAGCCAGGAAGAGCCTAACCTATCAAAAAGTGGACACTTTTGTGTTAGAGAATGCAGCTGACTTAGTTAAATATCTTGACTGCTATCAGGATTGTCACAAATGAGAGGTAAAACTTGAGGAATTGAGAGGTTATGAGAGAGAAAAGTGAGATCTGTTACTAGCCTCCATCCAGTGGCAGAGAGATCAGCTTAGCTGCCTACAAAAACACATACTGTGGTTTCTAGGGTAAATAAAACGGTGACAAAATGTGGGGCAGTTACATACTGAACAAAATTTGCATGTTACCACATAGAAAATTTAACTTGCATAGCTTTGGTCTCTTGACTTACAGCAGCTTTTGGTACTAATTTTATTTGTTTTGCAAAGGCTTGAAACTAAGTCCGTGTGGCAAAATTGATTTGAAAAAGATGCTTGAAGATGAAGATGAAGGATAGACTTCTTCAGCTTTATATATTCCTTAATGGTTTTTGTCTTCTGATCTATAATAAATTGTAGTTGCTTTGAGTCAGCTGAGGAGCAAACCAACAGCTGTGTGTACACACATGCTTACAAATAGTCATACATGTTCTTGTTCCATATATAGTATAATTTTAAACTTGTATTTGAAAAGTCTACAACCAGTATCAAAAGTGTTCATTAACTGTGTTGAACTTAGAGTTGGAGTGTTGGCAGGAGTAGTGAGTCAGTGGTGATTTCAAATGCCCACTAAATGCTTTTGGGGAGTTTGTTGAAAGTTGTTTATCAGTATTTTCAATGGCGTTCCCCAGCCTGATGTTCTTTCAAAGCAACTTTGTTACACATTTGCGTGGAAGGTTTTTATTAAGGAGAACATTGATCAGTGGTGTCAGAAGTCTGGTGTTCCATGCTTGTAAATAATACTGATTATTAATGACTTTTTTGAGTGTAATTTTGGGTTTTGTTTTTTGTTGTTTTTTTTTCTTTTAGATTCAGCAATTGGAGGTGCTGCTGCTTCAAATTATGCAAATTCCACTTGGGGTCCTGGAGCCTCCTCCAACAGCGGCACCAACGCCAACCCAACTCACATCTGGGACAAGGTGATTGTAGACGGGTCTGACATGGAAGAGTGGCCTTGTATTGCCAGCAAAGATGCTGAGTCTTCTTCCGAAAACACCACCGATAACAACAGTGCCTCGAACCCTGGCTTGGAGAAGAATGCTCTGCCAGGAAGCACCACTAATAACAAAGGAAAAGGAAGCCAGTGCCAGTCTGGAAGCGCTGGAAACGAATGTAATCTTGGGGCCTGGAAATCTGATCCCAAGGCTAAATCTGTTCAATCTTCCAACCCTGCTGCCGAGAGTAACAATGGACTAGGTAATTGGAGGAACTTGAGTGGACAAGATAGAATCAGTCCCAGTTCTGGCTTCAGCAACTTTAACCCAAATAGCAACCCATCTGCTTGGCCAGCGCTGGTTCAAGAGGGCAATTCTAGGAAAGGAACTCTGGAATCTGATAGTGGTAGCTCCAATGCACAGATTAGCACAGTAGGTCAGACCTCTAGGGAACAGCAGTCAAAGATGGAAAATGCGGGTGTTAACTTTGTCTCTGGCAGAGAACAGGCTCAAATTCATAACACTGATGGACCAAAAAATGGAAACACTAACTCCTTGAACTTAAGTTCACCAAACCCTATGGATAATAAGGGAATGCCCTTTGAAATGGGCTTGGGGAACCCTTCCAGGAGCACTGACACCCCTTCACAAAGCACTGGAGAAAGAAAGACTGGGAGTGTTGGATCTTGGGGTACAGCGAGGGCGTCTTCTGGAACTGACACAGTCTCTGGGCAGAGCAATTCTGGAAACCACGGGAACAATGGAAAGGATAGAGAGGACTCCTGGAAAGGAGCTTCTGCTCAAAAATCTAATGGGTCAAGAAGTGATTCTTGGGATAACAATAACCGGTCTACGGGTGGTGGGTCTTGGAACTTTGGCCCTCAGCATGCAAATGAAAGCAAATGGGGGGAAGGGAACAAATTAACATCTGGGGTCTCTCAGGGAGAATGGAAACAACTGTCTGGGTCTGATGAACTGAAGATTGGAGAGTGGAGTGGTCCAAACCAACCAAATTCTAGCACTGGAGCATGGGACAATCAAAAAGGCCACCCTCTTCCTGAAAACCAAGGCAATTCCCAGGCTCCCTGTTGGGGAAGATCTTCCAGCTCTGCGGGAAGTGAGGTTGGAGGTCAAAGCACTGGAAGCAACCACAAAGCAGGAAGTAGTGACAGTCACAATTCTGGACGCCGATCGTACAGGCCCACACATCCTGATTGCCAGGCAGTCCTGCAGACTTTGCTGAGCAGGACTGACTTGGACCCCCGAGTGCTTTCAAACACTGGCTGGGGCCAGACTCAAATTAAGCAAGATACCGTGTGGGATATTGAAGAGATGCCACGGCCCGAGGGGAAGTCCGATAAAGGAACTGAGGGGTGGGAGAGCTCTGCCACACAGACAAAGAACTCAGGGGGCTGGGGCGATGTACCCAGCCAAAGCAATCAAAACAAGTCTGGATGGGGGGAGCTCTCAACCCCTACGGAGTGGAAGGACCCCAAAAATACTGGAGGATGGAATGACTATAAGAACTCCAATTCTTCTAATTGGGGAGGAGGAAGGCAAGAAGAAAAGTCATCTTCCTCTTGGAATGATAGCTCTAGTAAGGATCAAGGGTGGGGTGGACGGCAAGCTAATCAAGGATGGTCTTCTGGAAAGAACGGTTGGGGAGAGGAAGTTGACCAAACAAAAAACAGCAACTGGGAAAGTGCAGGAAACAAGCCAGTGTCTGGGTGGGGTGAAGGTGGGCAAAATGAGATTGGAACTTGGGGTAATGGTGCAAATACAAGCGCTGCTTCGAAGGGCGGATGGGATGATTGTAAAAGAAGTTCAACGTGGAATGAGACGGGTAGACAGCCCAACTCCTGGAATAAGCAGCAGCAACAGCACCAGCAGCAACAGCAGGAGTCTTCTGGTTCCTGGGGTCCACCGCCCCCAACTCCAAGTAATGGGCGACCTCCAAACCCGAACTGGAACAGCGGACCACAACCAGCTGCCCCCAAAGAGGAGGAGCCGAGTGGCTGGGAAGAACCTTCTCCACAGTCAATCAGTCGAAAAATGGATATCGATGATGGCACTTCAGCGTGGGGAGATCCTAGCAGTTACAACTACAAGAATGTGAATCTGTGGGACAAGAACTCACAAGGAGGACAGGCCCCACGGGAGCAGAGCCTGCCTACTCCAATGACTAGCAAATCACAAGCATCAGGTACTTGTCTTCTTTCTTTTTTCGGTAAGCTCCTATATATGAATGTAACCTTTAATGCATAAGAGATACGCTTGTAGCCTCCAATTCCTGATAGTTTTATTCTATAGAGAAAACCAATTTCTTACTTGAATATTTGGTTTTGTATTTAAAGTTTCTTTGTAATTTGAATCAATCAGTCCTCTGCTTGTTGTGCCTCAGTAACTGTGATCTGAATACTGGTCAGCTTGCCATTAAAAGAGATGTTTGTTAGCTGACAAATCTGCATCTTCAGTCTGAGCTCTGAAGAACAGGGTGAATTACAGAATCAAAAACCTTTGCGTTTGAGTCTGTCACTAAACCAGATCTGTAAGTGCCCATCTACAGGTCTTTAAATACGTCCAAAGATGGTGACTCAACCACTTCCCTGGGCAGCCTGTTCCAGTGCTTGATAATGCTTTTGGTGAAAAATTTTTTCCTATAGTCTAGTCTAAACCTGCCATGGTGCAACTTGAGGCCATTTCTTCTTCTCCTATTTCTTGTTGCTTGGGAAAAAAAACAGATCCCGGCAGGACTACAGCCTCCTTTCAGGTAGTTGTAGAGGGCAGTAAGGTCTCCCCCAAGTCTCCTTTTTTCCTGGACTAAATCACATTTTTTTATATTTAATTATTAGAGAAATTGGAAGAAATTCTTTCCTTAATTTTAATAAAAAACCTTTTTCTCTGAAACACTCGGGTAACACTTGAAATTGAGTAAGTCTGTGATTTAGTATTTTAGTTAAGTTCAGTTTGCCTTTGTTGTATGATAAAGAGTACTTAGCAAAATATTTTCTTCTTCAGGATAAGGACAAGAAGAAGTTTCATAGCCTAGAAAGATACTAAGATGTTATTGTTATGTAATCCTTTCTTCTGACTCAAAGACACTTTAAAGAATGCTGTCTTAGTTTAATATGTACTTCAAATATGTCCTCTATTCAGTATATAAAAGCCTTGAGTTAGATGCTCGTAATCAGTCACAAAAGTTCACAGATAGGAAGACTGTTTTAGGTGTGGGGTTCATGTTTAACCTGGGAGAAGAGTATTACTCATCATAGCATTCCCTTTTCCTCCCAGGAGGTCAGTGCCCATTCTAAATTTGATGTGAATGATTGTCAATTCTGTTGCACCCACACTAGTGGGAATCTCAACAAAAAGAATGAAGCAGTAGGTTAATGCTGCGCTGCAGTAAACAGTTCATTGTCTAAATGGTCTGTAATGAAACCTCTTTCTCCTTTGCACAGTCTGGAGCAAAAGCACTCCACCTGCTCCAGATAATGGTACGTCCGCCTGGGGTGAGCCAAATGAAACCAGTCCCGGGTGGGGTGAAGTAGATGATACAGGAGCATCGACAACAGGCTGGGGGAATGCACCTTCCAACGCCCCGAATGCCATGAAATCTAGTGAGTATAGGCCAGACACCAGTTTCTTTGCAACAGACCTGGAGATTTTTAGTGTTTGGCCTTTTGGTACAGGTCACCCGTGGAGGAATTGTTATCTGAGGCCTAGAAGCCATGTTAAATGTCATTGTAAGGTTTTGATTGGATGAATGGTTAAGTGCTTACAAATGACTGAAACTTTTTGTCCTTTAAGGTAATAAAAAAATCTCTTAACTAAGCAGATAAATGGGCAGCTCTGATTCTGGAAATGCTGAAACAGGCCGAGTGAGGAAATGTGTATTTTTCTGGTTTTTCTCTGGCTGCCCACTTGTTACTTGGCATATAAACTTGTTCCTTGATAGGTCGCTTTTTCTGATCATATTAGGAAATGGAATGCACAGTACTGACAAATTCCACTGTGGAGCCCATTGCAATATATGAAGGAAATCCATGCTTTGATAACACAATTTGGTTTGGAATGGAATTTTTGAATTGTGTGTGAAAAATTGTAACTATTAGTAACTGAAACTGATAGTTGAACCTAAATGCCTACAGCAGTGTCCTTCATGAAGGAGATGTTGAAATCTTTTTAAATTTTACTTCAAAGTTAAAATTTTGCTGTATTAAGAGTTTTATTTTTGTGGATATTATTCTTGATGATGTAAGCTGTTTGAACAATTTTTATTTCAGTCTTTTTAAGGAAAATCAACAAACAAAAGCAATGTTATTGCCAAAGTCAATAACATTTGGATGTCAAGATTCCTGTAGGAACTACTGATGATACACAACTGTTACCAAACTTGACTGATGATGCCCACTGTAAAACTGTTTCCAGTTACAAGTTGCTTTTGCAACATGTAATTGTTTGAAATTAAGTCCCTTCCTCCCACCCCAATTAAATATTTCGGCTGTTCTTGAAACAAAACTGGGCAACAAGCTTTGCTTCCTTGGTGTTACTGTTTTAACAGGCTTTTGTGGATGGCTGTAGTGCTTCCCGTGCCTGCCACACTTCTGACAATGCTGAGCTGTTCTTGGATGGATGTCTTCTTTTACCTGTAAAGACACCTAAATATGAGCAAAATAAGACCTTCTGAAATACTATTGATCCACTGAAAATTCTGTTGATTTATTAATGCTTGATATAGTGTGTAAAGACTATGCATGGTCACTCATCCTGACTGCAACTGAAGAGCTGTGTGCTGTTCTGTATGTAAGATGTCCCCAGCTCTAGGGTAGCAAAATACAGGGAGTTTGCTTGTGATGACTGTTCCCAATTGGGCTGTGATAGGTTACCAGTGCTAAGAAGAGAGATCTTCATTCTCTTGTGTTCTGTGACTGCTCTCTAAACTCCTTTCTAATTGGCTCCCAGAAGGAGTGAAGAAGAAAGCTGTGTTATTCACTGGGGTGAGGGGAGATATTTGATGTCTTGGATAAGTTGAAAGAAGAAACTGGGACAAAGAGGCTGCACAGGCATAATTTATGGTTGGAGGGAAGGACAGGATACCGAGACTATCAGTGATTGGAAAAGAGAAAAAGAGTTTAAAGCCAAAGAAGGGAAGCAAGCATAGATCATTATCCACCTGTTTAAAAAAGGTAGATTTACATAGTTCTACCAGCACTGCATAGAAATTCCCTGGCAGAAGTAGGAATAAATTCAGGTTTTTGTAACATAATTATTTTGTATGTATCTTCCAAGTTTCATTTGGTTGCTGTAGCTGTTGGTACCTCCTCACTCAACAAATGTGTAAAATTAGGTGGGTGTCGTACAGACAGGTCATCTTTAACCACTGTCCTCCAGGTTCATGTTCAAGAAATTAAACCTGAGAGTTGTCAATGCAGAAAAAAATCTATGGTCACATAGGTAAAATCAGGATCATAGTATATATTTAAACGCTCTTGCCAGAAATAAATTAAAGCTGCAGGGGCTACCCCATATAATATTTCTAGATTATGTTCTTGACTACAGTCATAATTCTTAAATTTAGCCTTTTCTGTATAAGTAGCATGATAAAGGGTCCAGAGTTAGATTTTTTTTTTGCACTTGGACCAGTATTTTTCATAAGTAGCCTGCAGTTTTGGTACACAAATGAATATACTTTACAAAGCTGTGTTTCCTGTGAGGTGTCTGAGGGTTTATTTATGATGCATTTTAAGGTAGCTCATCATCCACCATGAAATGCTGCTGTACTTACTTTCAGCATGATCAAGGTAGAGATTCCCTTGATAGATTAATTGCAATTCCTGACTTTTTTTATATTCAGATTTTCTGCTATATATGTTAATATCCTTATTCCTGATTTCCACACTCAACCCCCCCAGACAATTGAAGAATGAGTTATTACAAAGATAATGATGATGGGAATCTTTTTTAAAGGAGATAAATGCTAATGGAATCAGTATGCAGAATGAAGAGTTAGAGCAGGACGAACAGTTGGACAGTGGACAAGATGAGGATTTGGGCTCTTTTTTGGCTCGTCGGTAGAGGTTAGAATTCGGAGTTGCCTGACAGTGCTGGAGAGTAACAGTGTGCTAGGCTGAGCTGGCAAAATGCCAGCACTGAGAGAGAGCCCCTCCACAACCCTGAGGGGAAAAATACTAGAACTGACTCTTAAAATAACAAGCTTTTTGTGTTTATAAAAAGAGAGACAATTAAATCATTGAATATGATATAACATATATATATAGAGAGATATATATGTGTGTGTATAAAAAATTGGGGGGGAAAACAGCAACTTTACCGAGTTGCTCACCTAAATAATAGAGATTCCAACCACCCAGACTACAGAAACACTCCAGCAGATTCTCTCAAAGGACACCTGGCAAGAGAGGAGAAATATTAACATGAAAATGTTCACCTCCCTGGACAGCACAGCAGTGGGGTGGCAGCCAAGCCTAATCTCAGCAAAAACAGCGACAGCACATCTTCCCAGGGCTGAGGCAAAGAGCAAAAGAGACAGAAGCTTCACCTCCCTCTCTTTTTATACTTGCTGTGATGTCAGATGATATGAAATATCTCTTTGGTTGCTTAAGTCAGGTGATGCTTGTCCCCTCTAATCTGTGTCAGACTCTCTGGGCCTGCTAAACTGAGGCCAGAACTACCACAAACAGCAAGAAAAGAAGCGAACAGGGAAAAGTCTGAACTGATATGGTGAAATGGTTGTTGCTTTCTGGTATACTTAAACAGCTCTGCTAGCAAGTCCTTTTAGTGACATTGTTAACAATAGAAATTCAAGTCAAGGATTTTTTCTGTTTCCCCAAATTAAACTACTTCTGGTGTTATATGTACCAGAGTCAGGTCCTCACTTTCAGATTCTTAGTTGTTGTTCCTAAAAGTTTTTTGTTTCTGTTATTTTGTGAAAGGGTTTAGTCCAAGGGAAGTATTAAGGTTTTGAAGGAAGAGAGGAAATTGATAAATCACCTGAAACAGAGTCTTCAACACCCTTGATTTCAAAGTGTGAAGGCTTTAATTTACACTCAAAAGGTTGCTGTTTAAATGCAGCTATATCTGTATAAGAAGTCTCTCTTGTTACTACATCTTTGAAGGCTTGACATTTCCTTAAAAATAGTTGCAAAACATGACATGCAAACATGCCACCAAATCTCCTGAGTTTTGGGATTCATATACAAGTTTTAAACTGTTAGAGTGAAGACACTGATTTGAGGTTTTTTTTTTAAATTCCTTTGGGATTCTGATGATTCAGCTGATCTTGTAGTATCACATCACCAGCTGCATGGCATTGCAGACTGCTTTTGAGCTTTTTATTTTTCTTTTTCTAAAGGTTCTAAATCTATGCAAGATGGCTGGGGAGAAAGTGATGGGCCAGTGACAGGAACACGTCATTCCAGCTGGGAAGAAGAGGAGGAGGGAGGAGTCTGGAACACAGCAGGCTCTCAGGGAAGCAGTTCCTCCCACAACTCAACAAGCTGGGGGCAAGGAGGAAAGAAAACACAAATGAAGGTAAAATGCTTGAATGATTCATAACTACTGTGTTGTCTGAAAACAGTCTGACAGATATGTTAGAGTGTTATAATAGTTATTTTTTTAAAAAGGTTTTACAGAGTTACAGAAGGGTTCCTGTTGCAGCACTGTATAAAGTGTGAGGTTTCTGGATTTGCTTGAATGTATTACACCTGTTGTGACTAATAAATCTGCCAGTAGGTGTCAAATTTTTTTGGTATGTGAGCTGGAGAGCCACTACTAAATGAAAATAAGTGTCCCAAGGCTATTTCTCTTTTCTTGCTGACACATCTTTCTGTGTTAGGCTGCTGCTGTTATTCTTGCATAGCCAGCTGAAGTTTGGATTCCACAGTCCTTTTGGCACATGAGCTTCTTATTTCTACTAACTGTTGGATTTATGTCTTGTGTTTGTTGTTATTGACATTTGGCCTCAAACAGAAGCAGGAGCTTGGCTGTAGTCCTGAGTAAATCTTTCTAAGGCTTGTTTGCGTTGAAGTTCTCTAGTACAGTAACACTTGTTACTGTATTAATATTAAAAGGAATATGCTTTGTCTGCTTCTCCTCAAATAGGTAGGGCAGACTCAAAAGGCAAGGGCAGAGCAGTTTCCTAGGACGTGGAAATACTCTTGTGACATGGTAGGGAGTTTTACAATTCCTATTTTGCAGAAATTAATCTCATGGACTTTTTTCTCACTTAAAACTTTTCTATTTTACACCAGAGCAACTGTCCAGAAAAATTTCGTTGTTGAACTGTGTCAGTTATGGTTTCTATCATCTGTAAATAACGTTATGTTTTCAGGGGGTTAATCTGATACCAGGGTTTTCATTTTATATTTGGTGCATCTCAGAGATAAAACAGAATTTTGGAAATCAAGAATTTCTTAAAAATGTCTTTTTCTTTTTTCCAGTGCGCATTAAAAGGAGGAAATAGTGATTCGTGGATGAACCCTTTATCCAAACAGTTTTCAAACATGGGCTTGCTAGTAAGTAATTTTTTCAAATAGAAAGTCCAACTTTGGGGAAAAAGCTGTAAGCTTTAAATAAGTCAGGAGACCAGCTGTTTCACAGTTACTTATCTGCATTTTCTATGCTGGCATGTTGATTATAGTACCTGTAATAACTGGCTCAGAAAAACCCCAAATCTACATAGATTTTTGACACTTACAACAGCTCTGGTTCTGAGATTGCAGTTCCTTGCAAGTAATAGGTTTGGAGGTGAGGAGAGGGTTTCTTGTGGGATTTTGGTGGGTTTTTTCTTTTTGTTTGTTTTTTTCTTTTTAATTTAATTTTCATAGCATTCTGTTTAGAGCACTAAAGGTAGAGGCCCCACCTCCTTGCTGTAAGCGTCAGACATCTGTGATTAATCCAAGGCTGTTCTTTCTGAATCTCAGCCACCTATCAGAAGAGATTTACAGCCCCATGTCTGTCTTGGCTTGAAATACTATTCAGCAGGGCCTTGCTAGAACAAAAAGGGCTCATCAGGAATCCATATGTAAAGATGGTTTGGTAAAGTGAGTAAATAAACATTACATGATGGAAAAAAAGACAGAGCTGCAGGGAAGTACTTCAAAAATAGAAACTTCTGACAAGCTAATTTGTAAAATGTTTTGCTAATACTGTGCCAATTGTCATCTTGTGAAGCAGGAATAGTATGTAATGCCAGCTAGGAAAAGATAATGCAGAGGTTCTGTGAGAAGTCCAGGGCTGCACAAGCTGTCACGGACATGATTAGGGTTAGGTTGTAATGTGTTTTGGCTCCCAAGCTCCAATTCAGTTTGTTAGACTGTAGGTGATTCTGAAAGCTGCGGGAACACCCTGTCCCCAACTGCCAACTGAAGAATCACTGGGCAGCACACTCCGAGACTTGACCTGACAGGTCATGAGGATGAGCCATCATTTTGGCCACTATTTTCAGTGTTCTGTCACTCAACCACTGCAACAAAAGGACAGAGGGTCAGTTCATAGAGCAGCTCCATGTCAGTCTTTCTTTTTCACAGTCATGTGTCTGATTTCATGTGGGTAAAGTTGCCACACACTGCCTTAGGGGGTTTGAGGCAAGGTGTGTTCAGGGTGATAGCAGGAATCCTTGTGTTTGGTTTTAGTTCTGAGTAAATTTTTAATTGGCACAAGCATGTCCTTTCTGCGTTCCACCTTTCTGAAATATTTCTCAGCATTGCATAGAAGTCAGCACTGAATTGTTTATTTTTTTCTCTCCCCAGAGTCAAACTGATGACATTCCAGGCAGTAAGATGGACTTGTCTGTAGGTGCGTATATTTTAATTTAAATGCTTTCAAAATGGGAGATCACATGTATTACTTTTACAAGGGTGACATGCTGTACTTTGGAAGGGTTTGATCCTTATTTTTAGCACTCCTCATAATGGGAGGATAGAGTAAAAGCATCCTCTGTCATGTCTGTAAGCTTTGAGTAGTGACACAGCTGATTCTGGTATGCGAGACTGGGATGTATACCTGTACAGAACAGAACTATAACTTGTGGAAGGGACATCTTTTAAGACTGTTTTGATCTGTGCAGTTTGTATTCATTGTTACTGTTTCAAGAAAGCAAAAATCCTTTTTCATTTGGTGGAAGAGGACTGTTTCAGCTGTTGGCAGCAGGACACCCTGTTCAGCACAGCTTCCTGGAGATGATGTGAGGCAAAAGAATATCTCCTATCACTGATGTCTTCAGTTGCTTGCCTCAGGCTACTACAAATCACTGCTCAGTAGAGCTAGGTTTTTCACTCTTGATAGTCTCACCACAAATGCTACACAGCTTAAGCATGATGGGCTGTGTGGGAAACGCTATCCTAAGTGAGGCTAGAATTGACCACTTGTATTCATCTTATTTGGTCACCTTTGAATTTGTCATGACTTCCTTTTGGCAAAGTAAGTGTAAGAAGTCTATTGACCCTCTTGTCACCAGCATTACTACATCCCCATCTGCTGCTTGTTGTAGCATTCTGTGTGATGCTGTAGTCAGGGTTTTTCTCACCAAAACCTTATTGGGAATATCCCTTAATATTTGTTGGTACCAAGGATAGGGCTGTGGTAATCAGGATTTACCTGCATCTAGTATCTCCAGCTTTGGCATTCTAATGCAATCCAGATAGATACCTTGTCTCTCAGCTTGGAATCCACTGCATTCTTAAAACGTCTGTCACACTTCATAAAGGATTCAGTAGTTCATTTTTCCCAAAATTGTTGGCTTCCTCTGAAATATAGTTAAGGATTCCCAGTATGATGTTTAAATGTGTATTTATACAGTAAAGCACAGCTTTGGGGAAGGTAACAGAATTTTTTGATCTCTCCGCTTCGGCTTCATGCAGCCTCTCCAGA
Organism: Myrmophylax atrothorax; assembly: GCA_026770055.1. Classification (NCBI taxonomy): domain Eukaryota; kingdom Metazoa; phylum Chordata; class Aves; order Passeriformes; family Thamnophilidae; genus Myrmophylax; species Myrmophylax atrothorax. The sequence goes on along the minus strand of JAOXXN010000265.1, from coordinate 50,097,927 downwards.
ATTCAAGCTCTGATTAGCTCAGTTGGTTAGAACTTGGTTGTAATAATGCCAAGGTCATGGGTTCAGTCCCCTGTATGGGCCATTGACTTGAGTTGGACTCAATGATCCTTGTGGGTCCCTTCCAACTCAGGATAGTCTGATTCTGGGATTATATCGTGCTTCTCACAAGATTGTCTAGGTGGAGATCACTTGTTTTCATGGATGTTAAGTTTTCATCTACCTTCAGATGCTGCTGATAAAGAGCAGATCTGAGAATCTACAAATGAAGCGATGGTAGCCTGGATTATGCTGATTATAGCCCTCTTAGTTCTTTATCTCCAAATTAAGGATTCTGTGGAACTTTCTGCTGTCAGGGACCTTTAAACTCATCAGAGCTTCTGAGGAGATGGCTGATGCTCAGCATATCCTGTGAAATGGTACAGAAAGACTGCATCCTTTATCTTGATTCCTTGCATTTCTTTGGGCATAGTGTGCCCATTAAGGGTGGCATCCCTTGATCCGAGGTAAAGCCATTCATTACAGTTTGTGTTCTGTTTCAAAGACTAAGAATGTGACAGATCTTCAAGAGGCTTTTCTATTACTTCTCTGCGTAACAGTTTTGCTCTTGTTGCTGATGGCAGTTGCTTGTGGAAAACTATGAGCTATTTGGCTCAGCCTGTATCTACTTCCAGTGTTTAAAAGTTGGACTCCCAAGGTAGCTTGTTCTTTAGATGGCTTTCAGTCAAGGTTACAACATACCACGTTTTTCTGCCAGTATCATATTTTCCTGGTTTATGGATAAATGCACAGTTAAATCTGTGCTTGGAGACCAGGCATGCCAGAGAAAACTTTCATTTTGATATGCATGGAACGCCTTCTCTGATCATCAGGCATTTTCAGGAAGTAATTCCTACCACATTGGTCTCAGTCTCCTTGTTTGAAGAGTGTATTCCTTTTATTGCAAGACACTGGAGCAATACTTTTATTTACTGACCAAAACAGAAAAGAGATGGATCAATAACTTGCCTGAGGCAGATCTACTTCCTCTTTTCTTTTTGTATCAAATCTCTTTAATGGATAGCTTGTCTAATTTTAAAATAGGGTATGGTGCTTTTTTCCTGTTGAAGTATCTCCTCATCTGTATGTTCTGAAGCTTGAAGTTTGCTGCTGTCATGTGAAAAGGAGGGGCAGAAATTTCTTGTCCCGCCTGTATTAATATAAAGTTATTAGCTATAAGCATCCTCAGAACATCAAAACCTTGTGAAACCCAGATCAGCCTGTCTGTGTCTCGCTTAGAGACAACACTGGACAGCACACTGACTGGAAGGGGTTTTGACCTTCTTATGAGGACCACACTTAGTAGCAAGAAAGAATCTTCTCCCTAGCAGTTCCCAAAGTAACTTTTATTAATACAAGTATGTGACACTGCCTATATGGGTTGCTTAGTCGATGATAACATTTACTGCATGATTACCCTTTACTACTAGGAAACCCACCACCAGAAATACTCTACATAAAGCAGCACAACAACCTAAACCTCAATACTGAATGCAAACAGCAATACCACATTACAGAAGTCAAGCAGCATCCCTCCATGACAGACTTAACTAGCCACACAGCCTGTAATAGGGTGGGTTCTACAATTGCTGGAAAAAATGAGGCTGAGCACCATCAAGAGTTTGAAAAAAAAGCCCCAGTATTTTTATTAAGAAGAGTAACCAAATAGCAAGAATCCAAAGAGAAGAGAAAGAGACTAAAAGCAGTAACCCCAAACATGGAAGCACTCCGGTCACCAAAGAGTTACTCATGTAAGGTTGTCCCACCAACTCCAGACACTCCCCCGAAGGCAGGGGCTACATCTTCTAAGCATTGGCAGACAGCAGGCATCAATGCTGGTTTTTTGGGGAAAGAACTACCAACGCAAAGAACACGAGCTTTCTCACCTTTTTTTGAGCCTCCTGGAGATGTCTGCCTGGGGGGATGAGGCCTCTGCCCACCCTGGGAAGAGGTCACAGACTCTGCTGCTGCTCTCGCTCACTATTTTTTTTCTTTTTCTCTTCCTCTTTGCTTCCTTCCCCCACAGCTCTCCTCCCAAGGCAGTCCAACCAATAGGAGAGACTCAAGTAATTGTAGTTTATGCAACGTCTCTCTTCAAGGATGAAATTTTCCCTTTATCAGCTTTTGTTCCGTAGAGCTTGGCAGGAAAAGGATAAATCTTTTCACAGGTGGCAATGGCAGAAACACAGACCAAAATGTCAACAGTTTTAATTCCTGATATACAGCCTAACTACCAGAAGTACAATAGCTTAACACCACATTTAAACACACTCGGAAATACAAAGGAAAAGCAACAGGAAGAATATAGCCACTTCCCACTAACATGTATTTTAAAGGAAGCAAACTGCTAACAATGAACAACAAAGCTACCAGTAGAAACAAGATGTATACCCAGTGAGTTATAGAAAAGTATAATTAGTGAGGCATAGAAAAACAGAGTAAGAATTGGTTGCTCACCCCTGCAATGTCCAGTGGGTTTGGGGGAGACAGGAATGCTCATTGGTTACCCTCCCCAGAGATGGTGGAAATTTCTCCTCAATTTTTGCTCATGTCTACTCTTTCTATACTTTTTTTTCCTTAGGTAGGTTGAGTGACTGTAGTCAATAATAGTTTGGTCTTTTATTTTGAGGGTGATAGCCAGATGAGGGTTGGCTCCCTGTGTCTCCATAGTGTGTAGCGAAGAAGGCCGTGTCATCTCCGTAACACTCCATTCTTCCATAAGCCTATCAATATGCCTTGAGCACTTTCAGAAAGCCACTGGAGTCTTTGTCCCCTGACAATGTTCCCGGGAGCACCCCTTTAGGGACTGAGATGCTCCCCTTAAACCATAAGAGGTTATCAGGGCTATCATCCTACAGCTACAGTGAAGTAGCTTGACAGAACCACTTAATAGTCTGTATTTTCATTTCTCCTCTTTGACAGTCATCTTTTTCTCTTATTTTAAATGTACTGGTTAAAACCTCTGCAGATAACTGAATTCTCAAATCACCTGTAAAGACTGGGAAATAAATTTGAAATTTGTACTGATTCCAGGGTAATTCATGCAGCTGTCTGTTGTGAATATGTTACAAAGTCATAAATTGGTGTAGTATTGAGGTGAAACACCATGATAGCTAAGTACATGTGCTTGCTCAGTATAGGCTTGGATGATGTAAATTTAAGACAAAGGTACAAACCCAGCATCTTTAAAATGTTGTTGTCTTCATAATCAGGCAGAAAATGTTTCAAATGGGTTTTCTCCATTTGGGTTACCCCACTGGGTGTATGTATTTTCACTATGTCCAGTCTCTCTTTGGCAATGTTTTAGGTATCTTTGCTCAGTAGCGGTTTCTGTCTCCTACTTCCCCAGTGCAGGATTATATTACATAATTTTGTATGGAATTCATATTTTTTTATTTCTCTTAAGATGTGTGCATGTAATGGGGGACACTTTCTTAAAAGGGTTCTTTTCCTCACTTAGGAGTGAATGTCATCTTCCAAGCCCTTGTTTGATCTTGCATTTGTCCCAGTGTTTCTCATGACTGTTAGTAGTGAGAAAAATCCAAGAACTGATACAGGGTCTTCTATTATGAAAATGGTTAAGCTTCTATTATGAAGATGGTTTAACCTGTCCTACATTTCTGCATGCAGAGAGTTTGAGGTTTAGTATTTATTCATGCACAAGTGTCCTTGCCTACTGCAGAGGGTAAAATTCAAACTTTTCAGATTTGTAGTACATAAAGTAAAGCTATTCTTTAGCCACCTGCATTATTTATAGCTTTAGTTGGCAAGTGCAAAAGGCAGACTCACACGACAGGTTTCAAGGTTGCATTACAATTGTCTATGAATGCTATCATCTGTCTTTGCAAGGCCTTGTTTATGCTGAAGTTTAAGCAGCTGCCTCAGCACTAAGTGACATGCATATCTGTGCTTGAAGTGTTTAGAGGTGCTCTTTTAATGCTGTGTGTTTTACAAGGCATCATTCAGTAATGTTTGAGGAGTTGATTGGATCATCAGGATAACTGGAGAAACAGAAGGGTGTTTCTGTGGCTTAGTCATCTTGTGTTGGCATTGACCCAGTTTCATTTCAGATAGTCATGCAACTCTGCCTCGCTTTCAGTTTCTTTTCAAGCGACTAGCAGAGAGCGCCGTGGAGTTAAAGCCTTGTGCTGATGTACTGCTGGCATTGTGCCTGGTGGTTTGATGGGGGTACCGATGGCACTGAGCTGTGCCTGGCACTTGGACTGCTTTTGCGGAGCTTTTTAGGCTGTGTTAGAACAGGATCATAGAATCACGAGCTCACCCAGGTTAGTATGACTCCAGTTACAAGCCAAGATATGTAGGTGATTTGTCAACGGATTTTGTGGTAAGTGATGTTGAAGGCATCAGAGGGGATGCAGCTGGATCAACTTCGGAAGCTGAGCCAGTAAGAAAACCCCATGTAATTAGTGGTACCATTCACAGCTTCTTGGCAATAGCATAGCTATGAATATTAATTGTGATTGGACATTAGGAAGAGATGCTGGATTTAAGAAGCTTTTTCAAGGAACAGTGTTTTGAAGTCATTAGTGATTAGCTGAATGCTCTGTTTGATGAAGGCTTAGTGTTTTGTCAGTGGTAGGGTAGGATATCTATCATCAGCTTCCTTTGGAAAAGTCATAGATTTCCTTGTTTATTATGATGACATGTTTTTAAACTGTTCTTGGAAAGACCATCTGTGGTACTAACTAAACAGTAGTCTTTAAAACTAAAAACACCAGTAAAGCTCAATTCTCTCACATCCGTATTTTAAAAGGAAGATGTTTTTCATCTACTTCAACGTAACAATATGCGTCTGTTACCTTACAGGTGCCACATATGACCAAAAGAATTTGTTCCTTGGCAGCAGTTCAGAGTGTAAGGTAGAAAGTTTCCTTCAGTCAGTGCTTGGCTGATGATAAGCTTTTAGAGAAAGTTGATGTTTTCTTCACTGTGTATGTTACAGTTTGATCATCTGTTACTGACATCTCTTCCTTGTGTTCCACCAGATTACTTACTAAACAATGGCAGGAGACCTCAGGGGGTGTTTGAGAGGTGTCTCTGTTACTCCTCGAGTTATCATTGTGTACAGGCTGTGGAAAATTGCTTTTCTGCCTGGAAGTTAGGATATACCAGTTGATTTCTTGTGTTCAGGAGTTAAGTTCACATGACTGTAGGAGAGATTTGGTCAAATTATGTACATGTGACCAAATTTCTCAAAGAATCTCAAGGAAATTCTCAATGTCAGACCCAGTAAAGTCTAAGTAGAATATGTGGAGAACTTAAATAGTGTTATCTTTCTAGATAATGAGTACCAGTGAATAACAGTGCAAGTTTTGGAAGACATGGAGAATTATGTATAAATATAATTAGTTGAAATGTGTATGTTTATATCTTCACATTAAACTCTACAGTAAAATGGCTTGCTCAGTCACAAAAATGATACTTCCTACATTAATTTTTTCAACACTTTTAATAGCAACTGTAGCTATGTTAAATTATGAGACAGATATAAACCCTGATCTTAAAGGTACTTTCTTTGACTGTGAACCTGCTGTCATGAAACACGGTAGAGATTATTTGTACTAATTTCCTCTTGTTTTACAGGTGGTCTCCCAGATAAGAAGTTTGAGGTAGATAAACGAGCCATGAATCTCGGGGATTTTAATGACATGATGAGAAAGGATCGATCCGGGTTCCGTCCACCTAATTCCAAAGACATGGGAACCACAGATAGTGGGCCTTATTTTGAGAAGGTGAGAGAAATATCTTTAGGTGAACTAATACAAACCTTTATGTCTGAGGTCTCAGTTTTTACCCTACTTCTCTGTAAGCACTAAAAATCTGAGAACCTTGGATGAGCTCAGTAATAATAGGTGTGTGGGACTTACGTTTGTAGAATGAATGTGTGTATAAAACAGGTGTCAGGTGGGCATAGACAAACTAAATTGGGGAGAACAAGGCTTTCCATTCTAGAATAGACTGCTCTTATGTAGACAGAAATTCCTTTTTCTTTTCTTTTTTTTTATTGAAGGGTAGCAATAAAATTTATTAAAAGTTTCATCATGATGATCCTTTTGGCTACTAACTACCATCATCTACTGTAAAAAAAATGGTTTAGATCTAAGTAAATATAAATAAACACCGTCTTCCAATTTTTTTCTTCTTTCATGTCTGGCATTTATTGGAAACACCCTTTCTAAATTCCACAACCCCTTATACTGTATGTCTGTGTACTGTGAGCTCCTGTATGACATCTGTTTCTCTGTGGCATCTGTTGTATGTTATGGCAGTGTTTCTTTCATATTCTTGCCTATTTTTTAAACAGAAGCATTCACTGTTGTTATCAAGTATTAATTGCTTCACATTATGAATTGGAGAGTGTCCAATAGATTCAGGATGCTCGAGGGTTGGGGGAGTTTTTTGGCTTTGGGGTTTTTTTACATACAGCTTATCACATATGAAGTGGAAAACAAATTTGGTTTAAAAATTCTGAAGGCATGTTAACTGTCAGGGAAATTTTTAACTCCTCCATTTTGGTATCATGGGCCAAAAAGCAGTTTTGCCAACTCCCTCTGGTGGCCTAATTACTAAATACCACTAGCAGAACTAATGTGTTTCCTAACAAATTATGTTGGTAGGTGTGTGCTAATATTAGGAATTCATTCCAGATTTGTTTGTTTCTGTAGTGGGAATAGCCACTATCAGAAATGAACTTCCTGAGAGTTCAAAATGTATTTTTAAAAAGAAACCTTTAGGAATTTATTGATCATCTCCTTGGACCAAAATCTTAATTGTCAAGTGATCATTTGAGTCAGAAGTTTTGTCCTTGTAACTGCTATTATAAAGTAACTTTGCTTCTTCCTAGTCACTCACCGTCCCTCTTTCTCTCCTCTTACGTCCTGTTGCTTCACTAACCAACTCCTGCTGTTGGCTAACTGCTGCTTCAGCTGACTTTGCCTTTCTCCAATCAAGATGGGTGCCTTGGGGATGAGGCTCCCTGCTCTCCCTTCTCCCCTTCTCCCAGCTACAAGCTGTCTCCCTCTGGTTCCACACTATCCAACGTCGGCCTTGGGGCAATCGGCTCAGGGCTCAGTCCCCAAAACTTCGCTGCTAGACAAGTAAGCAGGCCACCTTCTAAGATGCATTGTTACCAGGCTGCAACGTGGCCTTAATCCTGGTTAGGTGGTTGCTTGCTTTTGATTTTCTGCTAAATAAATTAGTATTGTTAATGGAAGTTTGAGCTGTATCAAGCCATTAAGAATCAGTCCACTTTGGTTCCTAGTTTCAAAATGTATCCTGTCTGGTTTTGTTGGCCTCTTACTTCCCGAATCTCAGTGCAACAGCAGGTAGATGTGCTTTTCAGAATTCATGAAGTTAGTGGCATCCTTTATTTAAATTGCTGCTTACAATCCAGTTAGAGGCTTTTGATTTGCCTCATCATCCCCCAACACTGAATTTTTCCAGACTCTACCCAGTGACCTCCTATGTAGAAATGTGCCTGCCAAAAATGGCAGTGCTTTTAGCATTATGCCTGTTTCTGCCTCCCTTCCCCACAGCCCAAAGTAAGGATTGATTTAATAGCCTTTAAAAACTCTTGAAGTAGCAGTATTTTTGTTCTGGGGGGGGGGGAATGATGTGGAAGGAATGAAGTGATTAGCTGCAGTTTGGAAGAATTTCTGGCTATTATGTTTTGCATTATGCTAGAAAAAAATGTTGCAGAAATACCAGGAAATGAAAGAATAGTACTAATTATTGCAACTGGCCTAGCTTATGTAGTCATATGCCTAACATGATGGTGTTTCTTTGTGTTGTCTTTGTTTCTGTGTGACACAGTGTTGAACATCAGATTAAGTCCAAAATTTGCAGGCATGTTCCTGGTCTCAGTGTGCAGAACTCTGTAAAGTTATAAAGAGGGATGAAAGTGTAGCTGCAGCTTCAAGACCACTCAAAAATTTTCATGTGTAGTTGGCCCCAGCCAGTTCTTTCCAGAATAAAAACGCTCATCTCTAGGGGTTGTTTAGTATGACATCTTGAGTTGCTTCTGAAGGAGAAGATACATTAAGTGGAAGGTGATGCAGGTGAATGAGACAATTCATAGTGCTGCCAGTATAGAAGCAGAATGAGAGACTTCTGTTTGAGCAAAAGAATAGCAGGGGATGGACCAGTATTATGGTAGGAGGAAGGCAAAGTTTATGAAATCTTGGTATATAAGGAAAGGAAAGATTTTGGTGAAGGCCTACACAGTCTGTTTGGAAGAATGATGGATTTATGTTGGGTACAGCAGTGTTTGCATGTAGAGGGAGAACAGGTAATGATGGCTGAGGAGTGGAAAATGTATTCTTTAGAACCCCAGGTATCTGAGGAGCACAAACATCCTGATATACAGCAGGAGATGAGAAGTTCTGAGGGTCTTGAAACTGAAAGGACAGAATCGTGACGTATGAGGGAGCTTTGGAGTATGAGCTTCAGCCTTTAGTGACGTAGTGTAGGAGACTGTTCATAACATTTCTTATTGCTTTTTTTTGAAAGATGTTACAAGATGTTAGAAAATAAATCACTGGAAGTAAAAAAAAAAACCCCACACAACTTTTTTATCTCATTTGAAATTTTTCTTCTAATCTATTGAGAGTAAAAAAGGAAAAGAAAAACTCCCCAGTCCAGAATGCTGAAGTTTTCACAGGAGAAGAAAAATTTTGAATGCAATTTTAGAATTCAAATTTCGGTTAATGAAAAGCCTGCAGAGGAAATAGTAGCCTAATGAGTGATATCTCAACAATTCTTCTTGATGCAGTCTTGCCATACTTTTAAGCCAGTGGAATGGGGGTTTTTGAGTGTGTTGTTTGTACTCCTAGTTTCCATTTCCCAACATGTGAAGTGCAAAATATTAAAACATTACCTTAGTTACGTGCTTTGAAATAAGCGGATAAATGTTATCCTTCAATGTTAGAGAAAAAAGAACCTGCATCTCAAAAGTATAGTACAGAAGTTGTAACCCAGGTAGAATAGTACTGATGTAAGGCAAACATCTGTCATTCTAAGGGAACCCTGTTTAAGTCAGTACTTGGCTCATTGTTACTGATATGTAGCTACTAGCGTAGAAATCCATTATACTGAAAGATTCATCTTCTCACTACTGCTTTAATTTTGTAGGGTGGCAATCATGGTTTGTTTGGAAACAGCACAGCACAATCGAGGGGCATGCACACACCTGTGCAGCCACTAAATCCTTCCCCCAATATCCGGGCGCAAGTGCCTCCCCAATTCCTTTCTCCCCAGGTAAGGAATTTATAGAAACTGATTACTTGTGAAAGTCAAGCTACAGCCTCCAGAGCACATCATTGAGGTTACTTACAGAGTTATCTTAGTCTTGACTTGATGTTAAGAAATTGAAAAATTAGATAAATTAAAATTCATAGTTGAAAGTGCTTAAAACTCAGTGCAGAAGGATTAGCATTCTTTCTTATTCCAAGGCAGTTAATGGTAAATGCTCGCTTAACAGTATTTTTAAACCTCAAAGGGGATTTGGGAATCCTATGTCTTACATAGGGTTTTGCAAAGTATCTCAGAAAGAGAAAAAAAACTGTGAAAGCTTAAAGTTTTTAAGTGTGACAGGTTGCTTAATTTTTTAAGCAGTCTTGTCCTGTGCTTCCTGTCCCGCCCAAAGGAGAGGTTTGATCAAGGGTTACGTGTTGCATTTACGTTGCAGAGCTTAATGTTAAGACCTCAGGGTCTCCAAATGTACAAGTTTACCTTTTGCTTTGAACTTGGTGAATATTTCTTGAGATTTTGTTGAATTCTACTTGTGTAACTCTCAAATAATGCAGGGAGGAATGGTGGGATTCTTCTCCACCTATTCCTTCTTTTACTATAGCTTATTAAGTGTACAAAGAGATTAACTCTTTCTGTGAGTCACTGTTTCTTTGCTCCAGTGACTGCCCGAATGCCTTTCTTTTCCCTTGCCAAGCAGTACGTTGGTAATGTGGTAAATGCAGTACTGTGATTACTGGTTAGCTGTGTATACATCAGCATTTTAACTTAGTGTAGTCTCTAGTACCTGATGGGTTGGGGGAGGAACCTTTTGTGTGTGTGTGTGTCTGCATCTGCACTTGTAATATTGTACATTGTCAATCAAATGAGGTATTCACTCTGCCCAAGTCATAGACTGTGCATGTTTAAATGTGATGTGTTGGTAAATCTGTAATGTCTTTCCCAGAACACCATTGAAGATTGGTGTCATACCTGTTCCTTTATAGAAATACTTCTGTTTCATCATCTTCTTTCATAGCAGTGCATTTCTTCAGGATATGTAACTGATTTCCATGCAGGTTTCGGCCTCCATGCTCAAACAGTTTCCCAACAGTGGCTTGAATCCTGGTCTTTTCAATATGGGCCCCCAGCTTTCTCCACAACAGATTGCCATGCTGAGCCAGCTTCCACAGATTCCTCAATTTCAATTAGTAAGTAGCTAGTAATCTTGTGAGACAAGACTGTTTACAGATTGCCTGCTGAAAGAGTTTTCTTGTTATGTTTGTTCTAATTCTGTTTTGTTCTATTGATGTTGAGACACTTGTGTACAAGTATTCCCTGTCTGCTGTACAGGATAATGAACCCCTGCTAGAGGGCAGCAGATAAACCAAACAGGCCTATGTAATTATTGTGGATGTTGAGTGGCTTGGTAATTATACTAAGCAATGTCTTTGTACAGAAGGCAGTTGTTTGTTGATTTTTAATGAAGTTGTCTTCATACTTGTAGTCATAGTGATACTAACAAGGCCAGTACTAGTAATTCTGTTGCATGATGTTTAATTAGAAACAAGTGAAGGATATGGTATTCTTATGCATTCATTGTCATTTTGTTTGAGTGAGTGGAGTGAGAAATAGTTTACATAAGTTTTGAGCAATGCGTTTTCTAGTGAACAGATCCTGGCAATTACATTTCACTTGGTGAGCTCTGTATTGTCACTCTTCCCACCCCCACTTATCTTGTAGGCATGTCAGCTCCTCCTGCAGCAGCAGCAGCAGCAACAGCTGTTACAGAGCCAGAGAAAGTTATCTCAAGCTGTGCGACAACAGCAGGAGCAACAGGTGTGGCACCGTTTTTGTCCATCCTATGGAGTATGAAGTGTGCTGGGAAAATGCAGACTGCAGACAGTGCTGGATTTAGTAATGTAATCTGCTGTCTTCATACTGCACTTTGCAGAGAGCAGGGTCTTCTGGATCTCCTCTGAGTCACTGTTTCCTCATGTTTACTGGAATTCTGTGTTACAGTATAGCATATATGAACTTCGACTTTTTTTTTTTCATGTGCAGCTTGCTCGTATGGTGAGTGCCCTCCAGCAGCAGCAGCAGCAGAGGCAGCCTGGCATGAAGCATTCACCATCCCACCCTGTTGGGCCTAAGCCACATTTGGACAGCATGGTACCCAATCCTTTGAACGTGGGTCTCTCAGATTTACAGACCAAAGGGCAAATACCTGGATACGGTTCAGGTAAGTGCTCTGTGGAAAGAGGTTCGGTGCATTGCCTGTAGTTACCATGTTAATATGGTAATTCTGTTAGTCAGTTATGTCTAGGTCCAGAAATAAGTAATATATGTATAAGCATTAGAGCGAAGGTTATGGTAAGTGTGAACTTTCAATCAAATTACATTACTTTTCATTACATGGGAAGAAGACAAAACCTAAGAAGAAAGCAAAACTTAGCATACTGACCTAACGCACTAATTTGGAAGATACCCCTCAAACATATATCCTCTGCTATTGCTGGGGTTTTTACCTTTCTTATGATCACAATGACTCCCTGTTTGAAGATACTTAAAAACAAAACAGCGAATGACAATGGAGGTTTTTTTGTTTGTTTCACAGGCTTTGGCTCAAGTGGCATGGATTATGGCATGGTGGGAGGGAAAGAGGCTGGAACAGAATCTCGCTTTAAGCAGTGGACTATGATGGAAGGGCTGCCCTCTGTGGCTTCACAAGATGCCAATATGCACAAAAATGGTGAGAAAGGTGACTGGTAATTTTTGGAATGCCCTTGTAGTAGCGTGTTGCCAAAGGTGAAATAGCTCTGATGAAACTGTCTTGCCTCACCAGTATGCATCTTCAATATTTTTTGGTTTAATATACCATACTCCTAAAGATCCCAACCTTTCCTGAGTGTAAATGCGTGTTTTTAATGCTTCAGGTGCAATAGTGCCCCCTGGAAAGGCTCGCGGAGGATCGCCCTACAACCAGTTTGACATAATCCAGGGCGACCCACTCGTGGGCCACGCAGGCCCTGCTGGTGATAGCTGGTTACCTGCCAAATCTCCACCAACGAACAAGATCGGAAGCAAATCCAGCAATGCCAGCTGGCCTCCAGGTATTATATAAGGGCAGGGCTTATGGCCTAGCTTTAGAGTAGGTGTGCTGAGACCTTTTCTCATCCTACTTACTTTAAATAACCATTGCAAAGAAAATAGTTGCTTGGTTAGGCCTATCTTGTTTTTTAAATTTCTTCCACATTAAATGAGAACATAAATATTGAGTTTCCAGGGCTAAATGTGAACTAAGAGCTGAATTCACTGAATAGTGTTTGGTTTTTGTTAGGTGAACTCCTATGTTCTGTAGTTTAGTGACTTTACATTTACAAGAAATTTTCATGAAAACACATGTTCATACAATGCACAACACCAGCTCCCTCCTCTTGTACCGAGTCCTTATTTGTGTTGTGTTAGACTGACATGGGGTGCAAAAATTCTGATCAATAGCATGGAATCAGCAGAAAAGGTGAAAGTGGAGTTTTTTTGGTGATGGTGGGAGCAGGATTTTCTTGAACTTTTGTATTTTATGTAGCATGAACTTTTCTTCTGGCAACTGTTTACAAATGTTGTCCATTGTGGGCTGCCAGGTCTCTCTTGCCCAAATTACTGGTACAATATGTATATGGGGCGTGTGCCACACTGTTGTGGTTCTCCTTTGCTCATGTTGCGTAAAGAGTAGCAGAATGTTGTGATGCTTCAGTAATGCTCAGCAATCCTGTGGCTTGAGTAGAAGTTTCTTGCTTTTGGGATGGCAGGCTGTAGCACATTTTTAAGGTTTCTAGTGTCACTGGCAGTATTTTATGCTTATGCTACAAAACTTAAGTATCTAGGAAAAATATATATATATATTTGAATAAACACATAATTTTCTATATAGAACATTCTTAAGTGAATGTTTAAGTACAGAGTGGTGTCCTGGAAGCTGCACAGATTAGTCACTGTTGCTATTCAGCAAATACTGGATGCTGGACATTACTCTCATCTGGAAGACACATTCCAGGAAAATGTTACCAACTGCAAACCCTCTGCTGTGTATCCCGTCAAGCACAAAAAAGTCCAGGTATATCTCTTGGGTAAACTAGTAGCACAGACCTTGCATCAGAAAGCCTAGGAATCTGTGTGACAGATAAAACTATAGGAAACCTAGAACAAGTAGTTAAAAAGCCTTTTATGTGGGAACCCCTTAGTGTCTCACTCTGGCAAGAAAATGCTTTCTGACAATCTAAGAGAGTTAAAGAATTATTTATCTCAAATACGTCTGCACACCCACAAATTTTCATACTCTGCGCTGCTCTCTGTGCAGGTGTATTTACGTTACGTTTCTGTCAGCCTGGTTGTTAACTACTGGCTTCTTGAACTGGAGTTACTCTTCATAACGCCAGAAATCCCAAATTTTAATCTTTTACAAGACCTGTCTCTTAGATTCATTGTTGCTGAACTTGTGTCTTTAGTGACCGTTCCCCTGTGTAAAAATGAGAAACATAGCACTGCTTGGAATGTTAAAAGAGACATGTGAGGATCAGCTCTGATGCGTTTCCAAGCTCTAACAGGATTCTTGGTACCAGAAGGCCGTCAACAGAAGTGAGAAGCTGGATAGCTACTCTTTGCCCCTCATTGATATCACAGAGCTTCCTTAGTGATATCTGTAGTCCTGCTGTCAGTGGTAGTAAAATTTTTTGTTGCTGACTGCCTCATGACTGTGAGAGGATAAGTGAAGTCCACGAATCCTGAATGTAAACTTTCACTGAGTTAATCAGTACCATCCATAATTTCTTGTGTAAATTAGTGGCCCAAGACTATGGTTGCAGGTGTCACAGAACACATCCTGGGTTTTGGCATGTGGCATTTATGCAATTATTGCTGTATTGCCCTCCCACTCTTAGGAGGTCCATAGTCTGGGACAAGTTACTGTTCCATAACCATCAGCCAGCTGAGCTGTCTCATCGTCTGTCCACCTTGCAGACTTCCTTGACAAGGAAAACTTAGCTGAAATCGTGATCTACCTTATCAGCGCCCCTGATGAAGACCTAAAATGACTTTACAGTCTAGGTCCTTCTTGACTAGCTTGTAGGTGAGGCCCACTGTCAGTTCCTGGCAGGGAGATAGAATTTTTCCTCCCAGTGTTGGAAAATAAGTTGTTGACAAAAATAAGTTTACAAGAGAAAACCTCTTGAAATAGGTGCATTTTTCCTTTGAATGAATACAGTGGTCACTCAGCATTCACCCTGACTACACCTTTCGCGTTTTCCTCCTAAATGCCACCTGCTGCAGAAATTCTGCCGTTCAAGAGAACAATATTGTTCAGCACAAAGATAAATGAAGTGGTGCACAATCAAACTGATATCACAGCTGGAGGTGAGAGCAAGTTTTGCTGCATTGGTGAGAACTCTGTCTTTTGGTTATGTCACACAGACTTGCATACCTAGGTAATACTAGACTGTAACTTTCCCATTCAAGAGCAGTTCAATCCTGTACGCCAGGCAAACTGACCTGGAAGTGTCTGCCATGGTTTTCACAAAAATCTTACGTTTGAAGTTTTTGAGAGGGCCTTTCAAATATCAGTGGAGAAATGTATTTCATGTTTTCTTTACCGTTTGGAAATGAAACAGCATGTCTGTAGACAGAGTTAGTGAATGTGCATGAGAATAACCATCAGCCCCAAAGGATAGTCTGGAAATTTTTCAGTATGCCAAAATTCAAGGAAAATTCTTCTTCAGGGTTATGTTGATGAGTAAGTGTGTTCATAAACAATAATATGCCTGATCCTTGGAGCCTTGTTTGTATATTAACCTTTTGATTAGAGCTTACTATGCAGTTTATTTTCAGCCTCACCAATTCCCAGAAATCTTTACAAGACTTGGACTTTTTTTTTTTAATTCTTTGTCTCAGAACAGAGGGCATATTGAGGGCATATTTTGACTAGACCCAAGAGCTGCATTGCTTCTTTCTTAAGCACATGGTGGTGCTGTTTGTCAAAGGATAGCAGTATTTTGTCAGTAGCTGAGCAGATTCCTTTCTTGATGCAGTGCTGATCACTCATAGTGATAGAAGTGTTGATATCTGGTCTCCTGGATTGTTTTGTTGAGTTACTAAGGATTGAGAGATGTAACTGATGTTTAGAAAAGGATGAAGGCAGTGAACAAAATGAATGCAGAATTGTAATTCTGTGAATCCAGCAATGCTAGGACCATGGTGCAAATGCGTGCCTTAAGAGGATATAAATTTTAAATAACGGAGGGATTTTTTCCATCAGGAGTGGTGAACTTCTGGATTGTGTTGCTTTTAGAGCTTCTTGAGACAGATGGTACTAGCCAGTTGAAACAATGATTGGGTAAAATGATGGAAAAACAGTTTCAGGAGCTGGTGATAGCAGATGATGGGTAGTTTTGCCATCCTACACAGGAAGACTGTGCATGCAGGGAGAATGAGGGCAGTAGTCTACAGACAGTGGCCAGGTTTGTGTTCAGTCCCTAAATGGTATTGGACTAGATGGACCACAGTTCTGACTCAGTGGGGCATGTCTTCTCTGAGATTCTCCTGCCAGTGCACCATCACAGTCTAATACTGCCCTTGCTGTGTCAATTTTTTGAACAAGTAGTATCACATATTCTTCTGTATTTGTCTGTGAAAGTCATAGTCTTGACTATGCTGCTTTGTTGAGGCCCAATCCACTGGACCTCTACAGGTCCAGGCACCCTTGTAGCTGTATGACTGGATGACAAAAAGCGTGCAGCCAGCTTCACTGGTCTTCTCTGCAAGCAGAGGGGACCTTTTGGCCAGCTGTCTG